>OZ020267.1:131677932-132277932 GCA_963971225.1 Melieria omissa | reverse complement strand
CTAATCTGGTTTATTTTTAGTGAGAGAAATTCTTAATAAACAAAAGTTTAACTGTTTGAACAGAATGTCGTAGCTGTGACTGTGGTAGGATCTGTCAAAAGTTGAAATGCAATAAGTGATTTAAATGTACTTTTGTAGTGCCACACGTTCGCCAACTTAATTGACATTTAATTTTGAAACAAGAACTATAAAAAACAGAAAAGCTTATTGAAAATATTTGTAAATTAAACTCTTAGGATATTTTATATGTTTTATATATTTTTATATATTTTGATATTTAATACATTATATTTTTTATATATTTTTGTGCACATTTTATATGTTCCTGAATTTTTTTTAACAAATAACAATCAAATTTCAAAAGCAAATTTCATTTTTGTTTTATTTGCATTAAGTTTTTGTTAAGCTGAAGCTAAATAAAACAAAATAAAATAAAATAAAATAAAATAAAATAAAATAAAATAAAATAAAATAAAATAAAATAAAATAAATAAAATAAAATAAAATTAAATAAAATAAAATAAAATTAAATAAAATAACACAAAATAATATAAAATAAAATAAATTAAAGTAAAATAAAGTAAAAAAATAAAATAAAATAAAATAAAATAAAATAAAATAAAATAAAATAAAATAAAATAAAATAAAATAAAATAAAATAAAATAAAATAAAATAAAATAAAATAAAATAAAATAAAATAAAATAAAATAGAATAAAATAAAATAAAATAAAATGAAATAAAATAAAATAAAATAAAATAAAATAAAATAAAATAAAATAAAATTAAATTAAATTAAATTAAATTAAATTAAATTAAATTAAATTAAATTAAATTAAATTAAATTAAATTAAATTAAATTAAATTAAATTAAATTAAATTAAATTAAATTAAATTAAATTAAATTAAATTAAATTAAATTAAATTAAATTAAATTAAATTAAATTAAATTAAATTAAATTAAATTAAATTAAATTAAATTAAATTAAATTAAATTAAATTAAATTAAATTAAATTAAATTAAATTAAATTAAATTAAATTAAATTAAATTAAATTAAATTAAATTAAATTAAATTAAATTAAATTAAATTAAATTAAATTAAATTAAATTAAATTAAATTAAATTAAATTAAATTAAATTAAATTAAATTAAATTAAATTAAATTAAATTAAATTAAATTAAATTAAATTAAATTAAATTAAATTAAATTAAATTAAATTAAATTAAATTAAATTAAATTAAATTAAATTAAATTAAATTAAATTAAATTAAATTAAATTAAATTAAATTAAATTAAATTAAATTAAATTAAATTAAATTAAATTAAATTAAATTAAATTAAATTAAATTAAATTAAATTAAATTAAATTAAATTAAATTAAATTAAATTAAATTAAATTAAATTAAATTAAATTAAATTAAATTAAATTAAATTAAATTAAATTAAATTAAATTAAATTAAATTAAATTAAATTAAATTAAATTAAATTAAATTAAATTAAATTAAATTAAATTAAATTAAATTAAATTAAATTAAATTAAATTAAATTAAATTAAATTAAATTAAATTAAATTAAATTAAATTAAATTAAATTAAATTAAATTAAATTAAATTAAATTAAATTAAATTAAATTAAATTAAATTAAATTAAATTAAATTAAATTAAATTAAATTAAATTAAATTAAATTAAATTAAATTAAATTAAATTAAATTAAATTAAATTAAATTAAATTAAATTAAATTAAATTAAATTAAATTAAATTAAATTAAATTAAATTAAATTAAATTAAATTAAATTAAATTAAATTAAATTAAATTAAATTAAATTAAATTAAATTAAATTAAATTAAATTAAATTAAATTAAATTAAATTAAATTAAATTAAATTAAATTAAATTAAATTAAATTAAATTAAATTAAATTAAATTAAATTAAATTAAATTAAATTAAATTAAATTAAATTAAATTAAATTAAATTAAATTAAATTAAATTAAATTAAATTAAATTAAATTAAATTAAATTAAATTAAATTAAATTAAATTAAATTAAATTAAATTAAATTAAATTAAATTAAATTAAATTAAATTAAATTAAATTAAATTAAATTAAATTAAATTAAATTAAATTAAATTAAATTAAATTAAATTAAATTAAATTAAATTAAATTAAATTAAATTAAATTAAATTAAATTAAATTAAATTAAATTAAATTAAATTAAATTAAATTAAATTAAATTAAATTAAATTAAATTAAATTAAATTAAATTAAATTAAATTAAATTAAATTAAATTAAATTAAATTAAATTAAATTAAATTAAATTAAATTAAATTAAATTAAATTAAATTAAATTAAATTAAATTAAATTAAATTAAATTAAATTAAATTAAATTAAATTAAATTAAATTAAATTAAATTAAATTAAATTAAATTAAATTAAATTAAATTAAATTAAATTAAATTAAATTAAATTAAATTAAATTAAATTAAATTAAATTAAATTAAATTAAATTAAATTAAATTAAATTAAATTAAATTAAATTAAATTAAATTAAATTAAATTAAATTAAATTAAATTAAATTAAATTAAATTAAATTAAATTAAATTAAATTAAATTAAATTAAATTAAATTAAATTAAATTAAATTAAATTAAATTAAATTAAATTAAATTAAATTAAATTAAATTAAATTAAATTAAATTAAATTAAATTAAATTAAATTAAATTAAATTAAATTAAATTAAATTAAATTAAATTAAATTAAATTAAATTAAATTAAATTAAATTAAATTAAATTAAATTAAATTAAATTAAATTAAATTAAATTAAATTAAATTAAATTAAATTAAATTAAATTAAATTAAATTAAATTAAATTAAATTAAATTAAATTAAATTAAATTAAATTAAATTAAATTAAATTAAATTAAATTAAATTAAATTAAATTAAATTAAATTAAATTAAATTAAATTAAATTAAATTAAATTAAATTAAATTAAATTAAATTAAATTAAATTAAATTAAATTAAATTAAATTAAATTAAATTAAATTAAATTAAATTAAATTAAATTAAATTAAATTAAATTAAATTAAATTAAATTAAATTAAATTAAATTAAATTAAATTAAATTAAATTAAATTAAATTAAATTAAATTAAATTAAATTAAATTAAATTAAATTAAATTAAATTAAATTAAATTAAATTAAATTAAATTAAATTAAATTAAATTAAATTAAATTAAATTAAATTAAATTAAATTAAATTAAATTAAATTAAATTAAATTAAATTAAATTAAATTAAATTAAATTAAATTAAATTAAATTAAATTAAATTAAATTAAATTAAATTAAATTAAATTAAATTAAATTAAATTAAATTAAATTAAATTAAATTAAATTAAATTAAATTAAATTAAATTAAATTAAATTAAATTAAATTAAATTAAATTAAATTAAATTAAATTAAATTAAATTAAATTAAATTAAATTAAATTAAATTAAATTAAATTAAATTAAATTAAATTAAATTAAATTAAATTAAATTAAATTAAATTAAATTAAATTAAATTAAATTAAATTAAATTAAATTAAATTAAATTAAATTAAATTAAATTAAATTAAATTAAATTAAATTAAATTAAATTAAATTAAATTAAATTAAATTAAATTAAATTAAATTAAATTAAATTAAATTAAATTAAATTAAATTAAATTAAATTAAATTAAATTAAATTAAATTAAATTAAATTAAATTAAATTAAATTAAATTAAATTAAATTAAATTAAATTAAATTAAATTAAATTAAATTAAATTAAATTAAATTAAATTAAATTAAATTAAATTAAATTAAATTAAATTAAATTAAATTAAATTAAATTAAATTAAATTAAATTAAATTAAATTAAATTAAATTAAATTAAATTAAATTAAATTAAATTAAATTAAATTAAATTAAATTAAATTAAATTAAATTAAATTAAATTAAATTAAATTAAATTAAATTAAATTAAATTAAATTAAATTAAATTAAATTAAATTAAATTAAATTAAATTAAATTAAATTAAATTAAATTAAATTAAATTAAATTAAATTAAATTAAATTAAATTAAATTAAATTAAATTAAATTAAATTAAATTAAATTAAATTAAATTAAATTAAATTAAATTAAATTAAATTAAATTAAATTAAATTAAATTAAATTAAATTAAATTAAATTAAATTAAATTAAATTAAATTAAATTAAATTAAATTAAATTAAATTAAATTAAATTAAATTAAATTAAATTAAATTAAATTAAATTAAATTAAATTAAATTAAATTAAATTAAATTAAATTAAATTAAATTAAATTAAATTAAATTAAATTAAATTAAATTAAATTAAATTAAATTAAATTAAATTAAATTAAATTAAATTAAATTAAATTAAATTAAATTAAATTAAATTAAATTAAATTAAATTAAATTAAATTAAATTAAATTAAATTAAATTAAATTAAATTAAATTAAATTAAATTAAATTAAATTAAATTAAATTAAATTAAATTAAATTAAATTAAATTAAATTAAATTAAATTAAATTAAATTAAATTAAATTAAATTAAATTAAATTAAATTAAATTAAATTAAATTAAATTAAATTAAATTAAATTAAATTAAATTAAATTAAATTAAATTAAATTAAATTAAATTAAATTAAATTAAATTAAATTAAATTAAATTAAATTAAATTAAATTAAATTAAATTAAATTAAATTAAATTAAATTAAATTAAATTAAATTAAATTAAATTAAATTAAATTAAATTAAATTAAATTAAATTAAATTAAATTAAATTAAATTAAATTAAATTAAATTAAATTAAATTAAATTAAATTAAATTAAATTAAATTAAATTAAAAAAAATAAAATAAAATAAAAAAATATATATTTTAATTTGTTTAGGAGAAGTTTAATTCCTTAGTTTATGACAAAAATTAATCAAATAAAATTTTAAGGGATTTTTTTTAATATTTGGGAAAAAAATTTTAGCCTTTTTGAAGATTTAAGAGAAAGTAATTTCAGATATCGGGCAAAACTGATCTCAGATATGCCATAAAATAAATTTAAAATTAATTATTACGCGCTAATTTTCATAACGAAGAAGCGCACATCCTGAGGGGCGCTGGCTGCCAATGCGTCTCCCCACGATATCTAATGGAATACGGTAAAACACAATGTCTGAGACATTTGAGGGAGTAGTCCACAGTAGTCCACTCTGCAGAGGTTTAGATTTTGTGCAGTAATTGATAGTATAACTTACTCAAAATGTTTTTCAAAACACTTTCGATTTGATTTTACATGGGTCTTTCAAATAAAATATAGAATATACCAGTGCAAGAATGCTCTCAAATATGAGACCAAACTTTTAAGGGGCATAATGGTGAAAACTCAAAGAAGAAAAAACTTGTTTTTAGAGGGAAAATATTATAAGAGACAAAATATTATAGAAACAAAATATTATATTTAACCAAGAAACCAATCACCTACTCTGACAAAAAAAACACAACCGATTAACGCATCCAACACAAAGCAAAGTCTTGTGGAGGTCCGATGCTCCCGGGAGAAGTGAACAAGGAGGGAAAAAATGCAATCTCACTGTCTCGAATTGTGATCCAATCTCTTTCTTGTTGAAATTGCACAGCAACAGCAGTTGCTCGAGATAAATATTTATGATTTCAATTTAATTCATCACGTTGAAACGAGTACAACGACAAGTGGCACACATTATGCATCATTAAGTGTAATTGTTGGCTGACACATATGCAGACACGTACAAAAAAAATGTGCACACATATACACACAGATGTATGACTGTGTGTATGTCCTTTTAGCAAGTAACTGCCAGTCTTTTGTTTTCTTGTTTTGTTTTTTTTTGACAGCAACAACATAGCAAATCATTTACGCACATTTACAAAGATGCCGTAAAACTAAAATGTCATTAGGCGGGCAGCTGGGCAGTCCGTGTGCCTGCCAAATAGACAAGCAGACAGATGGACGAGACCAATACAGACAACGCATCAGAGCGGCCTGCAATCAGTTATTTAGGCAGACAGCATTCCACTTGCTTCGTCTTCAAAGCTTCAGCCTCAACTTGAACTAACCAGCAGACGACAGCCAGATGAATGGCAAAGCAGAGCCAGCGACAGTTGATGAGCTGTCATAACATTAGAACAGCAACTTAAGTGATGCTACTGTCGACAAGCGCTCTCACACACACACACACACATGGGCACATGAAAGCATAGATTAATGCTTACGTTGGGTAAACAGTGTTGCCAACTTATAGGAACGCGACTCATTACCGTTGAGAAATTGTTGCCATTGCTTTGCCTTGTTTTATTTGTTGATGTTATTAATGAAACAAATACAATGCGCCTCCATGTGTGTGTGTGTGTGTTAAATGCTTCGGGCTCTATGTGGCAACAAGTGCAACACTAAAACTGTTGGCACTGAAAGTTGCTCAAAAAAATTAAGTTTTATTTACTTAAGTAAAAATGGGACGTAATTGTCCATGTGGCACATTAGTCGAGAGTTGTTTCCTTATGGTAGACGATTTTTTTTGTTATTTATGGCTGAGAGATATTTGTGATTGATGACAAGACTAGAGTTGAAATATGTTTTCCCGATTGTTGTTTCTATGAAAAAGTTTTTACCTCAATGCTGTACACTTGCTTGCGGCAATAGGGAAACGAAAGAAAAAGTGTGGGCGCAATGCGTAAAAGCGAAACTGCTTTCATGTTTTTGTATATTTTTTATAATCTTTTTTGTAAATAGTAAAAGGCATTCAAAAGCGAGACAGGTAAATAAATTTGGGTGATTGCATGTGTTGTTAAAGGTGTCAATAAATTTGATGTTATTCGAAAAATTTTAGACCAAAGTCGATTGCATAGAAAGCGGTAAACGGAAAAGTAGCAGCATTTGTATGCGAACAAAGACAGCAACAACCCAGTAGGAAAATTTCAGGGGCATGAAGATTTATTTGGTCATAGTTGACCATTTGTGATCGTAAGACGGTAAACGGAAAAGGTGCAGCATCCGTATGCGAACAAAGATAGCAACAACCCAGTAGGAAAATTTCAGGAGCATGAAGATTTTATTTGGTCACAATTGACCATTTGTGATCGTAAGACGGTAAACGGAAAAGTTGCAGCATTTGTATGCGAACAAAGAGCAAAACAACCCAGTAGGAAAATTTCAGGAGCATGAAGATTTTATTTGATCACAGTGGACCATTTGTGATCGTAAGACGGTAAACGGAAAAGTTGCAGCATTCGTATGCGAACAAAGAGCAAAACAACCCAGTAGGAAAATTTCAGGAGCATGAAGATTTTATTTGGTCACAGTTGACCATTTATGATTGTAAAACTGAATCTTACAGCGGAAACTAGAGTGAAAGGCAATTAGAATCCTTTAGTGAATTGAATCAAAATATCAACTCCGATGTTTAAAAGACTAGTGATCTACATGGAACAGTGATGCCCCAAATACAACAATTACTGGTACAAAATATGGTTCCAAATTGTACTAGGCTCAAAAGTTATACGCAAACCCTCCGCCCCCAAAATGAAATTCTCTGACTCCAGTGGCACACGGAAGGGAGGGTTTGGGGATTCAAGCTCTACAAATATCTGTATTTGTTGCCATATTTGGATAGAAACTATGGTTTTAAATGGTACGAAACCCTCTCAAAATGAAATCCTGTGTGTGTTACTGATTGACCCATTACTACGAGATCTTTATTGAGCTAAAACAAGTTAGTGCCACAGTAAGTTAGGATAGGGTTAAGTTTGTATATTCAGGTTTCAGTCTAAAACCGATATTAACCCATTAAAACCTGACCCCAGAAGGGCTTGTGCGATTACCATAAAATTTTTCACAATCTTAGTAATTGACCTAATCAAGAAAAAAAATCAAGCAAATAATTCATACCCCCACCCCCTGAACCAGGAGGGTACGTTGCGCAAACGCAATTTGGGCCTTAGTCACATACAAAACATAAAATTAAAAAAAAAAATTTTTTTTAAACTTATTTTTAAATAGTTTAGCATTATAAAATGCAGCCCACAAAGGGATTTTGATAGGTTTGAAGAATAAGTATTTTTAATTGAATTTAAAAAATTCCCCAAAAAAAACCTTTGACTTTGGAATTTGAGTATGGCAGAATCTAAAACGATCAATTCGAATCCAATTCTACCCATTTTCAAGTCTTATATCTTTATGAATTACTTAATGTAGCGAAATTCCCAAACGTTGCGCAAACGCAACGCTCAGGGCTTAATGGGTTAAAGAGTGACCTGAGACACGTCAGGTTCAACATTTAGTACTTTGATTCATTAAAATTGTCTTAATTCATCCGAAAGCGAACTGTTGTACCAACATTCGGTATTCGTCTGTGCTTTTAGAACCCAACATTTGGTCGGGATCTCAGTTAATATTGAATACTTATGCACATTGTAGGTTTATAGACAACAACTGTAGGTTGTATTTGAAATTTGTCTTAGAATTTGGCCTTATTTCATACGAATATTACAGACCGGAAGTAGAGGTATGATTTTTGCTTTGTAGAAACCCAAAAGTTAACAACTTCTCAAATCCGATCGTATGGGGGACGCCCTCTGGTGGTGAATTTCTGAACTTTAATTAATTTTGTATTTTTTGTACTCAAGAACGTTGGCGATCGCTGAGTAAATAATTTAAATCGGATCAGTAGTCTCCGAGATACGATATTTTCTCGCTTACTTTAAACATTTGCAAGTGGGAAGCCAATGGCATAGAAAATGGCCAGTTTTGTACGGCAGCCCCCTTAAGGCTTGGACTTAGCGGGTAGGTATGTTTGGAAGAAACATTTGGAAGAGAAAATAAAGGGGCGTCAGTCATACATTTGATACAACTTGGGGCAACCTGGGAGCAATGGGAGCCTATTTTATAAAAACGTCCATTTTGTATGGGAGCCCAATTAGGGGTTGGAGATAGGGGATGAGTATGTTTGAAAGAAATGTTCAGTAGAGAAAACTAGTGGGGGTCATTCATATGTTTTAACCCTCTAAGAGCAACTTCTGACCAGCTGTGGAGCAATTTGTCGAATTACCCAGCTTTTTTTGTGAACTTTGACCTCGGTGCGAAGCCATTTAGCCCCACCCTAGCCCCAACATTTTTTGGCTCATGCATTTTTTCATCAAACCGCATAAAATGAGAGGTTGCAGAGCATCGAGAACCCATTATTAAGAATCTCCATACAACACTAAATCCAATCTAGTGATTATTTCATTCAACACAGCAAAGTCGCTGCAATTTTCCTACTGGGTAATTTTTATGTGGCCAGCTGACTTGGACTCTCTTGTACCATATATTTTATGAAAAAACAAATTCATTGATTTTTCTCATTTCGTGACCCCCTAAAAAACCACTTAAGCGCAAATTCGACACACTTAATCAAATTCAAAATTTCCACACCAATAAAAAGTGTATATTTGTGTGTTAAATTTAATGAACTATAAAAAAATGGCCGTTTTCTATTATGAATGTGTGGCAAGAAAAATCACTCCCCCGAATTGTGGGCTCATTCAAATGTGTAGCGCAGACACACATTTTTTGTTTGACTGCTTGATACATGTCGGAGTGAGCAGCGAGCGTGTTGTTGCTGCGCGTTTTTAAATGCTTTACAAAAGCCACTGAAAAAGTCATCAATCTTGAGCGCAGGCAGCATTTGGACACAGCGCTGGCGCATTGTTTGCAGTTGTAGACCTAATCGCTGCCCACTTTATGTTAGTGTGCGTGTTTGTGTGTGTGTGAATTATTATTAATAATTTTGATATGCTAATCGTTGCACTAATTCAAGGCAGTAACATAAATAAAAAATTATGTCTACGCGCTGGCACCTAATTGAGGTGAGAACTGCACCTTTCATTTTTATTTTTCAAATTTTTATTTTTTTTTTTGTTTACCTTCAAAAGTGCTAAAACTGTGTGCGGTCGACTTGAAAGATAAGCAAAAATCAACAACAAAAAAGCGCCAACAATGCTAAATGCTGGACGAGCAGATATTAGCGAGCATTGTGATTGTGGTTGTGTTGCCTGCCACCGGCATTGTCGACAATGCTGGGGGCCCAACTTTGCGCTTAAAAGCTGTAATCGCAATGCGCCATCGATTGCCGTAGGTGGAGGAGAGCGCTGGCTGCGTTCGCTCTAATTGAATGTGTATGCGCGCACAACAACAACAACTGAGCAGTGCCGTGAACATAACGAACAATGATGGTTACTTAATGCACACATGCCGCATGCATTAAGCGCATATTTTAAGACAGAGCAACGGGCCGAAGGATGACTGAAATACGGTGCGGTAGCTGGCAGCGACGCGGTCAGCGTGCTGTGAGTTTTGAGGTAAAGCAATCAAGCATGACGAACAGATCAAGCGAACGGTTCGGCTGCGGCCCAGGGATCGTCGTCCAAATGACTGGTGCGCTGTTGCGGCTGGTCGGTGTGTGACGACAGACAGACGAGACAATTCAGCATAGCCATGCACCGCATCGAATGGCGCGCTGGCCGCTAGCAGCCACTAGTTCTCATAGGTTCTGCAGAGCCCGAAGCTGCGTCTGCGTCTGCAAATTCCGCTAAATGTTATTTAGGCGCGTTTGTGTAGTGAGAGGAGCCGCATGCGCCTCTGTGCCGCCAACTTGAGCGTTGCAATATGCTAACAATGCGCACTAACAAAGCAGCGCTTCACTTGCTGTGGTCGCGTGGAGTGGAAATAAATAAAAACGTCATAAAAAAATTAAGGTAAAACAAAATTCATTTGTATACAAAAAATTAAAAATTTAAAAGTTAACAAAAAAATTATATTTAAAATTGAAAAAATTAAAAATTAAAACTAGAAATTAAAAATTAGTGATTAACAAGAAAATTTAAAAACGTAAACATAAAAAACTACAAAATAAAAATATAAAAATAGTTAAAATTTTTATTTTACCAATTTAAACAGAAACTTAAAAATTGAAATAAAATTTTCAACTAACACTTAAAAATCTAAATTAAAAAATAAAATTTAAAAATTAAAAATTTTAACATTTTTGAATTGAAAATTATAAACCAAAAATTTAAAATTTTATTATAAAATTAAAAAGCTAAAAATTGAAAATATTAATTTTAGACTTTGAAACTAAAAACTAAAAAAAAAATTTAAATTAGAAACAAAAAAATAAAAATAAAAATTGTAAATTATGCAACAAAATTTGTTCATTAAAAACTAAAATTAACTTAAACATAAAACTACAAAAAAAAATATAAAAAAACAACATTTTTGTTTTAAACATTTAAACAAAAAACTAAAAAAAACCAAAAATAAAAAAAAAATCAATCAACACCTGAAAACTAAAAAATTAAATTTAAAAATTAAAAATTTTAACATTTTTGAATCGAAAATTATAAACTAAAAATTTAAAATTTTATTATAACATTAAAAAGCTAAAAATTAAAAATATCAGTTTTATACTTTGAAACTAAAAATAAAAAAATTTAAATTAGAAACAAAAAAATAAAAATCAAAAATTTAAATTATGCAACAAAATTTGTTCATTAAAAACTTAAATTTAAAAATTAGAAACAAAAAAATAAAAATCAAAAATTTTAAATTATACATCAAAATTTGTTCATTAAAAACTTAAATTTAAAAATTGAATATGTAAATTGAAAAAGTAAAATTGCAAATTATAATTTGAAAATTAAAAACTAAAAATTTTAAGTCAAAATTAAGAACTGAAAATTAAAAATTAAAACTATAAATTAAAAATTGAAAACTACTTAAAAAGCAAAAATACAAAAAATATAAAAATAATGCTAAAAATGAAAATGAAATACCAAAAATTAAAAACTGAAAAAATTAAATTAAATCTAAAAAAATAATGAAAAAAATTCACCGCTCATGTTTGTAGCTATGAATGTACAAAGTGCGGCCAAAGTTGAATGCAAAATGCACCAATGTTGTTGTTGTGGTCGCTGATGGCCGGAAAGAAGCAGGAAGCCGACCAACTATGCCGGACCAAGGGAAGCGCGCTCAAAAGGCCAAATACAAGCAACAACAACAACAAAGCGCAAGCCGAAAAGGTGATTTATTTGAACATGGTTATCAACTTAACAATAACAGGAGCAGCAACCGTGGCACTAAAAGCGCCAAATGCACAACTACAACTACAACAACAACAAGCCAACGCAGACAATGCACAATAACCGTCTGGCATAATGAAAGCGCGCTGCGCTGCACCAGAAACAATGCAACCGCCAAATGAACTAAAACATAATAAGAATCTGGCCTAGACGGCAGGCAAGAAGGCAAAGGCAGCCGCCACCGATGCAGTCGATGCTGCACATGCGCAACAGCCACACTATGCTGCACTTGGTTCCGGACCATCTTGTGGTCGATGCAATGCCGGCAGCGATATTTATATCAAATCAGCGGTTGCATATTTCCACTTTGCTTTTGTTTTTGCGCTGGCGGCGGCGGCGAAAAAAAACTCCATGCAACAATAATTGAATCGCATTGAAAGTGCAACACACACACACACACACATATGGACAAGGAGTTTTTTTGCTTTTGTCATAAATGGCAGATACATACAGCACTTCAAAATGAAAATTTATTCGGTTTTTCCTTTGCGTTTGCTGGCATTTCAAGTGCGCGTTGCTGTAGTTGCTGACGACGGTTGTGCATGAAAAACTAGTAACAAATGCGCAACATTGCAGCAACTATGCACAGCAACAAGAGCAAAAAGGAAAAACAACAACAATAACTAACTGCAAGTTGCTCTCTTTCACTATTTGTAAAAAGCAAAAATTTCTAAAGTAGTTTTAGTTTTGTCTGTTTGACATATCGAATTTTTTTTCTGAAAGGTTTTCTGCGTTCTCGCAATAAATAAAATATGCAAAAAACAGCATATTATTTTCTACAGTTTTTTTAGTGCAAATAGTAAACAAAAATTAGAAAAAAATCATTGGAAGCAAATTTTCTTTTTGTTTTTTTTTTAAGGTCGGTATGCAGCTCTCAAGAAAAGCTAAAACTTCATATAAAAAAAAGCTCAAGAAATGCTCAAGGAAATTTCCTTGAGTCAAATTTACTTGAGGTGTACGCACCTCACAAGAAAACGGTTTTTCGGAATTCGGTTTTTTAATACTTTTTTTCATTGAAAATTGAAATGACAACACTGATTTCGGCAAGAAACATAACATTATTATGTGTGTTATGTGTACCTATCAGTGGCGGATTCAGGGGGGTGTTTTGGGGGTTGAAACCCCCCCCCCCCCCGAAATATTAGGATCGACATTAAAACTACATACAAGTTAAAAGCCAATTTATGAATATCAAAGGATTACTTTTTGAAACCCACCCCCCCGAAATATTTTTCTAAATCCGCCCCTGGTACCTATTTATTTCTCAAAGGAAAAGTGACAGGTGCCTGCCTTCCATGCCGGCCATGAAAATGCCGTAGTCCAACGTGAGCAGTAGGTCATCCCTTAAATATCTCAAAACATGTAATAAAAGCGTAATCGGTTGAAATGTATTAAAAACTAAACCAATCGTCGTCCATTTGGAGAGAACTGAATTATATTATTGAAATTAAAAATTGTTCAGTAGAATGCAAATCAACTTGTCAAAATTTCTTTCAAACGTCAAATTTACTTGACTACTACTTTTTCACGCTCAAGAAATATATGCTCGTTTTTTCTTGAGCGTTTTCTTGAGAGCTGCATACCTACCTTTATAAAAAAAGTTTTAGCTCGGTGACAAGAGAGAAACCATGTATTCAAAACATTAGCTTTGCGACTGAAATGTAAAATGTGTCTCAGAAGTGTATTTATTTGACCCATGAACCTGAAAGTTCCATCATTCTAGACTTCACTCCATAAAAAGGAAATGGATGAGAACTATAGTTGGTGTTCTAATGGGTCACTGTTCAACTCGCAGACTTACAAAAAGATTGGGTTACTTTCAAATAACTTTTATGAAAGCTGTATGGACGACAAAGAGGAAGAAAAAGTACTTCAATCAGAGTTGCCGGTTTTAGTCTTTTCGGACCAAAATTGGTCAGATTTTTTTACTTTGGTCCGCTGGTCTGCTTAAACGACTTTCGGTCCGTCTTGTGATGTGAATATCTTCTCATTAGTACAACAAATTTATTTAAGAAAATGAAATCGTAATTTAAAAATGAATTTAAGGACAACGCAAATTTTTAATTTGGTCGGTTGAGGTCGGATTTAGTAAAAAATTTGATCGTAAACAAAATTTTCTAGTGGCAACATTGACTTCAATGCACTTATACCGCATTAACTAAAAGAAGGGAAACTCATCTGGATGATTTACAGTTCGACAATCTAGCGAATCTACCAGAAAGAAGTACTCACAGTCTACTAGATTTCGTAAGGACCTAAAAAATGGTTCAATGAGTACGTTGAATCATTATCAACCTGTCATATGTCATGGAGAAAGCTGATGTTAAAAACCAAGTTATACCAGAAGCTAATTTTCAGATTTTTATCAGAACACTATTTTTGTTATCAGGACACTATTTGTTAAGCTTGCATATTAATGAATAGGTTTGGAGTTTTCTGGACAATTACCCAATTATTTCGATTGTAAATGAACCAAAGTGACGCTTCTAGAGATCTTCAAAGGTACTGTCGGTACAAACAAAGTAGGCTACATTGCAAATTGTTGGTTGAAGCTCTGACAGGGAACAACTCTTTCTCAAGACATCCTCTTCAACCACTTTATGTGTTCTGTGGACTTTCACTTCGATAATCTAGCGAATCTGGCCGGTAAGACTATTCACAGTCTACTAGATTTCAGAATTGTCTCAAACTGGTCCAATGAGTGCGTTGAATCACTATCAACCTGCCATATTTCATAGAGAAAGCTGA
Source organism: Melieria omissa (assembly GCA_963971225.1). Classification (NCBI taxonomy): domain Eukaryota; kingdom Metazoa; phylum Arthropoda; class Insecta; order Diptera; family Ulidiidae; genus Melieria; species Melieria omissa. The sequence goes on along the minus strand of OZ020267.1, from coordinate 132,262,975 downwards.
TGTTTAATAAATAGCTATACCAGATATTTCTCCTTAGACTTTTGTAGGAACACAATTTTTTTATCAGGACACTATTTGTTAAGCTCGCGTATTAATGAATAGGTTTAGAGTTTTCGGGACAATGACCCAATTATTTCGATTGCAAATGGACCAGCCATGCTTCCGGAGATCTTCAAAGGTACTGTCATCTTTCTGCTCAAACAAAGCAAACGGCATTGCAAATTGTTGGTTGAAGCTCTTGCAGGAACCAACTATTCTCAAGACACTCTCTTCAATAACTTTATGTGCCCAAAAAAAGCATTAAATCGATAACTGTAAGGACTGTGATGAAGATGAGGTAATCTATATCTTTTTAAAATAATTAATTAATTTTTAATTTGATTGGCACGACAGCCCGCTTACGCGAGACTAAGGCCTAGCTTCCCGCAACCACCCGTGTTGTGCGTGTGAATTTTGTACGCGGGTGGAAGGGACCTATAGTTTTATGCCGGTTCCGAACGGCAGGTTGGGAGCTTTTTCATAGGCAATTTTTACTCTCAGAGGTTTGCCATTTCCAGCTGAGAGGACAGCCACCGAAAGAGAAAACGAGTTTCCCGTAATTTTTTTTTAGGTGTTACTACATGCAGTATTCGATCTTGCGTCGCTCTGCATGCGACTCGCTGGACCGCGCACTAACCAACTGAGCCACGGCTCTTTTTAAAATAGCTGCTTTTTTACTTAGTATGATTTTTTTACAGACCTCTCTGCAGAGATTTTCCTCGCGATCTGCAACTTTGATGGGTTGAACTGTAAGGACTATGATGAGGTAATCTACATCTTTTTAGATGACCTGCTTTTTTACTATGATTTTTTGACTGACTTCTCCGCAGAGACTTTCCTCACCACCTACGACTTTGATGGGTTGAAGTCAAATCTCCAAAAATTCTTCATTCAGGATCCTATTTCCAAACTTTTACATCCTTCCAGAACTAACGAAATGCTTTTAACTAATACGGATATCTCCTGTACAATCTTTCTGATCAGACAAAACAGATATTGCATATTGTTGGTTGAAGCTCTGACAGGGTACAACTCTTTCTCAAAACACCCTTTTTAACCACTTTGTGTTCGTAAAAATGTCTTCTTGCAGAGACTTACCTCATCACCTGTGACTTAAATGGGTTGAACTGTAAGGACTGTGATGAAGATGAGGTAATCTACATCTTTTTAGATGACTTGCTATTTTACTATGATATTTTGACTGACCTTTCTGCAAAGATTTTCCTCGTCATCTACGATTTTGATGGGTTGAAGCCAAGTCTCCATAAATTCTTCATTCAGAGTACTGTTTCCAAACTTTTACATCATTCCAGAATCAACTCAATGTTTTTTACTAATGTGGATATCTTCTGTGCAATCTTTCTAATCAGACAAAACAGGCAGTCTTGATTGGGGCCCTGAAAGGGCACAAATCTTGCTCAAAACACACTCTTCAACCAATTCAAACCCCCACAAATAACATTGAATCGAGAACTGTACTGACTGTGATGAGGGTGGATTACTTTGTGGATGTCCAGCTGTCCAGTTTTTACTCAAAAGCATTTTCTTGCTAGCCACCCTGCGAAGATTTTCCCCAGCAATAATCCCCTTAAGGGTTTCAAGACAATTCTCAATTAAATTTAATTATTTAAAAAAATTAATTTCCAAACCTAAACCTATTCAAACACCTAAAAAATTAAGAAAAATATAATTTTTGATGAATTATTAAAAATTAAAAAGAAAAGGATTTAGACCTTTATAAATGGGGTATGAACCTAGTAGCTTAATTAGCTTATCTTTTTATATTTTGGGGTATGAAGCACAAAAGTTTTTGATACTTTGGGGAACAGTTTAATTCAAGTTTTTCAATCACAACGCTGTCTCCTAGTCTCAGCATCCAAAGATCACTTGTCCTCTTCTCAAAAAGCATCTGATGACCACATGGACTTACGAGCAGATGAATCTTCATAAGACCATTAAAACTAAACCATTATGTGTTGCTGTAATTTTTGTAAACTTAACTATAGCAAAGCAACAATCAACAACAGTCAGTCATGAGGCTAAACAGCGTTCAAATGTAGTCGGAAAAATGTTTGAAATCAATGCAATTTTCCATTGAAAATGACCGAAAATGAAACATGCAACAACTAAGTAAACGCAACGCAAGTTAAATAATGTGAGATGAAGCAGCTAAATGAAAAAAAAGAGTTGAAGAGAAAAACAAATACAAATACACACAACCGCACACATAGACAATGCACAACATTTCCCATACGAGATCAAGTGGACTGAGCGGACACGAGATGCTTTTAGCTGCTGTTGTTCCTTTGGCTGTGATTTTGTTGTTGTTTGTCGTTATTATTGTAGTTGTTGCTGCTGGTGCTGCTGCTGCTGCTGCTGTAGTTCAAAGCATGCAGTAGTAGTGCACTCATATGTTACAACAACAACAACAACAACAATGGCAACAATTTCCGCTAGTCCTCCACCACATCATCATTCTGGCATTCGTTGAGCATTGCTTGGTTGTTATTGCGGCCGTTGCTGCTTGTTGCTGCTGTTGTTGTTGTTGTTGTTTTCGTTTTGGTATTACAGTTGAAACTTGAAATTATGAGACCACCTTTGAGTATTTGCTGTTATTGTTACTGCCATTGTCGATGGTGTTGTTGTTGTTGTTGTTGCCTGCTACTATTGCTGTTGTTGTCTTTGCTGTATGTTATTGTTGTTGCTGTTGCACATGTACACCAGCTACCCGGCAGTCGATATTTGTAGAGTAGGAAAAAATATGATTTTTCTTCGTTTTTTTTTCAACTTGATTCCTTTTGGCTTTATTTCAGTTTTACCTTCGACAGTTGGCGTTGTCGTTGTTGCCGCCGCTGTTGCTTCATATGTTCATTGTTTTGGTACAAGCGCGCTGTGTGTTGCATGTGCGTTCCTCAGTGTGCGTGTGTGTGTGTGTTTTTGTAATTTGAAAAACAAAGTTTGTTCTTAAGTTTTTGTTTAAATCAATAACAATGGCCTTTTGTATGCTTTATTTGCTTGCGGTGTTGCTGGCTGTCTATCGTCGTTGTTGTTGTTGTTGGCCTCTTGCTGTTGCTGGCCGCTCTGTCTGTCTGTTTTGTCTGCCAACCTCCAGCGACGACCACGTTGTTGTTTTCGAGCTGGGCTCGACCGTCGCTTGGCGGCTGTAAAAGTGTGAAACTTTTTTGGTTCGTTTGAGTTTCGGTTCTTAGCTTTAAGCCAAATTGATTTCTTTTCTCTACAATTTTCGTTTGTTTTTCGGTCCTTACCGCGCAGCTCTCATCCTCATTCTCCTGCTCGGCTGGCTTTCGTTTTTCTGACTTATTGTAATGTAAATCTTGACTTGAAAGCCGCACACTTCACACACAACTTTGCCGTTTGGCTGCTGCAATGTTTGTTTGCCTGAATGTTTGTTTGTTTGTTTCTTGGTTGATGCGTGTGCGTATGTACATGTGCGAGTCTGTGTGTGTGTGAGCGTATTGCCTGCTAATGAAAGCCACCGCTGCGGCATTCGTTTGTTGCACAAACGCTCCGCATGTCGGTACACCAAACGCCTCGATCGCCATCCAGCGCTGCATTCAGTTGTCAATGTTTGATTAAGTTTTTAGCTTTTTTCCCCCTCTTTCTCGTCTGTTCATTTGGCTGTCTGTTGTGCCGAATTGAGTAATTTTCCTCTGCGGCTTTTAAAACACTAATGGCCACACGTTATAAAATCAATCATATTCGAAACATCTGCGCGCTGCTCTATGCCACATTTGAATTTCCATTCAGTGCCCACAAAAGCCAACGATTTCTATTTAAAGGTCTTTCGTTTCACTAAAAAAACCGATTTATTTTGATGGCTGCGCATTTGGTGAATTTGTATGAAAAATTCGATTTCGTTCAATTGTTCAGTTTACCTTAAAATTCCATGCTATTTTCATTTAAATTTTTTTGTATGTGGTTTTATTAAATTTTGATTTATTTAACTGCGATTTAATATGATTTGAAAATAGACGCATGAGCTGATAAAATTTGTGCTGTGATGTCAGATTTACAAAAATTGCCATAAGCAAATTATTCAAACTAGAGTTGAGATTAAATTAGAATATTAAAATAGTTTCACTGTTATTTTAATGAACGTTTAATAAAACTATGATTTAGTTTTCGATTTCAAAAGCTGAATAAATATATGGAAATAAGGAGAACTAAAGAATATTTTGAGCAGTTAACTTTTGGTATTGAAAAACAGGAAACCGTGGCATTGGTTATTTTATAATTTGTAAACCAAAAGAGCACATCTACAAAATTATTCTAACATAAAATTTATATAAAATTATGTGATAACTATGAATTATTATGAATTTTATGTAAAACCTATTCATTAATTATTAAGGTTTATCAATATTTGTTGGATTAATAGTTGATTCGAAAATATTGAAAGAAAACAATTATTAAAAACCAGTATAAGAATTTAAGTCAAGTTTGATGGAATTTTGAGGGATAACTGAAACAACAAACTGCCAGGCAAAAACCATATCATTTCCGTACATCTCGTGGTAATGCAACCCTTCCGTTTAACACTTTTCGGAAGTAGTCTTCCTACACTTTCTTTGAATGTGGAAGAAAAGGTCAAAAGGTGTGAGCAAGAAAGTATTCTAACAAATGGACAGATATAGATAGACATAGATAGATAGACAGAGGGACCAACAAACATATGGATGGACAAAGAAAGGTACAGATGAACAAAACAAAGGTTAGACAGAAGAACAAACTGATAAAAGGACAATCAAACTGAAGGACCAGGAAGCATCTAGACGAACAAACAAACGATTACACCGTGCGACAAAAATTAAAAATTTTTTTCACACTGGAAAAAATCCATATCGGCGTAAAACTAGAGACCAAACATAGTAATACTGCGTACTCAGTTTTTCATTTCTACATCCTTTGTCCTTTTAAAAGGACTTCAAAATTTTGAAAGGGATAAAAAATATATAAAAAATACTTAACCTCGAATATGGCGATATGTATATCAAATGGAAGAGGAAGAGCTCGAGAATTTAAATAAAGTTTATTTTTTATTTATTTGTAAAAAAAGGATATGAAAAAAGTCCTTTGAAAATTTTAATCCTTTATATCCTTGAAAATTTACCTCACATTTTCTTGAAAAGTAAGTATGTTAAAACCCCAAATCTCCTTGATCACGTATCAAAATTTCATTATTCTCGCTGCATTGATTTTGTATCTTGAGGAATTGAACAGCTGATCGATTACCAACGAACAAATTGTCGGGCGTGTCACCTTGTTAGTTTGTTACTCGGTAATTCACTAGTTCGATACTTTTACAAGAACAAAATACATGTAAAAAACTACCGAGTACCGAACTAACAAAGTAACGAGCTCGGTGTGAATGCCCCTATTGTTTAGTGTTACAAAAAATGCAAATTTCCCCCGTTTTAACCCAAATACTTATCTCTAAGTATGTTTAAATCCACATAAATTGAATTCGCCTCACAGCTCATTGTTGCCAACGTTTAAGCTTAAACATTCAAATTATTAGCAAAAAACCAACAAAAAGAAAAACTCGTCAACTCGCTGCTGTTGCAATGTTGCATAGCGAATTCCGCTAATGCGCTCTCACATTATTTATTCTTTTGTTGTGGCCAGTTTTATTTTTATTTTTTGCAACATTTTGCGCGTTGTTTTTTTATATTTTTTATTTTATTTTCTTACATACAATTTCTTTTTTTATGTATTCTGCTTCTTTGTCTGAGCGAGCATCAGAGAAATTTAAAAGTCAATTGCATGCAAATAAATGTAGCTACACAAACTTCCTGTGTTTGCGCGCTGCTGACTGTCCGCTGTCCATCGAATGCCGCAACGAGAATCGAGGCGCAGGCAGCGAATCAGCCGTGCGTATCTGTGGGCTTTGTGGCATGCCGCAGCCGACAAGGTGCACACATAGGTGCAACAACAACCACCACCAACACAACAACAATGAGAATAACGCAGTGCAGCGCAGCTTCTCGGGCATTGCCAAACAATCAACATTTATGCAGAACAGCACAGAATCTAAATGTGTATCTGATTTGAAGGCAACAACAACAACACCAATCACAATAAAACGAACAACAACAATTGCAAACGTGCGTAGCAGCAACATGTTGCACATGTGCGCGCACAATATTGCTGCGCGACTACTGGAAAAGGCAGCGAATTAGCCGCAACGGAATGCGATCGACGACTCGATCGGCGGCCACGATTCGTTCCCATATTGCAAATTCGCTGCAGTATTTACACAGCGTGGCGTGGGCCATGGCCGCTGGTCGCTGTTGGTCGGCCGTGTACAATCGACCAAAGGACCGACCGACCGTCCGACGCAGATAACGACTACGCGGCTAAAAGGCTTTTGCGGCTCATAAGGCCTTCGCAACATTGCAGGCAATTAAGGCAACATTCTGCACAACGGCCGCCTAAATCCGAGTGGCCATTGTTACCACTGGTAGCGCTGCCGAATTGCCGCGCATGCGCAGCCGTTCGCTTGCGTTGCGTATGCGGTGTATGCAATTTTCAACGGTGATTACGTTGTACGCTGGGGACTTTAACGTTAAATTGGATTAATTTGACAGTAAATGCAAAGTAGCAGATTATGTGAGCGAAATGCCAACGTACTTAAGAATGTGGACGATGCATCGTTACCAGCAAACGAAATAAAAAAAAACAAGGAACTCTAGTGAGTTCAACAGGATTTGCAAATAAAACGAACATAGAACATTTATTTTAAATTTTGAAAAATGTTTGGTGGACTAAGTGTGGCCATAATTGCATGCGCGGCAACCATTAGCGAAGTCGGCATTTCGCACTCAACATGCGCGCAGCTTTTTCATATTTCTTGTCGTTGTTGTTGGGCGCCTTTGAACCAGCTTGGAGGTGTGCGCCCACTCGAAATGAAGTTATAACTCACGGCCAACGTAATGTTTGGCTTTTAGCAACAAAACTTCCCAACCCCACAGATGCACACACACACATAAACACACACACGCATAAACAACGACAGACATACACCTAAATAATGATGATGCTGTTGGCAGCCAAAGGATACACGCGCTTTCATGTTGCCAGCATAAATCGAACAAGTTGCTAGTACCAAGCAACCAAGCAACCAACAACCAACAGACGAACAGCAATGAAAAATACAAAATAATAAAAAAATAAAATAAAGAAACAAATGAACCTTTGGCAGAAGCAACTAAGCGCAGTCCATGCAAGCAACAGTCAACTTTGTAGTTGTACATTAATACATACATACACATGGTACTTACATATGTACATAAATATTGGGTTGTCGACAAAGTCTCTTCGAAGTTTTGCTAGTCTTCAAATTTACTTGGAAGAACAAAATTTTCATACGAATGACTTCAGTTGGGTTGACCAACTTGGGTTCAGTTTTATTCAGCGTCAGTTTGACCAAATTCATTCAATGTAGCCAATCAAATTCCTAAAATTATTGCAGACCCTGAAATCGATTGATTCCTAGAAATGTTAAAGATGCCCATATTCGAGTTTGGGTTAGATTTTCAAACATGGAGATGCAAATTTTTCAAATAAATTCTGAACCAATGGAACAGGTTTAGAGAGGTTTTTGACATCGGTTTTTCTTATCTATTATCAAAGTATGAGAAGTTAAAATTTCGCATCCATAACAATTTATCTACAATATAGATAGATTCTATGGATTTTATATATGTAGCTTCTATGGGAGGGTTTTGGGCTCACTGATTGCAACACAGATTTTGCGACACCAGGTTTTTGAAATGATACGTGGGTCAAATTTTACTGAAAATAAAATCGGTTAATGTAGATGTTTCTTGTTTGTTATTAAATTCGCAAAATGTGAGATGACAGACCCAATATAACAGAAGCTAAGGTACCATACCAGAGACTAAAGCGGCTACATAGCTCACATGTGCCCATACCTGACAAAGAGTCAGTGATACCTGCTCGTCCATACCTGACAAAGAGTCACATCCTGCTCAAGAAACTCCAACATTTAGTGAATACAGCTGTTTTAGTGAGAATCCGAATATAATCCCAAGTGTTATTCGTGCCGTGTTTATGGAATGAATGGAACCGTGCCTTCTAGATACCAGGCGACTTCTGGTTTTACTTTTCACCTTTTTGGGGTACCGAGGACTCTACCCGGGTAACCTTATTTCCCCTCCACTCGTGGTACCAAGGATGGTACCACTAGTGCCACCTAATTATTATAACTCTTCGAATGGCGTCTCGATACCTGGCGACCTCTGGTTGTACTTCTCGCCTTGAAGGAGTACTAATGGCTCTACCCGGCTGACCTTGTTTCAACTACACTCGTTGCTTCTTCGAATGGTGGCCTTCAGATATCTGGTTTTACTGTGCGCCTTTCCGGAGTTCTTTCCCCTCCATTCGTGATACCATCTATGGACCTAATTGCTATTGAGTGTCGGGTAGCAGTGCCTTCTTCGAATGGTGGCCTCTAAATAGCTGGCGAATCCTCCTTTTATTTTTCGACTTTCCGGAGTATCAAGAGATCTACTTGGGTGACCTCCTTTTCCTTGCACTGGAGGCACCAAATATGAACCTAATTATTATGGAATATCAGGCAGTGCCTTTTTCGAATGGTGGGCTCCAGATAACTAGCGACTTTTGGTTTTCTTTTCCACCTTTCCGGAGTACTGAGGGCTCTACCCAGGTGGCCTCGTTTTCCTTCCATTCATGACACCCAGAGTAGACCTAATTATTATTTTTCTTCGAATGACCTCTGGTTGTACTTCTCGCCTTTAAGAAGTACTAACGGCTCTACCCGGCTGACCTTGTTTCAACTACATTCGTTGCACCAAGGATGGACCTAATTGCTATTGAGTGTCACGTAGCAGTGCCATCTTCGAATGGTGGCCTCTAAATACCTGGCGAATCCTCGTGTTAGTTTCCGCCTTTCCGAAGTACCAAGAGCTCAACCCGGGTTACCTCCTTTTCCTTGCACTAGAGGCACCAAGGAAGAACCTAATTATTATTGAATATCAGGCAGTGCCTTCTGCGAATGGTGGCCTCCAGATCCTAGCAACTCCTGGTTTTACATTTTACCTTTCCCGAGTGCTGAGGGCTCTACCCAGGCGACCTCGTTTTCCCTCCAAACGTGGCACCAAGGGTAGACCTAATCATTATTATTCTTCGAATGGCCTGGCGACCTCTAGTTGTAATTTTCGCCCTCAAGGGGTACTAAGGGCTCTACCCAGGTGACCTCGTTTCCTCTACACTAGTGGCACCAAGAATGAACCTAATTATCTATTGTTGAGTATCAGACAGCAGTGCCTAAAGATAACCAGATCAATGATCTTACGTTAGCTAATAAGGCTTCAAGCCCTACGAGCGACATAATTGCCATGGTTCTCCCAACTATGGCAGAAAACACTGTGTTCAGGGTCAATAGTGTGACCTTCCCAACAAACAAGGAGGCCATTCCAACCTCTGACACAAGTCAGGGCAACATCAACCAAGACTTGGCTATCAGGAGCTATACACAAGCTTCTGGAAAGCCTATTGAATAAGGGTTCTAAAGGTGAGAGTTTAGGAAACTAACGCTTCAGGCTTTCAGAGAGCCTGGGACTATCGACATCGAAATCCAAATCCTATAATAGGAGAGTACAGTCGATTAAGTTCACGCCAGAGACCTACTGTGCTAAAAAGTTTGTGGGCTCTGCTGCTCCTGCCTTCTGCACGAAGAGGCTTCAGGCTCCTGATCCTTCTGGATCTCCTGAGGAATACAAGACGGCTTCAGGCTCCTGATTCTTCTGGATCATCTGAGCAATACAAGATGGCTTTAGGCTCCTGATCCTTCTGGATCATCTGAGCAATACAAGACGTTTTATAGTCAGGTTGTGTCTAGGAGGGTATTTGCGTTTCAAAGCCCCGAAATATCTGTTTTTACAAATATTTTAGGAAGCAAATAAGCTTTCAAATGGTATAAGGCTCCAAAGTTATATATGAAACCTTGCCACCGACTTTCGTTCTACCACCTGACTATTCAACGTCTATGAAATATAAAACTACACAGATCATTGACTTTTGCTTGTAAAAAACGAAAAGACTTTCAGTGATAACCTCATATCTCCCTATAACTTTTCGTAGTTCTGTTGCATGTATGGTTTTATGTTTGTATATTTGTATAAGCCGTGTGTGTCTGGCAATATTTTAAATTGAATTTTGCTGCATTTGCGGTTGTTGCAAATATAAAACAAATATGCCTTCATATGGCAGCGGTGGCCCGCCTCAACGTCTCGCTGTGGCGACGGCGCACAGTGGGGTAATATATAAGTAAAGTGCCGATTAATTCAAAAATGAAAAATTAAGATACAACTATGTTTTTGGTACCGGGTTAAAGGGGATAAAATTCTGTATCACTATGTGAAAGAGTTGTTGCAAAATAGTTTACCGTTTTCCCGCAAAGCACTCTGAAAGTTGACATTTATTTTCAGTTTTTGTGCGCACAGCGATAAACGTGTTTTTGTCGTCACTTAAAAACGATTTCTTTGTGTGAATTTGAAAAACTATTAAAAAATTAATTATGCAACCTTCACGTTCAGGTATTTCAGTAATGCAGTGTGTATTTTATTTTGTTAAAAAATGTTGATAAGTTTTTTATTTGATTTTTTGTTTAAGAGCTTAATAATTGTCCGATTTTTTACCTTTTCATAGACATATAGTTGTGAGTCTTGTGAGGTCGGGCAAAACTGTTTTCCTTAGCGTATAGCTTAGATATTTCAGTAACATTTTATGAAAAAAAAAATTGCGCGATGTTGCGCACTTTTCCAGCATTTCGATTTTTGTGTGCGCACCCAAGGGCCTCATGCATGCATTGTGCAAACGAAATTGATGACACTGCACAACAAAATCAAATTTTTTTCAAAATAAAAAGGTTCTGACAACGGATTCTGGTAGAGGGGGCCAAAAACAAATATACGTGTATCGGCGTTTTGAAAGTTTACGTCTGAATTTTTTTTTAGGGGGGTCAAAGTTTTCCCCTTTTCGCGCATTCTTATGGTGATTCGGCATACGAAAACTATGTAACATCACATTTTAGGTAAATGATGTGTTCAGCAATTAGGTGTAAAACACTACGAGGAACATTTTTGTGGAGTACTTTAACGCTGTAGCTCCTATTTATATGGGTCAATTTGACCCTTTTTTTCTAAAATGTCAAAAATTTTTACAGAACATTTTTGAACTTTTTAAGGACAAAATGTATCACGAAAATATTCGCCATAAAATTCTACTATAGGTCTATGAATGCAGGAAAGCTCAGAAATTAACTTGAACTCCAGAATTAAGCCAAAACTGAAAATGTGTTTATTGCGTGTTTTCAAAATTGTTCCACTTCGAATGTTTTGTGGAAACAAAATTATATGGCAAAACCCGCGACCCGCATCTACACGATTTTGTAGGCCGTTAAAAATTGAATTCGTCAAGGAATCTGCAGCAGTTTATAAAAACGAAAAAGAAAGAGTCAATGACGAAATAAGAAAATTGCCAAAAAAAAGTGCAGTAGGTATATGCCGAAAGATGCTATGGAGTTGACAATAATGACGAATGATGATAATGGTGACGGTGATGATTATGATGCTGATGAAGATTATGATGATGATGATAATGATGATTTTAATGATGAAACTAAATTGGCTGCAAGAGACGGCGATGAAATGTTTTAATTAAACTGTTCAACTTAAATTTCATTTTTCAAATTTTTTTTTTTACTATGTTACCGTTTCTTAAAAAAATGTCCACAAAAGTATACCCAAAAACATTTGTTTTTTACTTTATAATGTTCAATTAACTAAACTTAGTAGTTATTTCATATCTAAATAGCCTGGGGGAATTAATCGGCACTTTCGGCATCAATTACCCCACTGTGCGGCGGCGGCGTGTTTTTGCGCGCATCATATTTTGCTCGACTCATACGTAACTGCCAATATTTTTTTCCATTTTTTTTTCGGTTGGTTGGTACAAGATGCGCTGCCGCTGCTGCACGGGAAACAGCTTAATCGATTCGAGCTCATGTAGTCATTTGTTTCCGTGCGCCACGCAGACGCGAATAAAAGCGCAACGCGCACTGCAGTTCGCGCAATTTGTTGCCATAACAGATAAAGCAGCAACTTGAAGCAGCCAAAGTGCAGCGCTGTCATTTAGCGGGCGACGGCAATGGATAAGGGGTGACTGGTGCTGGGGCGGAGGGCGTGCAATCGGCAACAAATTATTGCAGATAAATTATGGCAACAAAAATATTAATTACTGCAGATATGCCGAGGATGTGCAGCATTTGTACGTCGCTGCATACGGCAACTACAAGTCGACAACAAGCAGCGGCAACTGACAGTGCGTTGCTGTTGTGCTGTCGTGTTGTTGCTGTTGTTATTGTTGCTGCTGTTGTGGCAAGTGCGCTCAACGGAAGTGCGCGCTTAAGCGGGGCCGCATGTGCGCGCCGTGAATTATGTTCATTTAATTATTTCGTTTAAATGCGCTGCGCTCGGATCTTGTTGTAGTTGTTACTGCTGTTGCTGTTGCTGCTGCTGCCATCGCTGTTGCCATTTGATGAAAGAAATTTATGTGATTTTATTGCTGCAAAGAAACTGCAGCCGCTGGCATTGGCAAAAAATTAATATATCACTGAAGCAAAAGCAACAACAACAACCAAATGAACAAAAGCAGCTATAAGGACGACAGCAGCAGCAAAGGCAGCAATTAAAAAACACTCACAAATTGTTCAGTCAAAGCCGCGAATTGAGCAGCAAAGTGTGCAAAAGTAATATTTATATTTTCTTTTATTGGGTGTGAACTGTAAAAAACTTTTACAGAATTACAACAATAAAACAGTAAAAGAAAAGATGAGCACAGTAAATTGTAGAGCAATATTTGAGTATTTAGTAAAGGAGCCAAATTGAAGCACTTGTTGAAATTTTTGTGATGTAAGCAGTGAGTTCAAGTTTATTGGAGTCCATCAAAACTGAAAGCGCAAATTTTTTACATTTATATTTAACTTTATTTTATATTATTTTATTTGATTTTGTTTAGTTTTTTTTTAATAATTTTTTATTTTGTTTAATTTTGTTTATTTTTTATTTTATTTTATTTTATTTTTTCATTTTATTTTACTTTATTTTATTTTATTTTATTTTATTTTATTTTATTTTATTTTATTTTATTTTGATTGTAGTTTATTTTATTTTATTTTATTTTATTTTATTTTATTTTATTTTATTTTATTTTATTTTATTTTATTTTATTTTATTTTATTTTATTTTATTTTATTTTATTTTATTTTATTTTATTTTATTTTATTTTATTTTATTTTATTTTATTTTATTTTATTTTATTTTATTTTATTTTATTTTATTTTATTTTATTTTATTTTATTTTATTTCATTTCATTTCATTTCATTTCATTTCATTTCATTTTATTTTATTTTATTTTATTTTATTTTATTTTATTTTATTTTATTTTATTTTATTTTATTTTATTTTATTTTATTTTATTTTATTTTATTTTATTTTATTTTATTTTATTTTATTTTATTTTATTTTATTTTATTTTATTTTATTTTATTTTATTTTATTTTATTTTATTTTATTTTATTTTATTTTATTGTGCTTTATTTTATTTTATTTTTTTATTTTATTTTTTAATTTTATTTTTAATTTTTAATTTTTTTATACTATTTTTTTATTTTATTTAAATTTTTTATATTATCCTTTTTATTGTATTTAATTTAATTTAATTGTTTTATTTTGTTTTTTTATCTTATAGCCTGGCCGAGGCCAATTCTTCTGGAGGGAAAAAATTGGGTCGATTCTTTGATCGTCTCAAAACACGGATTTTTCCAAGCGGAATCCGTATGCTGCCTGAAAAATGGACAAAGGTTGCAGCTAACGATGGATCATACCTTCAATAAAATTCATTGAACAAGTTTCTCTCTCAAACTTTCAAACAAATTTCAAAATTTATTTGTATATCTAATTTTTTACTATTTTTTTATCAACATTTTCAAAAAAAAGAAGGCGAGTGAAGAAGAGCATAAAGAAATAAGAAAATCAAATCATGGAATTGGTTTTCTTACTATAACTTAAAACATTCAAATGCTCAAATTAATTATAGAAAACTTTCCACAGTGTGCACAACCAACAATATTTCAATTGACTTTTGGTTATTCAACACATTTATCAACATTACTAAGATTTAGAGCAAATTTCTTAATGTGTTTAGGAGCAAACGGCTTGAAAATAGAGAAATTAGAAATAGGAAATTCCATTTCAATAAAATATATCAGTTATAGTTGTTGTTGTTGTTCACATAACTAACAAATTGGGAAACTCAAAAATGTCTAAGTCGAAAAAGAAAAGATGCCAAAAGTGTACACTTTAACTTCGATGCTCGTAAATTAAAACTTTTCTCGCTGGCGCAACTACTGTGCAACACAATTCCGCCGCCCCTCCCTCGTCTCGTCCCACACAAAAAAGAAAACACAACATATTCTTCTTCAACTTGGACTCGCCACCTTTCTGCTGCAACGATTTCTGTACATTTTTTTTCTATCAGTTGCTGTTCTTATTATTTGCTGTTGCAGCAACTTTTTGTTCCTGCCGAGAATTTATGACCCGAGCAACTTTTTTCACATTGCAGCCACTCGATAAATACGCGCCGCCGCATTTTCTTCGGCTCTGCGCGCATTGTTGTTTAGTTTTCCATTTATGAATGCGACGCTAAAAGGGACTAAACAGTCGTCGTCGTTGTCGGCCCATGTGGCGGTGAAGTGAAAACGCTTTGTGACCTTGTGCGGCCAGGCTGTGAGATGTGGCTGCTATGTTGTTAGTGTTGTTGTTGTGTGGGTTTTATTAGTGCTCAAATTGTTGTTGTTGTTGTTGTTATGCTTATTATTTGCAGCAACTGCGTTAAGGGGCAGTTTGACATGCATTTTTTGTTGTTTGTAAAGAATAACAAAATTTATGTATCTATGTGTGTGTGAGTGTGTGTGTGTGTGTGTAGAGGTAATGTGTGAAGTTTTAGAGGCGGCAAATAAAAGGAATCGAAACGTGTCTACAGCAAACAATGCAGGAAGTGAAAATGTAATAAAAATTTACTTTAACACTTGAATAGTTAAACTAAACGAAATAACATTCAGGCAACGCATTGGCAGCGTGAGTCAGTCCGCCTGATAACAACAGCAGAAGCGGCAAGAAAGTATAAATTTAATTCTCTTTTTTTGTAATTTTATTTTACTTTTGAGTTGGGTGGTCTTTCATGGCAGCGGCTGCCATAAGCGCCAAGCAACAGTGGTGGCGAAAAGTTTTCCACTGCCTTTGCAACATAAAACAGTAGAAATTCCCAACTAAGGCAGATAACAATAAAATTTTGCTACTTCTGCTATTTAAAAGCAAAAAGAAAGAGTAAGAAGAAGAAGAACAAGTACAAAAAGAAGAAAAAGAACAAGGAACAACTGGCAAAAAGCAACGCATAAAAATTTAAATGGCGTGTTGCACAAAAGTTAAGACAACTTCGTATGTGTGTGGGTGTATGTGTGTGTGGCACACACGCACAGAGCACACAGCAGCAACTAGAAAAGATGCTATTAGAAAAAATACAAAAATATAAAAACACCAACAACAACCAGAAAAAATTGCCAAATTTTATTTGCAAACTTTACGCAGTAGAAAAATTTAATTTTGCAATTCTTTGTTTCTTCACTGCTTATGGCCGCGCTGGCAATTTTCTTGCTAAACACATTTTCAAAATAAAAACAGCTGCCACACCGCACCGCACACTGCCAAAACAAACGCCAACGCCAACATCAACACGAGCCGGCCAACTCGAACTCGGAGGTAAGAAGAATACCCGGCCCGGCGCATCCTGTCGCGTTGGGCAAACTGAAAAATCAACATAAAAACTACGTTGCCACATTCATTTCATTTCAAAGCCAACAGCGCGTTACGCACGTCCCGCCAGCAGCGCCTTTGGTTCGTCCTTCGTCCGTTCGGCCACTGTCCGTTCAGTGGCCATTTTCTTCCTTTTGTGCGCTCAGCCCGAGCAACATTGGATTATCTTCGCTCAGCAAATGTTACCAATATATTGTTGTATTTGTATTCTTGTTGTTGTTGTAGCATTGAGTGTTATTATTATTACCGCTGTTGCCGCCGGCTCGCTCCTGCTGACACGCCGTTATCGTTTTAGTTGCACAGAGCCCATCGTCTTGTTACACTTCCAACGTGTCCTGCAGCAACACACACGTACACTCAAGTATGTATGTGTTTTTGTATATATTATCCTAAATGTTTTAAATTGTTTTGTGTAGGCGCAGGTAAGCGTACAAAGGCCCTCAGTACCTACGTTGTCCAATGTTTCAACCATTCCCCGCTCGTGCTCTCACTTCCCCCTCTCAGCTGTTCACTGTTTTCTTTTAATTTTTTTTCGGATTTTTGTTTTCAAAACCAGTCTTTAATTTTGCTGTGACTGCCCTACCTTTTCATTTGCTTTGCTTTGTCAATTTTGTTGTTTTGTGTTTTTTTTATTTTGTTCTCTTCTGCTGCCTGTGCCGCTGTTGTCCTTTTGTGTTCGCTTCCTCTGTCACACGCAACGCATCTGTATTGTTGTGCCAGGTCGAGGGTAATCGACAACAACATAAGCCTAAATACCTTAAAAATCCGCTTCGCCTGTCAGAAATCTTTTGCAAGTATTTTTGCAAAAATTCGGAGAAAAAAAACGTTGCGACAAAATTGTAAAGGACAATGGTGTGGTGAATGTGTTCAGTGCTTCGGCGCGTTTTGTGCGTCGCTGCCAGTGCCGTTGGTTTCCACATGATTCATTACCGCTGCAACTGATTTGGCTTTCTTAAAACTTGGTCGAATGAAAAACATGAACTGCTACGTTTGAGTGACAATTGTTGTCAGTCAATTCCCTTTGCAAGGATTAGCTCAAACAAGGAGCGTGGTGTTTGTATAATGTGAGACAAATAATAAAGAGTAATTTTGTATTTACAGAAATTTCGGTTTGTTGTATTGTTTTCAGGTTTCTATGTCAAAACATTATTCATTTTATCGCAAAGTCTGAAAAGTTCTAGAATACTTGCAGGTTTTTCATCCCTCTGCTTCTCTTCGTTGATTCATCTTTTCTATCTACTTACTTTCTTTTTCCAATCATATTAATTTACACTTCTTTGTTCCTTTCCTCGCTAGTTCCGTCCTGGTTCTTCTCTTCCTCATAATAAACATTTCCATTTCTTTCATAATCTTCGCTGGATCCTACTTCTTTATCGCCCTATGGACCTTGCCATCTTCATTATATTCATTTCCATTCCCCTTCTTCTTTTCGTTGGACTCTCCTTTTATATCCTTCTGTGTTTTTGCATTCTACATTGTATTCATTCCATTCCACTTCTTCTTTTCGCTGGACCTTTTCTTTCTGTCCATCTGTGGCCTTGCCTTCTTCAGCGTATTCATTCCGATTCCACTTCCTCTATTCACTGGCGTCTTACTTTATATCTCCCTCTGGCCTTTCCTTCCTAAAAAGCATTTCCACTTCTTTCCTACTCTTCGCTGGATCTTACTTTTCAATCACTCTATAGACCTTGCCATCTTCATTATATTCATTTCGATTCCCCTTTTTCTTTTCGCCGAATCCTTTTTGTATATCTCTCTCTGGCTTTGCCTTCTTCATAATAATCATTTCTACTTCTCTTCCACTCTTCGTTGGATCCTTCTTTTTCATCACTCCTTCTCACATCATCTATGGATCCTGCCTTCTTCATTATAAGTTTTATTTTCTATTCCCCTTCTTCTCTGAATAGTTCTTTTACATCTCTCCGTGGCCTTGATTTCTTCATTGCGCTCATTTCCTTTTCACTTCTTCTTTCCGCAGGATCTTTCTTTTAAATCTCTCTATGGCCTTTCCTTCTTCATTGTACTCATTTCCTTCCCAATTCTTCTTTTCGCTAGATATTTCTTTTCACTCTCTCTGGCACTTTCCTTCTTCACAATAATCATCTCGTTCTATTTCTCTCCTTCCCTTCGCTGGTCCTTTCTTTACCACGCGTATCTCCCCTTATATCCGCTTCTTCATCATATTCTCTTCAATACTCTTCATATTCTTTGCAATTTTTCGTCCTTTGCTCGCTGACTGCGCATTCAATTTCAAACCACCACAATCAAACATCAATGAAACGTTCAACAGTCGCACTGAAATTCCCACAATTAAAACAACCAACAACATTAAGTAATTAAAATATTCTGTGCCGCCCTCTTTTCAGTGTGTACACTTTATCAACTACAACAAAAAACAGAGAAAAAATCGCTACATTAAAAAAGGCGCAACAACAACAAATAATAATAATAATAAAAGTACGCAAATGCCTTGCAGGCCGAAGCGTGTTCACACCAAACCAAATAGCCCAACAATCAAAATAGCCGCATCACGTCGTCACGTGTGCACGCGACGGCGACGGCGGCAACGACGACAACGACAACGGTGGCGCGAATTATAGTCATGCGTGCTGCCAGCCGCTGTTCACGTCGACGTTGATGACGCCGATGATGACGATGACGATGACGAGCAAAGGCGCAAAATGACACAAACCCAACGGTTGCAACGCCAGGCAACATTTACGTTTACAAAAATAACAAAGCGCACTTAATTAAAATGAAATTTCTGCACTCATTTGCGCCGCCGCCCCATCCAGAACCGCCCGAACGCTGGGCCGCTGTGAAACCTGTTCACATGTCGCGCGCCTGCATCAACTTGGCCTCACTGGAATGTCTGCCGTGAGACGAGCGGCCAGCAGCCGCTGCTGACTGCCATTTGCGGCCGCCAGGCTGACGTTGTTAATGAATTGTCATTTCCATGGCTGTGCGAGTATATTAAATATTTACTTGGCGCAGTTCTTTTTATCCTTTTGGTTTTACTTTGTTTAAACTTTCCAGTTGAGCAAAATGCGAAATCTATGTAGAAACAAAAAAGCGAGAACCGGTAGCAGGCAACGCTTTCATTTACTTCCCTACAAGGAGACTACCGGTCATATGACTAGTTATATAACCGGTATACATAACCAACATATCGGTTATATTTCTAGTCAGATTTGTTCTAGCAGTGTGAAAAATCTGACTAGTCCTTTTGTGTACGTGTGACTTGATTTTGTGTCCGTGTGATTTGATATCACCTTCTAACGCATGCACTCTGAAACCTTGGCAAACGTACAGCTGCCTCGCTTACTCACATGGAGTCTCGCATGTACCATTCAGTTACGTCTTACCGACAAACCGGTCAGACCTATCTGGTAGGCATAACGTATGAATCGGTATGTCTACCGTAACAATCAGTTACGTCTAACCGACAAACCGGTCATACCTATCTGGTAGACATAACGTACGATTCGGTATGTCTACCAGATAGGTCTAACCGGTTTGTCGGTTAGATGTACCTGATAGTCATTACGTAAATATACATTAAAACTATTTGGACGATTAGTTTAAAAAAATGTATTTGGCTATCATAAAAAAGAAATACAAAGAGGAAAAGCGAGAAAGACACACAAAAAAAACACAACATTTCTTCCGGCGCCTTTGATTTTAGCCTCCAGGGTTCTTTTGTTGAATTATCCATATCCATGCTTCGGAAAAGATCTATATAGAACAATCATGAAATAATAATTCAATTTAATGTTATTTTTTAGTCAAGTAAATATTTTATTACCTTCAAAACGTTCCACAAAAATAAATTCGTCAGCGGACGCTTGCCTGACGTACCAGTTGAAGTCTTCGCGTGAACTACGACATTTTGGGCATAAAATCAAGTGGCACGCCACGTTTATATCGTTATCTCACTCTTTCATACAGAGAATATGGAAGGTACTAATGCAAATATATTCTTTCATTCCCACTTACTGGAAAAAATCCCAAAATGTGAAATGCAGATTTGAATGTGTTAGTGAGATTTGGGAAATTTTTATGCATGTGTTAGTTTTTAGACAAATTTTGAACTTTTTTCTGGAGTTTCGGTTAGGCATTCCTTGTAGGGTTGTTTATTTTGTGTGAGTGTGTGTGTGTGTGTGTGTGTAGGAAGGACTAGTGAATTGCTGTTTGCAATGCCTCTGACAATGTGTCAATAAAAGCAAAAGCTTTCACTTTCATTAAGTTTTTTAAAAAATAGACCACAAGAACACAAGCGACATAAAGTCAGAACATACTGTTTGCAGTTGTAAACTAAAGAATCGAGATTAATTGTAAAAGCGATAATGATAATTGAAAGTATTTATAAAGCTGTTTGAATTCGAGTGGGAAAAGTTTAAATAAAGAAAATTTTACAACAAGATTATTTTAAAACCCTTTTACACAAAATACCAAGTATTTTTTTCTACATAAGAAAGATACTAATAAATAAAAATTTAAAAATACAAAATTGTAAAATATTTTAAAAACAACAATCCTACATTTTCAATAGATGAAACTAAAACTGTTTTTAAATAGATAATTTCTTTAGAGATAAACATATATATATAAAATTTTTTTGTATTTTTTATATATATTTTTGTTTAAAGTAGAGTTGATACCTACTTATGCCTATTTTCTTTCAACGAAAAATTTTTTATTAGAAAAAAATTATTGTGTTTTAATATTTTATTTTGAAACAGAAAAACTATTGCTTATTAAGAAAAATGTTAAAAAAAATATTAAAAAATACTTAGAGCATAATTTTTAAATTTTTTATAAACTTGTTTTCATCATTTTTTGCACACAGTTTTAGAAACAAATTTTGATTTTTTTTTTGTAGAACAAAAAAGTTATTGGTTTTTTAAATGAATTTTTTAAACAATTTTCTTGTGAGGTTTTTAAAACTTTCTTAAAACTTTTATATTTTTTTAAATTTTTTGATGCATATTTTTTATGTTAAAAATAGTTTTGGTTATATTTTCATAAATTTTTCAAAAACCAAATTTTTGTTACAAGTTACATTTAAAACGAAATTATTGATTTTTTTTTAGAAAACAAATTATGTATTGATTTTTTAAAATTATTTTTCCATACAATTTTCTTGTAAGGTTTTTATACCTTTCATAAAATTTTGATATTTTTTTAATGTTTTGATAGATGTTTTTAATGTTAAAAATAGTTTTGGTTATATTTCCATAAATTTTTCAAAAACCACACTTTTGTTACAAGTTTCTCTGTTTAATTCATTTTAAGATAAACATAATAATTTTTATGTTATTTTAATATTATTATTGAAAATATTTTTATTTAATGTTTTTTATTTTTTATTTTGAAAATTTTTTTTACTTTTTTAAATGTTTTTTAGTTTTTTTTGATAATTATTTCTAATTTTTAAAATGTTTCTTAAAATATTTTCGTAATATTTGCATTTTAAAATTTTTAAATTATTTTTAATTGTTTTAATCATTTTTTTGATAATTATTTCTTAAATTTTTCTTTAAATATTTTGTACAATTTTTTGGACTATTTTTTTTTAATTTAAGAATGTTTCTTGTTATATTTTCATAAATTTTTCAAAAACCACATTTTTTTTCAAGTTTCTCTGTTTAATTCATTTAAAGATAAAGATTGTTTTTTAATTTTTATGTTTTTTTAATATTATTATAACAAATTTTTATTGAATGGTTATAATTTTTTATTTGTGATTTTTTAAATTTTTTTTGAATTTTTTTAATTTTGTTAATCATTTTTTTGATAATTACTTTAAATTTTATTAATTTTTTTTTTAATTGTTTTGATTATTATTTTTTAATATAATTTAACTTAATTTAATTTAATTTACAAAACTGTTATTGCATTTTTTCTTATGTTTTAAATTTGTTTTAAGCATGTTAATTAAACAAAAATTTGTTTTTTACCTTTTTTTAATTTTTCTAACTTTTTTTTAATTTTTTTATATATCCTTTTTATAATTGAAAACTGTTGTTTCTTATAAAAATATGCCCATCAAATATTCAAAAAACAGTTGCAAGATTATCCTGTTTGATTTAAGTTAAGTTAAATCAAATTTTATTTTTAATTTTGTTAAAATTTTTTTTTTTGTTATACTTGCTTAAAAGTTTTTTATGGTTTTTATAATTTTTATTATTAATCTTTTTTTTATTTTTTTTTTAATATCTTTTTATAAGTTTCTATTGTTTATATACAGCTGCGGTCAAAATAATAGTAGTACGCATACAACGAAAAGAAAATTAGGAAAAAATAATCTGCTTTTTTTACAAATATTTATTTTGTATTTTTTTTAACAAGTTATATGTGTTAACAATGCAATCATAAAAGAAAACTTAAGAATTAAACTCAGTTTGGGTTGATTTAAATTAAATGCGTCAAAAGCTCCAAAATATGGACGGTCAAAAAAATAGTAGTTCGCTTTACTTTCATAAAAATTAAGCAACAATTGTGTTTCATTTTAAAAGATTTTGTGGTTAAATAGTAATAACGAAATGTTTCTTCAAATTAGTATTTAGTTGCGTGACTGTTGTTTGGCTATTACTACAGCACAGAGCCGATGCATTGAAATAACCAAATTTTCATATCTTTCTCTAGGGGCGTGGTCTACTGCTTCTCAAAGTTGATTTTTATTTAAAAGATTATTGTGAGCAACTGCTCTCTTCACGTCACACCACAAATTTTTAATTATATTGAAGTCTGGTGATTGTGCGAGCCATTCCATAACCCTAATCCTGCTCTTGCGAAGCCCCTTTCGTGCGACCTTTCTTGTATGCTGTCGGTTATAATCCTGTTGGAAGATCCAAAGCATTGGCGTTTTTTCACGGACATACGGTGGCACGATTTCCCGCAAGATTCGTACACATACACATCGATCCATCGTTTTCTTGATCAAATAAATAGCGCCACCTCCATAAAACGTAGTACATCCATTTATTTATTCAGCATGTCTTACGTTTTATGGAGGTGGCGCTATTTATTTGATCAAGAAAACGATGGATCGATGTGTATGTGTACGAATCTTGCGGGAAATCGTGCCACCGTATGTCAAATAAATAGCGCCACCTCCATAAAACGTAAGACATGCATTTATTTATTGAGCATGTCTTACGTTTTATGAAGGTGGCGCTATTTATTTGATCAAGAAAACGATGGATCGATGTGTATGTGTACGAATCTTGCGGGAAATCGTGCCACCGTATGTCCGTGAAAAAACGCCAATGCTTTGGATCTTCCAACAGGATTATAACCGACAGCATACAAGAAAGGTCGCACGAAAGGGGCTTCGCAAGAGCAGGATTAGGGTTATGGAATGGCTCGCACAATCACCAGACTTCAATATAATTAAAAATTTGTGGTGTGACGTGAAGAGAGCAGTTGCTCACAATAATCTTTTAAATAAAAATCAACTTTGAGAAGCAGTAGACCACGCCCCTAGAGAAAGATATGAAAATTTGGTTATTTCAATGCATCGGCTCTGTGCTGCAGTAATAGCCAAACAACAGTCACGCAACTAAATACTAATTTGAAGAAACATTTCGTTATTACTATTTAACCACAAAATCTTTTAAAATGAAACACAATTGTTGCTTAATTTTTATGAAAGTAAAGCGAACTACTATTTTTTTGACCGTCCATATTTTGGAGCTTTTGACGCATTTAATTTAAATCAAACCAAACTGAGTTTAATTCTTAAGTTTTCTTTTATGATTGCATTGTTAACACATATAACTTGTTAAAAAAAATACAAAATAAATATTTGTAAAAAAAGCAGATTATTTTTTCTTCATTTTCTTTTCGTTGTACGCGTACTACTATTATTTTGACCGCAACTGTATATATATATATATATATATATATTTTGTATAAATTTTTTATAGATGTTTGACAATTGTATTTTAATTTAAGGGGAGGTTCTCCTCTTTTTTTTTCAAAAAATCAATTTTTTTTTTTTGATGAAATGAAAGGTATGAATGTCGAGAATATGTGTGCAAAAGGATTTTTCGATCCGCAGCATATTTATCGCATAGGAGCGTCTCTGATGCGTCGAACTTTCGCGCGCGGAGGAACGCTCTGGTGCTATTTTACTGCGCGGCCAAAGATGTTTACGCGTTTATCTCAAAACCATTTTTTTCATCCTAACGTCAAGCGTAACTCATGATCTACTTATCCCAGTTACTTCATCTATAGCATTTCTTAAAGGGTATGATTTTTTATATGACTTATACCTAAAACAAATATAAACAAATGTGTAATAATAGTCTTTTAACAAAAGAAAAGTCGAAAAAAAGATGGTAAAAATTGAACTTTTTCTATGATTATGCATAAATTAGATGATTTTTTATAAAAATTATTCAAAAATAGGTATAAGTCATAGGGAATTTAATATTCTTTACTATAAAAAAAAAATTTTTGATTTCAGTTCACTACAAGTGGCTACAGCCTTGACGTTTCCGAACAATGTCTCGCTTGCAGAGGTTGACAAGACCCGCCATTTTTGGGCCGCCATATTGGATTTTGTAAAAAAAAATTGTTTTCTTGTATTTTAGAAAGATGGCTTAATAAATCATCAAAACCGTCTATTCGTGAGTCGTTTCATTATCCGACAGTAAATGAAAGAATTTCGCTTTATTTTCGGCCGAAAAGAGGAGAACCTCCCCTTAAGACTAATTTTGTTGTTTGTGCTTTTTGAACTTTTATATTTTTTATACTTGTTTGATAGTTTTTTATGGTTTTTATAATTTGTGTTATAATTTTTTTTAATTTATTAATCTTTATATAATTTTCTAATTTTTTTATATATATTTTGCATAAATTTTTTATATTTTTTAATAATATTTTTATTATTTTCTACAATTTTTTATATATATTTTGTATAAATTCTTTATAGTTGTTTGACAATTGTATCTTAATGAATTTTGTTGTAAAAAAATTTTTTCTAATAAAGAGAAATACACACACAGAGTATTGTCCTTTTGAGCTAGACACCTTTCGAAAGTTTTGGGTGAGTTATCAAGATTCCTTGATAAATGCTACCAATGTAGAATGTAGAGAAGCTAGTTAGGTCGTTAGTGAATTCAAACTAATGAGGGTTTTTAATTTTTGAAAAACTTTATACCCACCTATTGAGGTCCTAAGATCCTAGAACACCTTATCAAAAACAAAATTCATGCATAATAAATAAAACCGCCTTTATGGAATGCTCGCTCCTTCTAACTCGCGTGCCTGAGCCCAAGGAAGACGACACTTGCCACGGAGTCTGCGTGCCTATTCGTTGCTCATTCCCTACACTACCACAATAAGTAATGCAAGTAATATTGAACAACAAAAAGATTGTCTGCCCAACGTTGATGTCATAACTGGCGAAAAGCTTTTTTACAGCTTATGGCCGCATTCATTTGTGAGCTCGCTGCAGGCGCGTCCTTTTTGCAAGCGCTCTTTTTTAATATCAACAGGAAAACTTACAACACTTGTGCGCTTGTCGCCAAATCAAGGAAGCAACTACAGCACAATAGCAACCAAACGCAACACACAATAACACAATCATCAACATAAACGCCTTGCGATCCAGCCAACCAGCCAGCCAGCCATCCAGTCGTTTTTTTGGCCCCACAATGCTCTCCGTCCGTCTGTCTGTCTGTCTGTCGGTGCGGCTGGTTGTCTGCGCTTCTGTTCGTTTGTCATCATGTGTCATCATTATGTTGCGCATGTAACGTGCACATTTGCGGCCGATTTTCGCGTGCAACATTTTTTGTGCGCTGCCCCCACCAATGTTTAGTTTAGGCTGCAACGTGTCAGACACTGGCAAAAGGGTTCGCGTTCGCGTTTACATTCATGTCATTTTATTTTACAATTTTTTGTGGGTTTGTTTGTTTTTTGTTGCTGCTATTTATTTATTGAATTGTTTATACAAACGCGTACACATTTTTGTTAACGTTAACGTCTGTGCGCGCGGCCCAGCCATTTTGATTGAGTTTTGTATACATTACGAAATGCTCCTTTTGCTAAACGCTGTGAGCTGTCCAAGTGCGACTGTGTGTATGTGTGAGAGTGTTTGCGTGTTGCTGTTGTGTTTGCGGCAAAGGATATGATTTCATGTGAAAATTTTTGGTTTTTATTTGCTTTTCTTCGGTGTGTGTGTTTGTTTGTGTGCTCGCTGCATACACAAAGAGCGCGAGGGAAAAAAGTTGCCCATATTCTTTGCGTCAGTTGGCTCAAGGTTAGCGCGGCAGTAATAGCCGAATGCTTTGGAAATAAAGAAGACAAAAACGATCGACATTTTTGTCATAAATTTCGATTTTGTCTGGTTATTAAATTTAATTGGATTCTGCTTGTTTACTTACACCAACACAAAAAAAGTGAACATTGAATGTTGCGTATGGGGTGACGTGGGGAATTTTAAATGGCGAGTATTTAGGAGGGAAATATGTGGGCAATTGGAAAACGATGTGGGATCAAAATGATGGTCAGAAGATTGTCTAAGAGATTTCAAGTGGTTCACAAGTAATCAAGTTATATGAGTAGATAATTGTGCTCGACTGTCTTGTGTGAGAACTAAGGGACTCTGAAGGCTAAACAAACGTTGTCCTCTAGGATATTCCCATAAAGGCCGAAGTGTTCAGCTTTGGCAATTTGAATGATTTGAATTAATCCACACTTTGTGAAACACTTCCTTGAACATCTGTTTTCATAAGTTTTTGATATAATATTGGAGACTTTGATCCCATATACGGAAAGCTTGTGAAATTTACTATAAGATAGGATCAACATTGGGCCCTTGTAGCTGCCAGTCCAGTAAAAATTTCGCTAAAATATGCCATTTTGAAAGGAGGGCTTCCCATTCACAGGTCTTTAAAATATGTTTGGGGACCTTGAGCGTATATTTGATTTATACTGCAAGATAGGGTCAACAATAACTGTTGTCGACTCTCAATTTGGGAGCTAAATAGTCCTATCAACGATTTGTAAAATGTGTTATTTTAAAAGCGTCTTTCAACCTCGATTTTTATAAATTGGAGGAGTTTTACAGACTTTCAGCACATGTTTACAAATTTTTTGAAATCTACTGAAGAAAATCAAGCTAAACTCTTCGGAAGCTAAAGAGTCCCCTAAGCGATTTGGAAAGTATGTACTTTTGAAAACCTGTTTCAACGTCGATTTTCATAAGTTTTTGGAGGAGTTTTAGACTCTTTTAGCACATGTTCGCAAAGTTTTTGAAATCTACTACAAGATTAAAAAAAATCAAGTTAAGTTTTTAGGAAAACATATATTTTTAAAAAGAGTTCTCTAAGTAATTAGGAAAACGTATATTTTAAAAAACGTGTTTCAACGTCGATTTTCAAATTTTTTTTTAATGAGTTTTAGAGACTTTCAAAACAAGTTCAAAAATCTTTTGAAATCCATTCAAGATAGAATCGAAATAAAGTTCTTGTGACTTCCTAGTTCCCAAGAAAAAGAATCATGTAACGCTTTGGAAAATTCGCCATTTGAAAAACTTCCTCGAAGTAGATGTTTATGCATTGGAGGAGTTTTAGAAGCTTTCAGAACATGTTTGGAAATTTTTTGGAATCTACTACAAGGTAAAATTGAAATCAAGTGCTTGCGACTTCCTAGTTTGGAAGCAAAAGAGTTTAAAAAAAAACTATTTTAAAAACCCCTTCCAACATAGATTTTCATAGGTTTTTGAAAGAGTTTTTATAATGAGTTTTAGAGACTTTCAGCACATTTTCGAAAATCTGTTGAAATCTATTCAAGATAGAATCAAAATCAAGGTCTTGTTACGCCCTAGTTTGCAAGTAAAATAGTCCTCTAACGTCCGATTTTGAAAATATGTATTTAAAAGACTGTTTCAACATCGATTTCCATAGGTTTATGGAGGAGTTTTACAGACTTTCAGCATATGATCGATAAGATTTTGTTCAGCAAGCTTTTGAAATTTACTACAAAATACAATCGAAATCAAGTGCTTGAGACTTCCTACTTTGGAAGCAAAACATTCCTCTTAACGATTTGGAAGATATGTCATCTTTGAAGTGTCTCTCCAACGTCAAACTTTATAGGTTTTTCTGAAAAAGTTTTAGAGGCTTTCAGTAAATGCTCAGAAAGACTTTGAGTAATACTACAAGATAGGATCAAAATCAAGTATTTGTGATCTATAGTTTGGAAACTGGACCGATCTAAATTATGTGGATAACATCTCTTCGTTGAGTCTTTCCTTCAACTTTAATTTGTATAAGTTTTCGTTGGGATTATTAGGACTTGTAAATCATTTACAAAAAAGCCCGTGAATTTTACAAATATGAATTCGAACCTACTTTTGGAACCATGAAGAGTTCTGATGGGTCACCTTGTAATTGGCATCTACGCCAAAAAATTGGGGTTAATTTATTCTTATGACTTCAGTCGAAGCTGTATGAAGAAATAAGAAGAAGCAACGCCCTTTACTTTCTATACGCTTGTCCTGCATTATCAAGAAGAAAGAGGACTCACCTGGACAACTTCTTCTTGCACAATCTAGGAGATTCAGTCAACAAGACTATTCACAGTCTACTAAGCTTCGAAAGGAGCTCAAAGTGGTTCAGTGAGTAAGCGGACTTAATTGACTCTTGACTTCATTGGACTCGATTGATTGTGGTATCACAATGGGTATTCATGGCCTGAGTGAGCTCCGAGTTGAAGCAGTCACTTCTACCAACCTCATTTGAATTCTTTGTAAACAAAATTAGTCAGTTTGAACTTTTCGATTTTTTTTTTTTTTGAAGGTTCGATCGTTTTAAGCACATTTTCGATATTTACTACAAGATAGGATCTATTTGAAAACTTATTTGGATCTACTTGAAAGGTTTGGAAAGATTGATTCAAAGATTGGATCTAAGTATTTGAATGTTCCCAAAAGATTTTTACCAGCTACGCAATTGTGTCAGTGGAAGACAAGAAGACTTCAGAGGTTTTTGATTTGAACATTTTGAAACAAAATATGTCAGTTTGAAGTTTTCGACTTAATTTTTTTGGATTTTCAGATTTAATACAAGATTGGATCTATTTGAGGAAAACTTATTTCGATCTACTTGAAAAGATTGAAACGATTTTTTGAAAGATTGGATCTAAGTATTTGAATGGTACCACAAGGTTTTTACCACCTACGCAATTGGGTCAGTGGAAGACAAGAAGATTTCACAGGTGTTTCATTTGAACATTTTTCGACTTCATTTGTTTTGAGTTGTTGATGACTATATTTTCGGGATTGGATCTATTTGAGGAAAATTAGATCCAAGTATAAAAATATTGTGCCAATTGAACCACTGGAAGACAAAAAGGTTTCAATGAGCCGTAGAGGCCTTTCTTGATCTTTTTCAACAATAACCGAAAAAATTTAAATTTATATTAACCCATTATGAGCCATATTAACTCATTATTTCCACTATTATAAATTTCCTAAACTAAATATGAAATATATATTCTAAAATTCTCTGCTGAAAACATAAACTTAAACACCACCCACCTACTTTTTATTGTTATTGCTGCCTTAAACTTTTCACAAATAAATTAAATAAAATTAAAATATATATTCTAGATTTTTCTGTTGAAAATTTAAACACCACCCACCCACTTTTTATTGTTATTGCTGCTTTAAGCTTCTCACAAATATATAAAATAAAAAATATATTCTAGATTTTTGAACACTTAAACTCAAACATCACCCACCCACTTTTTATTGTTATAGCTGCTTAAAGCATTTCACAAATACTTAATTTTAACTGCTTGTCAACACTTAATTGAATTGATTTAATGTTTGTTGAATTTGTTTCTCTGCCAACAACACTTAGTTGTGTTTGTAATTGTTTATTAAAGCTATTCACAGATACGTGATTTTGCGGCTTGTTATCACTTAATTTAATTCATTTTATTTTTATTAAATTTTTTCATGCCTTTTCTGTTTGTTGCTGCACACTTCAAAAGGCTTCGCTTCCGTAACCACTCGAGTAAATTTCTTCCTCTTTGGCAATTGAAATTTTAAAATTTTAAGTTTTCAGCAATTTGTTGTTGTTATTGTTGTTATTATTTTTTCAGCCTTCCCAAACTTGTTGGAAACTTGCCCAATTGTGTGCATAAAGCACACACAAACTTGAGTGTACTTACGGCGCAACAACAATGCCCGCATACAGTAAGCAAAGTAAAAACTAAATTCAAATAACAACAACAAACATCAAACACCACACACACACACTTGAAAACTATTTCAAAACTAATTGAACCGAATTGTACTAAACGCTTTAAGTACACAAACAAATGTCTAAATTTCCCTTTCGCGCGCCGCCTGTACTAATTTTTTATGGCCGATCATTTGCCAACATTTAGCAAGTGAGTTGCCGCCGTTGTTGTTGCTGTTGGCACTGCTACTTGTTCGCGGAAATTTTCAACACAACTGGGGGTCGTGACGCTGTTGTTGTTCTTGTTGTTGCTGGTGTTGTCACCGTCGTCAAGCACACTGGCGGCGGCGGATGTTGGTGTTGAGGAATCACTTAATAAGCCAGTCGCCGCGATGCTTGAGCCGTTCGCCTCATCGAGCTCCAGCTCGAGACCGCTTCGTGTTGTTGTCGCTGAAGCTGGCGTTGATTTTTATTGACAGCTCACAGCGGTTTATAAATGATCGCGCTGCAACTGTCTCGCCATCTGTCTGTCTGTCGGTCTATACAAAACATTAGCTGCTCTGCAACTCGCCTCATCGTTCGTCGCTGTCAGCCTGCACTGCGTGCGTTGCTTCATTTGCTCGACTGCCGTCCCGATCCCATGTCGGACGCGCGCTCACATGCCGGGCGCGCGTATCAATCATGCGCGCCTGCAAGATCACTCAGCTGTCGCAGCGGCTGGCTGAGTGTCGGTTGCAGCTTCATTTCAATATTTTCTTTCCTCCGCACTCGACTCTCGATTCTCGGTCGTTCGCTTTCAATTCTATTCGCTGTCATATTTTAAATATGCAAATATGTTTTTCGCTCTAACCGATTGCCGCCGCATTCATCGGCGGCCTGCGGCTTCAAGTTATTCGAGTCGGTTCATTGCCTGTGGGCAGCGAAAACTTGGCTGCATTCCGCTAAATGCTTTATCGATGCCATTCAACAATGCCACCAATTCAAGGAACCACTGTCCAGGCATCAATGCAGCCTGTCAGTGCTTCAGACAACAGACAGGCAATCGAGCTGGCTGGCCGGCCGCCTGACCAAGCGACAGGCCGGTGCTGAGAAGCGCGCAAAATTTATAAGTGATTAATTAACTCGAGTATCCGCAGTTGACTTATGATCGTAATTGCTTGTATTTATTAACATTAATGACATTCTCAGGCAACTTGCGCAAGTTCAAGGCATGTCTGTCTTTGGGTGAGTCTAAGTGTGTGTAGCCAATAATGGAAATGTGCATCGTAATGACTTAAACGTTCGGTTTTATTGATTACTACAGCGCAAAGTTGCATGAAATGTGCAACGAATACTGCAATAATTGTTCAACAAAGCGAAAGTACAAAAGGACAAAGATGAAGAAGAAGAATAAATTGAAACTATTGCAACTTTAATAAAGCATTAATAAGTCATTAAAAAGGCAGCAGCATTGTCCTTCAGTTGAGTTTGACAGTAAGAAAACTAGTTATGCGAAGTTCGCAAGTTATGTGAGTCTTTGATAATGACCGAAGTAAATTTAACCCTGGAACTATTAAGTAAAAAGCTGGTAACTTGCAATTTCATATTTTTTAAGATTAAGATTTTTTATTTTTTTTATTTTTAATTTAAAAAAAAAAAATTATAATAAAAATTTTTTAAATTAAATTAATTTTTTTATTTATATTTATATATTTATAATTAAAAAAATGAATTAAATTCAAAAAAATTAGTTATATTAATTGCATTAATTAATAAAAAATTTATAAATAATTACAAAAAATTAAATATCAAATTAGGTACACAAATTTTGTTTTATTAAAAAAATTTAATTGATTAAAAAATTAATTTAATTAATTTTTTATATAAATTAAATAAAAAAATTTTTCTAATAAAAAAAAATTTTTATTCAAATTTTTATTAAAAATTAAAAACAATTTAAAAAAAAAAAATTTTTATAAAAAATAATTTAATTAATTTAAAAAATTAATTAAATTAATATTTTAATCAATTTAATTTTTTTAATAAAAAAAAATGTGTACCTAATTTTAATAAAAAAAAATTGTTTACCCAATTTTTTATTTTATTTTTTTTAATTATTTATTTCTAAAATAGACTACTTCGCCGAGACCCATCCAGATGATGATATGGGCGTGAAACTAGAGGTCATTCATAATAATCCGGCATACTCAGGTTTCCATTTCCTGATCCGATGTTCTTTTAGAAGGACTTTTAAAATTAAAGGACATATAGATATTTCAAAGAATTTAATTAAATATTTGAGGTTATGTATTCATGAAAAATTGGGTATCAAATGAAAGAGGAAATTTGTCCGCTTTTCATTAAATTTTTTATTTTGAACTTACAGTATCAAAATATGTCGGAACAGGACCCTTTAAATATGTGTGCTTCGATATCCTTCAAGTTTTTTTTAACAAATACTTTTGAAACAAATATACGTTTTGAATCTCAGAAGCTATCGAGTGAACACATTATAACTCAAACCTATTTTTATATTTTAAAGATTTTCGAAATAGATTATTTAAGATTTTCTGAATAGATTATTATTATTATTATTAGCTCATATTTGGCCTTCTTGCAGAGAAACTTTTTGAAGCTAGAACAGGTAGACTATACCAGTGATGAACATTCTGCTAATGCTGCCTTATATTTTCATTGGTACATGGATATCACTGAACTATTCAGACATGCTTTCGAACAGACCGCAAGTCATGCGAAAAGATGGCACTAAGAGACTCGCGCATCTTGGAGAATTGCAACCCTAAAAGAAATTAACAAAGCTGTGACTTATGTGACTCCAAAATTGTGAATCCGCTAAACAAAGCAAGAAAAAACAGTAATAAATCGTTGCCGGTTGAAACATAAAACCCAGTTGGTTTTAGAACCGGCAACTGAGAGCAAAATTCTTTGGAACGGAGGATGATTATCCGCTGTGACGCTGTGTTGCTTAGCAGACAACAATATCCGACACAATATTTGCGAAAAGAACCTATGTCACAGAAGTGAATTTGCCGATCACTACTAAACTCGCCTTAGGGCGTCGAAATAAAGACTGATTCTTTGACTGTGTGATGTTATCAGCAGCAGATTATTAGACATTCAGATCTTTGTGGCTATCACATCTACCTATATTTAAACAAGAAAAAACTAGTTCGAGAAATAGTTCAGCACTACCCATTTAGCATTTCAAACACCTATAAAACTAATTGCTTTAAGAGAACAATTCTTCAAGCACCTGAATAAGCTTTTAAGAGAAGTTCAGAAAGAATCTAAAACTCTTTAAGGACTTCAACTATTTTAAAAATTTATTTTGGAAATTTATTTATTTTTTTAAATCTATTTAGAAAAGTTAAAGATAACAAATTTGATATACGTATACATTAACCTTTTGAAAAATACAGAAATATCTCAAGTATTAAGCAACTAAAGACGTCTTAATATGAAATGCTTGAAGAGAATCGATCCTGTTTCTGCTTCTTAACTACAAGTTCTATATGAATAGGAGAACATGGATCGTAGAGAAAGTATCATTATTTTGATTTTACAAATTAAGAACAACTGATGAAGGGTAGAATAGGATAAAGTGGCTGTAAAAGAATGAAGCTAAAGCTGTACAACATTGTAGAGAAAGACCATGTCTTGAGGGAAGAAATCAAATAAGGAAGATCTCATTTTATTGTCTTCAAGATAGGAATCAAGTAAGGAAGATCTCATTTACTTGTCTTCAGGGTGGGAATCAAATAAGGAAGATTTCATTTCATTGTCTTCAGGGTAGGAATCAAATACGGAAGATCTCATTTACACTAAATGTAAATAAGTAGAGACATAATGTGTCGAACAAAGTTAAGTAGACATATGCTATCCGAATTGGTTGTTTGTTGGTCAAATGTACTTCAGAACTTTCTAGTAGCTTTTAAAAATAAGACCCACTCTATATGTGGAATGTACCTGTGGCACACAGGAAGTTATTTTTAGTTTTTGGAAGCAATCCTAAAAACATGATCCACTAGTTTGGGATGTAAACCCACAACGAGCTGTCTTGTGGAAAACGTTTCAAACACTAAGTGTACATCATCAAGAGTCAAGCTGTACTTAAGACCCTAGAGAACGCGCGAGTGGCTTCAAAGAATGTCCAAGAATGTAAGATGAACCTAAGGACAGTCGCAAGACATAATAAGCTAGAAATTATCTGGGTTTCTGGACATTGTAGTGTTAATGATAACGAAACTGCCGTTAAACTGCCTAACTGTGGATCAGAATGTACACTGTACACCCTTGAGAGCAGAACCAATAATCGGTACCAGTCTAGCAGATACCCTAAACTGGATCAAATCCAATGTAAACAACTTAGCATTGATGTAGAGGAAGGCAGTGTTATTCCTTGTGAGATTAGGGAGAAAATATTTACTCCGGATGGTCGGATCACAGGACGCAATCCATAGGGAGGACTATGGCGAACATAGGCATCATCGAGTATTCAACTTACGCATCTTGTCTGAAGGATATAGACAGCAGAGAGAATTTTCTTTGTGAAAATTCCGCACTTTAGATTCAGATGTTATAATGACGGACGAGGTACACTCTCTTACCCTGTGAGATCACTTAAGATTCACAAAATAGTCCAGTAAATTTATGACTAGTCCCCTTCTCTTTACAAGTTTTACAGTTTCTTGTATCTCTCAACTCGATTCTTCTTTTATTCTTTCCTGAGGTCTAAGTACAATGGGCTACCTAGCCTGAGTGCTTGAAAAATGGACCTTCTATGGTTTATTTTCTGAACACCCCTCACATCTATCTATCAAACTCTATGTGGATCACTTTTTCTATATTCCATAGTTAATTTTTTGCAAAATCTTTTTATTTGCAGATTACATCTTCAATCAGAAATTGCGCCCGTAACACATTTTAAATAGTCATCCTAATTGTTTTGGACTTCATAAATGCTTCTTCTTCTTCTTCATTATATTCTTCTTCTTCTTTCTATGCTTTCAACTTAATTATAAATATGTGTGGTGAACAGTTCATAATTAAAGTCAAACGGTTCAACTCAATTAATTCATTGCCCGACCAAAGACAATTTTAATGCGCTTCATCACACACGCACATACAACAACAACAAATCTCAATAGCTTTACATACCCACGCAACACAGACACGGATTGGCTGCGCCGCACAGCGACAGCCATGAAGTGAAATGAATTCCTAATTAAGTGATATTACCTTTTTGCCTAATAATAATTTTTATTCAGTTGAAGGAAAAGAAATTAAAAAAAAAAAACTAAAACACCAAACGGAACGAAATGAAACTGAGAAAATGTTGAAAGGTACGTAAATGTAGAAAAACAGACAACACTAACAACAATAACAACAACTTGGAGGTAAACTCCTACTCGACGCCAACTTAATTTATACCAAATCATGCTGAATCAATTAGTAATCAAGTCAACATAAGAATCCAGAAAAATCAACTCATCACTTCTACACATACAAAGGCAAAAGCAACAGAACGGAAAAAACCAAAAAAAAAACCAACAACAAATCGAAGCCGAAACAACAAGCAACTGAAATTAAAATACGAGAATCTACATGTGTGTCTTGTTGTTGTTGCAAGCGACGACGACAAATGTGGCTGAGGATGCGGCACAGCGCGATTCAACCATCCATCTATCTGTCTGTCTATCTCCACCTTAGCTGGCCGCGCAGCGCCCCTCGTGGCACCGTGACTAGACGAAAAACCATTTTCGAACTGTCGACATTTCTAAGAACTCGAAAGTGCTGCGCCGAGTGTGTGGCAAAAGCTGGAGCACGCACGAAAAACGTCTTGCGGCACAAACAACACCGATTTCTGAAGTTAAGTTGGCAGCTTGCCGCCAACAATATAAAGGCGGAGGGGGGCAGGGGGAGTGGGACGCAGCGCATCGCATCGAATGATGATTTTCGGGTGCGCTGATTGCGTCTTTCTTGGGCGCTGAGTCAACGCGCCGCATGGCATGACTTGAATTTGTCACGTTGGTTGGAAGAGTCGCCGGGTTGCCTCGATCGAAGGGGTGTGTGCGCTGATTAATGCGCCACAAGGTGCGTCATGTGCGCAGGCGTGCAACAAACATTTGATTTTCCCATCAATTCGTCATTGGCCCTTCGAATGTTGCTTACTCGTTTTTTGGTTTCTTGTTGATGCATTTAGTTTTTTTTTTCAAAATGTTTTATTGACTTTGTGCTCGACTTCTGGTGCATTGTTCCTTCCTATTTTTATGTTGTTTACTAAATAACTTTTTGTTGTTTTTGTATTGTTTACATTACATTTTGGCATTTGCATGTAAATATTTAAATAGTCTTCATCGTTAAAGTGTTGAGAGAGCAGCGAGCATACGTCAACTTGTAATCGAATATGCGCCGTAAAAACGAGCCGCCGCCGAGCACTCACACGTTGATTTTGCAGTCTTGCAGTCAAATTTCCGTTTAGTTTTAACTTTCAATAAACACACAAATGTCAATCGAAGACATTTTTCTTTATTTTAAATTTCTATTTGTGTTGTTATTGTTGTTGTTGTGTGGCTGTAAATAATCTTGCTCATCTAGCAACATGCTCTAAATTCAATACTTCTTTTTTATTGTTGTTTTTCGCTGTCACTGGCTGCGACAAGTGCACCAAGTGCGCCTGTGCCTGCTGTCGTTTTTATCTTAAATGCTGCATGCCTTTTGCCATTTTAGTACATTCGTTGCATTTGTGGCGTCGCTCAGTGCAGCGCAGACAGACGCGCAACAGGCATTTCTTCGGCATCGTCGCTTTCCTATTGACTGCGCCATGTCACATAGGAAACCTCGAGCAGCGCTCACATGCCAACCAACCAAACAACCAACCAGTCAGCCTGCAAGCGAGCTGCACTGACTGCAGCATTCCGTCTCAAGTGGACAGCTCACATTACACAGTTCAGTAAAAAATATAATAAATATAAATAAGAGCGGCTCATCATCAGCCTAGTTTGGTAAATGTTAGTTTCGGCTTGATTTCATTGCTTTGCTGTAGTTGTTGTTGTTTTTGTTGCTGTAGTTACATTTGGTTATGGTTCAGCTGTGTGCCGAAAGACTGAACTTGCACAGTGGCGGCAATACAAAAGTTATTTGCATTGGACTTTTTAGGTACTTTGAAATTTCCGAGCACAGAAAACTGTATAGAAAAGTACTGCAAATTTGGATAAGTCAAATCTAATAAGTCATCTTGGATCACTTATTTTTTCGCTATTTTGTTGCTACATGGCAACATGCTAATTTTTGGACGTCTGAACCCTCTATGGTTCCAGGAATACATTTTCATATTGATCCTTAAAATAGTTTGAAGTTTTAGTAAAAATACGAAATTAATAAACTGAATATGTAAGTTTAAAGAAGAGAAGTATACACGTTTTTTTAATGGTATATTTTGACAAAACAAAGGAAGAAGAATCAAAAAATAAATAAAAATTAATTAATTAATTAAAATTAAAATTAATTATTAATTAATTAATAATTTGAATATTTCTTCATTTCAGCCAAAATTAAAAATGTATCTAAATTGAAATAAAGTCAAATTAAAAAAGTTATTAATTAATTAATAATTCATTTTAATTTTAATTAATAATTCATTTTAATTAATCTAAATTGAAAAAAGTCAAATTAAAAAATTATTAATTAATTAATAACTTATTTTAATTAATTATAAATTAAAATAAATTATTTTAATTAATAAATTATTTTAATTAATTAAATTTAATTTATATTAATAATTAATTTTAATTTTAATTAATTAATAACTTTTTAATTTGACTTTTTTTCAATTTAGATATTTTTTTAATTTTGGCTTAAATGGAGAGATATTCAAATTTTCGTTATGCGTATAAAGTTTTATGTTTAAGTAATTATTACAGTCAGAATGATGTGGTTGCTCTCAAAGAAAAACACTTTAAAATACAGGGTCCGAGTATAAAAACTAAAAAATTTAGTATGAAAACCAATTTATTTTAAAGTTGTATTAATTTATTTATTTTTTAATTTAAACTTTACTCAGTAAAAATCTGTAACCAAAGGGTTAAATCCTTAGTTTTAGTTAGCAAAGACACTTAAAAGATTACCAAAAGCCAGAATATATACAATTTGTACTGGGAGGCTATATTTTCCACAAAGTTACACAAAATCCCAGGACAAGGGGGTCCCAAAGGCACAAAGGCCGACGCCTGGCCAAAAGAGATTCACACCCACTGGTAGGCTCCGAACCATTATGTGGACTCCCTAAAGAACACATACAAAAATGATCAGGAGCATAGCTAGAACAATATCTTGCCAAACAATATTCCAACCAGTGACGCACACAGAATTTAACTTTGGAGGTGGGGGTTGTGTACAACTTTTGTGCCAAATACAATCCGCAGCCATATTTTAAACCAAACATTTTTGTCTTTGGGGGCTTTGAAGCCCCAAAACCCCTTGCCTGCGCCACTGGGTCCAAAAGTACAGCAAAACGCTTCCTAACCCCTCACAGAAGAGAATCCAGAAAACTTCTCATGCTAAAGGAGAAGGACCCCGCATTCTGTTTACTTGAGTTTCCTCCTCAGTTTTCTACAGGAAAGTTAATCAAGAAGCAGTTACTTCCATACACAGGCTGGCGCAAAACTTGTCCTCCGTCGCAAAAGTTGTCAACCAATGTTCTTTGGATCTAATTTGTTTATATAGGGTGTTTTTTTTAGAGGTATAAAACTTCGAATTGAAATAAAACACAAGAAAATCGTTTTAATGTCCATCAATTTGGCTTTATTGGAAGGATAATTTTATGCCATTAATGTTTAAATATGATTTCGGGCATGTGGCCGCCGCGGCTGGCTCGAATAAAGCCAATTCTACAGGTCCAGTTTTTAAAGTTGATGGACAAAGCTCCAATTGCTGTGCACGGTGGCGAATCGATTCATTCGGGTCCTCTTCAACATTTTGCTCTACAGCGGCAATTGTTTCTTCGGTGCGCACTGTTCGACGTCTCTGCGGATGCGTATTATCACATAGAGTAAACGTAGTGCGAAAACGACCCATGGTTAACCGGTGGATGGACCGATTTTGCTCTGATGGACGATTATGTCGACCATAAAATGGACGGAGCTTGCGGTAAACTTCGCGAACTGAACTATTATTTTCGAAATAAATTTGCACGATTTGCAAGCGTTGTTCTTTTGTCAACCTGTTCATGATGAAATGGCAAACCAAACTGAACATAAATGGACATTAGAGTTGCCAGATTTGACCACAAAATGGCAGTTTTATCTCTATTCGAAAAAGAAACCTCTAAAAAAACACCCTATATATGAATGAATGAAGAAATCCTTCCTATTCATTCATTCATTCATTCATTCATTCATAAACAAGTTAGAGCCAAAGAACACTGGGATACAACTTTTGCGCTACCCTGTATGTTCTCTGTGTTTGCACCGCACTCAGCAGAAAAAGATTTCTTTAATTAGAGGTGGAAGCGTTACTTTACGGAAAAGATCTGGCATTCAGGATCCCAAAGAATGCTAATACTAATACAAAAAATAAAACTAAAAATAATTTTAGTTTGCACTGCACTCAGCACAAAAAGATTTATTTAGTTAGGGACGGCGGAAAAGATCTGTAACTCAGAATCCCAAAGAAGGCTAAAACTAATAAAAAAAAATGAAAGGATCATTGTTTTAGTTTGCACTGCACTCAGCAAAAAAAGAATTCTTCAGTAAGGGACGGCAGCGTTACTCTCTGAAAAAGATCTGGAATTCAGAATCCCAAGGAGTGTTAAAACTATTAAAAATCCTCAAGCCAGAGGGTCGAGTACTTAATGGTTACAGTACTTAATAGCCCTAAATAATAATAATGTACCATTTCACTGCTGAAAATTAATAGAAAGATTTGGCCCGAAATTTGGAACAATACAATGATTTTTTAGACTGTATCAGGTTCATTTTTTCTATAAAGCATTGGTGGCCACCACAATGACGTTTCTTCAGTGGAAGTAACTATTAGTTGTCGCATTTGGAAAATAACTAGGAGGACAATTCCGCGTGCTAACAAAAGGGACCACTCGGCTTAAGTGATGTCCTTAAAGAACTAATCAACATGTCCAAGCCCCTGAATTCCATAAAACTACTGAATTCAGTGTAGAATTTAGCAAGGTTTCTTGTGACTTGTAATGCAATACGCTCGACACCATCTAAAACGTTCCCCCTGTTAGTCCTTGTTGAAAACAGACTGGATCCCTTAACTAAGGAATAGGTTCTGACTTCGTTATTTGTCTTATACAAGATAAACCGAAAAAAACCTTCCAGTTTCATCTTTTTGATGCCAAGTAGTCAAGCCATATTCACCTTAAGACAGAAGACTAAAGTAAGATAAGTCAACTATACAAAAAAGAGAGACAACAAAGTTTAGACCAGTGGTCGTCTTGAACACATTGAATCATCGTATGGCCCTATCGCTGCCGTCTTCAATGTGTTCAGGACATAAAACCTTAGATAGCGCTTCATTTTCTGCCTACAGGCACCCAAGACTTTTTAGTGTAGAGTAAGTAAGTAAAAGAAGTAAACTGTAGAAAAACGATAGACAAAAAGTTTAGGCCTGTAGTCGTCTTGAACACATTGTGTCATCGTGTGGCCCTGTTGCTGCCGTCTTCAATGTGTTTAAGACATAAAACCTTAGGCAGCGCCTCATTTTGTGCCAACACACACCCTTAAGAGTTTTCAGCAAAATGTTTCATCATGACATGCAAATCATGGTTCGCTTCAGAGCTTGCAATTCTCACACCGCCACTGTTGGTCGCTAACACTCGGTGTGCTGTCGCTCTTGTGTCGCATATCGACTGTGAACAGCAAAATGTCGCATTGCCAATGTGAAGTGCACTTAAAAGCGAAGAGATTTAAGATACGGCAACGGTGCGAGTATGTAACAGCAGCCGCAACAGTGGCGGCAACAGGCACAACGACAGCAACAGCAACGACAGGCCAAAACACTACTAACAACAAGAACAAGAAGAAGAATAAGAGCAGCAGCAGCAGCATCAACTGTTGCTATTAAACCAAATTGTATGCGCACACACACATGTAAAGCAGCACCGCGATAGGGAAATGGCCGAGAAGGAGACCAACAAAAAGCAGCGACCGAGAAAAGCCCGGCAACACATTTTTAGTTAAAAAGCGATAAACCAGATACAGTTTCAAGTCTTTTTAATAAACGAGAATGTGTTTTATTTTATTCGGACATTCGCTGTGTGCACAGTGCAGCGCGACGGCCTGAAGCGGCCGGCCAAGAAGAGTGCGCGAGTGCGCGCTTATCACAAGTGGCGTCTGGCGGCAGCAACGACGCGCACCAGTTGGCCAGGCAGCAGCAGCAGCAATTGCTGTCAGTGTAGGTTGACATTCATTTAGATTTATGGTAGATTTCACGTACAGCGTCTGGCCAAGTTCGGCCCGTTTACACGCAGCCATCCAATTCAACATGCCGGCAACAGTCAACAGGCAACCGCCGCGTCACCTTATACGCGGCCCCACGGCCTCCCAATTGCTGTCGCAATGCAAAATGCGCAACGCACTTGCGGCATCGACTTTTCCGCGCAAAGCAAAGCACAGCAGCGCAACGGCCGAAGGTGTTGCCGTGTCGCGTCGTGTATGTTGGCGGCAAGTTGCGCATGTTTGCAGGTGACTGGCAACAACCTGCTGAAAAACGCCGAACAGCACACAGTGCAATTGTGTGCGTAATTGTATGCGTGTGAGCGCAGCAGTACGTTGCCAATCGAGTGTAAAATGGAAAGAAAGCTGTTTGCATTAGTGTTGCCAGCGCGACGCATTGCCGTCTTGGCCGTTGTGTTGCTTTGTTATTAAATTTAATTCTAAAGCGCGATATTAGATGTCAAGCGCTGATAAAGCCGCAGGCGCGCCACTACGCGCGTACGGCCATCACCTCTGGCAGCCATAAAAAATGCGCTGCCGCGTGCATTGCTGCTGCATACGCCGCTGCGAATTGCATGCGCTTTTGTGTCTGCGTGTGTGTGTGTGCCAGTTGCCAATTTAAGCAACTTTACGCTTGGAAATATGAAATTTGATATGCTTTTCCGACATTTATGCAAAACTATGCAGCGTTTTATGTATTTTTTCACCTCCAGCCAGGGCACTAAAAAAATTCGCCTGCGCGGAAAAATTGCAAATGCTGCCGCTGCGCGCCTAAGCCAGCGTCTTCTAGGCCGGCTTTCGGTTCATACTGCATGAGCGGCAACTGCGCAAGTCTACAGACCAGGCCGTCTTTTGTTGTTGTTGTAGTATCAATTCATGGGTGTTGTGCACGGAGGGACAATCAAAATAATTAGTGTCAGTTTTCCAAAAAAGAATGAACAAAATTGATTTGGTTTTATCTGTCATTTTTAATTATTTGCAGAAGAGGCGTTAGTTTCCAAATTAGGTCTGTTTGGGAAGACTTCAAGTAAAAATTATCCAGTAAAAAATATCAGGAGAGTAAGCGAGCTTACGCTCCCTAAAATCAAATTATCCAAAAAAGTAAAAAAACAGTAATTTGTAAGAATTTGGTGGTTTTAACTATTGGTTACACCACTGGGACTTGGCCCACTCACAATACACAGTAAAAAGGGTCTAAACAGGAGGGTTAAAGAACGAAACAGCTTTTCTAAAAGTTTTTTTGGAGGTTTGAAGTTGTAGGGAAAATTCAGTTCAAATAGAAATTTAATGCAAAAGGCAAATGGTTCATTGGGCTCAATCTACGATTCTTCCCTTTCAGCTGCAGCAAGTAAAGCTGAGCAAGACGGTTGTTGGTCAGCAGACTCGCGAACGCACAATTTCTTTGCCGGTTGCATTTTCCTCCCAATGTTTACAAAATTTATTTTTCTTTGCAGTCGATCATATGGCAGCCAGTCATATGTTATTCTTGTTCTTCTTCTTACTAGCTAAAAGTTAATGGACAAAATTACTCCAGTAAAAACTTGCAAGTTCTCACGAAATGAACTGTCACTTTACGCTCTCAGTTTCTCTCTCGTTACTGGAGATTTGGCGTCAACAAACAGGATCCAGTAAAAATTTTTACAATTTTGTACAAATTCGTACAAATTATTCGTTCCCAAACAGACCTATTTATAGAAATGTTTCAATATACAGTTTTCTATTTTATGCATGTCGATTGATTATATTTATTTTGTATTTTTCATTTTTAGTACCTACTTTTTTTCTTTATAACTTTTGTATTTCTTTCTTTATATGCAAACTATTTGTTTCGTTTAAATTACAAATTATATCTAGAACTTTCTTTTGTTCGGTGACTTATAGTGAAATTTTGCGTTCAACATTATTTCCATACACACTAACCCTCAAAAATCAAGTTTTGTAGGAGATTTTAGTAACAATTTTGATTTAGTACGAAATAAACACTTAAACACATTTTCATTTTTGGCTTCATTCTGTCATTCAAGTTAATTTTTGAGCTTTAATATATTCAGAGACATATAGTAAAATTGTATGGCAAATATTTTTGTAGTACATTTTGTCCTTAGAAAGTCCTGGTTTACAGGATATTTTGGCATTTTAGAAAGAAAGGGTCAAATTGACCCATACAAGTAGGAGCTACAGGGTTTAAATGCTCCACAAAAATGTTTTTCGTAGTATTTTACAACAAATTGCTGAACACATCATATACCTAAAATGTGAGGTTACATGGTTTTCGTATGCCGATTCACCATAAGAATGCGCAAAAAAGGGAAAACTTTGACCCCCCTAAAACAAAATTCAGACGTAAACTTTAAAAACGCCAATACACGTATATTTTTGTTGGTCCCCTCTACTAGAATCCGTTGTCAGAACCTTGTTATTTTTTTGTGTTGTACAGTGTAATTTAGTTGCTCTTAACCCTTATTCTCATACCCAAACTTACTAACGTCGTTTGGCACCCGGGGTACCCGGGTACCCATTTCATGAAATTTTTAAGTTTTCAATATTTTGTTAATTAAAAAGTGTTTATAAAATTTTGATATGATTTATTCGCTTTTCACATAAATAACGAGGATCCGGAAGGTAAAAAAAAAATTTTCATTATTTGTCAGTTTTTTTCACGAAAATACATCGCAGTGGGCACCCGGGTACCCGGGTATGAGAATAAGGGTTAATATTCTATTTTTGTAATTTCCTTATTTCTTTCTGTATTCCATTATTTGCTCGTAATATGTATAAAACAAATTTTATAGCTCGTAATATTCAATTTTTGCAAATTCTTTTCTCAAATTGCCCACTGTACCACGTGGGCTCTGAGCCGGTTTTACGCCCTAACTTATGCACGCAAACAATTCATTTTTAGTGCATAAATTCCTCAAGCTGTAAATTTTGTGGTACGCAGCCGCGCGCGCGC
The DNA here is from genome assembly GCA_963971225.1 of Melieria omissa. Classification (NCBI taxonomy): domain Eukaryota; kingdom Metazoa; phylum Arthropoda; class Insecta; order Diptera; family Ulidiidae; genus Melieria; species Melieria omissa. The sequence goes on along the minus strand of OZ020267.1, from coordinate 132,218,390 downwards.
CCCACTAGAAATTCGCACCATTTGCTCCCAACACAAACACACACATAGACATTTCTGCGCATTGGCCACGCTTTATTTGCACCGTCAGTTGAGTGGAACGTGTTCGCAAATGGCTGTGCGCGCCTGTCGGCCGGCCGAGCAAGCGCGCAAGTGTAACGTGCACATTTCACGTTAAGGCCCACGTCTCACTGCGTTTTATGCAGCTCGATTTTCTTGGCTTAATAATTTATTTTATTTACATAGAAATTTCAATAAAATGCGCTCAAATAGCGCGCGGCTGCTTGTCATGGCGCGTTTTTGCGCAAATGCTGCGCACAGCCGTCACCTGCCGGCGGAGAAGTGCCGCGGAGGCAGTGGCAGCAATTCAAGCAGCAACTTCGGCAGTAAAGTCAAAGCAATTAAAACGTTAAAGCTGTTAGGCGCTTGCAAGTGTATGCGTGTGTGTGTGTGTGTGTGTGTGTGTGAGTGAGTGTGTGGGTATTTTATTTATGATTTTTTCATGCCACAAAAAATGAAAACGGGAAGTAGACATTGCTGGCAGCGAGCGCAGTCGCAGTTGAAAAACACACGTTTAACAGAAATTCGTAATTAATAATCGTGTTTATGGCCGAACGTGTCGGTCGTTTTGTGCCAGTGCCAGAGTGCGCCTGCATGTGTCTGTGTGTGTGTGTGTGCGAGAGTGTTGCAGTTGCATTGCTTGTGTGCGCGCTTGTAAATAATTGAAATTATTTGAAAATGAGTGATGGATTTGTAGCCGGCGGCCAATTTGCAGCAAAATTAATTATGCTCAATATTAAAGTTCGAATTGAATTTTTCATAGAGTGCGCCAAAGTGCAGTCGAGTGCATGCTGGCTGTGCGTTGCTGGTTTTGGAAAAGTAAATACGTTTTGTTGTTGTTGTTTTCATATGCGGCATTTGCATTACAGGAAGTGCATCTCAAGCGCCTTGGGGGAATTTTTATGTATTTTTGTGGTGAGGTCATTTGAAGAAAAAAAAACCTCCATATTGGTTGTTGACCTCACTTCCTGTCTATTAGTAAAATATTAATGAAGTTTGCATAGTTGAAAGTCATTGAAATTATTAACTCGATATGGACCTGAACTTGTTGAAGTTACATAACTAGAAAAGACATTTTTTAGTGCGATGGAAATGTTTATATAATAAAAGCGTTTTTTATTTATAATACAACTTTTTTATATTTGTTCCGTAATTTTTTACTATGAGTCTTTTAAATTGTTAAAGCTTCTTTCATTATTTGTTTATTTTTTTGGTTATTTAATATTAATTTGTACCATTTGTATTACATTTTTAATATTTTTTAAATATTTCGTTCATTATTTTATTATATTTTTATTTGTTTTATTTCTTATGATTTTTAATTTTTTTTTTTATTTTTTTAATTTTTGTTATTTTTAAGTTTTTATAATTTTTAGTATTCGTTAATTTATTTTTAATTTTTTTTTTTTGTAACTAACAATTTTTTTTATTATTACTTTTAAATTTATTTTTTCATTGTTGCTCAAAGTATTTTTATCTCTTAAATTTGTTCATATTTTTATTTTGTTTTATTTTAATATAATTTGTAGAAAATAATTTTTAATATTATTTATTACTTTCTTATTAATTTTTTTCTTTCTTCCTTTGTGATTTTTATTATAATAAACTTAAATTTTTTATTAATTTGTTATATTTTTTTCCTCGTTATTCGTTTATTTCATGAATTATTTCGTCTTAGTTTTTATTAAAATTTTTAATATTTGTTTTCTTATTTTATAGATTTTTTTGTATTTCTTTTTTGCATTATTTATTTTTATTTATATTTCTTACTTCTTATTGTATGTTCACATTGTTGCTCATAATTATTTTATATTCAAAAACTTTGTATACTTTTTTCTTTTTTACAAATGTTTAATTTTTAAAATTGTTTTCTCATTATTGGTTTCTATTATTTATTATTTTTTTCTATTATTTATTATTTTTTCATAACTTTTTATGTTCTAAATATTTTTTAGTTAATTTTTTGGGTTTTTATTATTGGTTTTTAAAATATTTTTTTTTTAATTTTTTTTTATTTTATTATTTAAAATAAATACAAATTAAAAAAGAATATTTTCAAAACCAATAATTTACCAATTTTAAATAATAAAATAAATATCTATTTTATTTTAAATAATAAAATATATAAGAAAATAAAAAAATTAGAAAATAAAATAAATAAGAAAATGAAAAAATATATATATTTTTTAATTTTAATTTATTTTATATATTTTTACATTTTCGCTTATAATGTTTTTGTAAGCTTATTTTACTTATTTGGTTTTTTTTCTATTTTTCAATTTGTATCATTTTTCTCTCATTACTTCTTTAGTTTTCTGTTGCATGTTATATTCTGTATCATTTTTTAAAAAACATTTTTGATATTTTTTAAATATTCTATCTTGTGTTTCTTTTCTATTATATGTGTTTCATTTCTTTGTATTACTTTCTAATTATTTTCTTTTTATTATTTTTTATTATTTTGTATTATTTAGATTACTTTTTTTATAACTGAGTATGTTTTGTATTTAATTTTATTATTTTAATTACTTCTTATTTCTATTGTAGACTCTGTAATTCGGACACCAGTGTCCGGTTTTCAATTGTCCGGATTATCGAGATTATACTGTACTACATTTTTTTGCATTTTTCTAATTTTTTTTTTAATTTTTTCCTCTTGCTAATATTACACTATGTTATTTTACTATATTATTTTAACTTTTAATTTTTAAGTTATTATTTAATATTGTTACTATTTTGTATTAATTTTTTAAAAACAATTTTTAATATAATGTTTTTTATTCTTCTTATTGTGACATTTATGATTATTTTTATTTTGTTCATTTTGAACACAATTTTGTTACTAAATCGCTTTAAAACTCTAACTCAACCCTCATAACAGCCGAAGTTCAAACAATTTGGAAAAGTCTTGAACCTTAATCGATTGACATACTTGAAAACCATTAAGTTCAAGTCAAACTTTTGCACAACACAATCAGAGTACCAAAATTCAGTTCAAATCAATTTGAATAATGTGCAAATCTCAATTTTCCACAATCAGCCCACTTAGGTCTGGCAGCTAAATAACACAAACACACACCCATACACCCGTCAGCACACATTGCATGCACTTGCCCTACTTTGTGAATTTCGGACGCGCTCGCACGGCAAATTGGCCCCACAGCTGTGCAGCTCAAATTACAGCCATGCGCCACGCCACTGGAGGCGCAGCGCTGACCTACGTGCACGCCAAACTCAATTGCCACACTTCTGTGCGCGTCCAATCTGGCAACTACACCTTTATTAGCTTAGCGCTGCTTGCTAGTGCTAGTGCTGCTTCTTCTTCTTTTTTTATTTTCCGTATTGCCAAGTTTTGCTGCGTCGGTCTCAAGTAGCCAAGCTGGCTGGCAGCGCAATGCGCATAACTCATAAAAATTCCCTAGCGGGCGCGCGTTGTCGTTGTGAGCGGGTGTTGCAGCAATTGAGTGCAATGTTGCAGCGTGCAAAACATTGGAAACATTTGTTGCGAGCAGTAAAATAAAACGATATGAAATGAAAGGCAGCAGCTTGCGCACAAAAAAAACGGACGAATGGTCCCCTGGGTGACATTACCCTTTGGCGGCGTTGCCAATGTGAGCCGCCTGCAAGTTAGCGCCACTGCGTGCCGTTTAGTGCGAGATAATTTTGTATTATTGTTGTTGTTGCTACGCGCATTGTCACGGCTGGGATTTTAACTTTGCAACTTTCCACCACCAGTCGCCCGTCGAGCGTCGAGTGGACTTTGATGCCAAAACAACTCAACCAACCAACCACCCATCCATCCACCCACCCCGCGAGCACAAGTGTCGCGTCGAGGGGTGTGTGCGCGCGCCTGACCTTAGCGAATGTCGGCGGCCGCTTGCGCAGATTGATGGTGCAATTGCTTGTGCCGCTTGTTTCTTGTTGTTGCTGGGAAGAGTTGAGAGTGTTGCATGGAAAATTATATGCGATTTATTGGATTGCGTGTCACACTTGGCGCACGTCAGCGTGTGTTAACTGCGTTCTCACGTGCGTACGAACGGCTAACATGCAACGACAACAATAACAACAACAACAACGGTCGGCATAACGCACTCACTAAATGTATCTAAGAGATACAATTGACATTGCGTGCTGCAGTGTTTTTTATAGTTTTTTTTTAAACTTTGCTTTTGTTATTGTTTTATGTTTTTGTTTTTGTTTTTGCTGTTTAGTGCGTTGCTTATCTGTGTTCAAGTTAAAAGGCGTTTAATAAGCATTTAAGGCAATTCTAAGCCTGTGTCGTTTGACGTGGCGATGGCTGGGCGTGGGCACGTGATTTTCGTAAATCGCTTAATTTGCATAATTTGCATTCAACAGATTAGCTGAGCGAAAGCCAGGAATTGCAAAATTTTACAATTTACGCACATTTTAATTTATTAGAAGAGTTTGAGTTAATGGCTGAAAGAAAGGCAGAAAGTTAAGCGCGATGGATTATGTTGGATCACAAGTCAAGCGGCGATTGAAACGAATTCGAAGCCAAAAGATTACTAAAATAATGCAAACGCAAGTAAGAATGATGGTTTTTAAGATCAAAGTTCTTGTTTGATCTGAGCGATGCAGTGGAAGCTGAACCATTGGACCTTATAAACTGCATTAAGAACTCAAATCGGTTTATTGGTTACTGAACTGGGTTGAAAAAAGGTTGTATACTTTTCATACTCATACTTCCCATACACTTACAGTGGACCTTTTCAGGCCTCTAAAAGATAGTGAGGCTTATACTGGGAACAACATTAGCAACCTAACCTGACCTAAGGAACAGTGATTCAAATTGTCTTTAGTGAAGTAGTTAGAAATACCAATACTGTAGCTACACCCATTTTGTTCGCTAACTGGTTAATTACAAACTTAAAAAGATTGAATGCAATGCGTTTGAACCAATACGAGATGGTTTGTTTCTAAGCAAAAAACGTTCGAAAGAAATTTCATGCAATCTTAACAAAAAATATTTAGACTGTTTCTCTATTTAGTTAATTGAAAACATTAAATTCGTTAAGTCGTTGATTTTCTTTCAAATTCTTCGGCAGAAACAAAAGCACATCTGATATACTTCGACTAATACTAAATAGAAAGGCTGTCCGATAGATAAATTAACACTAGAAAGACAATTGCCGTCATTTTGATGGTTTTTCATTTTTAAATATCTGTATTTTCTTGTTGAATTAATTTCGCTTTGATGACTTTCATGTTTTTATCGGGTTCTACAACTAGTTCTACATTTAGGGTTCTACAATGAATCAAATCCGATGTGTACCTTTCAAGATTTCAGTAGGTATTACATATAGTCTTTGTAGGTAAGGCTAATTTGCGGTCTTTGTAGTTTTAAATCATTTTATATCTGAAGAAGCTCCCAGTAACAACTGGAAGACGGTGACAAAAAATCCCAAAATGAATATTATATCATAGATCTTGAATGATCTGTTAACCTTCGAAAAGTCCGCACTAATGCTGAATTAAGCAAAACATGAATGAAATAAAGTTTAAATAAAAAAATTCAAAAAATTGAAAATGGGGTTAAATAGTTCAGAGGGTAAGAAGACCACTCGATATCACTACAAGAATGACGCTTGAAAGGAGTAGAAATGGCAGACCACTCAATAATAGAGAAGATCAACTCAACGTAAGTAAGGTTCGATAAGGTGAGACAGGCAGCTTACTGCTTTCTACACTCGGAGACCTCCAAAGGCCCATCATAATGACGGAAGAGAGGGAACTCAACGTAGGTTAGTTGCTTAGAGCATCACATGGGATAGTAGGAAAAGAACCTATTATGTATGAATTGTTTTTTAACCATAGATCGAGGTTCAACAAAATTAAGGCATCCTATCCTATGTATACAAAGGAGAGAATTATAAACTTTTAAATTTTCTCAAGACCTATTTCTTAAAAAAGTGTGAAAGATGGTTTAAAACAAGCATAATCCCAACACAACAAAGTCACAAAGAATGGTTAAAATAATTTTAATAAAACTGAAATAAATTATAATAAAACAAAAACCAAATGTATCATTTTTGATACAAAGCTCGATCTATGGTTAATTTCCACACATTTGTAGATCATTTGGGTTTATTGCCAAAAGCGATTTAAATATTAAGTTGGTGAAATATTTTGGTCATTTACGTTACTTATGATCCAAACACATTAAAGGCCACGTAACTACTAAATTTGGCTTCAACTGTCGCCGTATAGTCAACTACTTGATTACAATGAAAGTGGCAGCAAAAGCACCACAAACATAGTTGAGTCTAATCACAAATTGGATTGCTGCTTGTAAAATTCCTCTATTATACAGTCGGCTATATGCATTTGATCACACACTACAATCAATTTAAAACAAATGGCTATGTGTAAAAAATTATAAAACTAGTAACTTTTAACTGAAATACTAATAATTTTTTGAATTATTGTTCAAAGCACACAGAAAAAGTAAGAAAAACGGCACTGAAAACATTTGTTTTGGAGCAATGATGGCAATTGCTTGGGTTTTGTAGCCTACAAAGCAGAGAATAGTTAGTTCTAAGGTTGGCGACAGCAACAATTGCAGTCGGTGGTCGTGTAGCCGTGCAATTGTTAAAATAATTGTGCGCATTGAAACGTTTTGAATTAACTAAAAATTAATAACATCTAAAACTCATGAATTCTCCATTGATCGATGTAATTATATGTTATTATTATTTACAATTTTTTTATTGAGAAACACTCAATTAGAGTATTAAATAAGCAAACATGGTGTTGACAAAGAAAGGAGAAAAAAATATTTTTTTTATAGAAATTTTCCCCGGTTTTTGTTAAGAAGATCAACAACGTCAAGGGAAAATATTTGTAGAAACACTTAGGTCCGTTTTCACAGTGACGTGTTTACTCGTTGCAAAGAGTAAACTTCTAATTTCATCATCATCATCTTTTGGCACTACAGCTCTCTGTGAGCTTTGGCCTGCTGCACGTGGGACCTCCATACATCTCGGTCGTTTGCGACTTCTCTCCAATTCCTTATCCAAAGTTTTTTCGAGTCTTCCTCTAATTTACTTCAAATTTACAACTTTGAAAAATATTTGCCTGCAGGACTAGCAAACCTACAGTTAACTCATCAATGCAAAAACGGGCCTTCGGGCGTTAGACTACAAGATTGAGAATTGTTCTAATTTAGGTAAAGTTCCAATTTAGGTAACTCACATAATTTAAGTACTCAAACATTCTATCAATGCTCTGTAAGAGCGAGATAATTATTTTTGAGAAAACCTTCAATCCGGAGTTTCAATCACTTGAACGTTTACTCTCGTTGGGTCTGAAGCGAGAGGAATAATTTGAAAACGTCTAGGAGGGAGTGCAGAAGAACTATCTCCGAAGGGGGTAAGTGTAGAGCAGCATTTGTTGGGTTCATAAATCAAGTTGCATGCACAACATCACTGTTTGCTTCAAGCTCTATGGGGACTGCGTGTCAATCACACATTTGTATGTAGTTTTTGAAATCTTCTCATTGTTGCAAGAAAGAAAGTTCTTCGACTGTAAGAAAGTTATATTTCATTTAGTTTGACAAAAGACACAAAAGCAACATATTTATTTAACTGTTAGTCAGAATTGGAAATAGTTTTAAATCATAAAAAACAACAACACTTTATTCAAAATATAAAATTAAGGGGGTCTTCTACCTTGTTGGTTCAAAAAAATCGATTTTATTTTGTTTGCAGTTTTGTGGCCTAGAAGGTACTAGAAATATAATATTCAAAGGGTATAACCGAAATCTTATTATTTCGGGGTTTTTAGAGTCATCGAATATAGCTCCGCATGCTGTTATCGCAGCGCATTAATATCTTTAAATGCAATTTCCCAAAAGTTGTGTTTTTGCAACTGGTTGGCAAGATATCTCGAGAACTAATTGATCAATTAACTAAAGTGATATATCAAAATTTGCGGAAAACATGTGGCTATCGTTTGACACGAGCTTTTTAGATTTTTTTCATTTTAACGATTTTTACAGCTATTCTTGACCTTGAAAACGTAGACATTTTTGTTTGTTTGTTGCCTGTTTCGTGAAATTTTGGAATTTTTCAAAAACCTCGTGTCAAACGATAGCCAAAGTCATAAAGAAACTAAATCATTTTGGTTTTTTTGTTTCAGACGACTTTCATGGGCTGAATCGTGACAACCGTTTTAGTATAAATTTTTCGTAAGGGACATTTCAAGGTCAAATCACGGTCAAACTAGAGACAGTAAAATTTCAGAAAAATTAATGTTGGAAGTATAGAAATAAACGAATTCAATGCAAAAAACCGAACCTTGATTGCATTATTGGTTCCCCTACAATCTATTGTCAAAAAACAGTATCAAAAACGAGGCCACAAGGTAGAAGACCCCCTTAATAAGTAACTTGAGAACCCTAAGATTTTCGTATTTTTATTTTAAATTTTTATTTTCATATTCAATATTGCAAAGAATTGTCAAAACGTTGCCTCAGAAAACGAATGTCGTATGTTCCATTGAATTTTATAGCACATACGACAACCGTTTTCTCAGGCAACGAAATGGCAGTGATCTGCAATTTACATAAAAACACACACATTTTTTAAATACAAAATTGTGAAATAACTTGGAAGCCCTTAAACATAGCAACATTTTTATTGGTAGCCGGAATTGGAAACATTTGCAATTAACAACAAAAACAACACTTTATTCAAAATATAAAATTGTGAAATACCTCGAAAATCCTAACATTTTCGTATCCAAGATAATAAAAAACTGTCAAATGTCAGTGATTTTCAGTTGAAAACAAAAAACAAGAAATTACGAAATATTTTGTGATCGAATTCAAGATAACAAAGATCTGTTAAATGTCTGCGAGAGTTAAATGTTATTTTTTAAATTGTTCAATAAGTTTTATAAGTTAACTCAAAAACTTTCGTAATGTTTTCTTAATTTTATTTTCGTATTCAAGATAACATATTATTGTCAAATGTCAGCGAGAAATAATTTCTGATATTTTAGAAATTGTTGTCATGTCATTTTTGAAATTGTTTAGTAAGTTTAACAAAACTAAGGTAAGGTAACAAAACTTATTCAACAATTTCTAAAATATCAGAAATTATTTCTCGCTGACATTAACTCGAAAACTCTAACATTTTCGTAATATTTTCTTAATTTTTTTTCGTATTCAGGATAACAAAGAACTGTCAAATGTCAACGAGAATTAAATGTGAATGAATTAGCTCGAAAACTATAACATTTTCGTAATATTTTCATATTTTTATTTTTATTTTCGTATTCAAGATAACAAAGAACTGTCAAATGTCAGCGAGAATTAATTTTTGATATTTTTGAAATTTTGTAATAAGTTTTATTAGTTAACTCAAAAACTCTAACGCTTCCGTAATATTTTATTCGTGTTTTTGAATTCCAGATAACAAAAGACTATCAAATGTCAGCGAGAACTAAATTTTGAAAATTTGAAAATAGCTCAATAAGTGTTATACTTCAATACTTTTCGTTTTTCTCTATGGACAACACAACCGTTGTTGTAATTGCCTTTAAATTTGTTGCATGGTTTTCTTTTCCCTCACCAATGAGAACTCCACAAGTGTTGCCTTCAGGTCCTGCCTCGTAAAGCTAACTACGCCACTTGACGACCCCACTAGTCCCACTGGCAACTCGACTAAATACTTTTCAACTCGAATCACTTAACATTTGACTCAACACCTCCCCGAGGTGCAATAACTAATCACAGCGCAGACCGAAGGCAGACGTGAATGGCGACGGCGACGGCTAAATTTAAGCTGCCGCCACAGCGAGTGGGATTTTCGGCAGCACCGCATTAATTGCTCAACGGCAACATGCACATCACAACAACAACGAAAGACAACAACAAAAGACAGCAACATGGCTATAAATGACAGCAACGCAAAAGTCGCCGCTAAGCCGCCAGTGATGAGCGTTTGACATGAAAGGGAAATGCGCGCTAAGCGCAACATAAATAATAAAATGCGCTGCACTTGAAGGGCGAACGCGACGGAAAATTGCCGGCGTCATTGACACTGCGTTGCGTATCTTAAAGACACACACGCGTACACGAATTTAGAGCGCATTTGCGGCGCTGTCGTTGTCGTTGCGCTATTAGGGAAAACTAAACAATTTCCCTCAAATGGCGGCCGAGACATTTTCGTCTTGCGGCGAAACTTACCCTTAAGCGCTGCAACTCGCCCAAATCCATTTAAGCTGGTGTCGGCTAACAGCAACAGCAGCAGCCACATCCACAGCCGCTGCACGTCGCTGCCGTTCGTGTGTATTTTTAGTCGGCCGACAGACGACAAGGCGGCCGCGTTCAGCGACGCTTTGTGCAATAAATCCAAATGCGGTGCGCGCTGCATTTTATTTCGATTCACTATGATCGTTGTTGTTGTTGCAGGGGGTTTCTTTAATTTGTTATTGCAATTGTTGTTGTTGTTTCTAACGGTAATGACTACTGCGTGCCGGTATTGTTGCGAACGCAATCTCACCAGCTGCCGTTGGCGTGAGCAGCGGTGTTTTTTTTACTCGCTGTGTTTCAGATAATTTTTCATGTAAATAATTTTCATTAATTCTTAGCACAATTTCACAACGTTTACGTGTCACTGTAACGGCACTCAAACACTTGTACAACAATCGGCTAAACACTCAAACTCGACGCCATTTCACACTTTTGGCCACTGCAACTTCTCACTTTTAATTCGAATTTTTTCTTGTATTTTATTTTTGCTGTAAAATTCGCTTCACACATTCATGTGTCGAGTTGTCTAAAACTGCCAATTATCCAAATTGTAATTGCGGCTGTGCATTCTCGCCTCGTCAAGGGCAGCAAATTCAAAGTTGCAGCCAAACACCAACAGCCAACTGTGTTGAATCGCTCATATCACGCGCGCACACACCGCTTCGCAAAACATCCAACATCCGAACCGCCCGGCAATCGTCAAACAACTGAACGTACCGCAGCGCAAGCAGTCGGGCCCAAGCAGCAACAGCAGCAACATCGTTGTCCGTGCCACAGTCAACCAGCCAGTCAGCCAGCCAGCGCAGCACCGCCAGATGCACGCACACGTATCTCTGCGCTGCGAAAGAACGGCCGCCCGGTCGGCTGCTGTGCGTTTTCCGGTCCGCTTTTCTGGCTTCGGCTATGTGTGGACCGTATCCGTATCTGCGCATACATTGCGAAGCGTTTCAATTCCGAGCGAGTTCGTGCTTCGCGCTTGTTGCTCGCCATGCTGCTGTCTGCCGGCATGCGAAACGCGCACATGTGGTGGATTCTATTCGTGCGTTTTGTTTTTGTTTGCAGCTACGAAGCGGCATGTAAAGTGCATTTCTGAAGTGGCATAACAGATTGTTTTTCTCTTCGATCTCAACATTCTTTGGTATAGAAGCACATGTTGCGCAACATTTGGGGAATGTTGAGATGCGAATATTTGTATCTCTGGGTGCTGAATGTTTGAATTTGTTGGTTTAATTTTTGTGGAATAATTATAAAAATAAAATAAAAGCAATACAAAATAAGGTAAAATAAAATAAAAAAATAAAAAAAATAAAATAAAATAAAATAAAATAAAATAAAATAAAATAAAATAAAATAAAATAAAATAAAATAAAATAATATAAAATAAAATAAAATAAAATAAAATAAAATATAATAAAATAAAATAAAATAAAATAAAATAAAATAAAATAAAATAAAATAAACTAAAATTAAATAAAATAAAAGAAAAAATAAACGAAAATAAAATAAAATAAAATAAAATAAAATAAAATAAAATAAAATAAAATAAAATAAAATAAAATAAAATAAAATAAAATAAAATAAAATAAAATAAAATAAAATAAAATAAAATAAAATAAAATAAAATAAAATAAAATAAAATAAAATAAAATAAAATAGAATAAATAAAATAAAATAAAATAAAATAAAATAAAATAAAATAAAATAAATAAAATAAAATAAAATTAAATTAAATAAAAAAATTAAATTAAAATTAAAATAAATAAACATTTCTAAAGCGACAAGCAGACATTTTCAAGTGCAACCTTTTCATGATAACGTTAACAATTCCACTCATCAGAAAAAAACAAAAAGTTGCTTTCAATATTATCTATAAAAAGTCTTTTAAAAACCTTGTAAAAACATCTTCTTAACAATACTTCGTACCATCTCTCAGCGCCATAAGCTAACTGCAGAAATTATCTTCATGCACTGCTGTAATAAATATTTCTGATAAAACAGAAATCATGGGAATAATACGAAAATAGCACAAAGTAAAAAAGAAAACAGGACCAAAATGGCAGCAAAGGACGAAAATGCAATGCAGCCAAGTGCAGTCGAGTGCAAGGATTCCTTCTTTTGCTGCACCCACTGGAATACTTGAAAATATCAATTTCCACGCTTAAGATGCGCGCAGGCAGCAAACGATTTGCAAGCAGTGCAGCACGAAGGCACAAAGCAAGCAGCGCCAACAGTAAAAGCAAAAGAAGCAAACGTGCAGCAAGCAGGATAATGGCTGGAAATTTATGTGGAAAAGGATAAAAGTAGAGCAAATTATGCAATTGCTCGCAAGGCAATTATAGCCGCTCAGCTGTTGCTGCTTGCAGCAATGCATATGGCGCAACTTGACTGCGGGAAAAACTCGAAAACGCCGCTGAATGCCACGTTAACAGTGGAGAAAGCAGCGCAGTAATCGTTGGAGCCAAAGTCGAAGACAAAGCGGCAGCAAAACGCCGAACAAAGGCTGAGTGGGCCACAATTAAAGCCGCTGATTGAAAGCGTATTTGCTGCGACCGCCATCCCCCCAAGACGAGACAGACGGCGAACTTGCAACAACAGTCCGTGCGCTGTCTTTTGCCATGGAAATTATTGTTTTAGAAATAATGCTTTGGGGCTTTTGTTCCTGAAAATGCGAGTGGAGAAAGTGCCATTCGAACGCGACGATTCAAATGTCCAAATGCCATTACAATAAAACCGAAAGCTTTCAGAAACCAAAAAAAAAAAATCCATTTCTTTCATATGATTCTTCAAATTAATCTCGATTTATGCGTTTTTTGCTTTTATTATAACATAATTTTCTAAGCTGCAACTGCAACAAGCGTTGACAAATCGTGACTAACTTTTAAACAGATTAATGTCAGTCGCTGTGGTTGCCTGTGCCGTGCACGTTTGTGCTCTACTCTGTGTGTGTGTGTGTACGTGTGTGAGTGAATTTGTGTCAACTTTTCAACGCCGCTGAGTTGTAGTAAAATTTCAACTTTAATAGCATTAAAGTTGAAAAACCAATTAAAACCGTTTTCATCGAGTATTTCTTAACTTTAGCCAAACCTGCATCTAAATGCTTTCTCACAAAACACACACACACACGTGAATATATCTACGTTCCACAATATAGCAATAAATATTTGCTATAATAAAATATTAGTTAACAAACTTTTACCGAGTAAATGAGCTGCTTAGGTTCGTGAATAGATAAACGCTTTAAAAAATTCCACTTTATGCAGCATAAAAGTCATAATTTGATGATTCTTATGGGAGCGTAAAGTTGGTACATAACGACACTTGGGCATATTTGAGTAGCACAGAGTAGTCATTTTGTAAATGAGAAGAATTCAAAAATGTGTCAACTATTAGCAACTGAATTTGGAAAGATTGTTAACCCTGAGAAAGACCGTGCACATTGTAAATTTAAACTATTTCATGGGCTCTGGAACTGCTCTGGATTTCTTTGATAACGCAAAGTTTTGAGGAAGTATTAGAACAGAAGGTAGGTAGGTAGGTTAGGCTGGCTGACCCTCGGGGGGGTCTCACATAGACCATGTTGGTCCATAGTGGTACCAGAAAGGTTCTGGAGTTTCAGACCTGTATGTAGTTTGTCAAAAACGTTTTGCCAAATCTAAGTAAGTCGCTGCTTTTTTGTTCCGCGACTCTTTCCAAGGAAGGGAACGACGCGGATCCGAGGCAGCTGACCCGTGATCTGTAGAGAGCAGGGCAGTGGCACAGCAAATGCTCCAGGGTACCCTTGGCACTGTCTTCACCACATCTTGTGCATGCATCACTTGATACCAAGCCAAGTTTGGCAGCGTGGGACGGTGTGAGACAGTGTCCCGTGAGTATCCCGGTCAATAGTTTGCAATCATCTCTTCGGAGTGATAGTACAAACTCTGTGTTGTTGACATTATGTTCGCGAAGCATGATTTTTGCTGTCCTGTGAGATGTAGATCTCTCCCACATGGACGCCGCTTCACGAATCATATTCTCTTCTATTTCCGTCTTGAGCGTGGAGAGGGGTGGAGGATGTCTGGCTCGCTAACCGTAGGCAGTCGTGCCCCGGCTTTGGCGAGCGCATCAGCCTTCTCATTTCCCTCAACTCCTTTGTGACCCGGTACCCAATAGATAGTGACCACTCTGTTGCGACAGAGTTCGTCCAATTTGGTTTTGCAGTTCCGTACGCATATCGAGTTTGACAATACCCCAGCTGCTGCTTTTATGGCTGCTTGGCTGTCGATATAGATGTTTATTCGAGAGTCTGGAGGGGTGCGACCCATTGCTAGTTGCGCCGCTCTTGTGGCAGCGTGTACCTCTGCTTGGAAGATGCTGCAGTAGTCCGGGAGCCGGAAAGACTGTTGAAGGTCAAGTTCCGGACAGAAAACTGCAGATCCCACTCCCTCTGTCATCTTGGATCCATCCGTGAACAGGTTATAGGATTGACGGCCGATTAGAACAGAAACTTAAATATAAACTTGACTTCTTGGAAGAAGCCAAGGAGCCAGTATTTTCCAAACCAGGAAGATTTGTACTTTTACTTTGATTTGTTGTGATGTGATCTGATCTGATCTGATATGATTTAGTGATATGATGTGATATGATGTACTATGATGTGATGTGATGTGATGTCATGTGATGTGATGTCATGTGATGTCATGTGATGTGATGTGATGTGTTCTAATGTGATAAGGTCTGATGTGATTTAGTGTGATATGATGTGATCTGATCTGTCCTGATCTGACTTGAACTGATGGAATGTCATGTGATTTGATTTAATGTGATAAGGTCTAATGTTATGTAGTCTGATGTGATGTAATCTGATTTGATCTGACTTAAACTGATGTGATGCGATTTGATCTAATGTGATACGGTCAGATGTTATGTAGTTTGATGTGATGTGATGGGATGTGATGTGATGTGATGTGATGTGATGTGATGTGATCTGATTTTATCTGATGTGATGTGTTCTAATGTGATAAGGTCTGATGTGATGTAGTGTGATATGTTGTGATCTGATCTGTTCTGATCTGACTTGAACTGATGGGATGTCATGTGATTTGATCTAATGTGATAAGGTCTGATGTTATGTAGTCTGATGTGATGTGATCTGATTTGATCTGATGTGATGTGATCTGGTGTGATGTGATGTGATCTAATGTGATAAGGTCTGATGTGATGTAGTGTGATATGATATGATCTGATCTGACTTGAACTGATGTGATGTGATGTGATGTGATGTGATTTGATCTAATGTGATAAGGTCTAATGTGATGTAGTGTGTTATGATGTGATCTGATCTGACTTCAACTGATGTGATGTGATGTGATGTGATGTGATGTGATGTGATGTGATGTGATGTGATGTGATGAGATATGATGTGATGTGATCTTATATAATAAGGTCTGATGTGATGGAGTCTGATGTGATGGAGTCTGATGTGATGTTATGTGTGTGAACTAATGTGATGTGATCTGATGTGATGTTATCTAATGTGATCATCATTGACATCAGTTATATGATGTGATGTGATGTGATTTGATGTGGTGGTAAGAAGAAAAACTACAAGTCTTTCATAGCACTCAGTCCATTTGTATTATTCTACTGTGTCCAATGAGAAAAATATAAGAGGGAAAATTGATAAGAGAGGAAAATCTTGGGAGAGGTTAGGGGTCCACACTTCCAAACTTCATAGCTTTTAGAAAGAACATTAAAGCTTCGTTCATACTCAGTACATCGCTGCCCAATATTTACCATCTGCTTCTCGAGAACGCTGGACAGTGGCTTATAAAATAATCTGTTTTGTTCACGTCCTCGAACCAGGATTTGGTTGTGGTGTCGTCGATGATTCGCATGTTGTTGTGATAAAACGCAGTTCTTATTTCTCTAGTCGAAGAAGAAAGGAAGCTCTCTCCAAAACTTGCATGGTTCTTGATCCACTGTAGAACCCCTACACCACTGATGCTAATTATTCACTCTGGTCACAATGGTTGTTCACTGTGTAAAAATTGACCAGCTTCTCAGCTATTTTGTTGCCAAGAACAGCAGATTGTACCAGAACCTTTACATATAATTGATAGGTGATTCTGTTTCGTGACACCTATGGGTTCGTTTATGATCTTTAAGTAGTTTGAAAGATTTTCTAGGATCTTTAGTTCAGCTTGACTGTCACTGCAGACATCTATGCGTTTTCCTCCTAATTTACTCTCAAAGATCCAGCATGAAACATAGATTTCCATCTGGAAGAACGTTGCTATCTCTGCTGTGATGTAAAACTAGATGGTTTTTTCATCCGGGTACCACTCAGCTTCAGTTCCAGAAAAAAGTTGGGACTGTTTTCTAATCTTCTTCTGTTTTCTAACTTCTGCAGGCGTTGCATGGCCAAAGAGAAGAAAACGTACCACATCTTCTAGACATTTGTCCAGCAATCTCTAAAAAATGAATTTGGTTAACCGTTTCTACTTTGGTTATCTAGGGGATCTGCCAACAGAACTTTTCACATGCCACTCATCTTTATTAGTTCCAACTAATTTTGCTAGTAAGAGAATCTGAGTCTAATAAAAAGATGCTAGTACAATGGTCCACAGGATGAATGTTTTGATGGGTCACCATTCGAAACAAGGTGGGGACTGTTTTCTAATGATTTCTTCATGGACGAGGCCAATAAAGCAAACGTACTAATCTTCTATGAACTTGTTTTGCACTTTAAAGGAAAAGGACTTGTTAAGCTAACCTATTCTTCTTTAAAAATATAGAATATCAGTCCGTCTACTCAGCTTCACAGTCTTTTACTACTTTTTTAGTTCAAACTAGTAGCAAATCAGCAAATCTGAGTTCAATAAAAAGATGGTGGGAATCACAATTTCTCTCGGGCCTCAATGATCATCTCTAGAAGCAGAAACTCGTATCTAAGTACCCATGTACCTGAGATACTTAAATTAAGGTTTTACGTCATTATTTTCAAACTAAACTCATTGAATGATGGACTCACTTCAAAGTAATAAACTTTTAAGTATTCGAAAATTCCTTTCTTCTAATAACTTATTCTGTTTATTCTTCTAAATACTGTTGGGTTAGCTAATGAATAGTTGAAGCAAACCATGTTGTTGTTGTTGTTTGTGTAAATTCCACGTTTTACTCTCTACAGAACTGAATGAGTTCCATCTACTTTCAATCACCAAGCAATTAGATGCAATTGTGTAATTTTTGTTTTTCGTTTCCCCACAACTAACCACAGTTTTAATTATCCATCGTTATTTTGCCAAGTTTCTTCACACAATATCCAAACACAGTCCAATAAAATTCGTTTTTAACTCTCCCAATGCCATCAAACACCTCACAGACCTTCTATCATTATCACTTCATATCACATGAATATGCAACAAGCCAACAAACCCGAAACTATTCACCAAAACGCATTGTATGGCCAACTTTAATTATCATAAATCATGCTCAGCACTTTTCTCGCCTTTTCACTTTTCACTCGAAGCCCAATCAAACTCTTCAGAAATCATGTGAGAAATCAGAAATTAGATAAAAAAAAAAGAAATAAATGCACACAAAGCAAATTCTTGCGCCATGCCAACCGAATCTATCCGAAACTATTTGTCTAGCATTTTCGTGCGCGTCTCTTATTAATGTTTCCTCTCATGCACTTTGCCATATCAGAAATTTTCAATAAATTCACAATTTTTTGTGAGTAACTGAAAGGCCCGAAAATCCTTTTCATACAATGGTAGCCGACAATGGTTAAATGGCCGCAAAGCAGTCGAAAAGGTAAAACTGAAAATTCGAACTCGGTCGGTTGAAAAGCGTTAAGAGCATAAATGCCATGAAGGAAATGCATTGAGGATAAGAGCGAAAAATAGGAGGGGAAAATTAACAGAAACGAGAAAGAAAAGTAAGTAGGGAAGCATTTTAGGCATTCAGGGCACAGCGCACGCTGGCAGGAAGGCAGGTGTTAAAAATTGTAGGACGAGCATTTCTGCTGCTCACAGTTGAGGTATAAAGGTCAGACGGGGCCCATATGTATGCGGCATGTGTGTCTACGCGCAGGTAAGCAACAATTTGATTTCTGTTTTTTTGCTTTGTATGTGCGGCAGGTAACACAAGGCTTCGGCCATGATACTCTAATTGGCCAATTTGGGTGCTGGAAAAATGCCGAAATCGAGCGACGACGGTTTTTTAGTGGGAAATGTGGCAACAGAACAGAGACAAGAAATGTGGCAACGACGCACTAACTGTGCGCCTCATTAGTGTAATTTTGGCTGACAGCGGATAATGCAAATTTCGCGCAGATGGCAACGAGGCGACCGCTTAGGAAATTTGCATTAACGTTGGCTGTGAGCTTAGGGCCTGTCAGGATGTTTGGCTGTTGTGGCGCGTATATTTTAATGCAGTGATGTCAATTCTGCTACACGTGAGTAGCAGAATGACCATTATTGTTGTAATGCCATAGAATGAATTTGTGTTATACAAAAATAATTAAATTAGGTGCTTGCAATAAATACGTATACAATTTTCATACGTTTCATGATTCAAAATAATATTAAATTAAATTGAAAATTTTTAAAACATATCGGTATTCCTTATTTCATTAGTTTTACGTTTTTATATTTTTATTTGCTTTTTTTATTTTATTTTTTATTTTCTTTCTTTTCACATTTCGTTTAGAGTTTGAAGTTTTACTTTTACTTTATGTTTTTTATTTTCTATTTTAATTTCTCTATTTAATAGTTACTTCCCATTTTAACTTTGTATTTTACGAGTATAAAAAATTGTATACTTTTTATTTTACATTTCTTAATTAATTCAATTTAATTATACAAAAATGAAATTCGTCTTCTTCTGTCTGTGTAATTTATTTGATATTATTTTATTTTATTTTATTTTATTTTATTTTATTTTATTTTATTTTATTTTATTCATTTTAGTTATTTTATTTATTTATTTTATTGTTTTATTTCGTTTTATTTTATTTTATTTTATTTTATTTTATTTTATTTTATTTTATTTTATTTTATTTTATTTTATTTTATTTTAATTTATTTCTTTATTTTATTTTATTTTATTTTATTTTATTTTATTTTATTTTATTTTATTTTATTTTATTTTATTTTATTTTATTTATTTATTATTTTTTTTTATTTTTTAAATTTTATTTTGCATTTTAAATATTTTTTTTAATTTATTTCCTTTTTATTTTATTTCTTTATTTATTTTGTTTATTTAATTTTTATTTAATTTAATTTATTATCTTCGAACTAAAATTTACATTTCACCAGCAATTTTCTCTTTACTTCTTAAAGCAATAATTACTAAAAATTGCACAACAACAACAAATGCACAAGTGCTCTCCATAAATGCAATACGTGATTTAATTGCTATTTTATTTGCCATTACAAAAAACACAAACAACACCAATAACGAAAACAGCATCTATGTCCCATGAAATAACAACAACGAGAACACGGAAACCGAATTTTCAGTCTGCACTGCACAGCCAAAATCCCCAATTGAGACAACGCACTCGACACATGTTATTAACCAAGCTTAACCCTTGCAGAGCACGAACCAACCATCAATACTACACGTACATACATGGATTGACGGACGGCCAAACGGCCAGACGAACATAACAACCACAAACGGCTCAGCCAGTCAACACAGCAAAAATTATACAAATGTCAATAACAGCAACAAAAGTGGTAGCAGCGGCAGCAGCTTAACCCGCGTCGTTAACCTTTTGCCGCTCGCAACGCAATGCAGCGCAGCTAATGATCGTTTGCCAGTTGTATTACCGAAAAAAAAACCGGATCGTAAAGAACTCGACTGCCAATTAGACAATGAAATGAAATATTGCAGGTGATTTCTGGGAGCTTTGTTGTCGCACGCTTAGCGCAGCGTTTACTATTTTTTCGCAAAGCTTCGCGCTAAGCGCCCACTTTGGCCACAATTAGCATTTCGCGTAGGTTCGCGCTCGACTGCGATTTGCTGCACTTTAGCACACGAGCCATTTGCCGGCAGTTTGTCAATGGTGTTGTTGCTGACATTTAATGCACAACTGCCGCGTATCCACCTTTGACAATTGTTGCTGTTGTTGTTGTTGTTGCTTTTTATTTGCCTAAATTGTTATTCACGCAATTGTTTCGCCCACCAGCCGTGAATCATTGAGTTCATTAGAATAGAATGACTACTTTTGGTTGTTGTTGTTGGTGGTTGGCTGGTTGGTTCGGTTGGTTGGTTGCTGTCGGTTTTTAACATTTTTATTTGTTAACATATCGATAATTCAGTGTTGTATGAACTGCCGAGTATGTATGAAGCAATTGTCCGACAATGATTTGCCATATCATAAAGTTTATAATGAAGTGCCGTCGATGTGAACCACACCGATGAACGTAACATGTGAAGCAGCTACACTCTAAAAAAATTCTAAAGTGCGCTTTTCATTGATGTTGTTGTTGTTTTATTTAACTATTCGATTTTTCATAGTTTAATTTGTAATTAGTTTACTAAGCTGTGGTTACTTTTTTACTGAGGAATGCAACTGTTTAAGAAGGCACTAGCTTTTCACTAGTTAAATATGTCGTATCCCTGCCGACCCACCCAGTTAGAACCTCGCAGGGGCCCTGCGGGCTTTCGTTTCTTATACGAAAAGAATTAGTCATTCAGAGGTCTGCTATCGTCATCGACCTCCTTCTTGACGACTATACCCTTCATCAATTCGAGTAGGTCTGTTTGCTTGTTGGTCCACATCTCATTTTCTTGTATGGATTTTTGTTCTAAAATAGAAGATATACTCGCCAATATTCCGCTGTCTCAGCATAATCGAGGCATACCCTGTACCACATTACGACCACTTCAAGATTGATTCGCATGAGTGCCACATAAAGTCCTGTTATAATTTCAGTCTATCATTTTAGGCTGTCTTCAGTCTAATCTTGGGACCTTACGTTAGCTTTAGAATATCTGAAATTGACAACTATTTTCATCTTCTTAGATGGAGCGAGTCTATCCAATTGCTGATCAATTTTTTTTTCGGTCCGCAGAAGTCACTTTTCGTTAGGACGTCTCATAACTTATACTGCTTTGGTTAGTTACACAACGAATACTTATGGCATTCTATGTCGCCCTCGTCGGCCTCGATAGTCAAGCGGGTAGCACGCTGGCTCCTCATACCAAAGGCTCCAGGTTCGATTCCTGGCTCGGGCTGGTGAACAACTCATCTACTTCTATGGCTATCCACATGAAGGGAATGAGAATTACAAGAATCACAACTCATCTACTTCTATCGCTATCCACATGAAGGGAATGAGAATTACAAGAATCACACAAGTGCGCTCTTGGCAGGCAATGGCAAAAACCTCCAAGTGTGAACGAAAAAAAATTGCCAATCGCCGTTCGGATTCGGCGTTAAAACTGTAGGTCCCCTCCCCCCCTTTCCCCATCCGCTTGAAATGTGTGCTGTAACATATGTTGGCAAAAACAGTGTTGCATACACAGTTCAAAAACGGGTGAAATATGTAGTATCACAATGGGCCTTTCAGGCCTCCAAGTGTGTCTCTTATAGAGGCAGCCACCGCAACCTAACCTAACCTATGTCGCCCTCTCAAAAGCTATCCTAACCAAACTTTACACCTTTGTTTAATTTTTAGTTTTCTGATATATTTTTCGACATTCCAATGATTTTTAGCTTTTCTCCTTTTTCTGATGTTGTGGTTTGGACCTCGGTCGAGCAATAATCTGACCTAACTTCATCATATTCTTATCCAGCACTGTTTACTTGTTACCGCCTTTCCGTCCACCGTCTTCCATCACCTATCTACCATTTTCCTGGACCTAAAATATCTGGACCAAGGAATAGCTGCTGCACCAAATTTTTAATATTCCTCAAAGCAATTGTTCAGATCTAGGTAGGTAGGTAGGTGTGGCTGTCCCAGGAGGAGCACACTTAGGCCAGGCGGCCCATTGTGATACCACATGAGATCGAGCATCATTTCGCTCACTCGTTAAACCAATTAGAGCTATTAACGAAGCTTAGTAGACGGCGTATGGTCTTATCAGCTAGATCATCTAGACTACCGAAGAAGAAGTTGCATAAGTGGGTCTGCCTTCTTCTGGACAAAGCAGGACAGTAACATAGGAAGTGAGGAATATTTTCTTCCTCCTCCTCGTCCATACAGCTGCGACAGAAGTCGTTCGAAAACAGCCCCATCCTTTTTGCGTGGGTGCCGATTAGGCAATGACCCGTAAGGACGCCGATCATGGTTCTGATCTGGGCTCTGTTTAGTGAGAGGAGTTCTTTAGAACGCCGAGGATTTAAGGTTGGCCAAAGTTGGCGCGCAAGGAGGCTTGTGTTGCCTTCAACCCATCTTAAATTCGTATCGTGTGTAGAGCTCGCTTGGGTACGAAGCTTACATGTTAGAAGAGGGACACCGAGCGTGGTCAGCTCTTGGCTTAACTGCTCAGTGGTGCCCTGTCTCGCGAGCTCGTCCGCTCTACAGTTCCCTGGAATATCCCTATGACCTGGAACCCAGCATAGGCGAATATGAAGCTGCTTGGCAGTCTCGTTTAGAGATTTGCTGCAGCTGAGAACAGTCTTTTATGTTATTTTGACCGCATCCAGAGCTCTAAGAGCTGATTGGCTATCTGATAATATAAGGATATCAGTAACCGATATCCTGTTTACCCTGAGCCAATCGGAGGCTGCACAGATTGCTGTGACCTCGGCCTGGAAGACACTACAGTAATCTGGCAGCCGGAGCTTCAAGTTAAGGTTTAATCCTTCTGAGAAGATACCACAGCCCACCTGACCAAGCAGTTTCGAACCATCCGTATAAATATGGATATCACCGCTGGCAGGGAGCGCACCCAGCTCCCATTCGGCTCCAGATGGGATTACAACCTGATAGTTCTTATCAAAGAACAGGCTGGGTGTCATGTAGTCAACTTCCTGAGAAATGCCTTTGAAATAATTGAGAATAGAAGAAGAAGTTCAGATCTAATGACACACGTAAAATATTTATTTGAATTTTATGTTCCCTGATAAAAGAATAATTTCGAAATTTGTGAGTATAAAACATAATTTTCTAGCAACATAATTTTCTATATCCAATTTTTATAGTATGGGAACATTTCTACCCAAAGCATTTTGGTTTTCAAAATTAAACTCCGTCCCGAAAGGGTTAAGAAACTTCAGTCCCAACTGTGTTTTAAATATCTTTGCTTAGCTAAATCTGTAAGGAAGGGGGATTGAGGGCAAAGCAAAGTACATGATAGTCACTAGCAAACATGTGGAGAAATTATTTCCAGCGAAGAGTGAGCAGAATAGAAAATCAAGTTCAAATGCTCAACAAAGAGCAGCGGAATTAGTCAGTTGTGTACTGTAGAAAGTGACTATTCAACTAAAAGTTTTGATTGATGAAACAAGCTCGTATGTATGTCTACATCTATTCCTAATTTAAATATGTAGTGAGCTTATATAATGAAACTGAAGGATCCGGCAAAGAATAACGGTTATCAATATGTGTTGCTAAGGACTCAATAGGTAGATAGATTATAGAGATTTAATGTGGTTAATAGCAATGAGACCAGACATGATCTCTGGTGTCCTCCACAAGTTGTTAAAAAACATCCCTTGGACCCATTGATCTAAAGAAGCTTAGTAACTCACGGGTAGGCTTAGGTAACTGGCAGGGTTCTCCTTTGAATAACAAAACTTACAGATCACTCAGCCAATCTGTACATCAGTGCAGGGAGTCAAAATGATTGGACGGCCCTAAGAGTGTTCGAGAGAAAGGTTCTTTGCAAAATCTTTGCTCCTTTTCAAGCTGGCGACTATTACTGCGTCCGTATGAACCACAGAATGTATGAACTGTACAGCGGCTTTAACTTTGTCCACCAAATTGTTGTGGTACAAATAAGAGTTGACGATTTTGCAATAGATGGCGTGATTAGCTTAAAATCGCATCTGATCTTCTTGTACATTGAAAAGGTTTGGCCACATGTTGCAAAAGTCATCAAGGAAACTTTGGAAATGTCTTCAGTGTGCGAAGAAGCTAAAAATTTTGTGGAATTATGGATTACCTCAAAAGACGAGAAATATCTCACAACACAGAATCCGTACGCTGAATGAGATATGGGGAAAAGTTGTAGGTATTGATGTATAATTGTTTTGTCCTTGTTCACTCCTTTCGCGAGCATAGGGCCTCCATAAGACATTGCCTTGTGTTGGTTACGTAATTTGTTTGTGTTTTTCCGCCAGGATAGGTGACGGGGTTGCCATCTACCATCGCTTAGGAACGAAGCCTCCGATGTTGTGAGCTACCGCTACATCAGTATGGTTGGGCACTTCACTTAGATCGGTTTGGGTGATGTATGCATAACATAGTGCGACAACAAATTTTACATTCGAAAAAAATCTATATACTTGCGAAAATAGGGGCCAAATGTAGTAAAACTGCGTTTTTAGTTTTTCCCTCTGACGTCGGATTTTGTTTTAAAAGACTTTGAAATTTCAAGGACATGTTTATTTAAAAAAATTATTTTAAAAATTGAGCGCATTGTAGAATAACAAAATGGGTATCAAATGAAGGAGAAAAATCCTTGGAATCTTAGAAAATTTAATGTTTCGGTGCAAAAGGCCGAAGAGGTATTGAAAATGTCCTTTTAAAACTTTATCCTTGAATATCCTTGCAGATGTCCAATAATTAAAAAAAATATATATATCTTAAGGACTGATATGTACGCTACTACATCCTTGAATTTCGTCTTTCCAACTTTATGAGTTTAAGATATAAAAAATTTAATACTTCTCTCTAACAACTAACTTCTTTACTAATTTCTCTGAATAATCGACAGATAAATAAGACAAAAGAAGTCCTGTGGTTTCCACTTCAGTGCCTAAACTTGGCATGGAAAATACGTGGAACATTTTTGAGCGAACTTACTGATCTGTCAGTCAACGCAATTGGCGAGTTGAAGAAAGTATGAAGAAAACTGACTGTCTCCAGTTACCATTTTTTATATATTTTTTTTATTGAACTTCAGACATGCCATGGTGACATACATATGTATATAGAATTTTTTATAATTTCTTAAACTATTAAATATTTTATGATTTTAAAATTAAACGTTAAGTTCAATTTTGTATCCTTTTTTATTTTAAGCCATTTTTTTTTTATATCATGTCAGTTTTTTAATAATTTTATTACATATATTACTTTCAGTGCTAGAACGCGTTCGGCTCAATTGCGTTGGCTGACTTTACGCATATTGAGCATAACAACAACAACAAAAGAAACATCAAACTGCCAAATCATCACCACAACCACAAACAACATACAGGCTCAAGAAAAGTGTAGGGGGAGCACATGCAATGCAGTGCAGTGAGTAGGTAACAAAAAGCCAAACAATTCGACATATGAAATAATGTCGACATGAACGTTGAAAATGGTAAAAATCAATTGCAAAGAGCAACAACAAAACACAACACAACACAGCACAACAACATTAAAAAGTCGCACATGGAACACACCTAATTTTTGAGGCTGCAGCTGGTGTGCACTTAAATATGTGTGTGTATGTGTGTGTGTGTGTGTTTGTGTGCGTATAAGTACCTGTCTACATTTCAGCGCAGCTTTTCAATGAAATGCAATAAAAAAGGCGGTAACCGCCGTTGCTGGCAAACAGTTGACAGCCCACTCAGATGGGTTGGGCTGCGTCGCTGACTCGACGACAACAACAACGACAATGACGACATTCAGTATGACTGCAAAGTGCAACCACTGCCCATCCAGCGCCGCCCCAATGCGCTCGCAATGCAGACACGCGCGAGTAGGCGCCGAATTAGAACGCTTACGTGTTGCACGCGCGTGCAGCAATGACCCGCATAAATTGCTTGCAACAACACTGGTTGCAACAACAAGCGCGATTGCAACCGGGCAGCGCAATGTCAATGTCAGCGCGCGCACACGTGTAGTCAATTTGTTTGCTTAGGTTCGATTACAATAATTGTCAGCGGTCGGCATGTGTTGTTGTGGCTGCTCTTTTGTTATTCTTTCATTTCAAGAATTCTGCGAATTTTCGGCATGAGCGTGTTTTCATAGGAAAATTAACGAAAAGCCTTCACAAAAAAAAAAAACAACATACAAATAAAAAACCATTATAAAAGGACCCGAACTAAAGTTGGCTGAACGCGTAATTAAAGCAATCAGAGGCGTGAAGTAGCAGCGCCACACTCCGCTGCCCAGCGCCATGCGGCGGCTGCGATGTTCAACGCCGATGGTGGCATCGCCATTAGCGCATCGCACCAATTTACACCAACGTTGCCAGACGACGCAAGTTTCACACACAAACCGACATATGCTGTGAATTGTTTTTGTTTGTTGTTGTTGATGTTGCTTAAGTGTTGTTCGCTGTCTTGTGAGCAGTATTTTGTTGTTTTATTTGTTGCTTTCTCGCTGACCGATGTCGGGCCGCGATAAGCGCGCATGCGCGACCGCCCGCCGCTGCTATTAACGCCTCCGTTAAATTTCGTCGAAAATCGTCGTTTTTGTGTGCTCTTTTTTGTTATGTGTCATGTTATTGTGGCTAACGCAGCTTTTGCTGATGATTAAATTGAAATTAATAATAAATTCAATTAAATATTCACACAAAATTTTGCGCCTTTGGCAACCAATGCAAACAAGTTGGGTTAACCTAACCTAATGCAGTCAGATGGCCAAGTTTTCTGTATACTTTGAGTGAAATTTGTAACAATAATTTGATTTAATTAGTTAAAGTCTCTAATAATCTTTTCAAAAATCGTATTATTGTTAACAAATTTTAGTAATTTCAAACTTTTTAATCAATTCATAGTTAGACAACCTTTTTCGTTGGCCCAAGGCTGTGAAAATGATCCAATTTAGTTTTTTCATGGTTATTTCATCACATTATTTTAGTTGTTTTTTTCTGAAAGAAAATCTTGCGTGACTTTCACTAGTTTTCAGGTCCAATTAAATTTATAAAATTTTAAATATTGTTAAAAAAAAGTTTTACTCCAACAAATTTTAATAATTTCACATTTTTAAGTAATTCA
The DNA here is from genome assembly GCA_963971225.1 of Melieria omissa. Taxonomy (NCBI): domain Eukaryota; kingdom Metazoa; phylum Arthropoda; class Insecta; order Diptera; family Ulidiidae; genus Melieria; species Melieria omissa. The sequence goes on along the minus strand of OZ020267.1, from coordinate 132,190,959 downwards.
TATTTAGACAACTTTTTCACTGTCCCAAGGCATTCACAATGATCCCTTTGATTTTTTTCGTTATTATTATTTTTTGCATTATTTTAGTAGTATCTTTCTGAAAAAACTTCCTACGTGACTTTCACTGTTTTTAAACCCAAATTAAATCAAAAAATTTAGTTAGTTAGTTTAGTTGAATTAGTGGGCATTATAGTGTTTCATTTCTGCATTAAAAATTTTAATATTTTGTTCCGAAATTTAAGGTTACTAGATTCCGTCCTTAGGAAAAACATAATGTCCTTTGTTAGCAGATTTAAAACTTCGTTCCCGCGTTAAATGTTCGCTTCAAATTTTATGAAATTCCATTAGAGTTTGGCCTGAAATTTCGACCTAATAGATGATGTCCTTCAAAAGGACATGTTCTCCATTTTAGCAGAATCATAATAGATTAACTTCTTGAAATAATAACTTCTTATTTATTTAAGTTTTCATAAAAGTTCAATGTCATTTATGACTCCAACTTACAGAAAGAAGACTTGAAATTTGAAAATATAAGGTGAAAAATTTTGTACCGAAAAAGGTGACATTTAATTCTATCATAATTTCAGTATCCATGCGCACATCTTTTTAGTTTTAATTTTGTTTTATTTTTTATTAATTTTTTATTATATTTTCTAAAGCAAATTAACTTCATTTGTTCTTCCTACGATCGTCTAAAGCCAACTTTTCATCTGGAAATACAACAAAATTATCATTAAATATTAATTAACATTTTTTACGGTTAAAAATCGTCTAACAATTTTAGAGCAAATTATTTCTTCTTTCTTGCTGTTATTCTCCCAAGCCAATTTTTCATCTGGTGACACTACAAAATTTACCTTAAATGCCACTAACCAATGTAAAACAAGTTTTTGTTCAAAAATTAGTTAGTATGATATATTTTACGGTGAAAATTCTTTTAATTGTTTTTGGAACAAATTTTACTTCTCCTTTTTTTCTGTTATTCTCCCAAGCCAACTTTTCATCTGGCAACACTACCACTTTCTCAATGAATACCCCTAAGGTTCGATAAGAAGATTCCTCAGATATTTAAGTTCTTCTGCACTGTTTCTGTCTGGACAAAAAATTCATCAAGCAATATTTTCAAAACTATCCGATGGATCAGAAAATTGTTCTAATTTTCATACTTGACCTATGAAATGATGTTCTCACCTCTGTGATGCAATCTTTTTTATCTTTAGGCAATCACAAGCATGCTAAACAAATTTTTGTTTTTAAAAAACTATTAGCAGTGTTTGTCTTTGGGTGTTCGCATACAGAATACAATACCCAAGCTTTCATTAATTAAGCAAATTTATTTTTGGGGGCGCACTGATAAAAATCTAAATTACCAAACAAACGCAACCGCACATTCGGTTCAGTCATTCACAATCACGCTGCCAAATGACCAGTAGGAATGAGCTACATCATATAAGCGGCTAAATGGCCAGTAGAAACAAGTAACAGTAAGTAACAAGTAAGAACATGTAACAAATAAGAACATGTAATCCACTAAATGTGTCCTTTTGTATCGTAGGAAAGTGGAAATCTTTTCTTAATTTTTTTTTATATTTTCCTTTTCTTTTTTGACGTAGAGAGTTGGAAATCTTCACAAAATTCCGGTCCCACCCATCCCCTTAGGATGCTGGTATACGAATCTAAACTAAATAAACCATTTCCCCCTTCTACCTACTTCTTTCCGCGGTACCACCGCTCAACATTGGGAGAGGTGTCCTTATTTACCTCGTCTGTCTTTACTACCTTTTCTTTATTACATCTTCTATTAATTACCTCTTCAAATCTCGGAAAATGTGCTACTTTCTATGTGTTACTACTCCATTACAGATCCTGCTCGCTAGTTCGTTTAAATATAGGTAAGATACACAAGGAATAAGGTCGATCTTAGAAATATTTTAACAATCTTAACGTGCGATTGTCTATGATAAGTTTCATTCATTATGGAACTGAACAAATTTTTAATAATTTCTGAGTATAAAATTTAAGTTCGAATGAATTCTACGCTTTCATAATAGGTTAACCCTTTCAGTAACAATGTCCAATATATTAGACTACAGCCCATTCATACAACATGTTTACTACCTGTGGTTTTCCGTTAAAATCTGGAAAAGTCAAAGTGGTTAAATATGACAAAAACCCTTTAAAACTAAGCATTGATCCAATTTTTCTTACCAATGAACCAAAGAAATCTTTTCCTATGATCGTACACTGAAAACTATCCATCGAACTTAAATCACATTAAAAATTTCCTACTGGGTATTCCACACTCATTCATTCGTGCCGCTCAATTCAGACTGCATTAACTTTTTGATATTATTGTTGCTGTGTTTGTGTTTGTGTGTAGATGGCTGGCGCTCGATTTAATGAATTTATGAAGTTTGTAAATTATGAAACTGAAAATGAAGAAGGAAGAACATTCCAACTGGCATTTGTCATTCAATTCGCCGAGGTTGATATTAATTACGAACGGCAGCGCCAACAGTCCGTGGGCGACTGACGCGTTGTCGAGCGATAGTGCGGGGTGTCAATGATTGCTGTGATGACGAGATCGTGCAACCGATACAATGTCGCTGCGCTGCCGACCGCCAATGATGATTTTAATGAGGGGCGTTGTTGGCTGCCGGCGCGAGCTACTGTTGGGCTCCGCTTGCCCCCGCACAGGCAAAATGCATGGCTTAATTTATTGTAGTTGATTTTAAATTAATTTATATAATTTTAATAATCGCTTTTGTTGTGAGCGCCTGAACGGCTGTGTGGATTTTCCGTTATCACTGGCTGTCATTATTTTTGCAGTTGTTATTGTTTTGCTAATATTTTAATTAGTAAAAATCACATGCATGTGTGTGTGTATGCACGTTTGTGTGTATGTGTGTATGAGTGCATAATGAAATACAAACAATCAGGTATTATCACAAAACATAACAATGGCGCCACATGCCAGGGATAGCGAACGCTTATTAATTACTCTGAAATGAAATGAAAATTTGTGAAAAATTCGGAACGTTGATGTGTAATTAAATTTAAAAATTACCTTACAAACACAATGTGCGTTGTTTTGTATTCTTTTGGGATACAAATAAGTTCTATACGTTATTACTTAATTAGTCATATTAGCCACATTCGTTTAAAGCTCGGCAGGTTATGTCAGAACAGGTCAAGTTAAAGCCTTCTAATAAAAGTTTACATAAGTAAGCGCAAAAAAAAGATTTACTTTAATACAAGATTGGGACCAAAAGGCTCCTATATCTATGGCGCTGGAACCATAAGGATTCCATTATAATATTGGGTATCTCCCCAAAGAAAGCAAAGGCACCTGGAGTGAACTTTTCCTGGTTCCTGACTTGAATCTGGAGATTTTCAAGGTTCAAGTCAGCTTAAGATTAACTGAAAATTTTCTCCGAACTGCAGACAGTCTACAGTCACTAAGCTCTACTATCAATAAAAATCCGCGCGGTTTCTTTGTTCCTAATCGAAGTAACGAAGAGAAGGATCCTTGTCGATATTCTAACCGGTCATTACTCTTTTGCCAAACTTACTTACTTACTTAACTGGCCATAACAACCCGTTATCGGGTTACGGCCTGCGGCAAAACTTCTCTCCAGGTGCCTCTGCTTCGCGCGTGCCTTCTCCAGTTGGTTACACCAAGAGATGACAGGGCCTCTTCAACATGGTCCTTCCACCGAAGACACGGCCTCCGTCTTCGCCGTCGACCTCCAACCATCGCATCGAACACCTTTTTCGCCGGAGCTTCGTCGTCCATACGGCAGAAATGACCGAGCCAAGCATGTGAATTAAATTAGAGAAAGGAAGAGGACTATGTTCATAGAAACTGGTAGATCGATTGGGCATAGGAGTCTTAGACTTGTTGGAGATTTTTCAACGATTTTTTTTATAATTTTATATATTGTTGGAAGTGTCCTTAGACAAAGGCACATAGACATTGCTGACAAATGTTTTTCAGATATTACATCCCCTTTGACTCGCCAGTACTCGAAGGTACTTGGCGTAGATCTGGTCAGTCCCATCGTTGGGTGATTCTGTGGCCTTCAATAGGTAATCCTTGACATCAAGTTTTTCAGAGCATCCGCTTTTGAGACGATGTCCGCTGCTTTTGAGACGATGCCCGACAATTCGAGTTCTAGTAGCTCGTCCACCAATAGGGTCATCCTGCTTGTGACCTGCTTACTGACCATCTTGCTTCGTGACCAGCAGTCTTATTGTCCCCTAGACACATGTCGCAAATAACCAATGAACGTCCCTCAATTCGGTGAGCGGAATAAATCCCATGACGTGGTTTTCAAATGATTCCCAAATTGCGTTTCCTCAGCCTGAAGTAAAAGTTGGTCCTGCTGAGTTGAGGCAAAGCGGACCCATAGTCGTTTCGCTTTTCATCTTCATAAAGTTCCTGATCCAGTCATACACTGATCCACAGATATGGACACTCCAGTTTAAGAACTCTTCCCACTTTACTGGCTATTGGTACCTTTGAGACTTCCCTAGGTAGGTATGTTGGTAGGTTGTAGTGGCTGTCTCTGTATGAGACACACTCAGATGCCTCTATATGGGTGGGGACCTATAGTTTCACACCGAATCCAAACGATGGTTTTAGCAATTTTTCTTTTACACTTGGAGGTTTGTACGGTTCTTGAAATTCTCATCTGCTTCATGTGCATAGCGATAGAAATAGACGAGTTTTTTACCAGCCCGAACTCGGAATATAACCTAAGGCCTCTGGTGTGAGAAGCCAGTGTGCTACCCGCTGGATTATCGAGAGCGGCGAGGCTTCCCTAACTGTCTACAGTTTTTTTTTCAACAATCAACAATTCATAGATCGGGAGTTTGGTCTATCCCACTGTGAACCAGACCCCTTACTCATAAATATGTCCTTCTATTACTTGGCTCGGGTCCACCAATGACTTGTTCTTACCCCTTCGTAACTAACCATCTGCTCATCTATGTTATCCCACTTCAGCTACAAATATTTCGCCTTTTGCGCGATCTGACGAGGCTAACCCTTTGACATTTTTGAATGTGTTGTTGTTCATTAAGAGAGCCTTATAACCTGAACTGGCTATCCTCGTGCGACATTCTTTCTGTGACATCTTCCTTTCTTTCAATTCTGTACTACTACTGAGATGGGGGGGAGCCGATAAAGTGAATCCTAAACGGTCCAATACTACTATTGAGATAGTCATGCATGTGGCTGCCCTGTGTCCAGGTGAGCCACCTGAATATTTGGGCGTAGACAATTTCATTAAAGCAAATTGTTGTTTTGCTATCAAGCACAGCTCCGGAACAAACCCCTGTTTGAGTGATTGGTATAACTGTAGGAGGGACAAACGGACGTAGGACAACTCTGACAGTAGATGCGGACGGACCTTTGATATACAACTCTGATAGTTAGAAGCGGACGGACCTTTCAGTTACAACGCTGACAGACAGACGACCAAAGAGAAAAAGGAAAAGAAGAAAGATAGGAATTCGTTGTCACGACGTTGACGCGACCGAACACGCTGGATAAATTATAACAACAATAAACTGTATTTTGGTTAAATCGGATTGAGTGTTTGATTTAAAAAGGCCGACAATAGGTCGTTAAACCTAACAGTGGGACAATAATACAACATAACTTCAACATTGAAAAATCTTAGTAAGAAACGGGAGGCCAAGAAATTTCGGTCTTTTCCCTGAAGTCCTGTAAGTCCTTTCCTCGAGAGAAGTCTTTAAATGGGAATCCAAATCTTTCGGCATATTTTCTCATACGAGTGTGTTCAATGACCACAGAGACTACTTAACTAATGGAGTTTCGGCTCAAGTTGAGTACTTACTTAGACAGTCTTCTGTTTGTGATTGGTCAGGTTTTTCGAGCTATATGGCATCGATATCTATAATTGATGGGTGCGCCTCATAAAGTAAAAAGATATGCCCAGGGACACATGCAAGGGGGTTTTGGAAATTCAAAACCCCTTAAATATTTGTTTGTTCCAAACATTTGGAGGAGGAGTACATAACCTTCAAAAAAGAGATCTTGGTTATTGCATTGATTAATGTTCAGAGCCTTGCGAGATTAGCCTCAAAGTTGCCTATGAAGTTTCTGTGATAATGTTGCCAAATAAAAAAAAAATACTGAAATTTCCTACCAAAAGTTAAAGAAATCACCTAAATTGTTATAATAATTTTCGTATTTTGAAAGGAATTAAACTTCTCTTTTAATCCTCAAAAATCTCCCGAAAATACACTAAGGATCCGAAAAATCACCTAACATAAAATAAAAATCTCCTAAACTTTCTCCTAAACAATTCTTTCTCCTAAAAATTCTTCTAGAAGGCCAAGAGTCTCCTAAATCTAGGAAGAAATCTCCTGATCTGGCAACACTGGTCTATGATATGGTCGAATGGTTGGTATGGGCTGCAATGTCTCTAACTTTAGTGCTCAGTATGAACGTAGAGGCTCCAGTTAGTGACCAAGTTCAAACTTTGACTGTCTCAATGCTTGTTTGCTGTCAGAGATCTATTTCAGAAAATCTACTTTGTGACTGAAAGAAGTTGACTTGCCAGTACGAACACTTCCAAATAAACTTTTATGCAGTAGATACACCAGTGAGAGACTTGATTGCTGACCGTATGAAAAGATGCATAAAACTGCCTACCTAAACAAGGCAATGAATTTTTGTTACTTTGAAAAAACAAAAAAAAACCTTGAAACCATTGCAACTTCAACTCTAAAAATAACCTTGCAATATGTGCACAATCCGGACCACACTTACAGCTGCTACCGTCACTGCTGCTGCTGCTACTGTCACTGTGACCATCCATGACGGTATAACGAATCGCTGCATATGCACTAATTGTAAGAGTCCTCGAGTCCTTGAAATCCTTGACAAATCGCTGGTTACGCTTTGGTGGTTTTGTCAAAAACTAACACGGACCCCAAATTATCAAACCATAAAATGCACAACCTAACGACCTAACACACACACACACACATACGCACACTTATGTTATGTGTGGAATCGTTTCAAATATCCACAAAAAAAACAACAACAACAATGAGCTCAACGTCTGCATGGAACTTTAGCTAACTAAAATTAAACGCTTGCCGCCTGGCAGCCTGTGAACTCTGCGCTCTACACACACACACATGCACACATTTCCATGAATTGGCTGCGCGCATGCGCCACTGCCGCCACAGCGATTTTTGTTATTCGAGCGTTACCCCTCAAACGGCCACGGAATGCAGCGTTGCGTTTGATTTTGTGTCGGCCGTACGTTGTTCTTCGACAAAAATGAAAACGCAAACGAATTATATAAAATTCTCAAATTATCGACTGATTGGCTATTTTCGTTTTATTAGCCAAACGCATTCGAGCCACAGCGGCGGCGGCATTTAGCGCTTCGCGTTCACAACTAATTTTCAACTCGTTTCAATTCGCATTTCAGTGACGCCCTTCCGCTCAAATCGTTTTTGCGCTTTTGCCTTTTGAATGCTTTTGGCTTTGTTGTTTTTTTTTTTATAGTTTTCAGCTCGATTTGGCGCGACGTGGCGCTTTGCTGGCAATATTTTTATGTTCAACGTTGAGGCACGTTTCTTTTAGTTATGTTGTTGTTATTGTTATTGTTGTTATTTTATTTTGTTGTCTCTTCGCTGCGCTTTTTTGCTGTCCCTTCCATCGAGTTCTTGAGTTCTCCCATTACGCATCGCGGCAAAACTATACATTTAAGCCGTTCAATTGTTGTTGTTGTTGTTTTTTAGCAATTCAGTTAAAAATATTTAGTATGCCATTTAGCCTTTTTGTCGGTGGCAGTTGTGAAACTTTTTCGAAATTAATTTCCGAGCAAATTATGCGGTTCACTTTTAGTCGCAATCGTCGGCTGCTTTAAGCCAACCCGAATGGACAGACGTCGCTTTGGCGCAATGCCGTTTGGTTGGTTTGCATTGGAACATCATTTCGCATTTCGCTGTTAAGTGGCATTAAGCAGACATTTCAATTAATTTTGTTAACCATAAAATTTTGTTCTGAAATGGTTATCCTTTGCATATCCTTTTCGAACTATGGCATTAAAGTTTATGTGCTGGATTATTAATTAATGCAAGGATCCTAAGTGGCGTTATTATTGTGAGTTTGAAATATGATTTTATAAATTTGATAAATAATTTTGATAGAGAAATATAAAATGCTGTCACTTGAACCAAGAACAACTCATGGAATCGAAGTCATAAGCAATTTACTTGCTTTTTTGTCCTTGAAGTCTATCGTTTTGGCTTTCTGCAGTGAAATATTGCGTCAACTTTTCTTCAGTTGCAGCATTTGGCAGCTGTGTGACTCAAGTATGTGTCTATAACTCGTAAACTGAAAAACGAAGAATATTTAAGCAACTAAACAACAAACTAAAGAGATTATAATTCTAAACAACTTGAAACAGTCAAAAACAATAGGAACGTTCTTTAAACATTTCTTTTAAAAATGGTTTTTTATGACAAAAATGTTCCCAAATCGTTTATGAAAAACCGAGAAAATGATTTTAAACTTTAATTCTATCCAAAAACCAAACCAATTATTTAAGAATCAAACCAAAAACCAAACCAATTAACCCTTTCTCTGCATGTTTCTATTGGGGAAAGTTAACATTTTAAAGTGATCGGTTTAGTCTTCAGTGTGGAAATTTTAGGGTCGACTTTAAAACTGAATACAAATTAAGAATTACTTAGAATATTAAATTATTAGAATATTAAAGAATTACTTTTTGAAAACCCAACTAAAATATTTTTTTAATCCGACTGTTGGATGGGTGTGAGGGGGAGCCGAGAAAATAGCCTAAGGAAGGTCATTATCTCAAGCACTCAGGCTTCATAGCCCATTGTACGTAAGGCTCAGGAAAGAGGTTGATAGAGGAGATGGGAATGGGAAAAGAAAAAGATAAAGTGGGTGGAAAGGAAGAGAGGGTTATGAGTTCTCCTATGTAAATTTCCCGGACTCATTAATGAATCTTAGGAGATTACACAGAGTGAGAGAATGAACTTCGTCCATTCTCATAACATCTGAACCCAGCGTGCGCAATCTCGTTCTAGAGAAGGCCGGACATGTACAGAGAAAGTGCTCTGTACTATCTTCCTCCTCCAGGCAAGACACGCAAGTCGGATCTTTGATCATGCCCATATTGGCTATATGTCGCCCCCATAGGTTGTGCCCTGCGATTAACCCGACCATTCGACTGAGGTCTTTCCTTCTCAGCTTCTGGAGAAAATTCCATGTTCAGGCTTTTTACAAAACACTTGGCAGTTTTACAGCTTTCCAAGCTAGACCAACGTTATCTGTAAAGGTGATTTACACAGGACTTGATCCAGTACAGGGTTCCTGCTAGACTGGTGCCGATTATTGTTTCTGGTCCCATGGGTGTGCACCCTGATCCACAGTTAGCCAGTTCCTCGGCAGTTTCGTTACATAGAACACCGTAGTGTTCGGAACCCAGATAGGTTGGAGCTTATTACGTCTCGCGACTGATTTTAGCTTCATTTTACATTCTTGGGCAATCATAGAGGTAACACGCGCGTTCTCCAGGGCCTTAAGTGCAGTTTGACTGTCACTACAGATTCCTATATGTTTCCCGCACCATTTTCTCCCGATTATCCACTCCGCTACCTTCAGAATGGCGAAGATTTCCGTCTGAAAGACGGTAGTCAGCCCACCCAGTGAGTAGTAGCAGTTGACACTTCCATCGAAGTGCCCTCCAGCTCCAGTACCTTTAACGGTCTTGGATCCGTCCGATCCATCCGAAAATATCCATCAGATCCCTTAGCATGACCTCTGGGTTGTTCCATTGGCCGCGCGTTGGGAACCTCACTTAAAAGTTTCTCCCAAAAGATACTACGGGTATTAGGCAATCCTTTGGGGCCAGCAGCAACGGATATTACGCTGACAACTTCTTGAAGATCCCTTGTTGTCGTGTCAGTATCCATAAGAATACAGCCGACATATCGCTTTCATCGCCTCCTCTTGAACTTTTAGATCTAGGGGAAGCAGGTCAAGCATGGCATTAAGGGCGTCACCCGAGACAGTGCTCATGACACCCGTAATGCATATACATACACTACTTTGTAGTCCGTTCAGAGCCAAAGCTGTGGACTTAACCATTGTTCGTCTCCACCAGACTACCGATGTGTACGTAATTATGGGCCTGATGAGTGCGGTATATATCCAAAGGACCACCGCAGGCTTCAGGCCCCAGGTCTTGCTAAAAGCTCGACGGCACTGTTGGAAAATTTTCAGCGGACGGTCTACCTTCGTCAAGACATGCATCTTCCACATTAGTTTCCTATCTAGGATTACCCGTAGATTTTTCACCTCCGTGGATAGAGTGAGGGCGACACCATTCAGTACTGGTAGTTCGGAAGCGGAAGCTGGATTGTGGCCCCGCTTCCTAGTAAATAGGACCAGAGTTGTTTTACTGGGATTGACGGAAAGACCCTGTCCGCCCCTGTTACTTGACACATTATTTTAATTAATAATTAATTAAAATTTTATAAGTAACTAAATTAAAAATTTTTGTATTTACTTCCGCTAATTTTGAATTATGTAGAATATTAAATAATTACTTTTTGAAATAACCCCCCCCCCCCCAACAAATTTTTTTTCTGAGTACTGTGACTTGGCATATTATTTAAATTTATAATTAATTGAAATTATATAAATAATTAAAAATTAAATATTTTTGTATTCACTTCCGCTAAAGTTAATCAAATAATTCATCTGAATTGAAGTTAAAAGTTAAAGTACAAAATTCTCTTATTTTTCCTGCTCTTTTTTTCTTTACCATGTAAAGATATAACCTTCAAAAACCGTGTATACTTATCTTTTTTAAATTTAAATATTCATTTTATTAATTTTGTATTATTTCTAAATCTTTAAACTATTCTGAGGACAAACAAAAAATTAATTTTTAAAACCATAGAGAGTTCAGAAATCCACAAAGTAGCATGTTACCATTTGGCAACAAAATGGTGAAAGCTTTAACCAAATAGTTACCTGAGTTCAAATATCTCAGATACTGTCACAAATGTCCCAAAGTTCAATATAATAAGTTCAGAAATTTTGCTGTTGTAATGGTGAATTCAAATTCTTAAATGATTCAAATATCTGAATTAAAAACTTTACTTCTTGTGACAGATATCAAAAATTTCAACATGATAAGCTCAAAAGTTTTGTTATCCGTTTGTTGACTGAACCCATTGCTTGGCGCTCATATCCAATCTATATAGATTACCATCTTTTAGTCGGGTCCGATGATCGTTTGGTCATAAAAAGTATTGGGTACTAAAAAAGTTTTTAATTTTGTGGTACAGAACAGTTGCATAGAAGATGCTGCATAGACTTTATTTTCAACTCATTCTCACAGCTACAACAGTGATCCTTAAGCAGGTTTCACTTAAATAAAATTGATATTAAATATAAAAATATTTTTAGTAGCTTACAAAATAAATATTTCGTTATAAGCAGTTAAAACATGCAATCCTTTTTACAACCTTTCAACCATTTCAAATGCGTGAATTGCCTTCTTCGAAACCCTTAAAATTGCTTCTCTACCACTTTTCCTGTCTTCCTGTCTCCTTTCGCTTCGATGAAATTGTTGTTACAAGCAAATCAATGCGCCATAAATTTGTTTAAGCGTTTTCCGTTGGCTTCCATGAAATCACTCATTATGACTAATAAAATGTTTGTAAAACGTGCCATCGTAAAACGAGCCACCACTCCAATTTCTCACACGTACTCGTACGCGGCCGGCCGATTGCAACCTGGCACGCAGTAAAAATTGAATTTTTTCCATTTGCCATGCAAAATGTCGAATGCCAAGTTTACTGCACTCGCCGCCAAACCGCAAACGAACACAACTCAGAGCAACAGAGCAGAGCGAGCAGACCGCATGTGCGCACATCTTGGCCACATTTAATGCCAATTTATGGGCATTTATTTGAATACAAAACGCAGAAATTTATTTGCTATATTTATTAAATTTCGTTGCGTTCCTCCTGCACTGTTGTCATGATTGTTGTTTCTTTTCTTTGTTGAAAATTATTATTTTTTTTTGTGTTGACTGAAAAGCGCCCATTGCACTGTTGGCACAATGAACTTTTTTGGCGTTCACAATTGATTTTATTACGTTGACTTTTTGTTGTTGTGAATTTTTTGTATTTTTCTGTTACTTTTGTTTATGTTTTATGTGCAGTCATAAAGGCAGCAAAAACGAGCAACAGCTGGAACGAACGAGTGGTCTCTGGTGGAGAACGAGAAGCGCGCCAGTTTGCTGCTTTAAATGGTTAAAAGCTGCCTCAACACACACATATGCACTCGTCCATACATATGTATGTGTGTCTGCGCAGCTGATGATTTTCATAATGGTAATGCATTCAGTGAAAAGCAACAAAAAGTTATGATTTCTCATACTTTTCCAATCATTTTACGAGCCCATTTTCACAACTTAAATCGATTTGATTTGCCATATCGCCAGTGGGAATTTGCTTCTTGCATTCGATCTCAGCTGCCAATGATGAATGTAGGGTGGCACTGTATGTTTGTGTGTGTGTGAGTATGGGTCGATATGAATTGTCGCTGTTGTTCTACAGAAAATTAAATTCATTTTTTCAAAATTTTATGACTTGACTTTTAATTCATTGCTTTTACTTCGTGCGCCGTTTTCACATTTGCGGTTTGTTGCTTGTGTCAATGTGCGCGCAGCAGTTAAAAATATGTATTGAGTTGTGTAAAAAAAAACAAAAACAATTTTATTATTATCTGTACGTACTCGTATATGGAAACGTGCAGCTAATCCGTAAGCTGTCTGCCAGCCTTTTTAACGAGTTAACAATTTGCCATAATTAAGCATTAACTTCATATTTATGCAAATTTCCTTTTTAATCCGCTTTATCAACTCTGGACCCAGTGAAACGAATGCTCAAATATTGGCCATTGGCCACGTTAATCGAAAAGTCTCAGCATGTGTGCATGTTGGCAGTTAACCCATTAATACCTGTTGGGTATTGAATGATCTGCAAGACAATGTTTGCCCAATTTTTAAACTTCAATTAGAACACAAACTTCTGAACAATTTTAACTCAAAACGGGTTAAATAAATTTTGTATTAATATATTATATAAATTACTGAATATTTAGGGAAAAATACAAAATTATCACTTTTTGATTTTTTAAACCATTATTAAACAAACAGGGTTTTCATCAAACGCGCCCAATTCGTAGACTTCAATTAGAACACAAACTTTTTCTGATATCGCTGCAAATTTTTGGAAATTATTTTGAGAATAACAGTAAAATTTTTGTAATTTTCCTTGAAATCACTTCTAAAAATATTAATTTGTTGGTGTCTACTTAAATTAACCCATAAATCAATCGTAGCTTTTGCTATAAGATGACAAATAGGAGAAGTTGCTCTCAGGCAACTTTGGGGTCGAAAGGGTTAAATAAAGTTTTTTGAAATGAATTTCTTCAATTTGTTACTTGACCAGCGACACATGCAAAGGGGGGTTTTGGGGTGTTTAAACCCTCTCAAATACCTGTTTGTTATAGAAAACATGGGTGAAAAACATGGTTTCAACTTTTATTGGGCACAAAACTTTTGTACGAAATATCCTTCAAATGAAATCCTGTGCGGGCCACTCTACTGGACTATAAAGTTTTTCAATACTAGAAACCCCCATTGCAAAACTTAGGGCTGTAGTATTTTTTTTCTAATATATTTTTTCTAATATATATTTGTTTAAAAATTCAAAAGTAAAAAAAAAATTTAATTAGAAATAAAATAAAATAAAATAAAATAAAATAAAATAAAATAAAATAAAATAAAATAAAATAAAATAAAAGAAAATAACAGAAAATAAAATAAAATAAAATAAAATAAAATAAAATACACTAAAATAAAATAAAATAAAATAAATAAAATAAAACTAAAAAAAATAAAATAAAATAAAAAAAAATAAAATAAAAGAAAATAACAGAAAATTAAATAAAATAATATAAAATAAAATTAAATTAAATTAAATTAAATTAAATTAAATTAAATTAAATTAAATTAAATTAAATTAAATTAAATTAAATTAAATTAAATTAAATTAAATTAAATTAAATTAAATTAAATTAAATTAAATTAAATTAAATTAAATTAAATTAAATTAAATTAAATTAAATTAAATTAAATTAAATTAAATTAAATTAAATTAAATTAAATTAAATTAAATTAAATTAAATTAAATTAAATTAAATTAAATTAAATTAAATTAAATTAAATTAAATTAAATTAAATTAAATTAAATTAAATTAAATTAAATTAAATTAAATTAAATTAAATTAAATTAAATTAAATTAAATTAAATTAAATAAAATAAAATAAAATAAAAAAATAAAATAAAATAAACTAAAATAAAATAAAATAAAATAAAACAAAAAAATAAAATAAAATAATAAACTAAAATAAACAAAAAATAAATAAATAAAATAACTAAACTGAATAAAATAGAATAAAATAAAATAAAATAAAATAAAATAAAATAAAATAAAATAAAATAAAATAAAACGAAAAAAATTAAATAAAAGTAAAATAATATAAAATAAAATAAAATAAAATAAAATAAAATAAAATAAAATAAAATAAAATAAAATAAAATAAAATAAAATAAAATTAAATAAAATAAAATAAAATAAAATAAAATAAAAAAAATAAAATAAAATAAAAAAAATAAATTAAATAAACAAAAAAAATTAAATAAATAAAATAAAATAAAATAAATTAAAATCAAATAAAATAAAATAAGAAATTATAATTAGAATTAGAATTAGAAAATAATTTTCTAATTTGCATTTTTTAAATACATCTATCGGTTACTCTTTTCTTGTGTTTGTTAAAAAAGTTTAAAATTAAAAAACTTAAATTTTTGTTTTAATAAGTTAACTTAAGATTTGTGATTTTCATTTCAAAAATACGTTAATCGGTTACTTTCGGGTACTCTGTGTTTTTATATTTCTTTAAAAATTAAAAATAAAAATTACGTTAATCGGTTACTCCGTATGTTTTTGTTAAAAAGTAAGACATGAAAAATTTTTTTAAACTAAACTTAACAATTTCAATTTGCATTTTTTAAATACTATTTATCGGTTGGAAAATATTTCTTATTTTCTCGTTTAGATTTTTTACTGAATAGAATCAGAAGCTGAAAAATGCCTTTAAAAAGAGACATTTCAGACGCTAATGGGTTAATACAAGCATCAACGTACGCAACGTGGGGTTTGTGGTTCGAATCTCCTTCGAATTACCTCTTCGTTACTAAATTGTGGGTGACAAAAATGATTTTAAATGGTATTGGGGTCGAAAGTTATATACAAAACGCACCTAAATTGATTGATTCTATGTGTTCCATGGTTTCTCAATAAAAGAAAACTTTAAAAAAGACTACTTCTCACGTTTTTTTTTTATATCATTCAATCCAAAAGTTGGATGTGGTGTGTCAACTTCCAACACATCTTTTCACGGACTATTCAATCAAATAATCAGTTCTCAAGTTTTTTATTTTTATTTAATTTAATCCAAAAATTCAATGCGGTGAAGTCAGATTAACTCTCCAACGCATCCTTTCATAGACTATTCAATCAATTGGATCATAATTACTTTGTTTTATATTAGTTTTACAATTTCTTACTTTGTTTAACAATTTATATTCTAATAACTCCAAATCTTGACGATTCCAATGGAAAATACTTGCTTGATCTCATTAGTGTCCAATTGTGTTGGCAGCCGTTTGACATAAATCAACAAATCTCTAAACAAAAACTTGAACTCGTGAACTGTAATGAGAACAAAAAACCAAACCACAAAGAAGGAGAAAAAGAAAATTAAACTACAAAATGATCAATTACCAAAAATCCAAAGCAAAGAATACCCAACAATATATACGAACCAGACTCAAGTATGCGTAATTTATTGAAGCTCGAGAGAAAAGCTGGTAATTGAAAGGCTGGCAAGAAGAAGGTGAACGGAAAGCAATAAATTATTTATTATCAATTGTGTGCAGAGATTAGCCGTTTCATACTCCAACAAAACAAAAAAAAAACAACAACAATAAAGATGACACATGCGAGTACAACCCAAAGGTTTCTCAACTGGGGGAAACAGCGGATACAAGTTCGAGTCTTCACTCAGCACAGATAATAAAAACATGATTTGCTTTTTCTTTTAGTTCTTTTTGTGGTTGTTTAAAGTACAACAAAATTTCTGACAAACTAACCCTTGCCCAAAACCATGGACAGACACTTGACAATAACAACAACAAAGCCACAAAATGCAACAGCAAGTGACGCGCTTATCAGACGCGCGGGCACTTTCACGCGTCAGACCCCGCTGTGATTGCAATGCCGCAGATAGACACGAATGCTGCGACAGTGCGATAGACAGAACAGACTCCGCGGCAGACAGGCAGTGACAAAGTTGAGCCAAGTCTCCAGAGACACGGCAACACTGTATCGCGTCCATTGAGGAACAACGCAGCGTATTCCTTGCTGCAGCCGAAAAAAACAAAAAAACGAGTAGAGAAATACCGCCGAAAGATCTTTAATCGAATTTATATTAAGACCTTTTTGCCTCTGACTTTTCAGGCAAATGATGTGCAGGAAGCGCCGATCCACTCACACATCCTTGCCGAGTGTTGCGGCAGCAGTTGTCGCAGCGCTTTTGCCTTTTGCTGCCAAGTTGTACGACAAAAGCTGCGGAATTTATGACCTCCCGCTGGTTTTATCGACGCCTTTGCGACACAAACCCCCGTCGCCGCAATCGATGCTTTGTTTTTGTTTTGCCCCTTGAAATGTTTTATTTTTTTGTATTTTTTTTTTAGTTTTCAGTTTGCTGTCGCACCAATGCAACGCGCGATTGAAAAGTAGTTGAAAGACACACTTTTATTTTGTATGTTATTTAATTTTGTATCCTCTGCTCTTCGCACAGATAAAGCGATATCCACATACAGACACACACATACATACATACTTACTCGTTTTTATGGTTTATGATGCTTCGTTTTCATTTTTCATGGATCCATTATCGGCTGCATTTATTTCGATATATCGAGGATTTTTTTTGTGATCGCAGTCTCATCGTTTTTGCCTGCTCATCCACTTCATTCAATTGTAGTTGTTGTTTTTGTTGTTTGCGTTGTTCTGGTCATTGTTAATATTTTAGGGTTGGGCCCAACGTTGACCTTTGACAATGTGGCACCGATCCTCGGTCATTGCTGGTATCTGAAGTATCATAAAGTATCTGATGAGTCGATATGCTGGCATTGGATTATCTATGGACAACATTTCCACCATGGCGAATCTTTTGCATGGTTCGTTAAATTAATTGAACACAAAAATGTTACATTTTATATATTTTTTAATGTGTTTGATGCGGCTTCTTGATGTGGGTCACAATCCAACTGAACGAAAGTAGTTAAAATGTAGGCTGTCACAAACATTTTGTGATACAGTTGTAAAATAGGAATAAGTGTTCCAGGGTTAAAATTATTGAAAAATATTGATTGATTGGTATACAAAGTTTCTCATTTTAGTGAAATTGAAATCAATGCAAAGGATCCCAATTTTTTTAAAACGTTTTGTGGAGTTTCCATTTTCGATAGGGAGTCAAAGGATTATATTTTTGTATTTAACTGCTTATCAAATGGATTCAAATTTCTTATATAATTGTTAAAAATCTTTAAACCAAGATCTCCCATACTATATGTGGTTATTGCATCTGAAGTTCCAATGGTTCTGAAGATTCCGGTAAGTTATTATATTAAAAGTTATCAAAATGGTATTAAGGACTCTTGGAAACTACCTGGATCACTCAGATCACAGCATTTGAAGTTGTTTCAATGATTTTAACGCTTTCTAGAGGTTATTGCATTTGAAGTTCCAAGTAATTCTGACGATTCCTGGAGGTTATGGCATATGAAGTTATCTAAACGGCATTCACGAATCCTTGAGACTAACTGGATCCCTCAGGCCAGTGTATCTAAAGTTATCCCAATGGTTCTGACGCTTCCTGGAGGTTATTGCATATGAAGTTCCAAGTGATTTTGACTATTCCTGGAGATGATTAGATTTGGAGTTACCTACAAGGCATTCACGAATCCTGGAGACCACCTGGATCCCTCAAGCCAGTATATCTGAAGTTATCCCAATGGAGGTTATTGCATCTGAAGTTCCAAGTGATTCTGACGATTCCTGGAGGCTATGGCATATGAAGTTACCTAAATGGCATTCACGAATCCTGCAAACCACCTGAATCATTCAAGCCATTGCATCTGAAGTTGTCCTAATGATTCTAATGCTTCGTTGAGGTTATGGCATCTGAAGTTCCAAGTGTGACGATACCTGGAGGTGAAGTTCCAGGTGGATCTAAGGATTAATGGAGGTTATTGTATTTAAAGGTACCCAATTGGTACTAAGGCTTCCTGGATACCACCTGGATTACTCAGGTCAGTACACTTGAAGTTATACCAATGATTGTGACGCTTCCTGGAGGTTATTAAGTACATTTTAAGTTCCAAGTGGTTCAAACGATTCTGAAGGTTATTGAATTTGAAGTTAGCCACTGATTCTGTCCATTCTTATAAGTTTTTGCATCTGAAGTTCCAAGTGGTTCTGACGATTCCTGAAGGTTATTGCATTTCAAGCTAACCAAACAGTATTTTCGATCCCTGGAAACCACCTGGATCACTCAGGTTAGTACATCTGAAGTTGTTGCAATGGTTCTGACGATATCTGGAGGTTATTTCATTTAAAATTCCAAGTGGTTCTGAAGTTTCCTGGAAGTTATTGCATTTGAAGTTTTCCAAATGGTATTGACGAATCCTGGAGAACACCTAGATCACTCTGGTCATTGCATCTGTATTGTATTTTAAGTTATAAAATTGTGTTAAGGATTCCTGGACACCACCTGGATTACTCAGGTCATTGCATCTGAAGTTATCCCAAGGACTGTGACGATTCCATGAGGTTATTGCATTTGAAGTTCCAAGTGGTTCTAAGGATTAATGGAGGTTATTGTATTTAAAGTTACCAAAATGGTACCAAAGTTTCCTGGAGACTTCCTTAATCACTCAGGTCATTGCTTCTGAAGTTGTCCCAATGATTCTGGCGGTTTCTGGGGATTATTGCATCTGAACTTTCAAATGGTTCTGACATCTGAAGCTCCAAATGGTTCTGGCGAGTCCTGAAGGTTATTTCTTTTGAAGTTATCTTAATGATCTTAATGATTCCCGCAGACTACGGGGATCACGATCGCGTTATAGCATCTGAAGTTCCATATAATTTTGAACGATTTCTAGAGACCTCGTAGAATACTCATATGAATGTCTCATAAGTGACCCAAATGGTTCTGACGTTACTTGAAAATCACGAGACAATTATGCTTAAATGTTATCAGAATTTAATTTTTTTCTGCTGCTTTGCCTCTATAACTTCTGTTAAGTCGCTTTCGAGAAGTTGAAAGTTCTTTTTAAGAAATCTCATAAAACCAAATCGAGTGATAACAGCACACATCCTGACAACGGATAATCTCTCCTAGACCACTTTTGTACGAACATCACTACAGATCGTTTGGGATGCTCATCTTTCTTCTCTCTTTCTTTTCCCTTAATTTATAACCAGACTACAAGAACACAATATTGGTTAGTTTTCATTTGGATAAAAAGTTCATCTAAGCCACTGAGAGCTGCATTAATTTCTCACATTATTTGAACTAAGATTTTTCAACTATTCGCGCAGACATTGCAGTTTCGAGGTTCCACATGGACGACTGCACAGCCATTCACACAACCTCAGGGTCACCTATCCATGTGTCTGGCACTCAACTGAACGAGCTGAAAGTTAGCATCACATAATTGCAGTAATTGATGTTAATCTGCGCTTCTTGCAAAGTCAATAAAGCCATAAAAAATGCATGGCGAAAAAAGAATTGCATTAAAAAATCATTCGCCATTTGCACAACAAAACAGATGCTGGCAAATCGTAGTGAATATTTGTTGGCTGCATGCGGCAAAATATGAAATATTTGCAATTTAATAATCACAGGCAACAACGCACAGCGTTGCACGCATCAGCTGCGGCCGCGCATATGTTGCACCAGCAGCGATATTTATCTACGCGCATTAAGTGACAACAAAAACAACAACGACAATAAAAAAGGGAATATGAAAAATTCCGGCCATTTGTAAGCGAGAAGTGCAGAAAAGGCACAGCCAGCCAATGCAATGTTGCACGTCGAGTGTTGCTGCCGCGGCCCACACGTCGACACAATGCAAATGCAGGTCCATCGCCGGCGAAAGTTCAAATGTAAACGGCAAAGAAAAATTGCACGCAGGGCAGCAACGCACTCGGCGATTTGCATTTGCAGCGAGCGGATGCGCCGCCGCTGACTCATGCGGCCGCGCCAAAATGCTAAATAAAATGCCGGCGACAATCTGCTTTCTGCTGCTCGTTGCCACAATTTAATTTAAAGAAATTGTGGAAAATGCTTTTACGCGTACAGCACAACAACGCACAGCGACATAACAATTAGCTCGAGTCGATGGCATCATGAGCGCAAAAATATTTGCGCCGAAGCTCGAAATACGCCTCGCAGATTGTCCGCCGTCGCGTCGGTCTTAGGCGCAGTGTGTCATGTCGCGTGTGGCAAGAGGATTTTCAGTTTCTTAAATCTTTTCTTGTTGTTGTTGTTGGTGTTTTTTTGTTAGCACTATTGGCGGAGCTATTTCCGTGCGGCTTATTGGCGTTTTATGTGCCGAATTTTGCGTATTTCGTGCGGTGCAGCGCCGCCCGTGAGTGCTTTGGGTTTTTCTATGCATTTCTCTGATGCTGATGCGTCACGCGCCAGTTAACGTGTAAGTAGTGCACAAATAATTGTATTTTATTTTCGTATATTTCAGTTGTAAGTTTGCAGTTTTATTGAGGAAAAGCAAATATTTACGAGAATTTTTCGCATTTTTATGCTTTAAAATTGCATGCAACAAATGCTACAAAATACGTATTAATCCTAAATATTTTAAATAAAATTAAAGTACTGGATATATTTATACTTAAATACGTAGCATAGAAATGTAGAATAATTTTATTAAAGTACTAAAAAAATGCAATAAATTTATCTCTCAGAAACTTTCCTGTTCTTTTGTTTGAAATGTAAATTATAAAAATTTTAATTAATAAATTTCAGAAGTATGAAATTTGTTATACAAAGGCAGCAACCCAACCCAACCTATTCTTTCTCTAAGAATAACAAAGAAATATTGAGAAATAATTAATAGTTGTTATGATTCATCAAAGGTTTGGATGAATGTTTAGAAAAGCTAAGAAACTGACCTACTTATGAAAGGAAATGTCTCAAGCACTCAGTCTTAGAAGCTGATTGTACCAATGCACAGTGATTCAACTACATACAACCGCGGTACAAAATGAGAAGGTGTGGTCTGTTTTCAGTAAAATTTTCTCTACTAGTTAATCATGGTCTGCTGAAGTGAAATCTCCATTTTGTTTTTTTATAAAACTTTTGGGGTTCTGTAATGCCAGAGATTTAAATTCGCAATTTTTGTAATGTTTCGTTAGCTAAAGCAACAAGCGGCGTAAAACTGGCCAGAATTTTCAGATTTTTAATTTAATCAGTTATTATTATTATTGTTGGGGATGATGCACTGCGACCTGCAGATATACTATGCCCCCTTCTTGGACTTCAAAGACTGTCAGTGAGTCCAGTATCCAGGAGGAATTTTAGAATGCCTCCTACACCTCTGGATACCCAGTCCGTACCTGGTATGGTCCCCCAGGTGTTTCTTTCTTTTATGCATGAGTACAAGGCATTATCCTATTAAATATATGTATCGCAGTCTCGTTTTCCTGCAAGCAGAACCTACAATACCCGTTTTCACGGATTCCTAGTTTAGCTAGATGATAATTCAATCTAATATACAATACCCTGTTAGCATTCCCGTGGTAATCTTTAGATTAGGTTTTGATATGGGCATACATTCCTCGAATATTTTCCTATTGTAGGACCCGATAACCACCTTGGTATGCTCTAGACCTGGTAGATTTTCCCAGTATTGATTCCTTCTGGTTATCTCATCCTTTCTCGTTAGGATAGAAGAAGCTCCTTTTCCCAAACCACAAAAGTGTTCAGGGCCGATAAAGGGTGTGGAAGCTCCCCTCCTTGCCAGTTTGTCGGCCCGTTCGTTTCCTTCAATGCCAGCGTGGCCCGAAACCCAAAGTACCCAGACCTGGTTGTAACGGCCAAGTTCGTTTAGCTTCTCAAGGCACTCCAAAACCAATTTCGAGAACACCTGGGAGGATCTTAGAGCCTTGATTACCACTTCGCTGTCGGAGAGGATAGCAATCTTTCGGTTCCGGTATCTCCTCGCCTGATTGACATAAGCACACCTTTCAATGGCGTATATTTCCGCCTGGAAGACAGTGGTGTGTTTTCCCGTATGTTCCGAGTATCTTATCCTCGGTCCATATACGCCTATCCCGGTACCTTCGTCCGTTAAGGAGCCATCTGTGTACCAGGATATCAATGCTGGTCTATCAGATAAGTTTCCGATATATCTACCCAGTTCCTTTTGGTACTAAGTTCAGTTTAAAATCTTTTGACAAAACTGAACTTTAGTGAGATTGTGTCCCTCGGTATTGCAATGTCGGGATACTGATTCGTAAGAGTATCAATCCTCTTGGTCTTGTTTACCCAGACAGCTGAACCATACGTTATCATAGGTCCAACGATCGACATGTAGATTAGGGTGGAGTGAAAAAATTGATTTTAAAATTTTAAGAAGCTAGTATATTGGAAATGTGCCAAATGTCCATGGTACCAATCCTGCAAAATTATATTAGTTTCTAACAACTCCTTGATCGCCCATCACCTAATTGAAATAATTTTTTTTAATACTTTTTTCACTTTCGTCGAAAGAAGTGAAAGTCGTAATTTCAACTCAGTTAAGGATTCAAAATAAATCTCAGTAGCCTTTGCTTTAGGTTTGCGGGTTTTAAGTTATTTATTGTAGCAGTCCTGTTTGAGCGAATAAAATATTACAAATTACAATTCGTGTTTTAATCGTTGGAATGTGGCAAACCCCGCTAGTTTAATTCTGTTTATGATTGTTGAATGTTCACGATTTCCTTGTGAAGTGACCGATTCGAAATAAACTTGTGACGTTACATCTGATTTAATTAAAAAAAAACAAAAAAAAAGTGAGTACCTGAACTTGTGCGCAAAAAGGTAGGGCAGTGAAGGGTTACTAGTTATTTCTTTATATTTTTAAAGAGATGACAGTTACAAGAGACAAAGTTTCGTGCGTGATATTTGGCGCTCCACGAAACCTG
Organism: Melieria omissa; assembly: GCA_963971225.1. Lineage (NCBI taxonomy): Eukaryota > Metazoa > Arthropoda > Insecta > Diptera > Ulidiidae > Melieria > Melieria omissa. Next base: position 132,167,519 of record OZ020267.1, on the reverse strand, counting down.
CCGACCAATACTCTGCCGACCTACACCGATCTCATGAAGAAATATATTCAACTTTGACAAGATCTGAAGACGGACAATGGTAAATACCCATAATTTTTTGACATATATCAAAAACTGTGCTATGAAGTCGAAGAGATATGGCAAAGGGCCTCACTTCCAACAGTAACGCATGCACAAGCGATAGAAAAACTTAGATCGTTCCACGACAAATACAACACAATGCTAAAAGTCAACAAATGTAAAAGGAATCAACCAAACTACCAACGGAGATTATCGGACTTTCGTGACAAAGCTAACACTCTGTTTGATCTCAGCAAATGCAAGTGCTCCGATATGGTGGCCAATTGCAAATGTACGAAACACAACAAAATTCCGGCAAACGAACGGCAGTTCCTTCAAGACCAGAGAGGGCCAAGAAAGATGATAATCGGTGGTACAGATCAAGTGGTAACATCAAAATTGAAGAGAAAAGCTGAAAGAGAGGAAGCAAATCTCAAACGAATGAAGATTAAGAAGATCGATGACGATGCGAGCAAAAGTCAACCCTATTCTGCCGAAAGTTCCGAATACGACACGGACTCGTCTGACAGTCCCACTGTCGATGAGTACATCCCAGATAGAGAATCACTCAAAACTAAGCCAAATCAGGATCGAGAGTGCCAAAAAATTACTATCTCTCTGCCTTCCCTCGCTATAGCTTGCGATCGGACCGGAGTTTCGGACAGATCGGCTGCTGTATTAGCAACAACAGTTCTGCATGATCTTGGTCTCGTATCACTCAACGACCGATCCAAAGTAATCGACCGAAGCAAAATCCGTCGAAAACGCAGTAAAATTCGAAAGGAACTGAGGCAGAATGAAGACGACCACACTCACAAGGGCATAGATGGACTATTTTTTGATGGCCGCAAGGATAAAACTTTAACACAAGTCCTCGCCGTCGACAACAAGTACCACAGAAAAACCATATAGGAAGAACACATAACCATCATCGCAGAGCCGGGTTCTTCGTACTTCAACCATACGTCTCCGTCATCAGGCTGCAGCAAAGACATAGCTGAGTACTTAGTCGCTAGTACCAAAGAGCAAAATGCGAAGACAGATAATATTAAAGTTGTCGGGTGTGACGGCACAAACGTAAACACGGGACAAAAATCGGGCGTTATCCGGCGACTTAATCTATTCCAGTCACTCGATGGCGGGACGACAGACCCACACGGATTCTCTGGATTCACCAGATGCTTGTCAAGTCACGTTACCTCAGCTCCAAACTCAAGGGAATCGTTGACCCCGTTATTCACCGTAACGCATACTTTGCTCACCCGGAGAATGTGCTCCTGGCCATGATGACGGACCATCGACCACATATACGTGAACTGGGCTTACGACGAGTGATGAAGGCCAGAGCTACAGCAGTCCCCAGTGGACAAATACGGAGGCTCAAGGTTCCTGCAAAACTTAACTTCGACGCGACATCCGTGCACGCATTGCTTCTCGTCAGCAAATGCCGGCGTTCGAGTCGAAACGTGATTTTTGTCACTTCACCCTGTAACCATGTGTTTATAACTTTGACATCATTAAATATTGTAATTAGAAGCGTATTTGATTTTTAATTGAATTTTAAGATGACTATCTTTAATGTCGCGTAATACTGTGAAATTAAAAGTTGTGATGGGAGATCAAAAAATTGTTTAATTTCTTTTTAATTTTTACACAGCTTTATATTGATGTATTGGCACATTTTGAGATATCTAGCTAATTGATATTCCAAAAAAATTTTTTTTTGGCCATTTTCACTCCAGCCTAATGTAGATCCATCTCAGAATAGTCGGAGTGCAGCTCCAACTTTTGCCTGCTATAGACCTACAAGACCCTGGTGGCCTTCCTTATTGTTTCCTCCATATGTCCTTTCCAGAGTAGTTTCTGGGGGGCTACTCTCTAATGCGATGCGAACATAAAATGTATCGCATTCGCACACTTAGTACTCTGAAATCCGACAATCGCATTAAAATTTTCGACTTTCGCATTTCGATTTTCCCCTTTCGCATTTGTAGCACTCCGTATTTCGATTTTAAGTTTCAAAAAAATGCGATTGTTTACTTTTTTTTTTATTTTGTTTGAATTTTATGACACTCGACGCTAGTAATGCCAACTTACTCTAGACACAAAATAAGGGCCGTTTTTCAATGATGCGAAAGCGATACAGAGTACCGATTGACTTTCGCATCGCAACTCACTTTCGCATCGCTTTCGCTTTCGCATCGCATTACAGAGTAGCCCCCCTGATCTAGTTTTATTCTAGCTCTATCCCATCCAGACGGTTTGGCCTAAGAGCGTCAAGTTTATATCTCCTAAAATTTAATCAGTAAGGTCGACATTGATAATTACAAAGAGTGACAGAAATTGTATCGGGAACCTTTAGTTTTGAAATAAAAATTATGAAAATAGATGTGCGTTTTGCATTTGTATGAATTTTTGTTTGATAATTTTTCATGCTGATTGCATACTTTCAGTGATAAATAATATACGTTTTCAAACTACATTTCAAACTAAATTATTTCTTGAAATCGAAAGATATCGAGGTTGTGTTTACATTTTTCGACAAAGAAAGAATGCTTCTTAAAATATAAAAAAAATCCAGGAACATACATTTACATATTTTTTCGATAATTTTTTCAAATTTTTCCTATTTTCAAGTTTTTAATTTTGATTTAAATTTTTAATTAAAAGTGAATTAGAAGCCTCAGCTTTGCAAATTTTGAGAAAACATTAAAAGCAAAAATGAACACATTAGTTCTTAATCTATATTGAAAGTTTTAGTAACTTCCTGGTAACCATATATTTTTATGAATTTTTTATTTAGTAGTCTAAAAAACTGAAAATCTGTATTTAAATTTGTTTGTGAAAAAAGTTCCGACTTTGAGCCGCTTTGGCAAACACACTAAATGATTTTTTGCACAGATTTTTTGGAGTAATCTTAGTTGGAGTTTTACCTTTCGAACGACATCAAAAACGTTGAATTCTGAGACTAAAAATATGTTGAATTTAGTCTATGAAACGAATCACTGTGGATTGGTGTGAATACTCCTACTGTAATTTCAAATAGAACAGCATTGAAATTTGATAGAGAGTTGTCCCATGGATCTGTAAATTCACTGTTTATACAACGTCTAGATTTATCATTGTATGGATATACAAAATTCTACAATTTTTTTTTTAATTGTATCCTCTGAAATCCTTTAAAAACAATACATTACAAGGAGATTAGAAAAACTGAGTACGCAGTTCTATTGTATACTATTTCTATATCCCAACTATACAAACTTTTCGATGTGTAGAGAGCACTATTGCACCATTTTTGTTTTTGAGTGTATATCAGTCTGTCATCCTGTTCGAAAAAAACAATTTTTTGTCTCTATTTCATCAGCTTTTTAGACAGATTTATTTATTGTGTGTAAGCGTTTAATTGTTTCAACCCAATAAACATTGCATTTAATGGTTTAAAGTGCACTTTAATTCAATGCCTCAATATCGATAAATCACGCTACCAATAACAACAACAGCAACATGTTCGAAATCTCAATTGGCTCACATTGCACAAGCGCAACAGATATCAATGCGGCTGACATGGCAATTGCCACTTTGGTCTAACCCCCAATTACGAAATCGCGCCGAAAACAAATATTTCTTGAGAGCAACGAAGCGATCCCACCCAACATTGCTGTCCATTGTGTGTCTTTCAAATTATTTAAGACTACTTAAGTCGCTATTAGCAAACCTCAACAGGCCAATTTGAAATATGAACAGTCAAAGAGCATCGAAGACAGCGCCAAAAGCGCAAAGTGGCGAGAAGGCGGGAGGAGGAAACAAGTATCGCGACATTAGGCAGAAATCGAAGAAGCCGCAGTCGAAGAATGTTAAGTAGCAGTCATAAAGCTGACACACGAGTGTGTGTGTGTTTGTGCGGCAAATTGACTCATCATCAATGGCGGCAACAGGCAAAAGTAAGCGAATGAGCAAACTGAAGTGATTTGGGGCGCAGGCAGCCGATTGCCAACTAACTAAAAATACGGCAGCAAAACATTTCAGCTATTTGACTAGAAGTGGCGACACTGTCAACCGACGCACGGCTGACTAACGCGCTGCCATTTCCGATCTGTGTTCGAGAACTGGGAATTAAGCATTTTCGACAGCGTCGCATCAACACACAATCAATAAGCCACGCCAGGCGACGCGACGGCAACATTAGCGCCTAAAGGTGACATGCCGCAACGCAATGCTGACACGTTGCGTGGCGCACTGCATGCATGCATTCATCCATGTGTGTGTGTGTATATGTTTCGGTGTGTGTGTATGTGTGTGTAGTCGCCGTTACTCCGCCCGCTGTCGAATTCTATTTCGGAAATGTTAATGCCGACGCACATCGAAGGGGCGCTAATGACATTTGCTTAGCGTGAAATTCCCTTTAAGTGGCCGAGGTTGGGGCTCTGTAGAATTCTTCAAATACTTATTTCCTTTTTTTTTCTGTGCTTTTGTTTTTGTGTGTGCGACTGTAAATTTATTTTTGTGTTGTTTCGGTTATGGTCGAAACAAGCGAAACGATTTGGTTTGTGGCCACAATTAGCCGAGACGGGCAGCCGCTGTGTTCGCGCTGAAAGTGGCGAGTAATGAGTTAATCTGCGTTGATTGAGTGCCGTTGCTGTTGATTAACTCAAAAATTGAGTTTGAGTTCATCAATGCACAGAATGAACCAGAGGCCAAGAAAGGGTAAAGAAGGTGGGTGAAGTGTTCCAGTGGGTGGCGTACAAAGTGAAGTGTTGGCATGTCGACACTCGATTTGATTTGCAAGCTAAGTATGAGACAAATGAAATATTACTTGAACACAAGTCTCAGTTCGAGTAGGTTATTTTTATATATAGTCAACCTATAGTCAATTATCTGATCGCCTTTTTACGACTGAAGAAGCAGAAGCGTTCTAAACAAACTTTTAGGTATATTTGTACTTTGTTTGTTACCTTTTTTTGTTTTCTCGGCCATAAATTAGGTTTCTTACACTCAGTGGCATTACAATGCTTCTTCTTGGCCCTTAGAGTGATGATGCTGTATCACGTCGTGTCGTATCGATTGCTAATCTAACCCAATCTGGAATATATATCGGTAGTTTTCCTGAATAGTGTCATAACTCACAAAACAAGTGGAGAACAAATTTTTTAAGTTATTAATTAAATGAAATATGAGACGCAATGACGGCACTTACTCTTCGCATGAGAACAGTTTAAAAGAGACCGTTATGATTTTTCAATACAAGATAAAACAATTTTTGAGTTATGACACCATTCAGGAAATCGATATGTAAATTGCTTTGGTCATGTGTTCCAAAGGGGTTTTATTTTGTCTGTTTTAGCTCGACAGTGCTTAGATACAAACCTGTTATACAAACCATATCAGCTGCAGTCCGTTCTTCATTGTTTTTAAGGTTAGATAGGTTAGATTAGGTTACAGTGGCTGCCTCTGTATGAGACACATTTAAAGATTTACACTGTACAACACAAACAAAATAAAACAAGGTTCTGACAACGATTTATGGTAGAGGGGACCAAAAAACATATTCATGTTTCGGCGCTTTTAGAAGTTTACAACTAAATTCTTTTTACAATCTGTAAATCTTTTCTGAATCCTTTTTCACCCTTTTTTGTATATTTTTATGATAAATTGGCATTGAAAACCATGTGACCTTATATTTTAGGTATAGGATAAGTTAATCTTGCCAGTCAAGAAGAAGAAGAAGAAGAATATATATTAATAAATTCTATATAAAATACTACGGGAAATATTTTTGTAGAACATTTTAGTCCTCTAGCTCCTGTTTTTATGGGTCAATTGGGCCTTTTCTTTTCTAAAATGCGAAAAAAAATCTTTTGAACAAATCTTTTTGAGAAAAACTGTACCACGAAAATATTATGCCTCGAAATAAAATGTAGGTATAAGATTTGTTAGTAAATTTTATATAAAATACTTCAGAGAACATTTTTGTTGGATATTTTAACCCTCTAACTCCTACTTTTATGGGTCAGTTTGGCCATTTCTTTTCTAAAATGCCAAAAACAAGGCCTTTGAAACAGAACTTTCAAAGAAGAAATGTACTACGAAAATATTTGCCATAAAATTCTACTATAGGTCTCTGAATACAACAAAGCACAAAATTTCACTTGAACACAAGAAATAAGTCAAAACTGAAGATATCTTCAAGAGTTAATTTCGTACAAATTTAGCTCGTTGACATATCTAAACTGATTGCAATGTTCCTAATCAAAGTATAATAACTTTGAAAAATGAATATCAACTTCAGTGACGCACACAGAAGTTGAGGGTTTTAACTCCTCCACAAAGACAAAAATTGCTGATACAAAATCCCATATTTTGTATCAGCAATTTGAGTGTAATTCGGCTGAAAAGTTGTATGCGAAACTACGAACACTTAAATCCTGTGTGCGCCACTGATCAACTTAATGCTGTTCTGACAGCTGATTTCAGTAGTAATGCATTTTGTTGTAATATTCCTGTCATAAGGTCTAACAGAATGTGGTATGACCACTACTTAAGCAGCATTTCCAAAGAAGCCGGGTCATCACTTACTCGCTACAGAACTGAACAAAATTTTCTTTTTGGAATATCGTTTTATTTGTTTTTAATTCCCTGAAGAAGTCAATGAACAGCTAACGAAACTTTGGGAAAAGTGAAGTTTCACTGATAACCATTGACCTTATTACTATCCATACAACCTGATTACCTCGTTACAATTTATTTAAAACTCCTTTTTATTCACATAACAAGATTTCTTTATTCCTAACATGTTTCCATAAACATAAAGTCTTCTTCTTCTCATATCACTCTAGCGATTTATCCTCTAAACTCCTTAACTTTCGTTCCTATAACATCCAATAACCCTTTCCGAGTTTTCGTTTGTTGCTCGCTTTGATTTCTCTACAGAGCCCATTGATCTTTCTACATAAACAAGGAACTATTTTGATGTCCTGGCTGGATGGATTTTGATTTTACAATTTTAATTTTACAATAAAAACCATTGAACTGCTAACACTAGAAAGACTGCAAGTTTTCCATACCTTCAAAGATTACATATTATATCCGCTAATATCTCAAAAATACATCTCGGATTTGTCTAATTGTAGTTGAAGAATCCCAAATTGTGGAACTAATTGTAGAACCCGAAAAAATAAAAGTCATCAAAGTAAAAGTTGATTGATATATAAACGAAATAAACAGATATTTAAAAGTTGAAAATTATCAAAATTACCGCCATTGTCTTTCTAGTGTTAACATGTCTAGAGACTAAATACAACTTTCAATGATTACACCGTACGACAAAAATTACGAAAATTTGTCACACCTGGAAAAATCGATGTATGCGTGAGACTAAACACCAAATATAGTTATACTGCGTACTCAGTTTTTCATTTCTACATCCTTTGTCCTTTTAAAAGCAAAAAAATATAAAAAAATAATTAACCTCGTTAGAATATGTCGATATGTATATCAAATGAAAGAGGAAAGGGTAAAGAATTTAAATAAAATTTATTTTTTATCTATTTGTATAAAAACGATTTGAAAAAGGTCCTTTGAAAATTGTAATCCCTTATATCCTTGAAAATGTATATCGAATTTTCTTAAAAAGTAAGTATGATAGAACCCAAAATCTCCTCGATCACGTGTCAAAATTTAATTACTCTAACTTTGCTCTTTGGTAACCAAAATGGGATTCGGTTCTCTCGGTGCGCCCTTCTTTGACTGTTAAAGCGATCTGTTAACAATGGCAATAGTATTCGCTTCATCAGAGAATCTGTATGGTTATTTAAAAAAAATTGTAAGGGTATTTAGTTCAAGTAGTGATGCATACATGGGGAGTTGTTGAGTTTGAACCTCTCTCAAATATCTCCGTTTAAAAAATTTTGTAGGCCAAATATGGTTCCCAATGGTGTTGGACTCAAAAGTTGTGCCCTGTGTTTGCCACTGAGTTCAAGGAATCACAAAATTAGTACACTCTTCTTTAAGTATGATGCCTCAAAAGTTTGGTTTCAGATGCTCTCAAGTTTGACACTTCAGTAACATAAATAGTTACTAATTTTATTCAAAAGCAGTCTTGAACAATTTCCAATTTCTATCCTAACAAAAAATGCCCACTTGAAGGATAACATCTTTTCGTTGACTTCACTGAATATGTGTTTGTGCAGGTCGAATTGATGAAGAGGTAAGATAATTGTTTTTAATGTGATTTATAAAACACATAAAAACACAATAGTATTTTTAAAACACACATTTTTCACATATTACGGACGCTCTCATGAAAGTCTTATGAAAAGTCATATTTTTTAATGACTTTCTTTAAATGTGAGGTAAAGTAATCAGATTTCACACATTTTCAAAAGGAAAAATAATAAAATTTCAGAATAATAACTACTTTCAAATTGCTCTACCAATGACAGATGCAAAGACAGTGAGCAAATTTTCAGCATGTCATCAAATTGCTGACAACAGTTGGCCCTAACATTTGTTGCAGGAAGTAAAAAATCTTTGAAATTGACCGCAAAGAAAATATTTTGCAAAAAATCCTTCTTACTCAAACCGAAAAAGTCGAAAACGCTAAGCAATACGACTGACTACCTGCTCACCTTGAAAACACACAAACAAGAAATCCCCGCACCGATTCGAAACTCATCAATAATGAATGCACAAAGCGTTGCCCTGAGAACTTGTCACATGGCAGCAGCTGAAGTGCCATTAGTTCGATTGTTTTGCAGCGTTGCATTGAAATCTGTGCAGCGACGGCGCATCATTGCTGTCATGCAACATATGCAACAAATGTTACTAGTTGCCTTCGGTCGCAGTTTCCCTACTCTTCGATTGTATTTCGCAATTGCTTTCAATCGTTTTGCTGTTTTCCACTGCGTCATCATTCTTGCAGTTCGAGTGCTCGAATGTTGCATTTAAAATGTCGCATGCGTTATTTACTTTAGAAATAATTTATTATTGTTCGCCTTTGTTTGTCGCTGTTGCTTTTGTCATTGCATTCAATTCGACCATGTTTACAATTTTTATGACTTGTAGCCGGGAGTCGAGTGAAGTGGTTTGACATCTTCTTGTCGAAGCGTTTGCATTGAGTTCGAGAATTGCATCAATCGTTCGTTCGTTCATTCTTAATTAGTTGTTGTTGTTTTATTTATGACATACTCATACATGATTGAGTATGCACTTGAAATTGCCCCCCACTTCACTTTAGTTGTCTTTTGTTAATGCAAAGTTATGTAATGTAAGAGTTTGAGGTTTTATTGCTGCGATCTACTTGTGACATCGTAAATGCAGTGCAATTCTTATTGGTATATTTTCTAGATTTACATTTTAATATCGAACCCAGAATATATCAAAATTAATATAAAAATTCTTAACACTAGAAAGACTGAATCTTAGTATATACCTTTATTGCCCGAAAACAATCAAAATGACTGCATTGTGCAGGAATAACTATTGTGTAAAGAAATTTGTTTGTGCGATGATGTGTCAGAGACTTGTGAACTCGGAAACAACTCATCTAAAAACTTTAGGCACCCGAAACTGTCAGTCCAGAGATATGATCGAAGAAAGTGAAAAAAGGAAGAAGCTAAAGAAGAAGAAGAAGCTAAAGCTCAGCTAATAATGGTGATGTGTCAGAGGCTTGTGAACTCGGAAACATGTTCTCTAAAGACGTTCGACATCAGCAAAAAAAGGACCTTGAAGTGAAGTGAACCCAAAGCTCAACTGAACCTAAAAATGTATTAGAGACTGATATTGTACTCGCTTTGACATGTTTCATACAATTTTCAAGCTTAAGCTTCCACATCGAATCAGAAAGACTAGTTGGGCAGTTCTCCGTATCTTTGAAACTTAAACTTCAACATGGAAACAAATATAAAAGAAAATAGTGAGTTCAAACTCATTTAGAAAGATTCGTTAGCCCGTTTGTTATGTTTGATAAGCTTGAACTTCAATACTAAAAAAAGTAATTTGATTTGAGTTTAACTTCAATTTTAAACTGCCGTCGTTTAATACAGGAATAGTAAAATTAAAAAAAAAGAATTAATTAATGAAAAGATATTGAGAATATTGAACATTGAGAAAAAATTAAGTTTAACTAAAGGAAAATGAGAACGTTAAAACAAATTTGTAATTTTTTCGACTTGGAACCATCGTTGACCATTTTTTTAATCTTTTAATACTCTTAAAACTACAAATATCAAAATAAGTTGGTTTTGTTACTCTTAATGATTTAAATTTATCATGGTTTCGGTTTGGTTTTGGACCACCAATTTTTGGTTTTCCTAATGTTTATACAACTCAAACTTTAAATAAAACAATTAGTTTGATTTGTATTTGAATGAATAGATTACAAGTTATTTTCATTCAAATCAAACCAAAGATTTTGACATATTTATTGATTTATGATAAAATCCTTAATAAGTCCAAACAAAAAATTCAAAATTTCAAAAATATACTTCAATACCAATAGCCATTTCGTTCAAAATCTGACCTAAATTTGTTTGAAATTTAATAAATAAAAAAAAAAATTCTAAAATTTAAAAATATATTTCAATGCTACAAGTCCATCTCGTTTAAAATATTTCCTAAATTTTTGAAAAAATTAAATTGTTTTAAAAATCTTTTAACAAAATTTCCAAAATTCAGAAACTTATTTCAATGCTACGAGTCCATCTCGTTCCAAATCTGTCCCAAATAAAAAACAAATTACTTTTTTTTTTTTTTTTACAAAATTTCAAAATTCAAAAACTTGTGTCAATGCTACAAGTCCATCTCGTTCAAAATCTGTCCCAAGTTTTTGAAAAAATTTAATTGTTTAAAAAATTTTTTAACAAAATTTCCAAAATCCAAAAATTTATTTCAATGCTACAAGTCCATCTCAAAAATTAAAAACAAATTAATTTTTTTTATTTTTTAACAAAATTTCAAAAATTCAAAAACTTGTTTCAATGCTACAAGTCCATCTCGTTCAAAATCTGTCCCAAATTTTTGTCAAAATTAAATTGTTTTAAAAATTGTTTAACAAAATTTCAAACATTCAAAAATTTGTTTCATGCTACAAGTCCATCTCGTTCAAATCTGTCCCAAATTTAATATAAAATAATTTTTTGTTTTATTTTTTTTAACAAAATTTCATAATCCAAAAATTTATTTCAATGCTACAAGTCCATCTTGTTCAAAATCTGTCCCAAATTAAAAACAAATTAATTTTTTTTCTATTTTTTAACAAAATTTCAAAAATTCAAAAACTTGTTTCAATGCTACAAGTCCATCTCGTTCAAAATCTGTCCCAAATTGAAAACAAAAAATTTTTTTTTTTATTTTTTGTAACAAAATTTCAAAATCCAAAAATTTATTTCAATGCTACAAGTCCATCTCGTTCAAAATCTGTCCCAAATTTTGTAGGCTTCAGGCCAATGCAGTTTCTTGCTATCACTGCTGATCGCATCCTTGGCCACACCAGCTGTGCTGATAAAACATCGACCATAATGAATTCTTCTCATCAGCGCCGCCAGTGCAAGTGACCTTTTTCTTCTTCTTCTTGTATTTTTTTTTAGGAAAAAGTCCTGCACACACAAATCTCTTCGATTTCTGCTTCCTTCAGGTGCTATTTATTTATTTACTTGCATTTTTTTTGGTGTTTGCTCTTATTGTTGTTTTTGTTGTTGTCGAAGAAGTTCCTTTTCGGTATCTTTGCGCGCATATCAAATAAAATGCGGGATTATGTGAAATTTCCACATAATGAGACCACACCGCAACATTTCGCCGCCACTACGCACTCGCCGTGGGCCGCCGCTGGGCTGCGCGTGTGTGCGTCCGTGCGTGCGAACCGTGCGGCTGTCCGGCGCAACGACTGTCGGGGATTGTGTTGCGCGCCCGTATTTAGATTCTTATCGGTGACACCTGAAAATGCTGAAATGTGATCCACTCTCTGCCGCACTCTCCAACAGCACCAGCAGCAAAACAACAACAACAATAACATCATTTGGCCGCTGTCAACGCTTCCCAACAATCGAGCGAGTACATCGTGAAATCCGCTTTCGGCTCGCACCACTCAGCTGGTGTTGAGTTCAGTTCAGTTCTCGGCTGTGTGTTCCTGTTCTGTTCTTTTTCTACCACAAAAGGTTTTTTGTTTTATTTCATATTTTTTTTCTTTGTTTTGCGTTTACCTGTTTTATTGCCGGTATCTGGTTTATATTTGTTCAAGTTTTTTTTCCTCAGCATTTTTCCATTGTTGCTCGAGCGTGAATGCCGTTTTCATTGGCCTTTGGCTTGACTTCCTTTTCCGCTCGGGGCATACCTGACTGTTCTATTTTACCTTATCGCTGTCACTATTGACCTAATTTATGAACTTGTTGTATTCTTTTTCTTGTAATTTAATATGTGTTAATTTCATTTGGAGGCAAAGGCAGCAAGTTCTAGATAGATTTCTATGCAACGATGCAGAGGGAATGTGATTCCAAGAGGCGCACACATACGCACACACAATTGAAATGCTCCAGAAGATCGGAGATAATAAATTTCTTATAATATTTATAATGTTTGTGTATTTATTTAGTTTAATGCAGCTGGTAAACTGAGTTCCTATAGCGGTAAACAAATTTTTTGGTTGGTGGAAATTGCTTCAGCAACTCAAAGCTTGGTGTGAAATGTGAGATTTTAGTTTAGTTCATGATTTACAATTTCAATAAAAAATTAAAATTTAACGTGATTTGTTGTGTTCTAGACTGAAGGCATAAACACTTAAATTTACAATATTTACTTGGTAGATGTTGGAGCTAATAAATAGTGCCATTTTTATAGTCTGAACCAATGGTGGATTCAGGGGGGTGTTGGGGGTTGAAACCCCCCCGAAATATTATGATCGACATTAAAACTACATACAAATTAAAAGACAATTTATGAATATCAAAGAATTACTTTTTGAAACCCCCCCGAAATATTTTTCTAATCCGCCCCTGGTCAGAACTTAGGCGCCAGGACCTGGTTATTCGTTAAGGGGTTTTATTATAAAGAAAGAGGTCACATCGGTATGTAAAAGTATACGATTTATGATCAGCAGCATTAAGAGAAAATTTAGTCCAAAAATCCATGCATGATGTAAGAGGGGTTTTTAGTATTTGATTTAGTAAAACCAATCTGATCAATGCAGATATCCAGATCCACAGAATTATTTATACATATGAACGGATTTTGCAATAAAAAGTACATATTTTTTCTATTTATCACTAAATACTAAACCTATCTCTATACATATAATTGTTTGTCCTGACTAACTGACTGACTCTTTGATTCATCACCGCCCAGCCCAAACCACTAAAGCTACAAACATGAAATTTAATCTATGGTACATCTTGAAGAATGAACCTGACGATGGTATTTTTTAAATTTGGGGTCGGGTTAAAGGAGCAAAACATGGGTTTAGAAATTCTATGAAGAAACGTGATATAACATGCCTATTGATTTCGAACTTGGTGAAAAGACTCTAAATCAAAAATAATTTGACACGTATTTCGTAAACGTATTGAGTTAAAAATTGGTGAATAGACAAATACAAATCCCAAACAAAATTTACACATGCAGATTTTTCGAAAATCAAAACTTAACGGGGTCAACGTCAATGGGTTAAGGTTTACAAGAAAAACGGAGTAAACGACGGGTTAAGAGTTTGATTAGAATAACTGTGAAAATACATAACTTAACCGAATTTAATTGAGACTGTTGGTTTCATACTTGAAGAAAACACTTGAAAAATAATTATACAATTTTTTTTTTAATTCTTTTTATTTAAATTTGACGAGTCAGCTTTGGGTTAAGAGTTTGTATGAAGACACAAGATTTAATGGGATTTTTACTTCAAACTTAGTGAAAGTACTCTTAGTGAATAATAATTCGACGCGGGTTTTTAATTTTTCAGAAAATAGAAATCTGATAGAGTCAACAATGGGTTAACCGTTTTTATGAAGAAACGAGATTTTATGGGCTTTTTGACTTTAAACTTGGTGAAAGCACTTTAAATGAGAAATAATTAGACAAGCATTCTTTCATAAAATTGTAACGAAGTCAACAAAGGGTTAAGAGAACATTGATTTATTAGGTCCATTGACTTTAAACTTGCGTGTGAAGCCACAAGGTCCTTCTAGTACTTCATATAGAGGGTCAAAATTACTTCTTTGGACATTTAAGCTTTTTTCCTACCAAAGTTTTACTTTTTTGTTTGACTGGTTTCTTTATTAAAACAATGCCATAAAAGTTATGTACCATCGAGCAAGTTTAATAAAGATCTCAACTCAATCATTTTTACTCTCTTAGGCACTCTAGTGTTAAGTACAACTGTTATATAGAAACTTTTAACAAATATTAGTATCATCAAAGAATATATTTTTTGGCTGTTTAAGACTCTCATAGTCGGCCTCGATAGTCAAGCGGGTAGCACGCTGGCTCCTCATACCGAAGGCTCCAGGTTCGATTCCTGGCTCGGGCTGGTGAACAACTCTTCTACTTCTATGGCTATTCACATGAAGGGAATGAGAATTACAAGAATCACAACTCATCTACTTCTATCGCTATCCACATGAAGGGAATGAGAATTACAAGAATCACACAAGTGCGCTCTTGGCAGGCAATGGCAAAAACCTCCAAGTGTGAACGAAAAAAAATTGCCAATCGCCGTTCGGATTCGGCGTTAAACTGTAGGTCCCCTCCCCCCCTTTCCCCATCCGCTTGAAATGTGTGCTGTAACATATGTTGGCAAAAAACAGTGTTGCATACACAGTTAAAAAAAAACGGGTGAAATATGTGGTATCACAATGGGCCTTTCAGGCCTCCAAGTGTGTCTCTTATAGAGGCAGCCACCGCAACCTAACCTAACCTAAGACTCTCATAGAACTACATATGTCATTTAATTTTCTGTTACAATGTCCTCTTGGAAGGACTTTATAATTTGGAGGACATACACATTTCAAAGAATTTTTTTAATATTTTCAATTTTGCAATTATAAAGAAATGGATATAAAATGATAGAGGAAATTTGTGGCCTTTTGACTGCATTTTCTATTTTGAACTCTTAGGACCAAAATATGTCAGTAAGGCCCTTTCAAGTATGTATTTTTCGATATGCTCAAAGTTTTTAACCGAATTCTTTTGAAAAAAATATATGTTTTGGATCTCAGTCTGTAGTAAAAGACCTTAAAATCTTAGTATTTGATATTTATTGATTAATTGTTAAAAAAGTAAATTTCCATCCATAAGCAAGAATTTAGTATGGTATACGCGTTCATTTTTTGTCTATCAAATTCATACTACATATTTCTTACTGACATATTTTGGTCTTGAAAGTTCAATATAGAAAATTTTGTCAAAAAGCTTCAACTTTCCTTTTTCAATTGATATGAATATCCTCATTATTGCACAATCGCAAATATATGTAAAAAAAAAGAAAAATAAATGAAAATAATATTTTGAATCGTGAATGATCTTAGCATTTTAAAGTCCTTTTAAAAGGGCATTGGATCAAAAAATGAAAAACCGAGTATGCCAGGTTACTACGAATGTTCTCTAGTTTCACGCCTATACCATCTTTTGGATGGAACAAAAGCACTATCGTACGGTTTTGTAGCTCTGCATTCTTCTCGTGGGAGTATCAGTATAAATCTTGTTCCTTATTAGTCATAGAACTTAATTCAATAGTCATAGAATTTGGTCCTTGTTTTTCCTCTAGTTGACTTGATTATAAAGCACTTTCAGAGGCAACAGTACATTGCTGATATGCTTTTCTGGAAGGTTGATAGTCGGTTCGCCAATAATGTTCCCTTCCTCGTTTCCCCCTATACCTCTGTCTCCGGGTATCCAATAAATATATAGTATGCTTTTTGCAGCCAACTTTCTTGGCAATGTAGTAATTCTTTAGATTATTTCTTTTGGAAGATCATTGCCTTGATTGAAGCCTGGTTGTCTATGTAGAAGATTAACGTTGAGTAAGCGGCGATGCCAGTGCAGGCGAGTTCCGTAACTTTTTTGAAAACGAACATCTCAGCCTGAAATAAGATGCAGTAACTAGTTGTGAAGACGGAACGACTGTCCAATATAATTTTCGAAAATTACATTTGACATATCTATCGATATGCCAGACTATACCCACTCAAATGCTTCTTCTTTTCATTATCTTAGCTTCATTGAAATTTCACAAATCTCTTATTAGTCAGAAAAGTTTAGGATCAGTTTGGCAGGTACCCTTTGCTAAATGAAGTCATGCAATCATTTCGAAATTCAATAAAACTCATTTCTCGCAATTGACGCTTCTTGGAGCTATTTTTATTGTTTCATTGTGTTTGCGCATTAAAATCAAACAATACGAAATAAGCTCCAATCAACACACACGTGCATTATTCGCATTTCGGCTAAGCGCATTTTCTCTACTTTACTCACACAAACACTGTGATACACATACAAAAAATTACCTACTTACAGACACAATGGCTGGCAGATTTTCGAAATTCAGAATTTATTGCGCTTCGCCATCGAACATGCGGAACAATTCCCAAAAGAAACTGCCAAGGCGTCAACGTAAACGATTAAAAATCGAGTGTTATAAATTAATCGAATCGCTCGACAAGGCGACAAAGAAACACAAAAAATCAAAATAAAATGGAGCACCAAAGCGAATAACCAACCGACCAGGAACAATGACCGAATTGTGCGACTGTAAAATTCCAATGAAATTCACACAACATCCAACACTATGCAACCAAGTGCGAGAAGGAGGCTGGAGGAAAGCAACTGCAGGCGAAAAGTGCGACATGAAATCGAGAAGAGCAGCAGCAGTAGCGATGCAATAAATGCGAGTGTAATGCGCCCAACACATGAGGTAATTAATTTTAGCATTAAGTGCTAATTTCCCGACAACTCGATTATTATTGTTATTATCTTCCTGCAAGTTGCTGTTATTGTTGTTGTTGTTTTAATGCTGCCATTATTACCGTCTGGGCGAGTGCAAGTGTGCGCGAGTGTGTATTTTTATGTCTTGATGCGCCGAAAGTGCGCGGCACATGTGCAGCGCCATTCACAGTGCGGCAGCCAGTTGGCCGTAATGCGTTTGCGTCGCCCAGACTTTGAGCCGTTTCGCACTTTTGTGGTAAAATTTTAGTGTTGGTTTTCGGTACTTTTAAGTTGCTATGGTTGTGAGCTGCTGCATTTGGTTCGTATTAGGAGTGTAAAAGCTGGTATTTTGTAAAACTATCCAAGAAAACAGCGATACAGTTGGCCAGCCGGTAAATAAATGAGCACTAAAATTACGTAAACTGGTGTGAAATTTGTGCATTTTGTACTCGTTTGATAGCTGAATCTAAATGAATACCTAAGAGGAATTTCTTAATATGACTATTTTTACTTTGAAGGGATTTCGGGATTTTGAGATTTCGGGATTTTGAGATTTCGGGATTTTTCTAAAGTGATGAGTATGAGTGAGTTACGTTGGTAAGCAGTTAGTTATGTCGAGAATATCTACAGTCATAAAAGACAAGGTTTGGATATAGAAGAAGATCGAAGATCTTGTCATTGTAAACACCTTCGATTTCAGTACCGGTGTCTTTCTCTATTTGAAGGTTAGGTTAGGTTAATGAAGAGGTGTTTGCAGTTGAACTTCCCCTCGGTGACCCATTGTGAAGATAATTTAGTTATGCTTAGAATTTATATTTACTAGCATTATGAACTAGTTTTGGATATAGAGTGAAAGTGTCCACTTGCACTTCGAGTGGAAGGAAACATCCTGTTGACTTCATTGTAAAGTCCTTCCCTATTTCTATCGTTATAAGATAAGATAGGAAAGGTCATAGAAGGGAAGAGTTCACCTGCACTTCCACTCGATGACCCTGTTGAGTCCACGAAGCCATTCAATTTAAGTATTGATATCTTTCTCTACTTGAATCATCATAAGTTAAGTTAGGTTAGGTAACTGAAGTGATGTCTGCAGTTGTACTTTCACTCTGAAACCCTGCTGGGTCCATGGTTAGGTTGGGTCGGTTAGATTACTGAAGAGGAATGACCCTCTGACTTTGACATTGATGACTCTGGAACCCTCCATTGTAAAGCCACTTAATTTGAGTACTAGTGTCCTTTTCTATTTGAATCATCATAACCTAATTTAGGTTAGGTTGCTGAAGAGATGTTTGCAGTTGTAAATCCACTCTGAAACTCTGCTGGGTCCTTTGTGAAGACCTACGATTTGAGAACTGGTATCCTTTCCTATCCCTACATCAAAAGTTTGATAAACAGTCTCGTTATTTTTCTTCGACCGTATTTTGGTTCAACAAATAACCATTACAAAAGATCTCAACAATAGTCAAAGAAGAAATCCAGATATTCAGCGTACGCACTCCATTGAAAATGATAGAAAAAAAGACAAACACATTATGGAAAAAAGATTACGGACTTGACATTAAATTTATCTGGTTTCCAGTGGAATATCAGCAATTTCCGGTCCATTTTTGGAAAGCTGGAGAGTTCTACTTTTAAGGAAAGTACAACATTTCTTTTACGTCGATCATAATGATACAAATTTTGATGCATGTAAGCTGCTTTCGATTTCGAGGTCTTTTCGTTGATATAGTTGCCAGATCTACCCATTTTTCAAAAGATGAAGAGTTCTTCTACAAAAGTTGTAACCATTTAGAAAAGTTATCTTTTCTGGTTTAGAATCTATAGGTAGTTGGATGATTTTGAGCTACAGCTATAGTTGCAGATAGTCGAGTTTTTCACAATCACCTTCAACATAGATTTTCTTGACTTCTCAATTGGGTAGTGGCCAGATCTACTCATTTTTGAAAAGCTAAAGAGTTCTACCATGGAGTAAGCAGTATTATTGTCTACTCTGTGGATCCATTACAGAAAAAAAACACAATTAAAGCCAGTCTTCTCTTGAAGCCAGTTATCTCTTGGAGTCTTGAAGCAGCAATTTCTAACCCATTTTTGGATAGCTGGAGAGTTATACTTTTAAGGGAAGTTACAACATTTAGTTTACGTCGATCAAAATTAAAAACATCTTAATGCATGTACGCTGCTTTCGATTTCGAGGTCCTCTCGTTTTTATAGCTGACATAGCGACCCGAACAACCCATTCGTGGAAAGCTGGAGAGTTCTACTAAAAAAACAAAAAATCTTTTTTAGTAAGGTGATCTTTTCTAATTCAGAAGCTACAGGCAGTTGAACTATTTAGAGTAACAACCAAAGCTGCGGTTAGTCGATTTTTTTCTTGGCTTTCCGGTTGGGTAGTTGCCAGATTGACTGCGTTTTTAAAAAGTTAAAGAATTCTTCTACAAAAAGGTGACACTATTTTAGCCAACTAACTCTTTTGGTTTAGAAACTACACTCGAAAAAAAATGCTGCTACATACATAGTTTCTGCTGAGATAGTGAAAGGAACAATTTTTAAAAGCTAGAGTGTTCCACTAGAAAAAACTACTTAATCCTTTCGGAACTACTGGAATAATACGTCCCACTAAGTCTTTAATTGGGAAATTTGCACAGGAGAACTTATAACCTTTTCTGCCTTTCTACGACCTTCAATTTTCTTTTCTTTTTCCATTCCCATCTCCTCTATCAACCTTTTTCCTGAGCCTTAAGTACCAATGGGACATAAAGCCTGAGTGCTTGAGGTAATGACCTCCCTAAGGTTATTTGCTCGGCTCCCCCTCACATCCATCCATCCATTCATTTAACAAAATCATTAAAACAATTATGTAGATCTTATGACCCACGTAAAATATTTACTCGAATTATATGTGAACGGATAAAATAATTATTTCAGAATTTCTGCGTATGCAGCATAATCTTCAAGCTTTAACTTTCATAGCATGGAAGCATTTCTACCAAAATTCTTTGGTTTTCAATATTAAACTCCGTCCCGAAAGGGTTAGAGGAGTTGTTTCTTTTGGCTAATGGTACCACCGCAAATAGTCATAATTCAACGTCGAGTTTCTCGTCTCTTCGATGGGATAGTGGGCAGATCAGCCCATTTTCGGAAAGCTGGGGAGTTTTACAACAAAAATTTGTCACAATTTAAAGCCTGAGTGCTATTCTAGTTTAAGAAAAACACTCATTAGAAAGGCGAAACATGCGCCATTCTTTTTTTACTCGAACAAACGCGCAGGGGATGACCCCTCTTAATGCAAGGCATTTCGTTGGTTCAGGAGGGATATAAAGGTTAGGAGATAGGGTTTTGAGTGAAGTGGTTATGGACTCTTGCCTTGAACCCATCGAGATCATAAATGCTGGGGAAAATATGCGCAGGGAGACCATTTCACTCCGCTATTCTGATAGCAAGGCTGAGGTAAATGTGTTTCCTTCGGATATTTGGGATTTTGCTGATTGTAACACAAAATAGTTCAACTGCCTGTACCTCCTGAACTAGAAAAGATCATCTCACTAAAAATTAAGTTTTTTGTAGTACAACTCTTCGGCTCATCTTTTGAAAAACTGGAAAGTTCTGCTACAAAAGCTAATTTTTTGAAAAGCTGGAAAGTTCTGCTACAAGATTTGAAGAAGTTCTGGAAGATTTAAGAAAGTATTCCCTTCCATCTTAGAAAGTAGTTAAGCTATTTCGGCCTTGAACCATAGCTACAGTTATTCTATTTTTTTCTCAAAATCTTTTTTAGCATAGATTTTATTAGCTTTTCGATGAGATTGCAATCAGATTGATTGAGTTTTTAGAAAGCTTTGGAGTTCTACTATACTCTGAGTTATATATTAATTCAGTATATTTTCTGGTTAAGGAGTTATAGGTCATCGATCTTTCTTTGCTGAAACCAAAAAATAAAATTTCCTTAAATATTCTTAATAAAAAATTGCTCCAGAATTTCGAGTTTGCTGGTATTGGCATCACTAGCCGCGCAAAGCCACTTTTCTGCTGACTTCTGTGCATTTTCGACTCTCTCATAGTCCTTTTCGTGTGTGACAATTATTTTACATGTTTTTTTTGTATTGTGCAGTCCAAGTACACTAACAACAACGCAGCAATGGTCGCGCACTGCTGTCTGCCGCTTTTATGGTCTATTTTTAGTGCATCTTGTTGCTCATTTGTTCAAAATCGGCGCCTTCTTCTGCGGTTGCTTTTAAGATGTTTTAAATTCTGCTGCCAAAAAATTTATTCATACCAGCCACACAAGCAAACCGAAAAAACAAAAATTGACATTGCGTTTATATTCGACTTTTTCCATTAATCATTTTTATTTTTCATGCCTCCACTGTGGTGTCACTTACCCGCGTGACGGCAGACCAGCGCTGCAAACAAACATACAATGCACAGTTTTGTAGATATTTTTTTTTGTACACATTATGGGCGAAACAACATGTTTTCTGGGCGAAATTCGTTTGTAGTCGACTAAGTATTTGGGGTGTTGGCTTGTGGGCTGAGTTGCAATTAAATAAGATGACTTCAAAGGCAGCGCAACTACCATATCGCATTTTATCCCAAGATTACTTAAACGTTGACACTTATTATGGTTGATTGTGCAGGGCTTTAGAAATCCGGAAATAGGTTTATAAATATTTTGAAAAATTATATTTTCATGTAAATATTCCTTCTGCCATACATTAATGAGCTTTTAATGTTATGTGGAGTTAAGATTTGGGAACATCTCTATACAACTACAACACTGTTGCTGTCAGCTGTAACCACTAAAAACATATTTTATTTATTTTTCACTCACCTTCAATATTAACAAGAAAAATATCTGCTTTCAGCTCCAACCACTAAAAACATATTTTATTTATTTTTATCTCACCTTAAACATTTACAAGAAATATATCTACTTTTTTCCAGGAATTCTTCTGGACTATTAAAAATTCATTACCAAAAGTCAACTTACAACACTTCCATATTGAAACAGCTGCCTTACAATCGAAAACCAGCAACATGTGAGATCAATTGTTTGTGATTGTGGGTGACAAACGGCATTTGAACCCGCAACAAAAAAGATCACCAAACATATAGCAACTGTCAAAGTGACGTAACACATTGGCGCCAAGCGATTGCTTATCATTGGCGTCTTTGAGTCGCTGACAGGAAGACGAAGGACAGCAAGGCAAAAGCAGAGACAAATGCTAAGTGGAAAGGAGCATAAAAAGATATCACTAAAGTTAAAACAATGTCCATGTGATGCCAAAGAAAAAACAGCCACAACTGTGGTGAACAGCATTAACTGACAATGACAGCAGGAGATTTTGATAAAGAAAGTTGGAACAAGAGAGTAAATGTGTGACTAAAGAGATTCTGCACTCGGGCAAAATGTTCATATAAATGTTTGTACTTTTAACTTTTGTATTACAAATTTAACTATAAAAAATCAGAAAGATATAGCAGTTTTTGTAAACGAGCTAACTTAGAATATTGGGAAGAAGATGAAGGATCGATGGTGACGATTCTAATGTCATACTTTGCTCACATATTGAATTATTGATGATCCTCTTAGCACCTATGACCTTAGTGGTTTTAAGTCAAGTGCCCATTTATTCTCTAACATTTCAGAACCAACACTCTCTGCTTCTCATGGATCTCATAACAAACATATATCTTCACAAGTATTGGCCATAATTATTGGCTGCTGATCACATGTAATGTGCCCGATAATTGCTCTAAACTCAAGACGCAAGTCTCATCTCTTCAATTTTAATCTTTGATTCATTGTTAAGTTGCTAAAGTCCCAAAACTTTGCAACCATAAAATCCTTTTCCCCAACCAGAGAAGAATAATTGCCATCATACACGATGCTTTTGCCAAAGAAGGTTCCACAGGACTCTATACAAGACAATGTTTCCCTCTGATTCATTGTAGAGTATCTGAAGTTGATGTCACCCAATCGGTGCAATCGTAGAATGGGTTTCTGCTTTTGAAAAAGAAGGTTCCGTAGGAGTTATACAGCACAATGTTTCCTTCTAACTCATTGTAGGATCTATAAAGCTGTTTCTGTCCATAATTTTCTGGTGCGACCGTAGAACCATTTTCGGCTTTTACAAAAGACAGTTCCACAGGACAATTCACAATTCACAGGACAATTCCCTCTGATTCATTGTAGGGTCTCTTAAGTTAATGTTACCCATAGCTTTCTGATGCTACTGTAGAAACTTTTTCTGCTTTTGAAAAAGAAGATCAAACATAACAATGATTCCCTCTAATTCATTGTAGGATCTCTGAAGCTGTTGCTATCCATAATTTTCTCGTGCAGGCGTATAATTTGTAAAGCTTCATCATCTATTTGGTTAATTAGAACACTGCAGAGTTCCGAGATCCTTAACTGTTTAGTTGTAACTCACATTTGCTTACAAATTCTGAATAAATTTTAGGATTTTGTTTAGTGCAGGGCTTCAGCTTTTATTATAAATGTCTACATGCATCTCTTGCGATCTTTTCACAATAATCTGCTGAATCAATGTAGCACAGAAATCAATTTGAAATACAGTTGCTACTTCTTCGGGGTTATACTCATGTGAGAAGTTCTTTATCTTTGGAGATATATAAAGGGTTTTTCAATAAGAGCGCTACAAAAGTTTTTTTAAATAAAACAAAAACGGTTTTGGATATCAATGAAATTCTTTATTCCTGTGAAAGTACATTCGATGCCATTATGTATGGAACTCGATTTCTCTTGCATGGCCACCACGGGCACGCTTGCAGAAGTCCAGACGCTGAACCCAATTTTCGACGGTTTTTAAGCATAAATCGGCCGATACTGCCGCAATTTCACGTTCGATATTCGTACGAAGTTCATCAATCGTCGCTGGCTTGTTGGCATAGACCTTAGACTTGACGTAGCCCCACAGGAAATAGTCCAACGGCGTCAAATCGCACGACCGAGGCGGCCAATTGACTGGACCATGTCGTGCGATAACACGTTCACCAAACTTGGTTTTCAATAAATCGATTGTGCGATGCGCTGTGTGGCTTGTGGCGCCGTCCTGTTGAAACCACATATTGTCCAAGTCCATATCATCCAATTCGGGCCAAAAATATTCGGTTATCATTGAACGGGAGAGACGAGAGACACATTTGGGCTTTCTTGAACTGAAGCCACAGCGGCAGCAATATTCTCGACACTACGGGCACTTCTTTGTCTCACTGGCACGGGAACATTTTGTACTGTGCCTGTGGATTGAAATTTTTCCACTAGACGCTCAATTGTTGATCTGGCAGGACAATTATGACGACCATAAATTGGACGTAGCGCTCTTAAAGTTGAGGCCACTGACTCCGAATTTCGGTAGTAAATTTTAATAATTTCGACTCGTTGTTGGACCGTATATCTTTCCATGATGAAATGGCAAACCTTACTGAAGAGAAATGTCAAAAGAGCGGAAAAAAATATGGCGTCGTTTGCTGTCCCTATCGGTCTACTTTTGTAGCGCTCCTTTTGAAAAACCCTTTACATACGTCAATATTATAACCTAAGAGGACTGGAATCTTTGCGTTATTATTACTAAGCTATGGTTACAGATGTTCAGTACAGTAAACTTGTTGGAAATCCTGCTGCCCAGCGCTATACTTGATTCAGATACATATTGAACTCTTACGCTCAATCATATTTCAGCACTACATATATGAACATAGAGCATAAGTTATAATATATATTTATATTCTTAGTAAATTTATTTGTACCTTTTAAAAGGCTCTGCATTCGGCCTAGAATTTTCAAGGTCTGAACATTTGTAACTTAAACAACTTCGATCTAAATTTCCGGAATTTTTTTCTATTTCCTTTTATAACGAATACTTTCTCTCTCGTTTATAATATAAACGACTTTGATAATATAAACGTTTTTGACTCCTTCTTCTTCCCTATTATATTTTAAACCACTTTAATCCATATTTCAGACCCTTTTTTGTACTTGAATGACTCACAGCCCCTTTCTTCTTAGCATCTTCTCTCTTTCTTAATTTAAACATTTTCGATCTGTGTTTCGGATTCTTTTTTGTTCTAGAATAATTCACATCCTCCTTCATTTTAACTTTTTTTTTCTCGTTTATAATATTAACAACTTCCTCTACATTTCGGACTTTATCTGTAATTTCAAGACTCACTTCTATTTCTTTTCAGCTCTTCCTCTCTCCCTCTCGTTCATAATGTAAACAACTTCAATCTGTATTTCGGACTCTTTTTTGCACTTGGATGACTCATTTCATCTTACTTTTTAGATTCTTCTCTCTCTCGTTTATAATTTAAACAACTTCGATCTGTATTTCGGACTCTGTACTTGGATGACACAAATCTTCTTTCTTTTTAACTCTTTCTCTAGTTTGTAGTCAATTTAAAACAACTTCTGTCTCAATTCTGGAATCTTTTCATGCGCTTCAAAGACTCACTTCCTTTTCCTTTTTAACTTTTTCTCTCTCTCGTTTATAAGTAATTTAAACAACTTCGATCTATATTTCAGTCTCTTTTTTTTACTTGGATGACTCGCTTCCTCTTTCACTGTAACTTCTTCTCTCTTTCAATTCTAATTCTCACAATTTCAATTTATTTTTCTGACTCTGTTTCTGTTCTTGAAGGTTCACTTCCTATTTCTTTTCAACTTCTTCTCTCGTTTATAATTTAAAACAACCTCTATCCATATTACGGACTTTTTTTTTGTAATTGGAAGACTTCCTGTTTCTT
The DNA here is from genome assembly GCA_963971225.1 of Melieria omissa. Lineage (NCBI taxonomy): Eukaryota > Metazoa > Arthropoda > Insecta > Diptera > Ulidiidae > Melieria > Melieria omissa. Next base: position 132,141,791 of record OZ020267.1, on the reverse strand, counting down.
TTTAACTCCTTTTCCGGTTTATATTTCAAACAAGTTCGATCTATATATCGAAATCTTTTTTATTCTAGTAAACTTCACATTCTTCGTCATTAAAATTTTTTTTCTCGTTTATAATATTAAAAATTGCAATCTATATTTCGGGCGTTTTCAGTAATTGGAAGACTCACTTTCTCTTTCTTTTTAACTCCCTCTCTCTCTCTCTATTATGGTTTCAGCACCTTTCATCTATATTTTGAACTATTTTTTGTACTTGGATAAGTCACCTCCTCTTACTTTTTATCTTCTTCTCGTTTTCGTCTATAATTTCAGACTCTTTTTTATACTTAGATGACTCAAAACTTTCTTTTTTTACATTTTTTCCTCTTTCGCTCGTTCATAATTTATAATTGTTTTTTTTTTTAATTCTTTCTCTCTCTCGTTCTCTCTTTTGTTTAAAATTAAAACAACTTCGATCTACGTATCTAACCTTTTTTTTTGTTCTTGAATGACTTACTTTATTTTTCATTTCAACTTTTTCTCTCGCTCTCGTTTATAATAAAAACAACTTCGATCTCTTATTCAAACTTTTTTAAGTTCTTGAATGCATCATACATTCTTACTCACTCTTTTTCTTGTCTCCTTTCTCCCCTCTGTCTACTTGGAAGCAATAAGTTGCGTTAAAAAAATCATGCAATGGATCTTAAGTCCCTAAAATAAACTACCGTTAAAATCTATAGAACCCTCAAAGGTGCATAAAGAATGTCAATTGTGATGCTTATCGTCGGCAGTCTGGCAACGTTTTCTTGCCGATAATTGCGGCAAGTGTTGGCCTCACTTTAGTTGATGCCTTGAGCAAAGCAACAGCAGCAGCAGCACAGCGACAAAGAATTCGAAACGGTGCTAAAACAATAAAAAAAGGATACTGTCAGCTATCCTTTTAGATTTATCAGCGCTCGATTGCATGCTGCAACTCGCTTGTCTCTCTGTGTGTGAGGGTGTGTGGGTGTGTGTGAGTGTGTCAAGTGTGCACTTGCAGGATACGCAACGCGACGACGTGCACATTTCGTGGCGCCTTTGGTAACTGGCGATAATTTTCATTGTCGCCGGTTTGCTTTACGCTTCCAGTGTTGACTTCGAGTGTTGGTGAGGCAATGCTGCAAGGACTTTAATTGACAATAATATTTTCTCTGCGTTTTCAAGTGTGGGTTTTTTTTTAATTTTTTAAAACGTGACATATGGCAGGTTCGAAGATTTCTAATTTAGACAAGTGCGCGCTGGACTTGAGTTAGTCGCCGTTTTGGGTTAAGTTCGATTGGTAAAAACAACAACAACTAATCAACTTGGTGCAACCTTTGGCTGAGAAATTAAATGTCGCTTAGGACAGTTGGCACTGCAATAATGTTGTGCGTGTGTGTGTCTCTCATGTGAGGCTATATTCTGCCTCTTAATTCGAGCGGATTTGAAGTTGTTCGATTGACGCTCAGTGGCCGCCGTTGATTGCACGAACGCCCCCCGTTGTTTGCAGGTAGTCGAGAAAATGAATGGCTTTCTTTATTTTGCTGACAGTTCGTAAGAATAACAAAGTAGAATGTGTGATATGGCTGTCTCCCTCCGCTGCCGCCTGCCGACATGACATGCGACGCTTTCACGTTTCTTATCGCAGCACAAATGTCAAATGATTAATTACACAAATAAACATTTGCCACACCCGGTTATTGTTGCATGGTGGCCAACTCAATCGCAACGCTCAACACGAGCTCGAGAATTGGCGTGTTGCGTGATTCATCTGCGTCTTGTACACGCATTCGTAATCCAACCGCAATTATTGTATCCTGTCGTGTGTTGTTGTTTTTGTATTTGTTGTTTTGTTTCATTTTTATTCCACTCTTGAACTCATTAGGAGCGCATTCAGCGCATCAACCATTGAGCCACGAATGAGTGCAATAAAGCCTCATACAACTGCCAGTGTGGCCAGCTCATTGTCTGCTTTAGCGGCGGCACCAATGATTTGCATTAATTTTGGCAACGATGGCGCATCCTTGCGATGTGCTTATCGCTCGCTAATGACAGCTGAAAGGTGTCAATTAGTGTTGTACGATGCGGTGTTTTTGCTTCTCACTGGTTGAAACTTGCACAACAACAACAGCAGCAAAGGTATCAAGCAACATTCAGTGTGAATATGTATGAGGTTTTTTTTGTTGTTGTTTAATTTATTGATGCGCATTAATTACCAATTTTCGGCTGGCCGCATAAATTAGTCACCTCGTTGGCTGGCGAAATTTTTTTTCGTTGCTGCTTCTCGGTTTGTTTGGGGTTTTTAAGCCTGATTTATGTTGATTTCAGTGCCGGTGTTGGTGTTGTTGTTGTCGAATGGGCTGCTTAAATATTGCTTTTGACATGAATTGGCACAAAATTAAATTGGCCAGTTGTGCTTTGTCGAGCAAAAGTATTGACTTTCTTATTAGTTAAATACACAAGCGGCAAGAAATTAAGGCTTTCACAGTCATGGATCATAAGTGTCACATATGAAGGAATTGAACATTTTTAAAAGCAAAGGGATGCAGTCAACTGGTCACTGAAGTCCTATTTCAGAAGAATCCAACTTCATCATCACTTTTTCAAAAGAATCAAATATGCCAGTTACAATTAGAGCAAAATCAAAAGTTAAGACTTTAAATATATGTTTGTGTATCCCACTATTCCTGAAAGGGTTAAATCACATCTTACTTCCTTTGATTTAGAAACCAATTAAGATGCCAACTAGCGTGTCGCTTTTGTCAATAAAGCAGTCACTGTGCATTCATACGAAAATGTCAAAGCAGCGCAGCTCACTTGGGTCTCGTTTTCAATATTCAGATTTTTGCCTTTCTGTGTGAGTAGCAACAGAACCAGCAGTCATAATTTGCTAATTTCAGTTTAATATTGACAAATGATGTCAATGTTCGCGTTGACATAATTTTCGCAGTTGTCATTGTGCCAAGAGTTGTGTTGCTCTGACAGTGATGTGGTTTAAGCTTTTTCAAAGGGGATCTTATTATCACAAGAAGATCTTAGTGAGAACAGTCTCAATTTTTTTTTACAAAAGCATTACTTCTGCTTCTATACCGGAATCAATCAAATCTTCAGACAATTGCAAAGGTTGACCTCTTTTTTAGTAATTTGTCCTGGAAATTTTCCCCGTTGATTCTAATAAGTTAAAAGTAAGTGCCCATAAATGTTTACAATATTCAGATTTTTTTCAATATTCAGATTTTCAATATTCAGATTTTTGCCTTTCTGTGTGAGTAGCAACAGAATTAGCAGTCATAATTTTCTAATTTCAGTTTAATATTGATAAATGATGTCAATGTTCGCGTTGACATAATTTTTGCAGTTGTCATTGTGCCAAGATTTGTGTTGCTCTGACAGTGATATGGTATAATCTTTTTTAAAAGAGGATCTTATTATCAGAAGAACATTTTAGCGAGAATAGTCTCCATTCTTTTTGACGAAATCATGATTTATGCTGCGGAATCAATCGCATCTTCAGACAATAGCAAATGTTGACTTCTGATCATAGTTTATCCCAGAAATTGTTCCACTTGATCCTGGTAGGTTCAAAGTAAGTGTCCATAAGTTTCCTTCCATGTTTTCTTATCTTTACTTCCCTCCAAAACCAACACAATGCTTTGAATTAAAAGGCCTGGCTCCTTTATAAATAAATATCATGGCTAAGCTCAAATTGCCAAGATTTGTGTTGCTCTGACAGTGACTTGGTTTAAGCTTTTTAAAAGTGAATTTTTTTGTTAGAACAACAACTTAACGAGAACGGGGTATATTCTTTTTGGACGAAGGCATTATTTATGCTACTGTACCGGAACCAGCAAATCTTCAAAATATCAGACTTCAATCAAAGGTTGACTTCTGACCTCAGTTTATACCTGAAATCTTTCCCCTGGATCCTCGAAGGTACAAGGCAGATGCCCCTAAATGCTTCCTTCCATTTGACGGCTCCAAACCGAGTGTTATCTTTACTTCCTTTCCAAACCAAAGCAATTCTTCTTCGAATTCGTAGGACTGCATTTTTATAAACAAAACTCAAAGCTTAGTTAAGATTGCTCACTCTTTACATGCGAGTCTGCAATGGTATCGAATTCTTTAAGGCTGACCTCCAATCCATTCTTAAATTGTGAACCCTTAGCCTAACATTTATAAAATACTATTACATTCTCGTTCTGCATAACTTCAGCCCCATAACTTGGAAAGCATCTGTTAGATATTTTCTGCAGAAAAAAGCAACTAAGTCAAAATCTAACCGATGCTGTTTCATATTGTAGAAGATTCATTTATATGTGAGACGTCACTTCAGTCTCTTTTTCCTCCTTATCACCTAAGCTAACTTACTGGGCTTGAACAAGGCTTTGACTCAATGTGGAGCTGTGAAACATAATGTTGACCACAGCTAGTATTGGATTTGCTGTTTAGGACTTTTAACGCATCGTATCATCTTGAATGAGGAGGTTAAAAAATCACTTCATCTTCTATGTATTTGTCCTGCATCATCTAGAAGAAGCAAGACCCATCTGGGCAAATTTTTCTTAGATAGTCTGAGGGATCTGACCGATAAGACTATTCGCAGTTGACCAGACTTCGCAAGGAACTCAAACTGAATCAATGATTAAGAAGACCTAAGTTCGATTGATTGTGATATAAAAACGGGTCAAAATAGCCTAAGTTACCTTATATCTATCTCTCTACCATCGATCTTTCCACATATTTGTTTATTTTAATATATCTAAGCAACTATAAACTCCAATGTAAATATCGGTTTATTCCATTAGTTATATATTTTCAACTTTGATTACCCAAGTTTCTTTCTTCTTTTTAAACTTTTCTTTTTTTTAAACCAACCCACAATGATTCGTTTCATAGACAAAATTCAAAAATGTATAGTCTCAGAATTTAATGATTTTGATGTCATTTGAAATGCAAAACTCCAACTAAGAGAACCCAAAAAAATCTGTGCAAAAAATCAATTAGTGTGTGTGTGCAAAAGCGGCTCAAAGTGAAACTTTTTTCTCCAAAAAATTGAAACTCATATTTTCTGTTCTTAGTCTATTGAGTAAAAAAACTTTTGAAAATACATAGTTACGAAGAAGTTGCTAAAACTTTCAATGTAGAATAAGAAATGATGTAGCCATTTTCGCTTTTAATGTTTTCTCAAAATTTGCAAAGCTTTTACTTGAACTTTTAATTTAAAAATCTCAAAATTGCCAAAACTTAGAGAAAATATCCAAAAAGTATGTGAAAGTATGTTCCTGGATTTTTTTTTTTTTAAGAAGCATTCTTTCTTTGTCAGATAAAGTAATTACATCCTCCGATATCTTCCGATCTTAGAAAATAATTCAATTTGAACCAACCAATCAATTTGTCCAGCAAATTTGTTACAAACATGTCACCCAGCGGGTGCACATGGACGCCACATCATCCTCTACGATCCGTAGTCGGTGGGAGTCTCTGCTTCATTGGTGTATAGCGTTGATGGAATTATGCGCGTGTTGTTGGAAAAATGAGGCAGAACAACGCAAGCCGCCAATAAACGATGCATACTTAATTGCTCGCGCATAAATTACGCTCATCGCCGAAGACGCAGCCAGACGATGAAGTGAACCTAAAAAAATAAAAAAAAAGAATTTGGAGAAACAACTCAAACTCGCACACACACACAACAGTTGCAACTTTGAAGAGTGGCAACAAATGAGCAGCGAACAGCCGCAGCGGCAACATTTCGACATTTGACGATTCATCAAAATTTGTTTATGAAAATCAACTGTGGCGTTGCGCTTCTCGCTGTTCGCTCTGTGTGTGTCTGCAGTTGTTGCTGTTGCGGCGCATTTGCATACATGCGGTGACTGTGTGGGGCTGCCGGCCCGCCGGTCTCTTCTACATACTGGCACTGTGTCTGGCGATCTGTGCGTCTCTCTGTCAGTGATCGCGTCGACGAGACGAGAAACGCCGCCAGCCAACTACGCTGCAGTATTGAACACACAGCGTTCCTACGCCTCGCATCGGTCGCGCGTTCAATCGGTGCCGCTGTCAGGAGGTGTGAACGATGTGCGTGCCTGTTGGGGCCCAGTCAGCAGGGGGCCCAAGGCATGGGGAAAAGTAATGACTTTTGATGCCACTGGAATTGCGAGTCTTTGCAAAAGCTCTTTGAGACAGGTGCAGTCGCATGAAAGTGCTATTTTATTTCTTTTATTTATTTATTACAATTAAACATAAAATAGTTTTTAATTTGTAGTAAACGATAACAAATTTTAAATTTAAGCTATTAAACTGTTACTTTAAATAAATAAAAATATTAAAAACTTGTAGGCCCAAATTTCATAACGCCATGTGTGCGCCCCAGTGCATCTGTCTGATTTCTTATTTCGCGCCTCATTGGCTCGAAGTGCGTTCATTGTTGCGCCCTTCAAGATCACTTTGCTCAGAAGCGGAAGACAAATGTCCCATTAAGTGAATTCATTAACTTTTCCAGTATGTGCGGTTCGTTTTTTTTTATTTTGTTACCGAGTTCTCTCCTACTTCTTTCTTTGGAGGAGCACAGCCTCCACTTGGAGCAGCAGCCTGCACTGTCTCAACGCTGTGTTTGCAGCAATGTTTGTGGGTGTACTCGTCGACTGTAGACTGTGGAGTGGCAGAAGTGGTTAGTGGGAAGTGTGCTGAGCTGTTGAGCTCGAGTGTCATGACACTCGCTGCCACTTAGTGGCTTCCAAAGCTAGAATCGCTCTATCTATGTGGATCTTGTTGAAGTGCGCATTATGGGCGTGTTGGAGTGTGAAATTTTCTTATCTCTAAGTGAAAAATTTCACTCTGAATTTAACAGAAAAAGCCTATAAAAATGTTGGGTTCATTGTTGTTGTAGAAATTTTTTAAGGACTACATGTATGTAGCAAACGATTTTTTGATGGAATTTTTTATATGAATATTTATTGGAGCATGTTCACCGAAATGCATCAAAACTGAACTGAATTATTGCACTATTTTTTTGTGATAAGTGAATTTATTCTGAAATTGTGGAGAAAAGAGGTCTTCTGGATGGTGAGACTGATCACAGGACATAATTCATAGGCAACATGTACATCATCGAGACACTCACTTGCAATTCCTTATATTGTTTAAGACTACTGAAATTTATTAATGTATTATTTACATTTTTTATTATTTATTTATTTATTTAATTATTAATTTGTTTATTTATTTATTTACTTATTTATTTATTATTTAATTAATTACACTGTGCGTGAAGTTTACCCTCAAAAATTTAGACATGGGGGGGCCTGCAGAGGACTTTTCTATAGGTATACTGAGTTAAGATCCGCCAGCCGTTTGGCTGGATTTGCTCTAGTTTATGAGAAATCCGACATCCGACTTTGAAGTTTGCTCATTTTAGTCGAGTTCGTCGCTTAAGTCTTCGAACGTGTAAATGCTAATAGGTCCTAAATCGTTCCGAACATAGCTTTACTGTCTTCGGCAAGTTTGTAGATATTTTAACGACCAACAAATTTGCTTAAGACACCAACACAAAAAAAATACAGTCAAACTGTGTTTTCGACAAAAATGTCCCAAAAACCCCACTTCCGTCGAGACATAAAAACAGTATAGCGAATTCTCGTGAAAAAAGAAATAAGTATGCTTTTATATAAAGGGTTGGCTCCTGCATCTAACAAATTAACATAAAAATTTGGAAAACGCCCATAAAAGGCGTGGCTCAGGGTCAAAGTTCAAAGTTTTTATAAAAAAAACTTAATTATCAGGTGTACAACTTTGCTTCCGCCGTTTTTTTTCCAAAATTAAAAGCTTTATTGCGAAAAAGTGCTTACAGATGTATTATTCAAAGTATTGTCTGTCGCTAGCGACAACTTTCTCCCATCTTTCCGGCAATTTTCGGATCCCGGCTCGAAAAAAGGAGTCCTCTTTTGACGCTATCCATGAAGCAATCCATTTTTCCAATTCTTCGAAGGATTGAAAATGTTGATCTGCCAGGCCGTGTGCCATCGAACGGAATAGGTGGAAGTCAGAAGGGGCGATATCTGGGGAATACGGCGGGTGGGGCAAGACTTCCCATTTCAGCGTTTCCAGGTACTTTTTGACCACTTTTGCTCGATGTCCCTCGGTTTCAACTCGTACGGCACCCAGTTTCCTTCTTTCTGAATCATGCCCAGGGCCTTGAGACGTATTGAAATGGCTTTCTGACTCACTCCCAACGATTCGGCAAGCTCTTCTTGGGTTTGGCACGAATCTTCATCAAGCAATGCTTCTAGTTGTTCATCTTTGAAGGTTTTTTCTCTTCCACCACCATGTTTGTCTTCGACATCGAAATCACCATTTTTAAAACGTTGAAACCACTCCCGACACGTTCTTTCACTCAGAGCAGCATCACCGTAAGTTTCTGAGAGCATTCGATGCGCTTCAGCTGCATTTTTTTTCGAATTGTAACAGAAAAGTAAAACTTCCCGCAAATGGCGAGAATTGGGCACATAAACGGACATTTTCGAGCGTGAATAATACGAAAACAAGAACAACTGTCACTGAAACAACGATGACAATTCGTTAGGCACTGTCCACACTCACTTTAAAGGCATTACCATCTATGTATTTCAACCAGCCTCAGCCGGTACAGCCACCTATCGGAAAACGGCGGAAGCAAAGCTGTACACCTGATAATCTCCAACTTATTAACACGATATGTATGTATATCAAACGAAAGGAATTTTTCATACCTTTGTTTTGATGTGCAACATTAAAAAAAAACAGTTTTAAGCGAAAAAAACATGTTTTTATAAAAATGTTTTGTTAACGGATTTTTGTCCCGACAAAATCCATTACTAAGGTACAAAAAGTTTGCTACCATATTGTAGCCTGTGGAATTCCCTTTACAATGAAATATAAAACTTTGGTTTTTTCTGAACATAATTTTTAAATTTTTTTCTAACTTAACTCTGGGTCCAAAGCCATTTCATATTCACCTCCGCAATCAATTTAATGTTAAAAAGGAGTGTTTGTGGTAAACCATCCAAATGGTTTAAAAATGAATCCTCCACAAGTCGCAAACTACAGAAAAACAACAGTTTCATTTGTGAGGAAGTGGGTCAGTCGATTCGAAGAGTTCAGAAATGTTGACGACGAGCCACGGAGAGAACAAAGAACCACTCAGAACAAAGCGGATAAGGCGATAGTCCGGATGTTTGATAACACTCCAACTCTTAGCCTGAAGCAAACGAAAGAAAGATTGTCGCAGTAGAGAGTCGAAGTATCAACAGCCACTATCCGACGCAGGCTTCTGAAATCGGGCATTCCTCATAGAAGTACCATGTCGAAAGCGCTATTTCGCTATTAATTGTCTGAAATGGGATAGAGAAAATTTGGGGTGAAAACACTAAATTGGACATCTCAAAGTCCAGATGCAAACCCAATCGAAATTGCTTGGTCCTTAATGAAGCCAAAGCTTAGAGGAAAAAGAATATCAACAACAAAACACGGATTTCGAAAGGGGTTTCTTTGAAGTACACTCAAAAATAAGGCAAAATTCTAGCAAAAGATGCCAAGCTATTACTGACAACAAAGGAGACAAAGTTTTGATAATAATGCGAAAAAGATATTTGCGCAGCCTTTCACTATACCTTATTTTGTAAGTTTTATAAGCAACACTTATTTTTGAAACGCACTGTATATTTCTTTATAAAAAATATTTTAAAAGATATGAAAACCTGTTCTGTAGAAATTTGTGTTTTTCTAATTACATTTTTATCAAAAAAAACTGGGAAGTAAGCAGAAACATTTAAAGAGGTTTCTAGTAAATTGTGAAAATTCCAGTTAAGCTAACCGTTTTCTATTTAGTAGAAATTTTTCCTAACAAAATCACAAATAGTAAATAGTACGATCGGCCTAAATTAGTGATTTTTTTATATTTTTGCAATTTTTCATTTCATTTATTTAGGGCAACTTTGTCGTCCTCATGTCATGTATGATATGAATTTATTGAATATACATTTTGTTTTATTATTATTATTAATTATTTATTTATTTATTTCGTCTACCGGGTTAAGCCCTCACAGACTACAAATAACAATATAATTTAATATAAAAATTCGCACAGTATTTTCTTAAAAGGCTCTAGACTTAAGTTAAAATTGGCTATCAATTCGTTCAATCAATCGTTCGTATCAATCGTTTAAGTTACTAAGAGGTGAACCAGAAAAAATTTAGAATTTATAAGAATACATAAAAAAAAGTAATAGTCTGATTTTACTGAAATAAACTGCAGTTTATTATACATTTCTTAAACTCGAATTTACAAAAAAATTTCATGAAATATAATTAGTGGTTGCAACATTTTTTTATATTTTTCTTAACGGTCTTAGTTAGAGACTGGACAGTACTTTCGGTGACTATTGCATAGGCTTGCTTCCATCGATTTCGGAACTGTACATCATTTTTGCAAACTTTCTTTATTTTTCTTAGAGTTTGCTTCATTACAGCCCAATATCTTTCAATAGGCCGAAGTTCCAGGCAGTTGAGACGATTTGCCTCTTTTAGGACAACCGTGACACAATTTCCTTCATACCATTCCATAGTTGACCTGGAGTAGTGGCTTGTCGCTTGGTCTGGCAAAAACAAAACTGTGCCTTTGTGCTATTCAATAAATGGTAGAAGGCGTTTTTGCATACATTCTTTTTTATAAATTCTAGAGTTTATTGTTCTTGTCGTAATAAACGCCTTGCTCCGTAGACCACAGGTGCGAATAGCTTGCCAATCCATGAAGCGTTTTGGAAATTTGGTGTATTTTACTTCGGAGTACTTTCTTTGTGTTCCATTCTTATTGTTTTGAGTGAAATATGGATTCCCAGGCAACTGCTTGAAGTCCACCTTAGAGTAGGTTTCATCATCGAGAATCACGCAATCGAACTTGGTTACATGATCGTCATAAAGTTTTCGAGCCCGCGTCTTCGCTATTTTTTCTTTTGCTTCCGACCGGTCAGGCACTTTCTGCTGTTCGTAGGTCCTTAATCCTTGACTTTGCTTATATAGCATCTCAGTTGATTGCGATGTGCCTGATGCAGCTGCAACATCTCAAGTCGCCCTCGTGGGTTTATTCGGATATGTGCTAACAAGCCTCTTCAGCACTTCTGGGTTACTTGGACCCTTTTTTCTGCCTGATTCTTCGGCTCTATAGATGGAATTTCCCACGTTGTAGTTGTTTATATAGGGTGTTTTTTTTAGAGGTATAGAACTTAGAATTGAAATAAAACACAAGAAAATCGTTTTAATGTCCATCAATTTGGCTTTATTGGAAGGATAATTTTATGCCATTAATGTTTAAATATGATTTCGGGCATGTGGCCGCCGCGGCTGGCTCGAATAAAGCCAATTCTACAGGTCCAATTTTTTAAGTTGATGGACAAAGCTCCAATTGCTGTGCACGGTGACGAATCGATTCATTCGGGTCCTCTTCAACATTTTGCTCTACAGCGGCAATTGTTTCTTCGGTGCGCACTGTTCGACGTCTCTGCGGATGCGTATTATCACATAGAGTAAACGTAGTGCGAAAACGACCCATGGTTAACCGATGAATGGACCGATTTTGCTCTGATGGACGATTATGTCGACCATAAAATGGACGGAGCTTGCGGTAAACTTCGCGAACTGAACCATTATTTTCGAAATAAATTTGCACGATTTGCAAACGTTGTTCTTTTGTCAACCTGTTCATGATGAAATGGCAAACCAAACTGAACATAAATGACATTAGAGTTGCCAGATTTGACCACAAAATGCCAGTTTTATCTCTATTCGAAAAACAAACCTCTAAAAAAAACACCCTATAACATTATAAACCGTCACTACGCTCGCTTTGCTTTCCCTTGCAATGCTTAATCTAGACTTCGTCTTATCAGTCAAGTAAATGTCCAGTATTAATTTGCGGCAGCGCTTTTGCGGGCTGGAAATGATAACTAAAGTAGATCCAAGATGCAATTGAGTAATATAGCAAGAAACTGCAATATTTATAGATACTTTCACTCCCAAATACCAGCATCCTAACTCTTGGCATTTTCGAATGCTGGATGCGTAAAAATTCTAAATTTTCTCTGGTTTACCTCTTATATATTTAATTGAAGTCACTGTATAAATATTGAACAGCTAAAGGCTCAACTACAGAATGATTTATTTAATCATGTTTTTACTGCCAAAGCAATACAAATGTTTATTATTTATTGCAACATTTGTTTACACTACACATAAAAAATACAACAACAACAATAGCAAAAGCAAAAAAGCACTTCAAATCGAAGACAAAACACGTTCAGCGCTGCAAATTAACACACATTTTTCGAAAAGTGCACTTTGAAGGGCGAGGAGAGCAGAGAGGGCATCGCAGGGTGAACTGCCATTGCTCGGTCGCGCGTCCAGCTGTCTGTCTGGCAATTTACACGCACACATTTGCAGCTGTGAATATGACAGCGGAATAAATATATCACTGGCAGGAACTCGAGGCTGAAGTTGAAGTCGTGAAGTGTTTCATTGAAAGTGTTGCCAATGCGCCGAACAACAACAACAGCAACAGCAATGGCATCCAAGCGTCTAGTGCCAACTGCCAAGTGGGAGGGCGCAAGCAGACACATTAGAAGTACAGATATTTTATTTTGATGCATAAAGTGCTAATTGAAAAAACAAACACAGTCGTCAGCATCAACGGCATCGGCATCGACGAGCAACGGAGCGACACACTGCTGGCGGTATAAATTTTTCGAATTGTGTAACATTTAATTGCGCGTGCTACGCCCCGACACGTCGCCATAAAAACGCTACTCCCTATATGAGGAGGGGCGAGGGGGGTCGAACATAAAATTAGGCAGACAATTGTCGCGCAAATATAAAATCGGAGGGAGCGCACTGTTCCAGCAGCAGCCGCGTTGCTGTTGCTGTTGCAGTTGCTGCAACATAAAAATTCCACAAGCACATAAAATCGCCAAAGTACAGGCAAATATAATTAAAGTTAATTTTGAACGCGCCGCACAGCCGTAAGGTGTCGGCCGCGGCCGCCGCGTTCGTATGCGTTGCGTCCGCTCCCGCTAAGTGCAGTTGTTTTACGATGTCAGCCGTGCGAGGCGCAACCATTCGGGGGGTTAATTGTGTTGCCAGTTCATGGAGCAATGGAGCTCACGTAGTCAGCGCTAACCGCTCATTAATTAACCCCTTAAGTGGGTGTCTTGCATCGACATTGTGCATTATGCGCCATCAGCCATTTCCGGTGCCACAGAAAAACTATTGAGTCGGATTTCACAAAAATCCGAATAGTACAAAAATGCCGCAACTGATCTCACGCAACGCTGTTGTTGCGGTGTGTGCGCTACCCAACCAAATTCCATTAAGGACAACGCTTAAGGAGGAGCACTGTGTGCGTTGTGTTCATTAGCGAAAGCAAAGCAAAAAATTTCTAATGATGTTGCCGCGCTGTGCTTGTTAAGAAGAATACAAAAATACAAAAAACAAAAACTCGAAAAAACATTGGCGGTATTCACAATATGTGGCAACTAGAACAGCTAAATGAGTCACTGTGGATTACAAATAAGTTTTTAGAGTTGTACATAAGATGGCGCAACTAGTATTAAATTGCATCAGACCACCTTGTCACTGTATTCAAGTTAGAGTGTCGCCATTTCCCTCCATTCTTCCCTCTAAATAAGTATGTGTCATTTCGCTGAATGGAGAATGAGAAGGGACATACAAGGCAAAGTCTCCGATTGCTTTGAATCCGGCGAACGCCAGAACGATCCTTGGCCCTGCCCAAACCAAAGGTGACATACAGCCTCCTCTTGGCCCTTTTGAATAGCAATTCGGCACCTGCTTAGTAGGGAACCAACGCGTGCAGCCTATCCAATCCTCAGGACATTAAATTGGGGTTATGCGGCAAGATTTGGTTCTCGCCACCAAAACCAATAGGACCAAAGCTGACTACCACAGCAAATAATTAAAGCACCATGATTTGTCAGATCAACTGACAATAACAACAATAAAAACCGCTAAACACAACAAGCCTTGGACTTTCTACATCTACAGCGCTCAGCCACGTGTTGCAAATGACGTCAAGAAAACTGTGAAGGTATTTCAACGGGATGTCCTACTCGCCCTATATTTTTTATTTATTTATTTATTTATAATCCAGTCAAACAAAAAATTGATTTTACCAGACCATCGATAAAACCATATAAACTAAATATTGCTTCTTCCAACTACCGGTTGTTCCGGTTCATGATTTTGGTCTCGCATGAGCAAAGTTGTCCTGTCACTTCTTACAAAGAAACCGAAAATTAGGTGATTCCTTAAATAGTCTCAAAAGACATGGAATTTTTTCCAACGCGGAGCTCTTATGATACCTGAAAGATGGGAAAAGTCATAGCTAACAATGGACAATACTTTGTTTAGCCCACATAAAACATACAAATTTTTTCAATCATCGGAAACATTTTGGTTCAATCAGACCCGTTTCACTTTTGATCGCCTATAACTTCACAACTATTGAACCGTTTGACTTAAAAAGTTCTGAGGTGTACTTTGAACATTGCTTTTAGAAATTAATAATAGTGTTACGAATACTAGGTCTAGTGAGCTGTTACGTATCACTGGATTGTGCAATTTGAAAATGAAACAACTTTGTTTATTCGAACGCAGCCAATTAAAAACCAACAGTCACTTTATTATTCACAGTTTACACTTTACTGTTCGTACACTTAAGTATTTGCTTAATTACTCCGTGTGACAACTTCACTTGCCAAAACCAGACTGACTCGCTGCGCCGCACCCGGCTGCCTTTTATACCTGTCCGGCCCTCGCGCAGATCGTTCTCGCACATTCCCGAGTGGACTAAAGGTTTCCATGATGATCGCGACCATCGTTGCCAGATTGGACTAAAAGTTATTATCGCGGCCGTCGTTGCCAGATTGAATTATAGCACGGCGCGTAGTGGCAGCGTTGCTTTGCACAGCGACAGACTGTCTTCGTTACAATAGTAATAAACATAATGAATACATATGGATTTCATAACATACTACAAAAAATTAATGGAAAAAAATGAAAAAATTTTTGGATCAGGTTTTGTCGATTTAACTAAGAGTATGGGTTGACCCCTGAGCCAATGTATTCTCCGAAGATTAAAATACATTGCACCTAAGTTTCTTGAAATAATGTTTAAAATATATCGCAATTTATTTGTTCCATAAATTTGTTCAATAAATAAAAATTATATTTTATAATTTGTAAGACTAAAGGACTCAATAAGTACCTTCAAAGGATACCCGCAACCTGTGTCGTTTACCGGGACACAAATGCCCGAAAGCAACTTTGAGACCAATGAACTAACAAAACTGTAGTAAGACTCAGAAAAGACAGTGTTGCCAGATACTTGAAATGTCTTTCTCCTAAATCTTAAAAAATCTGATATTTAGGTCTAAAAATTAAAAAAAATCCCCTAAAAATTTTTGTTTTAATTTTTGACATTATATCTTCTCATAAAAAATCAAAATATATACATTTCTTTTATTGCAGCCTTTTTACTCATTCAACTTCAGCATAATAACAACTTAACACAAACAAAGCATATAAAAAATGAGATCGGTATGAAATTCGCTTTTGTAAACTTTCTTCGTTCATTGCATAAATTATACACCTTTAAGCATACAATTTAATTATATTAAATAAGCTAAGATTAACAAATTAAGAGGCTACAAATTTTCGTCAACAAATGCCTGCGAATCATCTGCAGGATATTCTGACCCACGACAATTAGTAACGACGCGCTGTGGAAGATTACAAATGAGGAACCCATTCTGAGGCAAATAAAGCGCAGAAAATGGAAATGGATAGGTCATACACTAAGAAAACCTCCCGACAGCATCACGAAAATGGCACTGGACTGGAACTCGCATTGGAGTAGAAGCCGCGGTCGACCAAACAACACCTGGAGAAGGTCGGCCCTGTTAATACCACATAGGACGGCGCAAAAACAACAGCCCAGAATCGTGTATGATGGAAGAGTCTTGTTGAGGCTCTATGCTCCAGTGAGGAGTGAATAAGGAATAAAAAAAACTAAAAATTAATAGCTTTCAATATTCAAGGCTTCAGTGCCACTAATGATGTAAAATGTCTCACAAGCAAAATCTCCTAAATTTTCTCCTAAACAAATTTTTCTTCTAAAAATTTTGCTTAAAGATCTAGAATCTCCTAAGTCTAGGCGGCAATCTCCTGATCTGGCAACACTGAGAATAGATTGGATTGGATCCCCATATCCTAACGTTGGTGCCCCCTGCGTTGGTCAATCTTAACTTCAATGAACATAATGTTGAAAACACCTGCAGGCTCCGACACACAGGGGGAGACACCTGCAATATTGGCAGACAAACCTGACCAACACTAAAGAGAAGGCTATGTCAGAACATGTCTAAACAGAAGGCAGCTTCTTTACTTGGGTCCATGCTCCACCGAATATTGACTATTGGGTCGACATACTGAAAAACCAGGATTGCTGTACAACGACTTACAACTTACGACTTACGACTGTACAACGACTGTCGTAATTTCGTTCTAAAGAAGAAGGAGAAGAAATAGTCTTATGATGAAAATGTTCATCAGTGGACAGAAAAAGACAAACAATTCCGTATACAGCTACTCCACATGGGTTCGAACTCTATCGGATATTGACTAGTGGGTAGACATACTGAAACATCCCGATTGCTAGACAACGACCTCTGTTGCGGTTTTGTTTCCGAGAAAAAAAGAAATGAAAAATAACAAATCTGTATAGAACACTCCACATCGGTGAGATCTCTAATGGATACTGATTAAAAGGTACAATGACTTCTGTTGTGCTTTCATTCCCAAGAACCAAAGAAATGGTCTTACTCATCATATGACTATGTTCCTCACTGAAAAAGGCAAACAAATTCGGCAATCTTTGTTTCATACTAACTGGCGGGCCTCGATAGTCCAGCAGGCAACGCGATGGTTTCTCATACAAGAGGCATTAGGTTCAAATCTTAGCTGAGGCTGGTGAAACGCTCATTTACTTCCATGGCTATTCACATACACTGCGGGACACTTGATTACCCTCACTTTACTTTGTTAGCTAAGATTTTTGTGATGAAGTCAAAAACTTTTTTTTTAATGTCAAAATTTTCTGGACACTTAGTTACATGTGTTCCTGTTTTTGAACCGCCAAAATTGTATGTAAAATGATGATGAACCACATTTTTGTCCTTTTAAGCCTATTTCAAGTGGGACACTTGATTACCCTCATTGCAGTTTTAGACCTGTAACAAGTGTTAGAAGGTAGGATTCGTGTAAATTGGTTTGAAAAACTAAATTGAAAGTATTAGGCATATAATTTTTGTGAAATTTACAGACGGCAGATGCAATGGCCCGCGGTAAAACCTTAAAAGAATTGGAAAGGGGACGAATTTCGGCGTACAAGGAGGAAAACATAAGTAACCGCGAAATCGCTCACAGAATCGATCGCGATCCATGGGTGGTAAACCATTTTCTTAAAACACCCTCAACTTATGGCAAAAACCGCAAAGGTCGTACCGCAACAGCAACTTCTCTTAGAGAGAGAAGAGCAGATCTTCGTGAAGCGTCTAATTCTTCTGCGTCTGCGGGTCACATACGAGGTCTAACCAGGACGACAGCCAGTGTCAGCACTGTCCACAGAGTAATTAAGCAGTTTCCTTACATCAAACGCAAAAGGCTGCAAAAAAAACCACGTTTACTGCAAAGTCACAAAACGGTACGCTTAAAGTTCGCGCGAGCTCATCTCAGTTGGCAGCAGGAGTGGAAGTCAGTCGTCTTTTCCGACGAAAAGAAATTTAATTTGGACGGACCCAATGGCTTCCAACACTATTTTCACGATCTAAGAAAATCTGAACGATTTTTGTCGCGGCGTCATTCAGCAGCATTCTCAGTTATGTTGTCGGCAGCAATGTCGGCCCATGGCGCAATAAATTTAACAATATTGGAATGGCGCCCAGTTTCACAGAATTATATGGAAATGTTGGAGATTGGATTTGTAAACTTTGACGAAATATTCGCGGGGAAACGCGGGATTTTCCAGCATGATAACGCTGCCATTCACACCGCTAGTTGGTGAAGGATTGGTTTGAAGCGGAAAATGTTAATGAAATAGATTGGTCTGCATTCTCCTCCGATCCAAACATAATCGAAAATGTTTGGGGATGATTGACACGTAAAATTTATGCAGATGGCGTCTTAGAGACACAATTGAAAAAGCATTTTCCGAAATCCCTGAAAATTATCTTACATCGTTGGACAACTCTTCGCCTTCTCGTCTTTTTAAGGTTATTCGCAGTAATGGTGTCCATACAAAACATTAGTAATAAAAAATTAATAAATGTAATGAAGAATTACCTCTAGTTTCTTTGTTTTCTATGAGTGAGGGTAATCAAGTGTCCCACTTGAAATAGGCTTAAAAGGACAAAAATGTGGTTTATCATCATTTTACATACAATTTTGGCGGTTCAAAAACAGGAACACATGTAACTAAGTGTCCAGAAAATTTTGACATTAAAAAAAAAGTTTTTGACTTCATAACAATAATCTTAGCTAACAAAATAAAGTGAGGGTAATCAAGTGTCCCGCAGTGTAGCAGATGAGAATTAGAGGAATTTCGTTAAACTATATGTGTGTTGTAACCACGGTTACCACAGATGGTTACTTTTAACCAAAATAGGTTAATATTTTTATGGGTGGTTACTTGGTTACTTTTATTTGTGTTTGATGAATTTTGTTTTGTTACGCGGGAGGAAATTTACATATATGAACGTAATACTACGTGTCATATGAAATTTGTTTACTGAGTAATGATTTTGCTTCTTTTACTTCCACGTTTTTGATCGGCTACAAGAACGGACACCAAAACTTGGGTTTTTCCTTTGGTTATGGTTACATTTTCTTAATTTCAGTTATTTATCTAGAAAAATTTGGTTAACAAAATTTTGGTCATGTGGCAACCGTGGCTGTAACACGTCTCTGCAGCGACCAGAATCTAACCTAATCTTCATACTAACCTTATTTAGGACTTCAGGAAGATACAGTGGTTTATATCGTAGTCCTCGTGGTACTAAACACTGTAGGGTCCATCTCAACATGGCATCACAATCAGCAAACTTTTTGTAATTATGTGAGCTTACATAAGAAACCAAATCTTTAGTAAGCATCTAATCTAGTCAACGATGACAATCCGTTCCCAATATGTGTTTTTGTTTTTGGTTAGGATAGGTCGATAGATAGATAGAAGTGGCTACCGCAAGGCGGATCCCTCTTAGGCCATAAAGTTTCATTCTGATACCACAATCAATGAAATTTAAGACCACTCACTCAATGAACCAGTTTAAGCTCCTTACAACTTCTCCCAGTAGACTTCGAATAGAATAGTACATAGTTTGAATTGTTTATTCGTGAATACCCCTAACATAAATGTTTTCTCATCCCTTTTTTATGTTTAGTTGCGCGCACTTTAATGCCTAACAATCATTAATCAGCATGACATGTTGCAACAAAAACTCAAGTACGAAAAAGTATTGTTGGCTGTTAAAACGCGACCAGGGATCCAAGGGATAATCCCCTAAGTACATCAGTGTCGGTTAAGTGGTGGTGGCCAATACAGCACGCATACCCTATCGGTGCACTTTGATGCAGCTCGTCGGGAGGGCTGTCTCAAGTATTTTGGGAACATTTAATAAAATCTATCAGCAGTTTACTTATTTCGATATTTGTCAAAATTGCTGTCAGCACGTACACGAAACGCTACATTAAACGCGATAAAACAAACAGAGGTAAAGGGGAGACAGTTTCAATGAGCAGACAAATGTTTTGTAGAAATAATTTTTTAAGAAAAATATAAAAAATTTAAGGAGTGAAACTACTTAGTATGATGAAACAAACAGTTGTAAGAGCAAAATTGTATGTGTAAAAAAATTGAAAAAATCAACGCCATTAAAATTTACATTGACACCACTGCAATCTCCATGAAAGGCTCTTACTACTTACATATCTAAGTACTGTTTGTATATATAACTGTATGTATGTACCTATTGTGTGCCAAAGTGTCTATAAAAGTGCATAAAACACTTCAATAGCGCTTAAGGTTGGTAGCCAGCCTGCGTAAGGATAGCGTTATCCTTAGGGCAAGAGCTGACTTTAATGGCGTGTCAAGCACAGTTGGCCAACGAAGTCACTCTTCAAATTCGTCACATCTAATTTACAGCAAAAAAAATGCACACACTCTCGCTCTTTCCCTCTGCTTCCTTTGAACAAAGAGTCCTGCAAAGGCACAACACATTATTCAAATTGTTAAAAAAGGATACGCGCGTACGTAATCAAATGTTGCAACATTCAACTATTCGCATGCAACGTGAGGGTTTAATTTTCTAAAAAAAAATCAAACACTACAGAATTGTTCCCCCTTTCCCTCAGTGTTGCATAGAGAATTCGATAGCCTGGACCGCTGCTCTGTGTCGCTGCGAAATGCAATCGACACTGTTGCTAATTAAAATAAATGATCGATCGTTTGCATTTGTCCAAATAACAAAACTGTCCCAGCTGAGGAGGGATTACTAAAACAACAACAACAATAAAATAAGTGAACGCATGCACAAATGTTGCAACAACCCTCGGCCAACTGTTACGCTGTTGTTTTGGTTTTGTAAAGTTGTATGAAGCGCCATGGTCGCACTCTCTGTGTATGTGTGTGTGTTTGTGTGAGTCTATCGCGCATTCGTATCGCATCGAATTACGTGCACGCGTTTTTGGCATTTTCCATGCCAAGATTGGCTCGTTGTTCGCTGTTCTCATGCGGCGCCACTTCAGTTGCTCAGCGTTTGTCCTAAGCGCAGTGAGAATTTTTCATTGCAAATGCGTTGCGCAAATAGTGGTATCCGCTAATCTTACGAGTACATTGCAATTTCATGGATTAGTGGCACTACACACACATACACACACACTTGCACTTTGAATCAGGACATGAACCAATTGGAAAGTGTGCGAAAATTGTCAATTGTCCAGATTTATATGGGAATATTTTGGGATGATTGAAATAAATCGGGGTTAGTGTAAACAATGCTACATGCTTTCATATATTTATAAATACTTACATAACATACAAGTATTCTAATATTAGTTTATGAATCTTTCAGAAAAACTCAGAAAAAAATTTTACAAATTATTCAGCAATCGACAAAGTCACTGTTGTATAAATATCTTGAAATCTCTAAAGAAATTGAGGAAATTGTGGTGTTCAAACATCTCACATATCTGTTTATTAGAAATAATTCGGGTGGCAATTATGGCTTAGAACCATACACCACTGAAACCGACCATAATATTCCATTATCGGGTAGCAGCCTGCAGCAAAAGTTCTGTCCAAGCGTCTCTCTATGTGAGTTCCCTAAACTTGATCCGCTATACTTGATCCATCGTTTGCTCTTTCCATTGTTAAGCACCAAATACTGCATTGAACACTGATGGACGTCGAAGCTTCATTGTTTTTCCAGGACACATGTCTAAGCTAGCGTGGTTCTGTAAAGACGCTTCCTGACATTTGTCCCTCCTACTTGATCCTTCCACCGGAGAAACGGTTCTTTTTCTGTGGTTAACCACCAATTATCACATCGCTTATGGCGTCGAAGCTTTATTGCCGATTCTCGAGACATGTCAGCGTAGCTCTGTCAAGGCGTCTCCCTACATCTGTCTCTTGATTCTTCCACCGGATAAACGGACTCCGTTTTTGTGGTTGACTATCAATTATTACAGCAAACGCTTTTGTCGTCCAAGTTTATTTTTTAATCCAGGAGAGCTAGCATAGCTGTTTCAATCCGCCTTTCTACATGGGTCTCCTCAACTTTATCCTTCTATCACTCTCTTTCTCAATTTTTGAGTACCAACTATCACATTCAACACTTGACGCGGAAACTTTATTGATCCAGGAGACGTGTATGAGCCAATCCGACCACCGGAGAAATAGTCTCTCTTTCCGTAGTTGATCACCAAATATCGAATCAAACACTTTTGTCGTCGAAGCTTAATTATCAATCCAGGAGACAAGTCTAGGCTAGCGTAGCTCTGTCCAGACGTCTCTCTACGTGAGTTCTTTAAACCTGATCCTTCCACTGCTGTCTTCTCTTTTGTTGTGCATCAACTACCGCATTGAACACTTTTGATGTCAAAACTTCATTGTCCATCCAGAAGACATGTCTGAGTCAGCGTGGCTCTATCAAGGAGCCTTCCAATGAATGGGTCTCCTCAACTTGATTTTTCCACCAGAGAAACGGACTCTCTTTCCGTAGTTGCCCACCAATTATTGCATCAACCACTTTTGTCATCGAAGCTTAGTTGTCAATCCAGAAGACATGTCTAAGCTAGCGTGGCTCTGTCCAGGCGTCTCTCTACGTGGGTCCCCTAAACTTGATCCTTTTACCGGTCTTTCCCCCCATTGTTGAGCACCAACTATCGCATTCAAAACTTTTGACCTCAATCTCCTTGTCAATCCAGGAGACATGTCTAAGCCAGCGTAGTTCTGTCAAGGCGTCTATCTACATCTGTCTCCTCAACTTGATCCTTCCACTGGAGAAACGGTCTCTCTTTCCACCACCTCTTTGGGTTGACCACCAATTATCGCATCATTTATAGTCAAAGCTACTTTGATTGTAGCTGTGCTATGTTCGAGTCTCTAAAAAGCTACAATATTTCTATCGGTTCTACCAATACGAACGCGGTCAAAAATATCGCAAGTAACTTCTTCTCCAGTACCCCAACGGTAACTATGTATGTCGTTCCGTGATAACATTCATGCTTCGGCGTTATTCAGAAGCATGGGCCAAATAAGTCACCTACAGAGAAAAAGGTCTCGAGATATGCTTTCAGAATAGACACAGATCCTTATTATCTAAGTAAATCAGAACCGATGATCTGTACTATTTACTTCACCCACCATTCTGAAGCATATATCAGATGTTCCTTTGTTACCCATAGCGACTTTATACATACACACATAAATACCGTGATGCACACAAAATTACATTTGGGGGTTCCGTACACAGCTTTTGAGGTCAATACCACTTGAAACAGATATTTGGGGGGCTTAAACTACCAAAATAATCCTTACGTGCGCCGCTGCCTGCATACTTATGTATATGCTACATGCTGTGATAAGGAGAGCATTGATTCCTGCAAGATTCTTGTTGAGACTTTCATCTTGAAAGTCGTAACTGACTGCAATGCCACCTTCAGGTGATCCCTGATAAGGGTTCCGGATCACAGTGTTGCTACAGAAATGAATACTATTTATGCCCATTGATTCATAGCTAGTATAGCCAATAACAAAAAAAGCAATAACAATTTCAAAGTACAAAGGCAAGCCATGCTGTCGGATAATCACTGATGGATTCGATACTTGCAAGGTACGATAAGCATTGGTTCCTTAGATACCGAGAATGTATTCAGATTTGCTTCTAAATTGAGTAGATTCAATAGGACCTCGAATAAGTTACCTGATTCCAGTGACGAGTACTGGAAATCATTTTGTGGGGGCTTTCGTAAACAACTTTTGAGCGCAATACCATTTGAAATGGTATTTGACGCACAAAATCTTCCTAACAAAGAGATATTTGTAAGGTTTGAACACCCCTGTTGCCTGTTTTGGCAAATTCCTAATTATGAGATGTTTCTAACTGTGGGGAATCTGGCATTATTAGCAAGTTGCTGGTATTTCCCCAAATGGAATTTTCGGTTTTTAAGTTTACTAACGGTAGGAACCAAGGGGGAAAATGTTCGGAAAATATCCTGGAGAAGAGACAGCAGAAAAGAACTAGTGGATGAAGAACGTCCTGGAGGCAAAGGGTGGAGAACCAGTGGTTGGAGAACGTCCTGAAGGCAGAGGGTGAACGGATTAGCTAGCAATCTTGCACCAGGTGTTCGGAATGCTTAGAAATAGCGAGGAGATTGAACCAGGAGATTCACTCTGTGATCTAGCACTCAGATTAGTCCTTGCTCTGAGTTTCGACAAACAAAAATATACATAAAACTGCCCTAAGACTCACGGAATATCAGAAAGTGTCCTCTTTGGGGGATAGACGATGAAACGACGAAAAACTCGTACTTTCTTTCTGTCTGTCCGGCTTATGCCCGATTCAGGTTTAATACACTTGGCACTGATGTGCTGAGAAGCGACCTTCTTGGTTTCTAGGTACAACAGGATCTACTTAGATCTTTATGAAAGTCGGTTAAATTTAAAGACCAGTAAAAGGAAACCTGAAGTTTCAGTATAATGGACGTTGAAAAAATGTTTTGACATACAATAAAAGACGAGGGCTTCCCTTTCGATACGATGTTTTTTTTGGTACCCAACTGTGCCATCAAACTGCCCGTTGATCAAATCTTACCTAATGTGACTTTAATTTGTTGCCATAAAACTCTTTTTTACAAATTTAATAAGGACATTTTCCTTATTATTACAAACTGAAAATTCCGTCATTAAAACTTCAAACGAGCCCCACGCTGACAGGTGTTAAATGTGGCAATTGCATTGTAATTGAGTCACTTTATCCAGGTTGATCGAGGTGCTGTCGCTCTATGAGTGGCGCTGAGGCATTTCAACGCGTAATTAATTTGAGAATTTATTTTCTTACGATAACATTTACGGCCAGATGGGCATCAAACGACAATAAACTTCAGAAGAAGACGAAATAAAATTGTGAAACATGTCAGTCAGTGAAAAGGACACTTTGTTTACTCTACACATTTGTTTAGTTTTGTGGACAGTTAAAGAAAACAGGAGGGTGGACAGTTGAGTTCTATGAACAAAACTTTTGTTGTTGTTGTAGAAAGAAGTACAAGAAAAAAGACAACGGATGAGTTGCCCTCAGTGCCACAAGAAGTAAGCAATTTCAACCCTTTAAAACGAGTTTAATTATAATTATTTTATGACCTTTGTATGAGTTGGTTAAATTTGCATTTCTTGATTTTCAAACACAAAGCCAGCGAGTGCTGTTCTTCATCGTTTTATGTATTTTTTTCATATAATTTTTTCAACACCGACAACAATTCTGTGTGCCGCAGTAGCGCCTGAAAAACGCAAATCTCCTGTGACAACATAAATAAAAACACATGATTTAATAGTTTGCCGTGGATCACTCGCAGGATCAGCGCAAAATTTACAACTGGGATTACAACCAGCCAGTTGTCCTGCCGGCCGACACAAGGGGGCACCCTGTCGAGTCGTTGAGCCGTCGGACCGGCGAGCGCGCATTGTCGCCGCGGAGGCTGTGCGCGTCGTTCGGTGGTAAGGAAAAAGTTCGTGATTAGCTCAACGCGCCTGCGTTCAATGCGTCCGCTTGCCGGCCGGAAATGGGCTGTGCCGCACTATTTTTCTGCGCGTTCAATTTTGTTGTTGTTTTTTGTATGCTTTGCTGTTACAATTAATATACCTTCAGTGTTGTTTTTTTTTCTGGTTTTTGGGGTAGTCGATTATTTTTTAGGGCATCTGCGTTGAGGATTTTGCACGTTTCAGTGCGCAATAAATTTCGATTCGGGATTTTTTTGTTGCTTCGTTTGTTATTGGTGAATTTAATTAAAGGGCAACCAGCAAAGCGGCACAAGCATGTAGAGCGGCGTAAATTACGCAGGATAACATGACAAAAGTGTCATTGGCGGTGTGCGGCGAACAATGCAAACGCACACAAACACACACACACACAAAGTGAAATCGAACAATGTGAAGAATGAAGAATCTGTGAGGCGAATGTCCGCAAAGGGCGTAGGGGGCAAACCATTTTTTTTTTTTATATTTTGCCTAAATTTTTTTCAGATGTAATTTTTTGCAAACGAAAATTTTTCTCGCCTTTTCAATACATTTTGTTTGTGTATAAGCTGCCAAATCCAGCTGCATATGGCTGCACCACTTCCACGCGTCTGCACTTGCGAGCAGTGCAGCAGTTCTTGCTCCTCACTGCCGCCTCAGTGATTGATGATGCACAAAGTCCGTTTAAGCCGTCTTAAGGCCAAAGTACAAAACGCAAATAGGCTCAGCCAAGCGCAGCGTCCTAGAGAGCGAATCGTCGGCGTACACACTCCATACATAAATGCACATACACACACATACATAATAACACATACAAATGTGTATGTTTGTTTGTGTATGCGGGCGTGCACTTGGTTGCATTGCGGCATGCAACACGCTGCCAGTGTGGCATGCATGCCGGACGCACATAATCCGCTGAGAATGATGTCGCAAAATGTGACACAAACACAAATACAAACACCAGCACACAAACATTATTACAGATTAAATAGTACACTGCACTCACAGTGGCAATACCAACTAATACAACAACAACAACAATAACAATAACAACGTTTGGAGCGCGGACTGCTGCCGCTGCCATAATAATAACAGAAATCACGGCTGAAGTAAGTGCCGAGACAGCAGTTGAGCCCGGCTTGAGTGCAATGCAGCAGGACGTCCAGAGTGACCATCGCAAATTTCTGAAATGAAAAGTGTACCGTGGAAAAATCATTCTTTGTAAGAAAGGTTTCGTTTTGCCATACTTCTGTAGAGTCTTTCAAGCAAAAGTACTGACCCCCTTTAACGTTATGTTTAAATTAAAACAACACAATGACCCTAGCGGAATAGTTCACATATCTTCGGAACTATAGGCAGTTCTCATTAAAGCCCTCAAGATGTTTTCACTGTATCAAAAGTGATCTCGCCCTGCCTCTCATCTCCTTAGCCCTATCTCCAGATAAGGTTACGTAAGGGAACACAGGCAGCTCGCAAATTTCTTTGCAACTTCCCTCGGAGTTTTAAAAGACCCATTGGCGATTGTAAGACTTGTCTCCTAAGTCCTGTCTCCAAGGAAAGTTGGATAAGGCAACACAGGGAGCTTGCTAGTTTCTTGCAACTGCACTTGGAGGCCTCAAAAGACCCATTTGCGATAGTCAGTCTCAGCTCCTTAGCCCTGTCTCCAAGGAAGGTTAGATAAGGTAAGACAGGCAGCTTGCTAGTTTCTTAGCAACATCACTTGGAGGCCTCATAAGGCTTTTTATGCCTTTTATGATGCTCCGTGGAAACAACACATTCTCCCTGGGAAAACCGTTCATAGTTTACAGTTATATTCAGACAGCAGTTAAAGCCCTCAAGATGGTTTTTAACACATCGAAACTGGTCTCGCTGTTGTTGCCTTATCATCCTTATTAAGTACCAGGTCAAAACTATAGCCGACATACTCGCAAAATGTGGCACTACCCTCTATGACTATAGGACCTCAATGTGCAGTTACTTCTCTAAACAGACGGCACATTAGCATGATTGGTAGGAAGAAGTGCCAGTGGCAACCCTAAAATAAAAGTTCGCATAGACCCACAGTTAGGCTCATTGTAATATGACGAGACCTATTTCTCTTTCTAGGACTCGAACCACCCGAAACAAATTTTAAAGCATATTAAACCCTTGGTCAATACCCAACATTTTCTGCATAGTAGAACCCACGGTGTTTCTTTCGATTCCCATATAAAGCGAAACAGATCCAAAAACGTTAGGGAATGGTTAACAAACATTTTTTATGTCGAAACCTCAGCTTCCAATCTAAAGCCTTACTTCAAAGCTAACATAACGCAACCCAAACTTATCTGACCTTTAGCCAATCCAAATCTAAACTAACCTGAAAACCTTACAAAACCTAAAGTAATCTGACCTAAACACGAACCTAGAATTTAACATAAAATCTAACCTATTTTAATATCCAATCTAAAATCGGACCTAACCTAACCAAGAGCTAAGATAACGCAACTTAAACTAACCTTACCTCAGACTTTAAACCAATCCTAACCTAAACTAACCGGATCTAAAATCTAACCTTAACCCTTTCGAGACTACTAGGATAATACGTCCCAGCAGGTTTTTGACGCCCCTCAAAACATTTATTGAAATCTCACGACCCACGCAAAATATTTTTTCGATTTCGATGTTCCCGCATAGAAGAATGATTTCAGATTATGTGAGAATCCAATATAATTTTCTAACCCCAACATTTATAGCATGAGAATAATTCTAGGAAGAGTGTTTTGCATTCCAAAAATAAACTCCGTCCCGAAAGGGTTAAACATTACATAACCTAATGTAATCTGACCTTAAATCTAACCTAAAATCTAACATAGCCTTACCTAAGCTAGTATCCAATTTAAACCCGAACCAAACCTAAGTAATCTTAAAAGCAAACATAACGTAACCCAATCTAAAGTGACATAAAATCCGAACTAACCAAACCTAACCTAACCTAAACTTATTTGACCTAAAAGCAAAACGTAAACCTTACATAACCCGAAGTAATCTAACCTAAAATCGAACATAGAATCTAACATAGACTTATCTAAGCTAACCTATCCTAGTTTCCAAAAAAAAAAGCATCCAAAATATCCAAAACAAAAAAAAAGAAAGAAAAATGAAATTCATTCTCAAAACGCATATAGCGTGGAGAGGCCAAAGGAAAACAAATCTTAGTATCCAATCTGAAACCGAACCTAACCTAATCTTAAAGCTCATGTTAGCTTAGCGCAACCTAAGCTAACCAAACCTAAACTAACCGGAGTCACCTGATCTCAAATCTTAAGTTGGACCTTGCAAAACCTAAAGTAATCTTACCTATAATCTGACATAACCTTACTTAAACTAATCTATTCTTGCATTCAATATAAAACCGAACCTAATCTAAACGCTTACTACGCTTACCTAAGCTTTTCTAACCTTAAATAAGAGCAAACCAAACTTATTTTAAACTAACTTGACATAAAATTCATCTTAAATCTTAAAACCTAAAACCCTTAACGTAACCTAACCTAATATTCTTCAATGGCACCAAAAACCCATTTTGCTGTCATTCAAACGCATAGTTCAACAATGATTGTCATTCGCAGTAACATCCCAACAGATGGTCACTCCATGCTAGGCTCATCACAATCCTGCCATGGTTGCTCGGTATGGGATTTTGATTTTTCAAGAGTTTAGTGGATTGTCACTGCATGTGGCATGTGACTGCATGCATGCTGCCATGTTGCATGCGCCGGACTGCTGGTAGGTGTTGTTGCTATTAAACTGACATTTGCTAAGATGTTCCCATGAGGGCTTTCGGGATTTCGGATTCTGATCTTAATGACCATTAGTTGCGGCAAATGTTTGGGCATGTTTGCTGCATGACAACAACAACTACAATAACTCCTCCTATAGACACGAGTTGTGGTGGCAATGTGAGAAAATCTTCAAATGCAAAAATCCACAAATTGCAAAAATCATCGGTTTGCATTATGCAATCATTTTGCTATTGAATGCAATTTAATTAGTGTAGCAACTGAAAGGGTCCGTTTGGGTGTTTTAGAAAAGGGTATATTTTAAAATGCAAAACTTCAAAATAACAACAACAACATAAGTGCAAGGAAATAGTTTATAATCCACCACCAAATTTTGAAGAGCAATCAATCTCAACGTAGATTAACTCAATTGCAGTTTTTTCCCGGACTCCTTGTTATTTTAATGCGAACACAATCTGTCGCAATTTGAGGCCAAGTGTCAAAGCCAATTTCGATGTGACTGACACAAGCGCGAGACCGCAACTGTCTCGAAATTAATTTCAATGTTATTCTTCAAGCAACAGCAACAACACCAATGAAACGATGCAATGTGCGCCGACCACACAGCAGCAGAAGGGTAAACAATTTTTATATGCAAACAAATATTAACCAAGACAACGCGACCCGCATCACCACCACGCCCACACCGCACTGCATGGCCGCGCCCGCAATTAATACGGTTGCACATTGCGGACACTATGCAAATATTTACTTAGCGTTGTTGTTGTTGTTGCTGCCATGCTGATGTGGACAACGACAACGACGATGATGACGATGCGGTCGCGCCGCAGCGAAAGGATGCACGCTTGCGGTTGTTGTTGCAGGCGCGAAAAGGCAAAACATTGACGAGCCTGTGACGTTCCCCTTCCGCTCCAGCCAACTCCCTCAGCGCCAACGTCACCAACGTGAACGTCAACATCGACGCCGCTCAATATACCAAAGGCTGTCACAATTTTTTGCACCGCTTTTGTGCAATTTGCATAGAAGATTTAACCTGCTGTTTGCCTGAATTTCAAAATTAAAATTTTATTTCGTACGCGCCATATGTGAGCGGGCGTTACGCCGCCGGCCGCCTCCCCTGCTCAGCCTCCTTTGCGCGCTTTCCCCTCGTTCGCCGCTCGTTCGAGGCTATTTTTCATTTTCACTGATTACACAACGGCGAACAGCATCAAATGGAATTGCGCGCCGCTCCTCACCCCACCGAGCGCCCGATCCGCTGTTATTCAAAAAGTAATTATTTCGAGATGAATATGAACAGCCAAAGTGCCACTCAGCAACAAATGCATTGCGTGCCGGCGCCGTGGCTGCACAAAGGGTGCAACTGGCTGTCCGCCCTGAGCGGAGCGCGTGTGCACTTTTTACCAGCGCAGCAGCTGCTCCGCGATTGTGCTCGTATTAGCACGGCGCTGACTTTTCGGGCCGCGCGCATCGCCGGGGTTGCGAGTGTCCTGCGTCGCATATGAGCAGCGGCAGCCATCACATGCTACTTGAGCAATAATCGCTGTTTACATGTGCCATAATTACGAATTGTTGTTGTTGCAATTGTTATATAAATCAATGCTCGTCGTTTCCGCGCCGAACAATGGCCACAAACGTGCCGCACTGCCGATGCGACGTGTTTAATTGCGAGTAAAAACGGGCAATTCAATTTTCGTCGAGTTTTGTTTCTGCTTTGTTAAAATTTTTGGCAAAAATTAGGTGGGTGGACAACTGTTCTGATTTTGTGAAATTTTTTCGAAATGGTTTGCTGACAATTTGTGACAAATTTTTGTTATATGAAGACATCTGGAACACGTATGAAAGTGCGAGTTTATGAAATATTTCAACAAGTGAACAAATTTTGCAACCACTAATTATATTTCATTAAATTTTTTTGTGAATTAAAGTTTAAGAAATCCTTAATATTTTTAATTTTTTTCGAAATCGTTTGCTGACAATTTATGAAAATTTTTGTCAGATAAGACATCTGGAATGAAAGTTTACGATAATATTTTAACAGGTGAAAGTTCTAAATGTTTCTGGTTCACTCCCTTATTTAAAACATTGGAAGAAAAATAAATACTACAATCTATTTCGAGCTCAATAGGAACAGAAACATTTTGTAATTTCAGATATTTTCGTCATTTCGTGTATCACTTTTTAGCACTTTTCTCTTTAGTTAAAAAAACAATAGAGATAGAAACAAAAGAGAACAAAACTCAGCTATAAAGACAAACACACAGCTCGACTATTGGCTTCCAAACAAAGAGAGTAAAACTCTGGAGAGCACACGCGAGTCTTTGATCAAGTTCATTCAATTCTAATCTCCAATCTATCAATCAATCTCAACGAGTCAACGATTTAATTTCAACCCAAAAAATCAAAAAAGTTAATTTAAAATTTCAATTTGAAACCACAGAAAATTGTGTAAAAAACAATGTCTTTAATTTTTACAGAAGTCAAATGAAAACCATTGCAAGATTGCAATTGAAAGATTTTGTAATACTGATGCCTGAACTTTGACGAGTTCTTGCTTTGAAATGTAACATTTTAAGACAAATTATAATGTCATAGTTACAATTTTTCTGTGAAGCGCATTTTGGATTTTTGTAGCCAAACTATTTAGTATCTACGATTCATGTGTTTACAGCCAAACTGATCGTTCAACATGTTTTTTTAATGTTTCTGTGGACAAGTAAAATTAAGTCAGGTTATAGGAGTCAATCCCATCAAGAGCCGAATGGAAACTGGGCGAACTTCACCACCAGCAGCGATGTCCATATATATCCGTCCATATATCGTCGAAACAGCTAAGTCAGATGGGTTGTGGTATCTTCTCCGAAGAATTAAATCTGAACTTAAAGATCCGGCTGCCAGATCACTGTAGTGTCTTCCTAGCTGTGGTCACAGCAATCTATGCAGCCTCCGATTGACTCAGGGTAAACGGAATATTGGAAAGAGATATCCTGATACTATCAGACAAACTACTATTGGGGAAACGGGAGATATCCTGATACTATTGGACAGCCAATCCGCTCTTAGCACTCTGGATGCGGTCATAATAACATCAAAGACTCTACTCAGCTGTAGCAAATCTCTCAATAAGACTGTCAAGCAGCTTCAAATTCGCCCATGCCGGGTCCCAAGACATAGGAATAATCCAGTGAACTGTAGGGCAGACGAGCTCGCTCGGCATGGTACAACTGAGCAGTTATGTCAAGACATGACAGTGCCTGGTGAACGAGCTCTGAACACGATGATAATTTAAGATGGGCTGAAGGGAACAAAGGTTTCCTTATACGCCATATTTGGCTAACCTTAAGCCTTCAACATTCTAAAGAAGTCCTCTCACTAAACAGAGACCAGATCAAAGTCATGATCGGTGTTCCAACGGGTCACTGCTTAATTGGCACCCGAGCAGAAAGGCTGGGTCGGTTTTCAAACGAATTCTGTCGCAGCTCTTTGGACGGGGAACAGGAAGAAAACATTCCTCACCTACTATGCACTTGTCCTGCTTTATCCAGAAGAAGCATGACCTTTTTAGGCAACTTCTCCTTCGATAGTTTAGGGGATCTAACTGATAAGACTATTCAGTGTCTACTAAGGTTCGTAAAAAGCTCCAATTGGTCCAATAAATGAGCGTTTTTTACTTGACCGCATGTGACATCACAATGGGCCATCATGAGTCATATAGGGGCGATCAAGGCAATGGACAGTCATGGGTCATACAAGGGCGACCAAGGCCTATAGCAGGTGTATGTCCGGCATGAAATTCCACTTGGAGACCGTGTTGGGTCCATAATGATTCTCTTCATTATATAGTAGGGTGACTTTCCCTAAATGTTGGGTTCCCTGTACATTCAGACAGGATCTTTTGGAAACCGTTTGGTATTAGCAAGAAAATTGTGTAGATCAGTAATCTGTGTCTTAGCTATTTCCACCGCGAGTCAATTGAAGAACCTGGTCCCTAGAGTTTGGAGTCTTTGACTTCCAGCAGCAATCGAGCATCAGATTGAGAAATATGTTGATTCTAAAAGATGAATAATTACTTAAAAAAATATTCTGTTTTTGATTTCGGCCCTTTCGTCTAAGACTTTACTACTTGACAAGCACCATGACTAATCCTAATGGTCTTCCCGCGTTCTCCATAGACAGCGAAGTTCGTCTTAATGGGCGAAAGTAGACTAAATAGTCTTCCCGCGTTCTATATAGACAGAGATACGGAAATTAGTCCATTCAGTGGCGCACATAGGGGGAATTTTGGGGGTTCAAATCCATCAAATAAATTCTATAATAATAAATAAATAATAATTTTTGGTGCAAAATATCGTTTCAAATGGTACTGTGTTCAAAAGTGATACGCAATCCCATCGCCCCCTCTCCCAAATGTTATTCTGTGATTTGCTACTGATTCTATCTCAATGTGTGGAGCTCAGACATAGCTCATCGAACTTTAGCAGGATTTGAGTTCATTAGGAAGCAAAAATGGACAACCAAATGTTCTCCACATTCGCTTGAAGTCCGAACAATATCAGAGCAGTTGAGTTACGGTCTCCTTCTCCTCATTGAGACTAGGTCAGAGTAACTGGACTCAGTGTATCATTATATAAAATTCTTTGGTATTGTCTTATTATATACGAAAAAAAATTGAAAATAATTTAAAGTTAAAGTTAAAAGTTTAAGTTAAAAGTTAAAGTTAATGTTTAAAGTTAAAGTTAGTGTTTAAGATTTGATGTTAATTCGGAAGCCTTTAATTGATTACATTTTGTGACATAGACTTTGAAATTAAGGTCTAAGGTTGCTTTTGTTAAGGCCCCATTTTCTGGCTTTTCGTTTCCTGGAGCATTTCAATGGGTTGAAAGCTAAGATAAGAGATCATCTGCCATAGCAAGATAGTCGGATTAAAGGAATGAATCCTTCTCTGCACTTATCCAGTTTTAGACGACTGGAGAAAAATTCAAAGCGCACAAGAAAACAAAATTGACCATCATCGGCTCATAATCTCAACAATTCTGTACTACACACACATTGTATGCAAATGTGTAGTTGCACCTGTGTGTGTTATTTTTATGAAAATTCTCCCTTAAGGGACCAAATCAAGAGTGCGTTTCTGTGTGTTTGTTGTAAGCTGCCCATCGGTGCATACTCGAGTTGGCTATTTTAAAAACACATTAACTAATCATGAAGCAAATCTTAAAAACGCATCCACTTAAATATCTCAACAAGCTCAATATTCTGCCAAAAGAGAAGCAAAACATATTTAACTAGCCATTGAGTAGCAAAATGGCAGAAGCACCAACAACAACAAAACAACATAAAAAATTGAAAATTGAAAGTAAATGAATACGAGGCAATTTACGCGCAACAATAAAATCAGCAGCAACGGGGCAGCGATACACAAGAATACAAAATATGAACACGATGAAGAAGAAGAAGAAGAGGAAGCAGAAGCAGTAGAAAAAAAGGCAACGCAGTGAAGTGACACACATTGCCGGCAACGAGTGTAAAATTCAAGGTTACCAGATGTTATTCTAAAAGAAGTAATGTTGTGAAATATATCAAAAAAAATATTTAAAAAAATATTCAAAAAAATTAAAATTTTTTGGCAATTTAAATTTTTTTTATCATTTAAAGTTGATGTTCAGAAATGAAAAAAAAAATTAATTTTTTTTTTAATTAAATTTTTTTTTAAATATCAACAAAATATTTTTAAAAATATTAAAAAAAATTATTAAAAATTTTTGGAAGTTTTCATTTTTATTTTAACTAAAAATTGATGTTTAGAAATTTTAAAAAATGTTTGCAACATTTTTTTCGGATTGCATTAACTTCTACGGGAATATTTATGACTTGTAGCAGTTTTTGTTGTTGTTAAATGTATGCTTTAAATTTTTTTCAATTTATTACTTGAACCAATTTTCTCCTGTTTTGCATACGTTTTGTCCTTTCAAGCCAACTGCATTCAACTCAACACATCTGGCAACCCTAACGAAATCAGAGTTTCCTTCTGCACAAGAAACGTACACTTGAGTTGAATGCATTGGCAGGGAGAGTTGCACTTGAGACCTGCAGCCAATGTTGATGGCAACGGCGACCGCGTTCGCGACGATGAAAACGAAAACGAAGCGTGTTGCCACTTTACCTCATTTTAATAAATTTTGCGAGATTCTCTTGTTGCTGCCACGCTGCCGGTTGCCTCGAGTGGTAATGGAAGCACGACCAGGGCGCAGTCGCTGCAAGATTGAACGAGTGAACGACATTTATTGGCCGTATTACTTAAACATGAGCACTCGAATTGCTGCCGCTGCCACTGTTGTTGTTGCTGCTGCTGTTGTTGGCGGTTGTGGCTGCTGTGCGGACGTTTGCTGACAAAGATGTCGACGCTGATTGTCGACCGAATCGACTGTTGTTGTGCGGCGTTGACATTTGCTGGCCGACTGCTTGTTGCCGTTGCTGGCAATGACAACGTCGTCGACGTCGACGACGACGACGATGATGATGATGATGTCATTTATTTGTGATATTTGCTGCATGTGTCTTTTCCGCTGTTGACTTTGACAGCCGCCACATCAGCGCGTCGCACATGATGCCCGACAGACGTTGCTCGATTGCGCTCGAGTGTCTACTTAAATATTCTCTCTGCCGTGCTTCACGCATTGCTTCATGCTTTTGTTTTTGCTGTTCATTATTTCAAGCAAAAATACGTTTTAAAAATAATTTTGTATTTCTTAAGTGGTTTTTTGTTGACTTTTCACTTTCATGTGCGAATCTGTAAACGATTCATGGATTTGTGTTCTTTTTGCCACTGACTTGTCAAAGGATTGTGAGACAAAAGCCAAAAACAATTATAAAGAACAACAACAACAAAATGCTCAATTTTAATTTTGCAATATTGCAAGATTTGTATCTATCAGCTATGAAAATAGAGGGTAAGGTAAGTTAATTCTTTCTGAGGTGCATCAAGTCAAAGACACGCTTAGGCCACTTGTGATACCACAAATAAAACGAGAACTTCTCCACCTATGTTTGTTATTGGAGTCAGGGGCATAGAAAGGGTGAATTGAGTGTGCAAAAATTGCCAAACTACCAAAACGGGTCTCACACATTTAGCTTAAAAGGCAAAGATCTGTAGGTCCCCTCCCTTCTCCTATCCGTTTGAAATGTGTGTTGTAATACATGTTGAAAAAAACAGTGTTGCGTACACATTTCAAACGGGTACAATTTGTGGTATCACAATGCGCCCATAAAGAGGCCTACGTGTGTCTCATACAGAGGCAGCCGAAACATCCTAACCTAACCTAACCAAAGATCTCAAATTTAATCCGCATTCTGATCAAAGTTCAAAGTATTTTTCTAGTAACCCCAGCATCAAATTAAAGATTGTTTATCTCTTCAACCCTTCGTTACATGATTTAATTTCTGTGAAGATTGTTTAAATTTTTTAACCATTCGTTGCATGATTTCATTTCTGTAAATAATAAACATTTTTGTTATATAATTTTGGTTTTTTGTTAAGTTTTGTTGGTAAAAATGAAATTTTGTTGAATTCCTATATTTATGGAAGAAGTTTTGTGGAAATTTCCCATATTCTACTCAGAATGGAAAATCGGTTTTATCTAAATTTTAATGTTGGCTTCTACGGGGAATCGAACCTAGGCCGCTCGTCACTGTACTCGTAAACCAACGTACTAAACAGTTGAATGACGGCGAATGCCGACGAATGTCATGAATAAAAAGATTATCATCAATAAAAAAAATAATAAAGAAAAATTATTAAAAAAAATTAAAAATTATCATTAAATTATTAAAAAATTATTTAACTAAATCCAAACACATACAATGTTATTCGCGAAATTCCGTTCGTACTCAATTGTTTTTACATTAAAGACGAAGTGTTGCGCTGCTAAAGGCGCTTTCAGATTGAGGGAAGCCAACTTGTGGAGGCAACACGCTTATGGGCACTCTGGAATTCTAAAGTCTTTCGCGAAGCCGGATATCGGTTATCAGGTGGATTCCTGCACGGACTATCTGATCCCATACCTGGATTTCGACACGCGAGCACTAGCCTCATATCCCACAAGGGAGGAATGGGAGGTGACAGGTGCGATGAGAGACGCTTCTATCACCGTTTTCACCGACGGCTCCAAAATGGAGGAAGGTACTGGAGCTGGTCTCTACTCCGATGTACTGCAGACACGCATGTCATTCAGACTGCCGGACTGCAGTATTTTCCAAGCAGAGATCTATGCAATTTGGAAGGCTGCCGAACTTATCCGTGACAGTGGGTTACCACCCACAGATGTCACAATTTTCGTGGATAGTCAGGCGGCGCTTAGGGCACTGGAATCAGTTGTTGTGGAATCAAAGGTAGTGCAGAGGTGTCGCACCGCACTTCAAGGCATTGGGCACCACCAGGTCACTCTCTGTTGGGTTCCGGGCCACTCAGGAGTGGCAGGGAACGAAGCAGTGGACGAGATGGCAAGAAAATGGGTGGCTTTGTCTGCCACCGAAGTGGATACCTCTGTGTTTCCTCCGATATCTGCCCTGTACATGTATATTGACAGGTTGACCAAAAAGGAAATTGAGTCGTCATGGCGTACCAGGACCGACTGCGGCATCTGCCGGGCACTGTGGCCCTCCATCTCTTTGACGAAAACACGATTCGTACTATCCCTGAGTCGTACCTCTATTCGACAGCTCGTTGGAGTCATCACCGGACACTGCGCTATTGGATCTATGCTTACCAAATGGCGCCTCTCGTCCGGTGATGTCTGCCGTAGCTGTGGAGATGAAGAAGAAGTAGAAACGATACAACACTTCCTGTGCCACTGCCCGGCTCTGCAGGAACGCCGACTCCGCACGACACTCTCGAATCTGCTCTCCTTCATTAAGAGGTCGAACTGGTTTCCCCTTGACTGAGACTATTGGTTGACTCCAGAACGCCATAAGAAGGGATTCACAATGGGCCATTGTGGCCTCCGAGTGGAAGTGCGGTCCTGCCGCACACACCCTTCCCTACCTAAACTAACCTAACCTAACCTAACCTAAAGACACAACTGAAGAATTAACAACTGTAAAATGCTGAATAGAATAGTTTCAAAGTCCATGAAAAGTGCAGACGAAGGGTTAAGTCTTTTCAAAATAAAGATAATAAAGAGACTATAAGCAACCTTCTCTGCCACAAATCGGCTCTCTCTAGACGAACATCGAAATCCGTAGGCTCTCCTTTCTTTGATTACTTGGATTACCTCAGTGCAGTCAACTTAAAAGATTTGCTAGGGTTCATTCCAAAACAAATTGGCCTGTGTGGATTTTCAGACTCGCAGTAAGACAGATCACTCTCTTCTTGCTCTCGTCTTGTGGTATCAGAACGGATCTAATTCGGGGCTTAAGGGAGATCTTACTAAAAACTGATTGACAAGTACTGAAGTTTATTTGAAGCTATATTAGGATCGCAGACATAATTTGGAATTTGGAATAACTTGTAAACGCTAATTCAAACAACTTCAACATACCCTTGATAGCAAGTCCACTGCGAATTGTGTGTACGTGGATTGATCAAAAGACGTTTATTTATGAAGCCAAAACTATATCAAAAAAATTATAACCAGCTATAGACCGTGAGTCTGAAAGAGCCTATGCCATGGCATAATGGACCATGAGGTCTCCTTGGTCGATAAAATCCTTGTAACATATATTTAATAACAATAATCATGTACCTTATTGGGTTATACGGAAATGCTATATGGATGTAGACATATGTAAGGTCCAGTTTGTGTTTCAGTGTGTAGAGTTTTTTCATGTGAAAATGTTGAACCTTTTTTTACGGAGATATTTTGTACGGAGATATTTTTCAACAATAGATGGATATCTAATCTATTCATCATCTACTTGCATGTTGGACTCTTAGCAACTGAAACCATTATCTGTTGAAGGATTTGCTTCCCTTGCTCCCCAATCCCTTTGTCAGAATAATCAAGCATCACTTAAACATTACACACGTCCATTGCACTGATGCTCCTGTTAATGTGTTTTGAATTTACCCGACCTCTGAAGAAATCTGGATAGATCCTATGGTTCCAAAGAGCTAAGGTGTTCGCTTCTCAACAGATTAGTGCCAAACGTCTTAAACCTGATTCGGACGTACGCGGAGCAGACACACAGAAAGTGGTTCGCCGTCTCAACGTTCTTCCTACAGACAAGACATATTGCACTGTCTGATAAATATGCCAAAATTTTCCATGTACTTTGCCTTAGAAAAAGGCACGTCATCAAACAGACCAACTGTTTACAGTCTCTTCTGCATAATGACAGAAGAAGTTGTGAGCATGTGCCAAATATGACAGGAAACATAAACTGCCTGTAGCCACTCTCATGGCTATGGCTGTAGCCTGTCTGCCATGCTTGATCCGAAGTCAAAGTGGCTCATTTAATATCACTGGCTTTGATGGCCGCGGATGGAAGAAACAGCAGACGCTCCGGACCGATTAACGCAACTTCATAGGCCATTCTAATTAGGGATTCAGAGAGCTCGTTACCCGCAATTCTTGCGTGCCCGGGATCCAAGGAAGTGTGTTAGCCGACAAGGTTAGGTAGGTTAGGTAGGGAAGGGTGTGTGCGTCCCAAAGGGCAGCACTTCCACTCGGAGGCCAAAATGGCCCATTGTGAATCCCTTCTTAGAAGATTCTGGAGCTAGCCAGTGGCTCTCAGTTCGGAGCAAACCAATTCGACCTCTTGATGAAGGAGAGCAGATCGGATTGCAACTACTGCTGCGCAGGCCTAGTCTGACAGGAACCTTGACCCCAAGGTACGGAGTCGGCGTTCCTGCAGAGCCGGGCAGTGGCACAGGTAGTGTTGGATCGTGTCCACTTCTTCTTCATCTCCACAGCTTCTGCAGACATCACTGGACGAGAGGCACCATTTTACAAGCATAGATCCAATGGCACAGTGTCCAGTAATGACTCCAAAAAGCTGCCTAATAGAAGTTCGACTCAGAGGCAGTACATATCGTGTTTTCCTCACGGAAAGGGAATGAGGACTCGATGTAAGTTTTGCTCAACCTGTCAATACGCAAATACAGGGCAGATATCGGAGGGAGCACAGAGTTATCCACTTCGGTGAGAGGCAGGGCGACCCCCTTTCTTGCCATCTCATCCGCTGCCTCGTTTCCTGCCACTCCAGAGTGGCCCGGAACCCAGCAGAGAGTGATGACTCGGTGATGCTCGATTCCTCGAAGTGCAGTGCGACAACTCTGCACTACCTTTGATTTCACAGTGGCTGATTCCATCGCTTTAAGAGCTGCCTGACTATCCACACAGATTGTGATATCCGTGGGTAATCCGCTGTCGCGGATTAGTTCAGCAGCGTCTAGATTGCAAAAATCTCCGCCTGAAAGATGCTACAGAGGTCCAGGAGTCTAAAAGACCATTGTGCCCCCAGTTCATCTGAGTGGAGACCAGCTCCTGTACCTTCCTCCATCTTAGAACCGTCTATGAAGATGGTGATTATTTAGTATTGTTAGCCGACATTTTTTAGCCTGGATTTGCAGGATTGGACTATCGTAGAGGTGACACTCGAAGATAGCTCTCCAAAGCCATGAGCGCAGCCTGGCTGTTGCTAGAGACACAGCTAGCTCTGCCTCTAGTCTTTCTCCACCTGTTCTCTACAACAAAGTTCATTACCTCAAGTATGGCAAGCACCTCTGCCTGAAACACAAATGCCTACGAGCTAAGGGCAAAGAACCGCCGAGCCGCAGTTGAGTTGACGAAGACACCAGAGCCAGAACACTGTTCTGTTCCAAAGCCATTCCCAGAGTCTGACCAAGTATCAGCCTCAGGTAGCAACATCGTATATCACTTTTATAGTATAAAGGTTGAAGGCATGAAGTCAAGGGACTTGGACATGACCAAAGGGTCGATGTTTGTGTCCACTATCGACCAATATGTTGTAGTGTTCGGATGGCCTTGAGGGCCTCTCTTTGGACGAAAACATCAAATGGAGGCGCAGATTCACCAGGGCATCTAGCGATGTGCCGGAAGAAGTCAGAAATGCTCCCGTATAACATATGGTCACAGTAAACTGCAGTTTGAACAAGGTTCTCCTGAGCTCTGTTAGAGAGAGTCTGCTTATCCAGACCACCGATGCGTAGGATATGATGGGTCTTATCATAGCCTTGTAGATCCAGAGGAACTTGCTAGGGGAAAGACCCCAAGTTTTCCCTAATAGACCTCTGCACTGCCAGAAAGCCTACAGTGCTTTCGATGTTTTTTGTTTCACAAAACATCACAGAACCATTTAAAAAATTCTTTGAGAGCTTCCAAAAAAACGCACACCGGCTGTAAACGCTACCACAAATGTTCTAAGCCACTTTTCCAAATTGGTTTGTGAACCTCTTGAAAATTCTATCAAAGCAATGTCCGTCCATTCAAATAATGAAAATATTGCACACAGACGCAAAAAATTCCTCAAATATTTTCGAAGACAACACAATCATAACAACAAGAAGCAAGGATGCGCTGTTGTAAAGCAGCTAAAGTGCAGTGGAAGGGAAACGAGGACCACACGCTGGCACTGGAATTATTTTCGCAACTTGGCACAACAAACAACAAACAAGAACGTTGAGAGCAAATATGTATTAATAAATACAGAGCACACAAAATTATGTTATGAATATTAAATAATTTGGTGGCATTGTGCGACGCTATGCGGAATTGTGTTTTGTCGCTTTGACTCGCAGCGCATTGTGCAATATTTGTCAATGTGAAAATATGCACGAGGACAGTGAACAGTCAACAATCAACGCCGAAGGCGGGCGGGGCGTGTGCGCACAATCGAGCCGCTGCCAAGCCAAGATGACGTCGTCCGGCATTCGAACGGAGCGAAGATGTGAAGCTGCTGACAGCGACGCGGGCGTACGTTGACAAAGGACATGACGATGCAACGCGTCGTAATGCAATGCGTTGCATTTGGCATAATGCTCGCTAGGCAAACATGGTAATTGCGACACTGTGTAGGCGACAAATAGTCCAAATATTTGCGTGCGCACTCACACTGGCAGTGGGCGCGCTGGCAGCACTCGAGGACCATTGTCTGCGCATGGCGGCGACTCGACAGGACATGCGAGCAGCACAAATTGTGCAGCGCACTCAACCCACACACACACACACACATCGACGGGTGTTTATTTGTGCAACATTCCTCGAGTGGCAAAAATGAAGATGAACAAACATGCAGCAACGCTGCCTCAAAGCACTTCAAAAAGCAGCGCAACCGCATATGTTTCCATGTGTGCTTCTTGTATGTGTTTGTGTAATAATTTTTGTTGAAAAAAAACATGAAATACAAAAATAAAATGTACACTGCCGCCACGAAACACAAACGTCACACTCGTAAAATCGTCGCATTTATTGTGATTTCGTGCTAAATACGCTCGATC
Organism: Melieria omissa; assembly: GCA_963971225.1. Taxonomy (NCBI): domain Eukaryota; kingdom Metazoa; phylum Arthropoda; class Insecta; order Diptera; family Ulidiidae; genus Melieria; species Melieria omissa. The sequence goes on along the minus strand of OZ020267.1, from coordinate 132,099,175 downwards.
GGCTGCTCCAATTCTACATTCGACAACAACAACAACGACAACATTAAAGTGGCCACCGTTCAGTGGCGCGCTGCGGCGATCGTTTGGCCAACAGGCGGACAACAATGCCGTTGGCATTCTACGAAGGCTGCCCTCGCCGAGCAGCGCTACGGACTACGAAATTCCGAGAGTTCCATGTCGTCGCTGTCGTAAAATTGCCGCACTTGGACGGACATACGAGCGCTCGAAATGGCCTGTAACCGAAAACGACATGTAAACGTCATAATAATTTTTTATGTCGCCGATCATTAAATTCAGCTTTATTACCTAATTGCGGCCGCTGCACTGCACGCACGTACAACGCTCGTGACCATTGGCCGATTGAGCTGCCGCGAGTCTTCGGTCTCTTGGTGGATCTTCAAGTTCGTTGAGTTTCTCGTTTCATATGAAAATAGCACGCGTGAAGATTTAATGCTTCTTGCAGGTTCAAATTGTTCGGTTTATGTGAGTCCCAGATTTGAAATTTTTATTAGGATTTCAAAAAATTTTGGATCATGTCGACATATTTGGAATCAATCTAAGACTTTCTACTAGATTAGATTAGATTAGATTAGATTAGATTAGATTAGATTAGATTAGATTAGATTAGATTAGATTAGATTAGATTAGATTAGATTAGATTAGATTAGATTAGATTAGATTAGATTAGATTAGATTAGATTAGATTAGATTAGATTAGATTAGATTAGATTAGATTAGATTAGATTAGATTAGATTAGATTAGATTAGATTTGATTAGATTAGATTAGATTAGATTAGATTAGATTAGATTAGATTAGATTAGATTAGATTAGATTAGATTAGATTAGATTAGATTAGATTAGATTAGATTAGATTAGATTAGATTAGATTAGATTAGATTAGATTAGATTAGATTAGATTAGATTAGATTAGATTAGATTAGATTAGATTAGATTAGATTAGATTAGATTAGATTAGATTAGATTAGATTAGATTAGATTAGATTAGATTAGATTAGATTAGATTAGATTAGATTAGATTAGATTAGATTAGATTAGATTAGATTAGATTAGATTAGATTAGATTAGATTAGATTAGATTAGATTAGATTAGATTAGATTAGATTAGATTAGATTAGATTAGATTAGATTAGATTAGATTAGATTAGATTAGATTAGATTAGATTAGATTAGATTAGATTAGATTAGATTAGATTAGATTAGATTAGATTAGATTAGATTAGATTAGATTAGATTAGATTAGATTAGATTAGATTAGATTAGATTACATTAGATTAGATTAGATTAGATTAGATTAGATTAGATTAGATTAGATTAGATTAGATTAGATTAGATTAGATTAGATTAGATTAGATTAGATTAGATTAGATTGGATTAGATTAGATTAGATTAAATTAGATTAGATTAGATTAGATTAGATTAGAATAGATTAGATTAGATTAGACTGATTTATTTTAATTTAATTTAATTTTATTTTATTTTATTTTATTTTATTTTATTTTATTTTATTTCAGTTAATTTCAGTTAATTTCGTTTAATTTTATTTTATTTTATTTGGTCTTATTTTATTTTATTTTATTTTATTTTATTTTATTTTATTTTATTTTATTTTATTTTATTTTATTTTATTTTATTTTATTTTATTTTATTTTATTTTATTTTATTTTATTTTATTTTATTTTATTTTATTTTATTTTATTTTATTTTATTTTATTTTATTTTATTTTATTTTATTTAATCTATGAACAAAAATTCATCTTTCTTACATTGTTTTTCCTATCAATCTAAAAAGACTAATTCCATCTACTCAAATCTACAAAAGTCTCACACCCATTGCACTTTTATAGCAGCTGTCAGCGTTATTTGTTTAGAACGAATTGTAAATCAGCGAGTTCTTTACTTTTCTCATACCTGAACTTTGTCTTAAAAGCCAGAAATGCAACGTTTTGCAACTCAGCGGCGCGATTGCGCTGTTACATAATAGAACTACACACACACACACACACACAGCCAAACATGCCGTCCGACACACAGCCATTGCTACGTTGTGCGTTTGCGCCGATGTTGAGCGGCAATAAATTTGCAAGCAGAGACTCATTTGAATTTTTAGTGATGTTAAGCAAATTTTATGACTTATTGCTGGAGTGTGGGAGGCGTTGTGGTGTTGTGGACGCGAAAAAGGGGCCGGCAAGCTGTTGCCGCACCGCCTCGGACTGGTCCGACTCATTTGCCAAATTGTTATTGTGCGAACGGCCGGTCAAGTGAGTTATTTACACGCATTTTACAATGTTTTGCTGTTAGAAAGCCATAAAACACAGTACACCCACAGTTTCACAATACAACAACAACCAGAAAAAGGAATAGAATTCAAATGATTTTTTTGTAAGCACACAGCGCACACCAACACTTGTGTACTTTTATGACTTTACGACTGTTCAAGATGTGCAAAATCGCTACCAACGCCGCAGTGTTGCTGCATTTTGGTTGGATTGCGTAATGTCAGTTGCATAATTTTAGTGACTGACAGCCACTGTTGGGTTAATAAAATGATTTGGTGGTCGCTGCATACTTGCTGATGAATTCGCACTGCTGAGATGAAGTTGTAAATATGACAAACTAGCTGACCCGGCAAACTTCGTATCATACAACATTTGAATTAATTGAAGTAAAACGCCACCTGTTTTGATCTAAACCTGAACTGATTCAAGACGAATCCATCAAAAAACAAACGCATGCAAATCGGATGGTCCGTTTGAGTGTGATGCCGTAACTCACATACAGCCACTTACTTTTATATATAAAGATTTAAGTTCTATGGGTTGTGCCACGCCCCCTTGTTCAATACCCGCACCATTCCCTCTGTCGAAATGGAAAATGATAGGTTCGTACTTAGTTTCATTGCTGTGCAACTTTAAGTTCAGCAGAATAATTGGGTCAGAAAAAATGTTCCACGCCCCTTGTTCAACGCCCATCAAATCTTACCCATAGAATGACACATCTATAGGACGACGTTATACTAAATTTTAATGATGTACACTTTACAATTTCGAAGATATTCCATTATAAAGATTTTGCTTGAATGGGTGATGCCATGCCCCCTCGTCCAATACTCGCCCCATTGCCTCTGTCGAAGGACATGACTACATAGTAAGTTCGTAGTGAATTTTGATTGGTGTGTGACTTATGGTTTCACAGCTATCGTCTGTAAATTCGAGCTGGTGAAAAAGTGCCTCGCCCAGTTTTCCTAAAATTTTCATTCATACAAACCTTGTTTTGACAACTACGAACCAACCAAATCGGTCCAGCCGTTCTCAAGTGATTCACGGTCAAATATGGCAGGGATTTTCCGACTTTTCCAATAGATTTTTCAGAATTTTCTTTTCACATAAAGCTGATTTGACTCAAGAGGAATCCAACAAAATCCATGGAAATCGGCCGGTCCGTTTGAGCGTGATTCGCTTACACACATACACCCACTTTCTTTCATATATATAGATAGAAAATAGATAGATTTACGTCAAATAACGTCGGAAAAGCATGAAAACAAAAATTGTTTGGCTTACATACATCATGACGGCTTCTGGCCAGCCGTTGATTTTTCGATCAGTTCACATAAGAGAACGTTAATCGGTAAATAAAAAATGTTTTCCAAAAATATTCTTCATTGAGGACGTAAATGTAAGTCTGTAAGCGACCGAAGATGGGTTAAGGAAAAAAAACTGATCAAATTGAGCCGTTCTTTCTCTATTCATGTTTTTATTCCAAGTCTTAGAGTTTCGTTAAAACAAAAAATCTAACAATTCAAAAACAGTCTTAAAGTTTCACAATTCAATTGACATAAATAGCTGATTAGAGATCATTCTTGTTAATTGCAATCTTGAGTTCGAAATATCGATTAAACCCGATATTTTTTGTCAGTAGGAAATGAAAATCTTTCTTGGCAAAATCAACTCGGTGAAAGAAGGAACTGGTGCCTCGGTTCTTTGGGCATTCTTTCGCGAACGCAGTGTCGTCTTAGTTGCGGTTTGTATCATAGATTCAGTTAGGTTTTCAGATATCTGCTCCTCTCTTCTTGTTCCAGAGTAATTTGCTTGTGTCAGTTCCAGCATCAATTGCAGCTACACTGTCTGTGTTAATTTGTGCACTTGGACTGTGTGCACTTTGGTTTGCAGATATATGAGAAAAATCAATCATATACCAGAAAATCTATTTTCCAATATTAATTCGTCAGTCATTTTATACTGATTTAACAAAAAAACACATTCAATCTATAGTAAATTTTTTAAAACACTAGTGTTCCAAGCTAACTTGGCAACCATTTTTTATTCATCAATTTATCATTTCTCTATTAAAAAGTTGAACAAGTGTTCACTTTTAATTGCTTATTGACAATTTATTTGTTAGTGGTGGCCAGGGGCGGATTTAGAAAAATATTTCGGGGGGGGGGTTTCAAAAAGTAATCCTTTAATATTCATAAATTGTCTTTTAATTTGTATGTAGTTTTAATGTCGATCCTAATATTTCGTGGGGGGTTTCAACCCCCAAAACACCCCCCTGAATCCGCCACTGGTGGTGGCAACCACAGCTGTTGACAAATATTTCGCAGTTAAAAACTCCAATTGTCAAAACTCATTAAAAAGCGTAATTAATCTACGAAACATCTAGAAATTCATTAGATGTTCTGTATATATAAACCAACTAAACATTGACTTCAAGTTTTAGTTACAATTTGAGCAGCCAAGTAGTCAACGACTTTGAACCTCAAGTCGCTAATAGTGAAGAACTAAACTAAAAATGTGCGCTGAACTAAAAGTGATTGCTTTACTGCTGGCAGTGGTTTGGATTTTGCCCATCAATTCAATGCATTTACACTTGGCAATCCCAGGCCCATGTCCCGCAGTAGTCACCATGCAGGACTTGAACATGGAGCAGGTTGGTGTAGAGTCACTAAAATTCAAATTGTCATAATATTTCGTGGGCATATTTTCGTTCAGTTTGCAGGTCACTGGAATGAGCATTCTGGATATTCGCCGAAGCCGCATACTAGATGCATTAGTCAAGACATTAAGCTGCTGTCAAACGCTTCAGTGTCTTTTACCGAAGCCGCCATTTTTGGGTATGTAACAAATAATATAAGTGTATATAATCTAACATATACTTGAACATCTACATATGCAATGAAGGGCATTTATATATTATGTAAAAATCACCAAATTAAGGTAATTTTTTTTGTTATGGCTGTTGCTTTTGTTAGACCTGACATACGGCTTTCCGGGGATACGGACATATTAAATGTGATTAGTCCCGGAAAGATGACAATGGACTTTCATATCATACCAGGTAATTAAACATACTTTCAATTTTATTGAACTTATTCTATTTAAAATCATTTATTTAATATTGAGTGCAAAGTGGTCAGAAAATTTTCAAAAAAGCAAATCAGTAAAAACGCTTCAAAATTTCCAAATGTCGATCAACAAATGATCGAGTGTTTACCAGCTCAAGCTGGGAATCGAGCCAAGGGCCTCTGGTATAAGAAGCTAGCGTGCTACCCGCTAAACTATCGAGGCCGGCAATGCAATATATACATATATAACATTTCAAATAATACGTCGACTAACATAGACTTCAGACCTGTGAGTGTTATACAAAGTCACTATTGAGAGCAGTTAGTATATATTTGAGTGTTTAAAGTCTTTGGAATCGTCTCGAAGACTATAAGTCGCCATCATTGATGAGTTATTTATGGTTAAGTGTTCAATTTGTTCGATCACAAATCATTGCATCATGCGAGCTCCAAATTATGACTCAATCAACACCAAAATTTGTACAATTAAGGCAGGTTCTCATCTTGTGGCTCCGAAAAAGTGCACTTTTTTTTGGGAATTTTTTTTGAGAAAACGGTTAAAGATACAACGCTGAAAACGCTGTGTTCATTTTTTGGATATGAACACACATTTATTTAGAGAATAAAATTTTTCAAATTGAATGAATCAAAAAAGGGGGGACGGGGCGTCCATCAGTGGCGGCATGTCGGCGAGGACGTGTTCCGCTACCGGAAGTCATTCCGTCAAAACCCGTGATCTGAAGCACAAAAATCGAACACATTCTTAATGTGTACCGTATTATCTATTGAATGCACTAAGATCATGAAAAAAAATCAAAATTACAAAAGTTATGAGGTTTTGAAAAAAAATTAAGATTTTCGCATTTTTTTGTTCACTTATTATTTTTTTAAATAAACAATTTTCAATATTTTTGGCTGATCGTGGTTCGTTTATTAGAAAAAACCCTAAGGAACATTTGGAAAAAATTTGGTGACGATTGGTTCATTCCAGCGCCTTCAATCACTTCCGTTAGGTCCGAAAATGTGGTTCTCAGAAAAACGCGTTTAAAGTTTAAAGCACACTCGGCCGGTGCTCGACACTGCTCTATGTAACGGCCTGTAACTTTTGTAATTTTTCAGATTTTGATCTGAAATTTCTAGAGCACATTTTTGAAAATATATCTACACGATAAGGCAAACAAAAATCGATTTTTTTTTTCCACAAGGTGAGAAACTGCCTTAAAATTTTCTTTTGACGACAACTACATTTCGGTATCTCAACAAAAGTGCCTAACTTAATTTGAAAGTTAAACGCAAATTTATTGATCGAGTGGTAATAATTTCAGTGCATCGTAAAGTAGGCATAATTCGGTTAAGTTTGAAACAAAATATGCCCCAAATAGTGCCGCGGCTCTGATCCCAGAACTTGGATTTTTCTCGATTTTCGACAAGATTTAGACAAAGATGAGTCTTTATATCTCAGCAATGACGCATTCGATTTCGTCTTTGAACTCAGGTATTGTTTGTGGCTTATTCGTATAGACTAAAGATTTCACAAAACCCCTAAAAAGGAAATCACACAGGAAAATCTTGATGTCCAGTTAACAACAAAATTTCAATTTAATTCCAATTTGGAATACAACTCGGTCAAGAGATCATTGCGTCAAATCTATTATTTTCACAATATCAATGTTTTTAATCACAAATAATTCTCATGCACGTTAAACAATGATAACGAACGTTATCGGTATTGTCTCTCAAACTTCAAAACTTTTCATTGATGTGCCACAAGCGACAACAGAAACCATATCGATTTGATTGGAAGCTATTTAGATCCAAATTAATTTGAAAATGTTTCTTGTGCTCTTAAGATATATACGGTTTTTAATTAGTAATTTTGTCAAATCACCTTAGGGCTTTTTGACCTTTGCAATTACTTTAGCTTTCGATTTATTTAAGCAATCGATCCATACTCGAATAGTTCCCAATGATACGAAGACAAATTGGAACTCAAACTATTGAATGAGCTTGGTTTTACGAAAAGGATGAGTCAACCTTACCATGTATGACTGCTTTATAGTCAACATTAGACAATCGCCAGTTTTTTCATTACCCAAATACTTGTTGGGTCAAACAGAGCGGCTCTACATTTAATACTAACAACATGAACTATCGTCAACAATCCAAGTGAAAGTATCAGTGCTCAGTCACCTTATGTAACCAGACCTAATCCAATGATTCTCAAGAGCTCAGCATGGGAAATACTTTTGCGTAAAAAAATATAGGTTTTTCGAACTTTAAATTCAAATCTGACAAACTTCTTTTCTCCAAAATGGCCATTAAACAACATTGAAACTATCAGCTTTTTGGGTTTTTGAACTAGCAGCATTTGTGGCTCGGTGAACTTGTCAGTTGAACAAAACTGGTCTGACCTTATGTTTGGTTCCAATAAGTGTTGCTCCTCTCTTTGAAAATTCAAACGACTGTTCAGATTGCACCGTTTCTGGGCTTAGCAAAAATATGAAACTGAACTGAAATGCTTTACTCATTTGCATACTTTTTTTATTGCATACAGGTAGCGTTGATTATAGGATTTTGGGCACGGACTATGAAAACTATGCCATCACCTACGCTTGCTTTGATTTTGGATCCAAGGGCTTTGTGTGTAAGTTGCACTTTAAATTTATAATGGTTGATGGTTGATCTGAAAATTCACTTTGAATATACGCATTGGAATCTGCAGTATCTGTTTCGATCTTGATGCGCCAGCAAACACTCAGCGAGGAAGCCATCAAAGCAGCTCATGCAGTAATCCTCAATAATGGGTTGTCAGTAAATGATCTCTATGAGAGAAATCACACGAATTGCGATTAATTCTTCTAGGAAGGAAAGAGACGACCTGCTCAACTCTGTAGCTACCAACTGGACATATGTATATACATATGTGTCTCATTTCAACTTGATGTTATCTTTGGTACTTTCTACATATGAAGTACAGTTAAGCACGAATCTAAGAAAAATTAACAATTTCCATTAGATTTGAATGCATAATATGGTGAAACAATTATTTATAAATAAATAAAACACAGAAACATAAACAAACATCTATGTATGTACATTAGGGTGGCTCTTATTTTTCAAGTTTAATTTTTTGTTGGTGCTACCCCTTAAATTAGATCCTTTATATGAAAAAATTAGCGAAATCAAATTTTGAGCTAATCCGTTAAGTGTAAAGTGTGCCCCTCGGCCCTAAAGAATTCAAAGTAATGAAAAATTCACATGAAAAATCGGTTGACTTTTGGTATCAAAAAGTTTTTACCCAGTAATCACCCAAATCAAGTTCGGTGGAAAATTGCTTTGTTTACAGTATAAAAAAAGAGAAACAGATTCGTAAACTACATACAATATCTATCTATTATTGGCGTTACAGCCGAATGTCGCACTACGAGATGGGCTACGGCCGCTCCTACATACTAAAAAATTTGACCGTTTTAAGTACTGTCAAGTAGGCAAGCATTTCAGTTTTGAAATGACAGCGGTTATTCAAAGCTTCATGGCTATTTCTTTTTCGAAAAAATAACATTTTATTAATCTTTGCTAAAAAAAAATCAGTCGCGTTTACATTCGAAGTGAACACCTTCGGTCGCACAATGTCACCGTAACCGTAGGCAGTGGCAACCGGGGCAGTGCCTCACTAGCTGTACGCGAAGTGATGATATATTGGGAAAAAGCACGAATTCCGACGCAAGAGTTAAGGAACTGTATACCAAAGTTAGAAGCTCTGTATCAACAATGGAGCCCACTTCAAAAGCATGCTGGAAGATCGTCGGTGGTTAAAAAAAAAGCAATAAATTTCGTTGAAAAACTTGAGGATTTATTCGATTTCGATCGTCGGTGGTTCAAAACAAAAGAAACAAATTTCGTTGAAAAACTTGAGGATCTATTCGACTTCGATTTCCATTGAAGAGGATAAGCAGTTCTTAACCAATCAGCGGTTGCAAGAACGGCCTGGGTTTATTCATGGAATTGATTACCTGCATTGATTCAAGCAGCAGCGAAGATTTAGATGTATGTGATTTTCAGGAAGTTCCGTGAGTCTCAAAAGATTTATCTCCACCAGCCAAAAAAAAGAGGGCGTCAAACAATAATGACTCCTAAGCTTGCAGCTGCTTTGGATAGGTGCAAGATCAGTGACAGGAATGAAGTTCATATTCTGATAGCTGCTATTGAGGCTATTGGTCATGATGTTGAGAGTTTTGCAGTCAACAGGTGCTCTGTTCACAATTTTCGAGAGAAAAAAAGGCTACCGAAATCATAAATATTTTCAAGGATAGGAAATTGCACGCTGCGACCTTGCATTAACCCTTCTGTCAATACGAAAAATTTCCACCTATCTCCAATACGAAGGTACCCGGATACCTTCATACAATTTGTATGGGAAAAGTGAAAATAATAGCGCAAAAATTTTCAAAACCGTTGTTGGCTTATAAAACAAAGCGTTATTTATTAATAATTCAAATTCAAAATATTAAACACATATTAATAGTGCAATAATTTTAGCATATTCGTGTTTTACGTTGTTGCTTACGTTAATCGGAACAGATAGCATGGGCCATTGGCTTTTGGCCAGTGGTCCAAGTCAGGTTTTGTTCCTGCTGAAACGAACATAAGGACTTCTGTGCTCCGCAAACTGCTTCAAAACCTTTTTTTGTGTAAAAATTGTGATAAGGGAATTTTTTTGTCTATTCTGAATTTTCGGCTTCAGGGGCGCACACAGGATTTCATTTTAAAAGGCGTTCTGAATACAACTTTTGACCAAAATATCATTTAAAATCAATGCGTCAGTCATAATTTTTGTTGCTAGCAAATATGTGGCGAGTTTGAACCACCAATACCCCTCATGTCACCTTCTGAAGATATTCTCCACAGCATCTGGCTTTTTTGTGGTATCTAATTAATGTTTGCTGCGAATAACATGTGCTGCCAAGGTAAAAATATTGAGCATGCCACCACTTATCAATTTTTCGTACCACTTTTAGTAATGAAATGGGTCAACATTTGAACCATAACGTCTAGCGACCTTTGTACTATTGTATCAGGTGTACAACTTTGCTTCCGCCGTTTTCCGATAGGTGGCTGTACCGGCTGAGGCTGGTTGAAATACATAGATGGTAATGCCTTTAAAGTGAGTGTGGACAGTGCCTAACGAATTGTCATCGCCGTTTCAGTGACAGTTGTTCTTGTTTTCGTATTATTCACGCTCGAAAGTATCAATTTATGTGCCCAATTCTCGCCATTTGCGGGAAGTTTTACTTTTCTGTTACAATTCGAAAAAAATGCAGCTGAAGCGCATCGAATGCTCTCAGAAACTTACGGTGATGCTGCTCTGAGTGAAAGAACTTGTCGGGAGTGGTTTCAACGTTTTAAAAATGGAAGAGCGACATGACAAAGTCATCCTCCAACACGACAATGCTCGGCCTCACGTCGCAAAAGTGGTCAAAAAGTACCTGGAAACGCTGAAATGGGAAGTCTTGCCCCACCCGCCGTATTCCCCAGATGTCGCCCCTTCTGACTTCCACCTATTCCGTTCGATGGCACACGGCCTGGCAGATCAACAATTTCAATCCTTCGAAGAATTGGAAAAATGGATTGCTTCATGGATAGCGTCAAAAGAGGACTCCTTTTTTCGAGCCGGGATCCGAAAATTGCCGGAAAGATGGGAGAAAGTTGTCGCTATCGACGGACAATACTTTGAATAATACATCTGTAAGCACTTTTTCGCAATAAAGCTTTTAATTTTGAAAAAAAAAACGGCGGAAGCAAAGTTGTACACCTGATAAATTTAAGAAAAAATAAATTTATTTGTAATGTAATTTTTGGTTTATTTTGCACTTTCAAGGGCCCGGGGGCACACCTTTCCCTTATCTGATTGGCACTAAATTTCACAGATCTCTTTTTTTTATAGAATAGAACCAAACTGAAGGGTAGCCCACAAAAAATTATTGGAATTTAAAAAAAATTTTAAATAAGAGCCACCCTAATGTACATACATAACACGACTTAGTGTACAAGATTTTTCGATATCGGTGCAAATGTGCCACGCCCATTGTTCAACGCCCATCAAATCTTACCCATAGAATGACACATCTATAGGACGACGCTATACTAAATTTTAATGATCTGCACTTTACAATTTCGAAGATATTCCATTATAACGATTTTGTTTGTATGGGTGGTGCCACGCTCCCTCGTCCAATACTCGCCCCAATGCCTCTGTCGAAGGACACGACTAAATAGTAATAGTTCGTAGTGAATTTAATTGGTGTGTGACTTATGGTTTCATAGTTATCGTCTGAATATTCGGGCTGGTGAAAAAGTGTCTCACCCCGATTTCCTAAAATTGTTCTGACAACTACGAACCAACCAAATCGGTCCAGCCGTTCTCAAGTGATTCACGATCAAATATGACAGGGATTTTCCGACTTTTCCAATAGATTTTCCGGAATTTTCTTTTCACATAAAGCTGACTTGACTCAAGATCAAATCCAACAAAATCAATGGGAATCGGCCGGTCCGTTTGAGCGTGATTCGCTCACACACATACATCCAATTTCTTTTATATATATAGATATAGAAGAATATTATTGGTGGGGATAATGCACTGCGACCTAGTAGATCTATTGTGCCCTAGATAGAAGACAGATTTAAAAAAACAATTTCGGAAAAGTACGAAAACAGAAATTGTTTGGGTTACATAACATGTTACATCAGTGGCGCACACATGGGGAGGGGGGTTTGGGGGGTTCAAAGCCCCCCGAAATATTTTTAAGTTAGTACAGAAATGTAGTTTAAAACCGCAAAAAATGCACCTAAAAAAAAGTGTTTTCTAGACTAACAGCCCAATTCTATACACTTGAAAAATTCGCCATATTGACTATTTGCCCAGTTTTTACTATTTGTCAAGAATTGGTATTCTATTCCTATAAATAAAAGCTCTTTTCTATTGACAACAGCATACAAATTGAAATTTTGCCTATTGAAAATGGAAGAATTGTGCATGTTTACACGTTTAACGGTTGAGGAGGATAGAAGAGAAGAAATCAGAAGCAGAAGAAAACAAATAATTTGCATTCGTTGAGCGAAGAAGAATTCATGAAGAATTTCCGGCTAACTCGATCCTTGTGGCATCGATTAATTGGACTATTCTTGCACATACACGTTCTGGCGGCATTGCATTTTTTTGGACATGGATCCTACCAAAAATGCGTTGGTAAAAACTGTATTTTGCCTATGAGCCAATCATCTGTCTAACAAAATTGTAACAATTTAATAAAAATTTCACAATAGTTTCAAAATTACTTCTTTAATTTTATTATTTGTCTTAAATTTTGACAATTTGACAAATATCGCATATTCACGTTATGTTAAATTAAATGAGCTTTTTACTTTATCAATGTTGCATCAGAATGCCAACAAAGCTTTTGCTTGATAAAAATCTTGACATAAAAGATTGAGATAAAAAAATTTTCAAGAATACACAGAATCAGATTGTAACTTTGGGCCCGCTGAACACGAAACTGAAGATCAAAACAATTTTGTGAGAAGCGTTTCCAGTTATTTTGTTGTTTCAGTTATGAGCACATATCTCGTAAACGAAACAGCCGACTAAAACAAGATGTTCGTCGGTGAAAAGATAATACCGTAGCTTTTCCAGAGATATACAGATTGTCCAAATCAGATGAGATTTGGAGAAATTACTGACGATGAAAGTGGTAAAAAAGTAAATTTTTCGACCATTTTCAAAAATCATAAATTTCTGAATGTATTTTTTTTAGATAAAATAAATGATTTCCTTTTGTTTCAAAACCTAAAATGAAAAATATATTATTTGTGCAAATATGAAGCCTACCATCAATGGAATCGAAAGAAAAATGACAAAGTTATGATGCACTGAGGTAAAACACCAACTTTACATTTTTCACACCGTGCGAAAAAAAATAATTTTTTTGCCGAGACCCATCCTAATGTTGATATAGGCGTGAAACTAAAGATCATTTAGTCAGTATAGTCAGCTTTCATTTTCTGACCCAAAGTGATTTTTAAAGGACTTTAAAATTTTAAGGACATACACATTTCAAATTTTTTTTTTTTAATATTTGCGATTGTGCAATAATGAAGATATGGGTATCAAATAAAATAAAAGAATTGTCTCCTTTTAAATAAATGTTCTATTTTGAACATTCAGGACCAAAATATGTCAGGTAGGGGAAACATACATGTTTTGGATCTCAGTCTGTAGATTCATACATCTAAATTTTATGCTATTTCAAAGTTCTCAAAAAAGTTACACGGAAACCCCCCCTCCCCCTCGAAATAAAATCCTGCGTGCGCCACTGTGTTACATAACTACATAACGTCTTATATACATAACGACTTCTGGCCAGCCATTAATTTTTCGATCAGTTCACAAAAAGAGAACGGTAAATCGAAAAAAATATATATTTATATATATATATTTTCCAAAAATATTCTTCATTGAGGTCGTAAATGTAAGTTTGGTAGCGACCGAAGATGGGTTAAGGAAAAAAACTGATCTTTCTCTAAAAAGAAAGCGCAAGCCCACGCCGAAGATTTAAAATTGGCTAAATAGGCCAAATCCCGTAGACGAATAGTTATTCGGTCGGATACTGATAGAGGGCCGGCTATGTGCCCCATCCAATTTTTTTTTCAAGACTAAAAAGACCTAAGATATAGATTACAAAAAGACCATTTAGACTCAAAGTCCATTCGGAAAACTTTATATTTTACACTTGAAAAATTTCTACACTATTCAATATTCCTCGTTAGTTATACAGGGGTGTTATTTTGGTATTCAAAGAAAAATGCAATTTTTTGAGATAAATGATCGGATGTTTATTTCATAATAAAGAGGAAGGTATGCCGTTAATAATGAAAAACAACATCAGCCAAATGGCCACCACGACCACGCTTACAGGACCATATCCTTTTCATGAAATTTTCCATAACCAAATCGCAAAGTGGCTGCCCTATGTCCTCGATAGCCTCACGAATTCTATCTTTGAGGTCTTGAATCGACGCTGGGCTGTTGGCGTACACCTTATCTTTCACGTGGCCCCAAAGGAAGAAGTCGCAAGGTGTTAAATCACAAGATCTCGGTGGCCTATTGTGATCACCTCTTCCAGAGATAACACGGTCCGGAAACTTTTCCCGTAAAGAGCAATGGTTTCGTTGCTTGTGTGGCACGTAGCGCCGTCGTGTTGAAAGTAAACGTTGTCCAGATCAATACCATCCAACTCCGACCATAAAAAATCATTAATCATCTCTCGATAGCGCAATCCATTCACCGTAGCTGTTGATCCAACTTCATTTTCGAAAAAGTAAAGTCCAATGACTCCGCCGGACCATTAACCGCACCTTCACATCTTCACACCTTCTTCACATCACATCCCAACAGCTCGAATTTGTCCACCAATTTCTGTATTGCGGTCCGACAAGGTGCTTCACGACGACCCAAAAATGCTTTAGTTTTGCGAACTATGACTGCAAAATTTTCACCATTTTTGTAGTGAATTTTAATAATTTCAATGCGTTGTTGAAGCGTGTATCGTTCCATTTTTAGTAATGGCGTAGTTTCTAGTTGTCAAATGTCAAAGAATAAAAGCTTCAAAAGTGACAGCTACCGAAATACCGGGTGATTCAAAATAATACCTCTTGTTGGAAAACCCTAAATATCCATCTACAAGTCTGGTTGTTTTTATTTTGTCAGTAGGAAATGAAAATCTTTATTGGCAAAATCAAGGAAAGAAGGAACTGGTGCCTCGACTCTTTGGGCATTCTTTCGCGAACGCAGTGTCGTCTTAGTTGCGGTTTGTATCATAGATTCAGTTAGGTTTTCAGATATCTGCTCCTCTCTTCTTGTTCAGTCATTTGCTTGTATCAGTTCTAGCATCAATATTCACTTTGGTTTGCAGATATATGAGAAAGATTAATCAAATACCAGAAAAATCAATTTTCCAATATTAATTCCTCAGTCATTTTATACTGATTTAACAAAAAAACATATTCATTCTATAGTAAATTTTTTGAAACACTAGTATTCCAAGCTAACTTGCATTTAACACTAACTTAGCATTTCTCTATTAAAAAGTTGAACAAGTGTTCACTTTTAATTGCTTATTGACAATTTATTTGTTAGTGGTGGCAACCACAGCTGTTCACAAATATTTCGCAGTTAAAAACTCCAATTGTCAAAACTCATTAAAAAGCGTAACACAGCCACACAAAAAAAAATATGTTTTCGGGTCTGGAGGTCAGACCATGTTTACTATATGTTTTCGGGGTCGCTGAATTCGAATCCGAGGTCCAAAAAACCCCAGCACGTCAGGGTTCTGATATAACCTCAAAAAACCTTATATACAATTTTATTCGAGTCCGGGGGTCAGACCATGTTTATTATATGTTTTCGGGGTCGCTGAATCCGAATCCGAGGTCTAAAAAACTCCAGAATATCAGGGTTTCGACATAACCTCAAAAACTTTATAAAATTTTTTTTTCCGAGTCCGGGGGTCAGACCATGTTTACCATATGTCTTTGGGGTCGCTGAATCCGAATCTGTTGTCTAAAAAACTATAGCACTTGATTTGCAAAGAAATTCGCAAAATTTATTCATCCGACCTACGACGTGTGTCTGCATCCAGGGCACCTCCTCGTGGTGACTTCGGGCAACGGAGTGTGCCGGCTAAGTCCCTGGATCACGTCTTTCATGCCGTCATGGCAGGCGCACGCAAGCGTTTTACGATGCAGAGAGTCGAATCCTCAGTATCGGCGACTGGTCAGGGTGAGAAAGCGGGCCCACAGGCGTCGTCATCAAGCGACCGCAGTTTCACATTAGTTGGTGACTTGGCTAATGTGGAATTTAATGCTACAAGAAAGCGGCGCAAGGTTTCGCAATCACATGATTGTCATGCGAATCATGAGAATTTTTGTTACGTTTGTTCCAAATATGAAGTGACATCCTTGCAAAAAACGATTGATGATAATATTTGCAACTTATACGAAGAAATTTTCAATTTAAAGATGGATCAACATAATAGCTGGGTTCCGCGTGTCATTTGTAACATGTGCAAAAAGATGTTGTATCGATGGAAGGCGGACAAAAATAAAGAGAACATCAAATTCATCACTCCAGCAATTTGGAGAAAACCTAGTAGCCCAGAGCTTAGCTTAAATGATATTAAAGGCATCAACATAAAAAACAAACAAAAAATTGTATATAACAATGCTCCATCAATGACGGCTCCCGTTATAGTTGATCAAGTTAAATGCTTGTGGATCCATCGAAAATTCTCATTCCTCCGTTGCATATAAAGCTTGGTCTCATGAAACAATTCGTCAAAGCCCTTGATAAATCAGGGGCATGTTTTCAATACCTTCAATCCAAATTTCCGAAACTTTCTGAGGCCAAGTTGAAAGAAGGAGTATTCGACGGACCACAAATTCGAACTATGTTCAAGAATATGAATTTCATTCGTACAATGAATCGACTTGAGAAAGCAGCCTGGCTTAGTTTTAAAGATGTGGCACAGAACTTTTTAGGAAATAACAAAAGTCCGAAGTATAAAAAATTGTTGGCAAAATGGTTGAAGATTTTAGAAAGCTAGGATGCCTGATGAACTTGAAATTACATTTTTTGCATGCACATCTAGACAAATTTCCAAATAATCTAGGTGATTTTAGTGAAGAGCAAGGCGAACGCTTTCACCAAGATATAAAAGTCATGTAAACTCGATATCAAGGAAGGTGGGATGAAAATATGATGGCAGATTTCTGTTGGATGTTGAAGCGAGATACACCGAAAGAAGATAGAAAGCGTAAATCACTGCATAGATCTTTTGATGAGAAAAGAACCCGCTATAGTAGCAAACAAGAGTCTGCTATTTGATTTATGCGTCTGGTTTTTAGATACTACACAATGAAGTTTATCCATAACATTCTAAATGGTAACTTACCTAATTACTTATACACTCACTTAAAATTCATAAACGAAACGCATAGCATTAATACAAGACAGAAAAATAATTTCAAACTTCCTAAAGTTGGAAGAGAAATGGAAAAAAATTGTTTGTTTTATAAAGGTCTGAAATCCTACAATGAGTTGCCAGAGGATTTAAAACATTGTAAAAAAATCTTATTCAAAACGAAGCTGTACAATTATTGTAAGACCTTAGCAATAAGATAATTTTATATTTATATTATATATTTTATGTTTATATTATATATTTATAACAAAAATGAAATATGAATTAGGCCTAAAAAGCCGTAAGAAATAAAATAAATAAATAAAAAAGTCATTCGATTCCTATTGTAGTCATGTAACTAGTCATTTATTCTAGTATGTAGTTGAGGTTATGTCGAAACCCTGATATTCTGGAGTTTTTTAGACCTCGGATTCGGATTCAGCGACCCCAAAGACATATAATAAACATGGTCTGACCCCCGGACTCGAATAAAATTTTGTATAAGGTTTTTTGAGGTTATATCAGAACCCTGACGTGCTGGGGTTTTTTGGACCTCGGATTCGAATTCAGCGACCCCGAAAACATATAGTAAACATGGTCTGACCTCCAGACCCGAAAACATATTTTTTTTTGTGTGGCTGTGTAATTAATCTACGAAACATCTAAAAATTCATTAGATGGTCGGTATATATAAACCAACTAAACATTGACTTCAAGTTTTAGTTACAATTTGAGCAGCCAAAGTAGTCAACGATTTTGAACCTCAAGTCGCTAATAGTGAAGAACTAAACTAAAAATGTGCGCTGAACTAAAAGTGATTGCTTTACTGCTGGCAGTGGTTTGGATTTTGCCCATCAATTCAGTGAATATGAGGGGTTCAGGGGGTATAAACTATTTACCGCCAGGCCCATGTCCCGCAGTAGTCGCCATGCAGGACTTGAACATGGAGCAGGTTGGTGTATAGTCACTCAAATTCAAATCGTCATAATATTTCGTGGGCATATTTTCGTTCAGTTTGCAGGTCACTGGAATGAGCATTCTGGATATATGTTGCAGAATAGTACATGCTTTAAACATGACATTAAGCTGCTGTCAAACGGTTCAGTGTCTCTTACCTATGCCTTTAATTATAAGTATGTAACAAATAATATAAGTGTATATAATCTAACATATACTTGAACATCTTCATATACAATGAATTTCATTTATAAATTATGAAAATATCATCAAATCAAGGTAATTTGTATTGTTATAGCTGTTGCTTTTCTTAGACCTCACATATGGCTTTCCACCACCACCTTAGGAAATGTGACTGGTCCCGGAAAGATAAAATTTTACAATGATATCGTGCCAGGTAATTAAACATTCTACCAATTTAACTGAACTTATTCTATTTAAAATCATTTATTTAATATTGAGTGCAAAGAGGTCAGAAAATTTTAAAAAAGCAAATCAGTAAAAACGCTTCCAAATTTCCAAAGTATTTGTTGATCGAGTGTTTCACCAGCTCAAGCTAGAAATCGAACCAAGCGCCTCTGGTATAAGATGCAATATATAGTATATAACATTTCATATAATACGTCGACTAACATAGACTTCAGACCTGTGTTTGCTGTCCACGTGAGTGTTGTACAAAGTCACTACTGAGAACAGTTAGTATCTTTTTGAGTCTTTAAAGTATTAAAGTCTCGACTAGAAGACTCTTAAGGCTTGATTACACGTAACGAGTAGAGTGAGAAGACAGCAACTCGAACGAGTACTCGTTTCGTCTAAACGGTAAGGCGAGTTCTTGATTGAGTCAGTCACCGATGAAAGTGGCGAGAGAGCCGTTAGAATCACATTTTGTTTGCTAGGCCGAGCGACCACTACTTTACCGTTATATTTTTCTCTTTTCGCAGCGATTCGTGCAATCGCTCGTCACATGCGGCATCGCTCGTGACATGCGGTATGCGTCACACACCACTTTTCGCTCGGTTGAGTTTAATTGCGCGAGTTGCTTAGTTCATTTTGTGCATTGTAAAACCGAACTGACTAACCGCGTGTCGAAATACGTTTGAACAACTCGTCGCTTTTGCTCGCTATCCCAATTCTTTCGGCCTAGTACCATTTTGATGTCTCGTCACTCGACTCGTTACGTGTAATCAAGCCTTTAGTCGCCATCATTGATGAAATATTTATGGTAAAATGTTCAATTTGTTCAATTCGCCACAAATAGTGCCGTGGCTCTGATCGCAGAACTTGGATTTTTCTCGATTTTCAATGAGATTTAGACAAAGATGAGTCTTTATATCTCAGCAATGAGGCATTTGATCTCGTCTTTGAACTCAGGTATTGTTTGTGGCTTATTTGTATAGACCAGAGATTTCACAAAACCCCTAAAAAGGAAATCACACAGAGTTAAATCGCAAAATCTTGATGTCCAGTTGACAATGAAATTTAAATTTAATTTCAATTTGGAATACAACTCGGTCAAGAGACCATTGTGTCAAATCTATTATTTTCTCAATGTCAATGATTTTAATCACAAATAATTCTCATGCACGTTAAACGATGAACGAACGTTATCGGTATTGTCTCTCAAACTTCATTGATGGGCCACGACAGAAACCATATCGATTTGATTGGAAGCTATTTAGATCCAAATTAATTTGAAAATGTTTCTTGTGCTCTTAAGATATATACGGTTTTTAATTAGTAATTTTGTCAAATCACCTTAGGGCTTTTTGACCTTTGCAATTACTTTAGCTTTCGATTTATTTAAGCAATCGATCCATACTCGAATAGTTCCCAATGATACGAAGACAAATTGGAACTCAAACTATTGAATGAGCTTGGTTTTACGAAAAGGATGAGTCAACCTTACCATGTATGACTGCTTTATAGTCAACATTAGACAATCGCCAGTTTTTTCATTACCCAAATACTTGTTGGGTCAAACAGAGCGGCTCTACATTTAATACTAACAACATGAACTATCGTCAACAATCCAAGTGAAAGTATCAGTGCTCAGTCACCTTATGTAACCAGACCTAATCCAATGATTCTCAAGAGCTCAGCATGGGAAATACTTTTGCGTAAAAAAATATAGGTTTTTCGAACTTTAAATTCAAATCTGACAAACTTCTTTTCTCCAAAATGGCCATTAAACAACATTGAAACTATCAGCTTTTTGGGTTTTTGAACTACCAGCATTTGTGGCTCGGTGAACTTGTCAGTTGAACAAAACTGGTCTGACCTTATGTTTGGTTCCAATGAGTGTTGCTCCTCTCTTTGAAAATTCAAACGACTGTTCAGGTTGCACCGTTTCTGGGCTTAGCAAAAATATGAAACTGAACTGAAATGCTTTACTCATTTGCATACTTTTTTTATTGCATACAGGTAGCGTTGATTACAGGATTTTGGGCACGGACTATGAAAACTATGCCATCACATACGCTTGCTTTGATTTTGGATCCAAGGGCTATGTGTGTAAGTTGCACTTTAAATTTATAATGGTTCATGTTTGATCTGAAAATTCACTTTGAATATACGCATTGGAATCTGCAGTATCTGTTTCGATCTTGATGCGCCAGCAAACACTCAGCGAGGAAGCCATCAGAGCAGCTCATGCAGTAATCCTCAATAATGGGTTGTCAGTGGATGGTCTCGTTGTAAGAAATCACACGAATTGCGATTAATTCTTCAAGGAAGGGAAGAGACGACATGCTCAACTCTGGGCACATGTACATATGTGTCTCATTTCAACTTGTTAAGCACGAATCCAGGAAAAATTAACAATTTCCATTAGATTTGAATGCATAATATGGTGAAACAAATAAAAAACAGAAACATAAAAAAATCTATGTATTCGATATCGGTGATGAAGAATGTCTCATTTTATGCTGTTTGGTAAAAAATTACATGAGCCAACAAAATTTTGGGCTGAATTTTTTTGAGTTTTAGTTCAAGCAAACGCGCAGGAGTAAACCCCTATTAATGCGAGGTTCAGGTTCAGGAAGAACATATAGACTTGAGTTAAACGACCTCGCAGCGATGTCGAAGTTCACAATAAAGCCAAGAAAATCAATAAAGTATTCCACAGCTGCTTAGAATTTGCTCTTAGAGGGTTGAATTCCATGACTGACCCCTACTAGTTTTTCCTACTGAATATTTCTTTCAAACATATTTCCACTCTATCTCCAACCCTTAATGGGGCTTCCATATAAAATGATCGTTTTTATAAAATAGGCTCCAACTGCTCCCAGCTTGCCCACAGATGTGTCAGATATAACACCGACACTCATTTATATTCTCTTCCGAATGTTTTTTTCAAACATACCTATCCGTTATCTTCAAGTCTTGAGGGGGCTGCCATACAAAATTGCCTAATTTCCATGGAATTGGCTTCCCACTTGTAAATGTTGTAGTTGCGAAAGCTAGGAAACATCGTAGCTCAGAAACTACTGAACGGATGTGAATGATTTATTCAGCAATCGTCAAAGTTTTTTAATGCAAAAAATACAAAAATAATTAATGTTCAGAATTTCACCACCAGAGGGCGTCTCCCATACAATCGGAGTGAAGCGAAAATCGAATTGCATTGTCGCAACTCCATTAATCTCCCCATTTCGAACAGAATTCTAATTTTAGATGTGTGCTAGGTAAGATTAGGTTCAGAGGGCCTAATTTCATTCATTGTTTTGGTTCAATTTAAAAAAAACATTATTTTTTTGAAACCGTTGTGATGTGCTGAGTCCTGAAAAGTTTGTGGCTCAGTTTTAAATGTGTGGAGTTTGAATTTTGATCCTTCAACACAAATATAATAAAAAACAAATGTTGCTATTGGCAGCTGACATAAACCAAAAATCTTAAAATGGTCCATTTTGGAAACTATGGCTCGCGTCGGACAACTAACCGGAAACTCTTCAGAAAATTTTTCGCTTTCTTGACTCAGTTTTGTTGAAGCGCATTTTCCATATTCGAATTTCTTGACAATTTTCGACACAAAGCCAAAGTTCAAAAGTCAGACAAACTCAAAGAAATTACGAAAATCTTGCTTGCAATTTTCATGAACTCATCGAGTATCTACAAATTAACACATTGAATGTCACAACTACACAATGACAATTTCAAATCCTGCACGCTGATTGCCTTCGGTGCGATTCCACTCCCTCGCCAGCCATCGACACTCGATGCGACACGCAGTGATTACGATTCGAGATGTTCCAACAATGCCATTTCAATTGTTGCTGTTTACAAAAATCATTTGTCTCGCCACCGCTGCCGGCGCTGTGCCACTTTCAGGGCGACCATGTACTCGTACGTGCAGCCACCGACCGACCAGCGGCCGCATCACTCATTCGCAATGGTCTCTTCGACTGAATTGGCAGTGCGCGCATAATGCAACGCTTGAGTACTTTTGCGTTTATTGAAAGGCAGCGCAGTGCGTTCGGTTTGGTTGGGTTTGGTACACTGGACCAACGCTCGGTGCGGCACATCAAAACTAACGGCTATCAAGTGACCGCCGTCGGACTCGGAAATCCGGGTAATTCGAATGCTATTGCTGCACTTTCATTACACTACCATTGTTGTTGTTGTTTTTATTGCACACTCGACTGCGCACACTCGCACGCTGCAGCTTGAGAATCCACAAATGGCTGCGCGCATTCGACTGTATGTCTGTCTGTCTGTGTGTGTGTGTGTGTGTGTTTGTGTGTCTTTAATCTCTCATGTGTGAATTTGTAATTTTGCGTGTTTTAATCGACATTCAGGGGTTACTTACCCCTCACTTTCAAATTCAATTCTTGCCATGTTGACTGCAGTGTTGCACGCAAATTGCATCGATTGCTGCCAACAGGATTCGCCTAATCGCATTTGCGCGGTTTTGCCAGCGTCAACGGCGGCTGCGTTGCACTGAGTGGCATGGAATGTACACTGCTGTGCTGTGTGGCGAATGTGTGGCGAATCTAGTTGCAGCCGCTCCACTGCATTCGCTTACATTTTATTCATTTCGCTTTCAATTCGAATTTAGCTAATATCCGTTTTGGCGTAATGTTGGCGGAGATGTTGTTGTTGGTTGTGATAAATGAAGTTTGCAACTGCACAAATCTGATCTGCGTAGCAAAGCGAGGAGATTGGAAAATTAACCGCCATTCGAATATTTATGCGACAAAAGATATTACAAACTAGTTAGATATGGGAATAGTGTTGCATGGAATTTTTCAATGTGGTGAGGAGCTTCTCTGATTCAGTTTTTGAAGATACTGAACAGCAGCCAGTCTTACAGTTAACGCCTTTTCAAGCAACTGTTGGGCCCTTGTGAGACAAGTTGACGAATTTATTAAAATTTTTAAATTATAAAC
Source organism: Melieria omissa (assembly GCA_963971225.1). Taxonomy (NCBI): domain Eukaryota; kingdom Metazoa; phylum Arthropoda; class Insecta; order Diptera; family Ulidiidae; genus Melieria; species Melieria omissa. The sequence continues at coordinate 132,075,450 of OZ020267.1, read as the reverse complement.
TCGACGCTTGACATAATAGTGTCTACTCATAAGAGCTCAGAATAGCTCAGAACTGTTAAGAGATATCACATTTATTTTATTTGTACAACATTTGAGATCAAAAAATTTAAATTTCTCAAATCGAATTGGGTCGAGAATCGAATCAAAAAAGATATTTCCCCTACCATAATTACTAGCGATCTTTTTGGAAACCAAATAATAACTGATTTTAGTATCGATTTTGTTTAGTTAAAAATTTAAAAGCAATTTTAGTACAGAAATATACTTTCGAGCATTTAAGTCACAAAGTTTTTGAAGAAATCTTGAAAAGCTCATCAACAATAGAACATCAATAAATTAGAATAAATGCTGCGTAGAGATCCAGTCGCGTAGTCACTGCGGCCCAAGACAACCTTATGTGACAAAGTTCTCATTAAATTACAGATCGTTTGAAAACTCTAAGTTCAGAAGGTAACAGATCCTTCAAACCAGATCCAGAACTTCAAAAGGTACAAAGCTATGTCCCTAGGTGATCAATCCACTTAGTAACATATTACGGTGAAAGGAAGGTCTTCCTTAGGAATTGGAGTCTGGTTTTAGCAAATCCATTACAGTGAAACAGGATGTGTTCTGCTGTTTCCCCTCTCTTTATTACAAAGCCCACACATACAGCTCTGTACTATTCCCATGGTTGACATCAGTCAAAAAAACCGCGACAATTCGCATACCAGTTCCATGGAGCATTACTGATAGCCGGGATCTACACTGGGGTATACTTATATATCTGGCATAAAGATTTTCGACAGCCTTTTATCTTCAGTGCTCTTTTAGTAATGGTTAGCTTTGTATTCAGCTAAGGTGCTATCAAGTTGTGCATTGCGAGACTCCAAGTCAATTTGTAAAGAAATAGTGACCCGATAAGTTTATTGGCAGCGCTCTTTCTGGCGAGCCCGTCTGCTGTCTGAGAAATCCTAACTCTGTGTTGCCAGATACCTGAAATGACTTTCTCCTAAATCTCAAAATAAAACTGAAACTCCTCACAAAAATTCAAAAATCCTAATCCTCCTATTTTCTTTTATTTTTGTCATTATTAACTAAGGAATTAGACTTCTCACAAAAAATAAAAATATATTTATATTTTCATTTAGCTTCAGCTTGACAACAACTTAACACAAGCAAAACATATAAGAAATTAGATCGCTTTTGTAAACTCCTTTATTCATTGCATAAACTATACATTTTGAATCATAAAATTTAATTAAATTAAATTAGGCACTTAAGCTTTCAATATTCAAAGATTCAGTGCCAGTAATGATGTCAGATGTATCACCATCAAAATTTCCTAAAATTTCTCCTGAACAATTCTTCCTCTTAAAAATTCTCCAAAAGGGCCAAGAATCTCCTAACGAGTTTTTCAACGTTCGATTTTCCATTGAATGAAGTCTTAGAAAAACGTTCGTTCAAGCCCTAATTTGTTAAGTTTATTACGTAACGGAAAGTCGGTTAGTCAGTAAGAAGCCGTGTTTCGGTGTCTCCAGGGCTTTTTTTTAGGTCCTTTAATTAAGGCAGTAAGCCCTTTGCAATTTAAGCTAAGAAACTGTCTGAGGGTTTTTGTTTTTAACCGATCCAGATAGTCTGAAGTTGGCTGTTCAAATCAACCTATAGTTGGGCCTTAAGTTAGGTGAGATTATAGAATGTAGTTATTATCTGCTATATGTAAAAAATAGTTTTTGGGTCCACTGTAGTTCCCTCCATTTAAGAAATCCGGTGTAATTCTGTTTCTGTTGGGTTCCCTGTAGAACAAGATGGGATCTTTTGGGAACTATTCGTAGTACCTTAAGGCTTAAGGCTTCAACCATGGTAAGGTTAAGATGGCTGCCTCTACATGAGACACACTTACACCTATATGGCCCATTCTGATACAACAATTTTAACCATTTGAAATGGGTATTCGGCACGGGTTTGTCAACATGTTGTGTAGCACACGTTTCTAATGGCTGAGTGAAAAGTGGAAGGGGACCTTCAGTTTAATACAGTTGGAAGAAATTGAAATTTTTTTTCTTTAACACTTGGAGATCTGCTCAAGGTGCGGTTGTGCCATTCTTTTCATTTTCATCTACTTTTTGTGGATAGCGATAGAAGTCTCTTACCAGCTCGGCAGGCCTCGATAGTCCAGCGGGTAGCGTGCTGGTTTCTCATACCAAAGGCCCCAGGTTCGATTCCTGGCTCGGGCATATGTTTGTCAAAACAGTGTTGCATATACAGTTCAAAAAACGGGTGAAATATGTGGTATCACAATGGACCTTTCGGGCCTCCGAATGAGTCTCTTATAGAGGCAGCCACCGCAACCTAACCTAACCTAACCTAACCTACTAGCCCGTACTAGGGATTCAACTCAGCACCTTTAGCATGATAAGTCAACGCGTTTCCGCTCGGCTATCGAGGTCAGTAAAGGTCACCAAAAGAATCAGTTTAGGCGCTCAATAACACTGAATAACAAATTTAAATTTTTTTCCAACACAACCACGGAGCTAAAACCAAAAATATTCGATAGTAGGAGTTTTGAAAGATAACGTCTTAATCTTTTTTGTAGAACGAGGCAATGTTTCTCCCTTTTTGCACATCCGTTTGGTTGATGGGCATACCAAAACCATGTAATCAGGTATATAATGTTATTTTAAGTATATAATGTGTTGAGAAATTTTATGTAACATACTACGAGGAACATTTTTGTAGAATATTTTAACCCTTTAGCGCCTATTTTCCTGGGTAAAGTTTCCTTTATTTCCTTAAAAGCCAAAAAATTTCCTTTGAAACAGGACTTTTAGGGAAGAAATGTACCACAAAAATATTTGCCATAAAATTCTCCTATAGGTCTCTGAATACACCAAGTTCAAAATGTAGCTTATACGCCATAAATAAGTAAAAACTAAAGAAATGTTTGTTTTAATCAAAATTGGTGGTAAAATGTTCACCAAACTTGATGGATTTTAGAAGGTATTGGCTTATCGTTATATATCCCTCCCCCGCCCCCTCTATCAATATTGTTGTGCAGTGTTATATAAATACTGATTACAGATCTCAGAGACTCTAGAACTCAAAGAAATATCATAATTTTGACGCAAAAGTTAAAGCCACTCAACATCAAAGAATGACTAGAAAAGCCACTAATCCCAACTAGCTCCGTTTTCACTATCTTGCGCCTTAATTTTTCAGAAAATCTTATAGAACATCGTCATTCGAAGCACTGCACGCAGCACTAATGCCGCTCGTTGCGCTCACTTTCGCTGTCCGAAGTGATGAACTAATCTGCCAGCAAATTGTCATGTGACACGCTGCACGCTGCACGCAAACGCTGCGCAAAATGTTGCCAATGCTCTCAATGCGCTGAACGCAACAACAATAATCTGCAGCGCGGCAGTCGTGCAAGTGATGAAATCATTAAAATGCTGTGCAAGTGCAACACGGATAACACGACGTGCAGCATCAGCAACAGCAACAATAACAGCACGAGGCGGCGGCTGTCCCGACTTGCTCAGCTCGCTTTGAAATTTGAGTGGTCGATTTGGATGATTTTTGAGGATTTCAGCGACAGTGCGGCAACACTGCAGCGGGACGCGGGACGCGGTATTTACGAAAGTGATAAAATCGCAAGATTAATTTGCGATTTTACGTGGCTCTGGCGCTGAACTAAAGCAACTATACGAGTAAGCCTCGAGTGGCTGCGCGGGGTGTGAGCGCCGGCATGGAGGGTGCGCGTGAGAGGGTGAGGAAGCGTCCTTTGCTTTAAAGCATTTTTATTTTGTACCTACAAAAAAGAAATTTTTGTTGTTGTTCTTCAAAGCCATGTTGTCGCATCGTTTTGCTTCATCTTCGGTCGACGACGTCACGTGCCGCGCGTATGCGAGCACAACAATTACGTTGAAAATTTTCAGCTGTGCGCAGTTGTGGCGGCTGGCCGCACGAGCAGTGTGCGCTTTCAGTGCTATTGTTGTTGTTGTTTTTGTTGTAGGTGTTGCAATACTAATAATTGTTATTGCAGCATGCGAAAGTCGGAAGCGTGCGATTGGATTTCAATGGAAAACCGAAAATGTCCTTGGCGCACATTTTACGCTTCAAAGTGTGTGTACGCACACACACACATTGTAGTTGTTGTTGTTTTTGTTATTATGCCCAATCAACGCTTGCGATCATTGTGCGCACACAATGAGCTGAAGTGAACATTTTCCAATATTTTCACAAACAGCAAAAATACGTCGGCGAGTTTGTTTTGCTTAGACTTCGAGGGTGGCTGCCATTTGCTGTTTAGTTATTTTTTTCACTTTATCATTTTTCTTTTTTTTTCGCCCTGCACTGATTGCGAGGGTGTAGTGTGCGCGGTTTTCAATACAACGTCGCTGCCTTTGTGGGATTTGAATTGTGCGTCGCCGTGGCCGATGATGTTCGGTAATTACACGGTTTCCTATTCTCATTCATTTGGCATTGTTGCCAAAAAATTGTAATTTTCAGCATTGGCGATGCTGCAGATAATCTTAGCAGCGTGTGTCGGTGAAAAAGTGCAGTCTTCTGGGAAAATATTTGTTGTTCGAGGCCATGGCGATTGTAACAGTCTCAAGAACATTACTGGGTGAATCATTAAACTGATCGTGAAACTTCTCCAGAAGAAGCACGTCAACACTGCTCACTTATTAATTAATGCAACGAATAGTGAAAGCTTATTTTGTTATATCTCTTTGACTAATCGTTGGAAGTCCTTGGGTTTGTAAATAAATTAAACAGAACAAAGTTATGCGCGTTTAAAATTTGCAATACGACAATACGATTACGAGTATGTCCCAGTAGTCGTGAAAGGGTTAACATTGGAAGAGTTTAGAAAATGCAATGCATATAATACAATTTAATTGTAAGTACAAACATATTCATTAGAAACGAGGACACTAATTTCCTTAACCCTTTCTACCGTGAATTTTACTCTGTATCTCGATATTACTTTTTGGTATTTAAATCATTTGCCTAAGAAGTGTGCAAACAATATTTGAAGTCGCCACGCCTCTTTGTTATAGATATAGAGCTAATTTACTATTGAACAATTTTGGCTTTAAACGAGTTAAATACATTTTGTATCAATATTTTTTAATTACAGAAAACTTATTTAATATTTATGGAAAAATACAAAATTATCACTATGATTTTTTTTAACCATTATTAAAGAAACAGGGGTTTGACCCAACACACTCAATTCGTAGGCTTCAATTAGAACACAAACTTTCTCTGATATCGCTGCAAATTATTGGAAATTATTTTGGGAATAACAGTAAAATTTTTGCAATTTGCTTTGAATTTAATTCTAAAAATATCAGGTGTACAACTTTGCTTCCGCCGCGAAAAAGTGCTTACAGATGTATTATTCAAAGTATTGTCCGTCGCTAGCGACAACTTTCTCCCATCTTTCCGGCAATTTTCGGATCCCGGCTCGAAAAAAGGAGTCCTCTTTTGACGCTATCCATGAAGCAATCCATTTTTCCAATTCTTCGAAGGATTGAAAATGTTGATCTGCCAGGCCGTGTGCCATCGAACGGAATAGGTGGAAGTCAGAAGGGGCGACATCTGGGGAACACGGCGGGTGGGGCAAGACTTCCCATTTCAGCGTTTCCAGGTACTTTTTGACCACTTTTGCGACGTGAGGCCGAGCATTGTCGTGTTGGAGGATGACTTTGTCATGTCGCTCTTGATATTGTGGCCACTGTTCTTTTAGCGCGCGACTAAGGCGCATCAGTTGCGTTCGGTAGCGATCTTCTGTGATGGTTTCACCCGGTTTTAAGAGCTCGTAGTAAATCACACCGAGCTGATCCCACCAAATACAAATCATAACCTTGGCGCCGTGAATATTCGGAAGAAGCATGCCCGGGCTTTCCCCATGATTTTCTGCGTTTAGGATTATCGTATCGAACCCACTTTTCATCACCGGTTACGATTCGATGTAAAAACCCCTTACGATTTTGTCTTTGAAGCAGTTGCTCACATACAAATAGACGGCGCTCGATGTCCCTCGGTTTCAACTCGTACGGCACCCAGTTTCCTTCTTTCTGAATCATGCCCAGGGCCTTGAGACGTTTTGCAATGGCTTGCTGACTCACTCCCAACGATTCGGCAAGCTCTTCTTGGGTTTGGCACGAATCTTCATCAAGCAATGCTTCTAGTTGTTCATCTTTGAAGGTTTTTTCTCTTCCACCACCATGTTTGTCTTCGACATCGAAATCACCATTTTTAAAACGTTGAAACCACTCCCGACACGTTCTTTCACTCAGAGCAGCATCACCGTAAGTTTCTGAGAGCATTCGAGTTTCGAGCTGCATTTTTTTTCGAATTCTAACAGAAAAGTAAAACTTCCCGCAAATGGCGAGAATTGGGCACATAAACGGACATTTTCGAGCGTGAATAATACGAAAACAAGAACAACTGTCACTGAAACGGCGATGACAATTCGTTAGGCACTGTCCACACTCACTTTAAAGGCATTACCATCTATGTATTTCAACCAGCCTCAGCCGGTACAGCCACCTATCGGAAAACGGCGGAAGCAAAGTTGTACACCTGATATAAATTTGTTGGTGCCTACTTAAATTAAAACCCATAAATCAATCGAAGCTTTTGCTATAAGATGACAAATAGGTGAAGTTGCTCTTAGGCAACTTTGAGGTCGAAAGGGTTAAGGACGTTCTGTTACCAGTCGTAGAGGCACAATAGATCACTTTTAGTTGCGTTGCATTACATTCATAGATGAGTTTTTCAAGCTTCTCATTGCTTAGAATATTTCCTTATCTAACAGGGATAGATAGCAGCCGCCGTGGCTCAGTTGGTTAGTGCGCGGGCCAACGAGTCGCATGATCGAATACTGCATGTAGTAACACCTAAAAAAAATAACGGGAAACTCGTTTTCTCTTTCGGTGGCTGTCCTCTCAGCTGGAAATGGCAAACCTCTGAGAGTAAAAATTGCCTATGAAAAAGCTCCCAACCTGCCGTTCGGAACCGGCATAAAACTGTAGGTCCCTTCCACCCGCGTACAAAATTCACACGCACAACACGGGTGGTTGCGGGAAGCTAGGCCTTAGTCTCGCGTAAGCGGGCTGTTGTGCCAATCAATTATATAAAAAAAAAACAGGGATAGAACTGTGCCCACTCGTATTGAAGTGAGATATAGTAAAAGTGAGATGTAGCGAGTGTAAGATAACACCAGATATGACTCATTACCACGCATTTCAAACCGCCTTCGGTTGCGATATTTATTGACCCCACTGGGCCGAGTGGGGATCGCCAGTGTTTGTGATGCACTAAAAATCTCAATACAACTTTTGACTGATTGAATTGGGATTACAATCGCATACTTCTTCACTTACAATTTTACACAAAAATCATGTTCCCTGTCGCTTCACAATTCACAGAACCGATGAGCTATAACTATAATGTTCAAAAAAATTACACAGCAATTTAATGGATTATTAAAATCTCCCAAGGGCAGCGCGTAGTCGACAAGTCATACTTGTATGCTCCACAGTTGCTCATATGTCTCGCAACTTCCCGCTCGCGGCTCATGTAAAAGATAGTCGAAAATCTCCGCAAGCGTCGAATGCTGCTTTCAACGTTTGAAATTGGAGCTGTGCAGCGCATCGACAGTCTCGCGCCAATGCTTATCAGTGAGTGCTGTATGTAATTGACAGAAATGCGGCCGATAACTCAGCTCAACTAGCGTCACAGCCCCCCGGAACCCGTTCGTTGCTCTCAAAGGCTGCGATTTAATTTAAATTCGATTTTAATGCACCAGTTCGGATTGTTTGTGTCTGTAAGGCGGCAAGTGCGCTGCACTCTGCTCGCATCTAGTTGGCCCACACACACATTGTGGGAAAAACTAATTTCTTTAATGTACGCCATATATTTCCTTCGAGTCTCGAAAGTTGCCATTTTTCTGTTTGGTTGCAATTTCTTGTTTTTTGGCATATTTTCGCCAATATTCATACATAATATTTTATGCGCCGTTTTGGCTGTCATAACTGCAGTCAGCCGCATGTGTGTGTGTGTGTGTGCACGTCCGCCTCTGCTGTCTGGTTCGGAACCGCGCCGGGCGGTTTGGCCGCGCCGCATAGCTGCGTTATTGCGGCATGACGCCGCAGCGTTGTTTGGCAAGCGGCTCGCAAGCCGCCAAATCATGCTGTCACTTTGTGTTGATTTGGTGCAGCTTGGCTTGGCGGTTTCGGTGGCCGTTGCCAATTGCCAAATGCTGCACTGCTGGCACTGCGCTCAATTTGTGCTTATTTTATTCGAATTAAATATTATGATGAAATTTTAGTTTGATTGGAGAAAGCTCAGTGCTATAATAGAATTACACCAAACTGATTGAGTTCGTTGTAGAAAAGGCGATCTTGCTTCATCATTCATTGGTCATAATTTCTTGAAAATCTCGTCCAATCGAGAGACACACATGAGTCTTTGATTCTGACATCCACTCGCCAACTTTTACCCATAACTCAAATGCTCAAAGACAGGCTTTACTTGATGATGAAACCACATGTTGCTTTTCTTAACCCTCTTGTGCATGAAAAGGCCTGACCATACCTAGTGACCACTTCAATTGCAATTTTTATATAAGAAACTAGCAGGACCCCGCGGCTTTGCACGCAAGTTTGAAGTCAATGGAGACAATAAATCAAGTTCTTCTTAACCCTTTATTGATCCCGTCAGATTTTTATGAAACAATACTTATACAATTATTTCTCATTTGAAGTGCTTTCACCACATTTGAAGTCAATTAGCGCATTAAGCTATGTTTTCCCACACAAACCCTTAACCCATTGTTAACCTCGTCGAATTTTTATTTTCGAAGCAATAAAATAAACGTATTGAATTATCTCTAACTTAGAGTACTTAGAGTACTACTAAGTTTGAAGTCAAAAGGCGTACAAAATCTTGTTTCCTAATACAAACTTTTAACCCATAGTTTACCCCGATAGATTTCGATTTTTAAAAACGTGAATGCCCCATATTGAATTATTTCGCATGTTAACTGCTTTCACCAAGTTTGAAGTCAAAAGGCCCATAAAATCTTGTTTCTCCATATAAACTTTTAACCCATTGTTGACCTCGTTATATTTCGGTTTTCAAAAAAAATTTAAAACACGTGTCGAATTATTTCTCTTTAAGAGTAAGTTAACCAAGTTTGAAGTCAAAAGATGTAAAAAATCATATTTCCTCATACAAACTTTTAACCCTTGGTTTACTACCTCAAGTTTTGATTTTTAAAGAAATGAGAAACACATGCCAAATTATTTTTGTTTTCACCCGTTTTCACCAACTCTGAAGTCGATAGGCCAATCGGTTCAGGGTTTTTTCGGAGTCTTTCAGTACATTTCAGTACAACCTTAAATCTTGGTTCACACCGTAAAATTTTTTTTTCGAAAAATTGAAAAATACGTTTCGAATTATTTTTGATTTAGAGTATTTTCAACAAGTTTGAAATTAATAGGTCTATTATATAAAGTTGTTTTTCATACAACACCTTAACCCATGTCTGAATACAGTTTGAACAACGTCTAAGACTATTCTTGTAGAGTATTTAAGATGCGTAATAATGTTTGAGACTCAAATCAGTAATTTGGCTTTTACAAGTCTCTCAATGAAACTGTCAAACAGCTTCATAGTCACCTATGTCCTAGTCAGGGCAAAGCAGATGAACTTGACCAGACACTAGTGAGCAGCTTGACCAAGATAAACCTAGAATCCAAGTTAGATATTCGTTAGCTTCAAACCCATTCAAATTCCATAAAAGAAATTCACTACAGATCGGACAATAATGAATACTGGTTTCACTGGTCCGGCTAACCTTCAATCTTTGTCGTTCTGGAGAATTATTTTTCTAAGCAGGGACCACATAATGTCCGTGGCCGATGTTTTGGCTGGACACTGTTCAATAGGCAGCCACGCTGGATAGTTGGGGCTATTTTTGCAAGAGTCGAATTGATAAAGAAGAGAATGAAAGCGTCTCATTGTTATTTTCCAGTATTGCAGTCTCGTCCGTATCTTTGTCCAGTCTTAGTTACCAGGGTTTGTTCGTCTTGCTTCGATACCACATATATGCAAATGTAGGTCTTACTATAGTTTTTGATGCGACAGTGAGATCGAACTTGTTCACGCGCATAGGATTAAAGTTGAAGATAAGTTTCTTTCCATATCTCAAAGAGTTAATAAAAAGCTACGATTTTTAGTCGCTAATATAGGAATTTTAGAGTATCTGAGGTTTTTTATGATACGAACTCAAGGAGACTCCTATCAATGCAAAGTGTTGGTTTTGGAAGGATACATGCAAAGGTTAGAAGGCAGGTGCCTGAATAATAAATTTGAGAAAACTTGATTCGAAGTCATCAAGGCCACAAGTACTGGGGGTAAAATCTCAGCAGAGAGACCATTTCACATTTACTGAACGAACTCAAAACTAAGTCTCTCTTTGGAATGAATGAGCCCCAGTATTTTACTTCTCAGCCTTTTGAAGAGCAACACAGGGCTGTAATTAATGTAAGTTAAGTTTAAGATTCCATTACGTAGACTTGAGGTAAATAGTTAAAGTAAATAGCACAAAAAAAGAAGTTTTGGGATGCGTTGTTTGGGAGTTTATTGTTTGCTTGTCTGCAAGGTTAAAGGATCTGAGGGATCTTTATTTATGTTGAGTATAAATTTATTCATCGATACTGCACTTTACAATGAAGAGAAAATTCTGATTGGTTTTTTTTGTGTTTCATAGAACCTATAAGAACGTACTTCTAGGCTGGATCTGTGTTCTTGAGGAAGTCTTTTTGTAAATACTGGTTGGAGTTTTGGGGATCAAAACATCATTGGTTCATAAATAGATGGGCACTGTTGGCGTTTTTCCAGGAGTGTTCTCTGCTCTGAAGTTTCTTCTAAATACTGACCGAAGATTTGTTGGGATCATAGCATTATTGATTATTAAGTGACTTTTATATTTGACAAATTTTTCATGTCCACTCATGTGCTGAATATTAAAGCTCTGGGGATAACGATCTGGGATCAAGGACTTTGTCAAGAACTTTGGACTCTTAAATTTCATACCCATTTTTTAATCCTGCTTCCAATTTTCCTTACAGTTAAAAACACAAGCCGTTCTCGAGATAAATCTCCATCGCGAAAGGATTAAAAATTCGAACAAAAACTTTGCATCAGCACATTTCTAGATGTGATTTATGTATTGCAAGCTTCCATGTTGAATTTACTTTTCTGTTTTACAAATTGATTTCAATTTTCTAAAATGAACATTTTAATTATTGCAATGAAAATGTTCCAAGTTTGCTGTCAGCTGTGGTAACTTTTTGAAATTAAAAGGAAAAACCAAAATTGCCCCCATGAAGTGCCCCCAACTTTGCCATTGTACATTCGTATTCAGTGCACTTGACTTGGCTGGCAGTTGTAATTAATTTTAGTATTTGCCATCGAGCGAGCGACCGATGCGAATATGAATTCATTATGACAACCACGACGAACCAATGCCAACGCCAACAGCAAAATCCATTTTGTACCGAATATTCATTTCACTTCATTTATTGACATTGCAGCCGCACATGCGTCTGTGTTGGTGAGCGGTGAGCGGTGTGCGGTGAGAGCATTTAGGAGACCAATTAAAATTCGGTATGGTCGTTCGTTGGCAAAGAATGTTGCCTGGACAAAAGCGTTGCAGGAAAACCTGGTTGATGGATGATGATGAAGTGGAATGCAATGATGACGTACGAGGGGCGACCGTGAAGCGTTAAGCGCTTCGGCATAAATCAATTGAAAACCGCACAATTACAAATCGAATTTTAGGGTGCGCACTCTTTGGATATGCAGCATGCAAACGAGCGCTTCGAGCGCGGCACTCAATCAGCGCATTGCAGCGGTCAAGCGCGGCAAAGTGTGTCGGAAACAAAAGCGGCATCAATCGGCGGCCGGTAGCGGGTGTCTGTGGAAATTGGAAAATGGGGAAAAACGCCAGCGCGGCACGCAGATTGATGGCGGCTCATTACGTCGGCATGATTGATACCCGAATGGATTTTCCAATTAGAGCCGAATGGCAGCTCATTTAAATCCGGCATTATGGATGGCATTTTAAAGAGCACTGACAATGCTGCGCGGCAGCTCAGCCGCTCAGCGCTCACCGGCAAGTGACCCCATTCGGCTGACGGTGATTTGCAGCTAAGTGCAGCACGTACCGTACGCCAATAACAACTGACACCGACAGCGTTAACGCCGTAACGACGCGCACGCCTTGCCGGCTATCAATGTGGCACGTTGCACGTTGCAGCGCGGAGCACGCAGCCGACCAGCAGAAGCAGCCGTGAAAGCAGCAAAGCGTCTTCTCACTCTGCATGGAGCACAAATTGTCCCAAGAGATGAAAGCGCCCAGCCAGCGCCAGCGATAATCCGCTGTCGCACACAACGGAAGCTACGAACGACAGCAACTGACGCACAGCTGCTGCAACTGCGCGGCGCGGGTTGAAATGAGGTGGCGCTGGCACGAAGAAAGGAAACTCAAGTTTAAATGGCAGATGTGCATTGTTTGCATAACTAATTTTTGTGACATTTTAACGCATAAAAAATTCATAAGCGCAAAGCACTCGCGTTGTTGCAGTTACCAAAGGCGGCCGATACGTGTCGGCAGACGGCAGCCGGCAGCGAAGGGTGAACGCATTGATGACAGTTTAATGAAACTTAAGAGCAAAGAAAATTCGCATTCGTTGACTGCAGTGATTTAAAAAATGTTCATGAGTAGAATTTAGTGCAGTTGGAAGGTTCGAATTTTAGGATACTTTGTTATTGTTTTTATTGTAATTATTATAAGAAGACAGTTGCACAATTTTAGCATTCTTCGAGATTTTGTATGCCGTCTTTAATCTGAACACCTCTTAGAGTGTTGAGACAGTTTTAGTTGTCATATTTATTTTACCGTCAAGTTGAGTTTGAACTTTGTATGATTTGTGTCTCGTTCGATCGTGTCGCATTTGTTAAAATAAAAAATAAAAATCACTTTCGAGAATGTCAGAAGTGAGTGTGTTCTACTTACTTCTGTTTCAAGTAACTAAACGCACAGAATCGTCCTTCTTACCACCAAGCACCTAAAAACAAAAGTATTTTCAACACTAACTTCGAGCCGCTGAACACGAAACTGAAAACCATAATATTTTGTAAAGAAGTGTTTTCGATCTGGTTTTAACATCTAAGATAAAAGATATATTATTATTTTGGTGAAAATGAAAGATATATTAAGTATTATAACTTTGGGCCAATGAACATGAAACTGAAAATTCCAAAAATTTTTTTAAGAAGCATTTTCTAAAAATATTCAAAAAGCCACTGTTTTTTCACTGTTGCTTAAGTTATGAGCACATATCTCGTAAACGAATCATTCGACTAACACAAGCTGTCTATCGGTCAGAAGATAATACCTTAGCCTTTACAGCGCTATACAGATTGTCCAAATCAGATGAGATTTGGGGAAGTTACTGACCGTGAAAGTAGCAAAAAAGAATTTTTCGACTATTTTCAAAAATCATAAATTTTCGTTTGATTTTTTTATGGATGAAATAAATTATGTTCTCTGGTTTTAAAATCCATGATGAAAGATATATCATTTAAGCAAATATGAAGCCTAACATCAATAGAATTGAAAGAAAAATGACAAAGTTATGATGCACTGACTGAAAACACCAACTTTACATTTATTACACCGTGCGACAAAACAAAAACATTTTTGTCGAAACCCATCGAAATGTGGATATAGATCTGAAACTAGAGGTAATTTATGGTAACCTGGCATAGTCATTTTTTCATGTTCTGACCCAAAGTCATTTTTAGAAGACTTTAAAATTTTGAGGACATAAACATTTCAAATATTTTTATAAATATTTGCGATTGTGCAATGATGAAGATTTGGATGTCAAATGAAAGAGGAAAATTATCTCCTTTTAACAAAATTTTATCAGGTGTACAACTTTGATTCCGCCGTTTTTTCCAAAATTAAAAGCTTTATTGCGAAAAAGTGCTTACAGATGTATTATTCAAAGTATTGTCCGTCGCTAGCGACAACTTTATCCCATCTTTCCGGCAATTTTCGGATCCCGGCTCGAAAAAAGGAGTCCTCTTTTGACGCTATCCATGAAGCAATCCATTTTTGCAATTCTTCGAAGGATTGAAAATGTTGATCTGCCAGGCCGTGTGCCATCGAACGGAATAGGTGGAAGTCAGAAGGGGCGACATCTGGGGAATACGGCGGGTGGGGCAAGACTTCCCATTTCAGCGTTTCCAGGTACTTTTTGACCACTTTTGCGACGTGAGGCCGAGCATTGTCGTGTTGGAGGATCATCGGAGGACATCGAAATCACCATTTTTAAAACGTTGAAACCACTCCCGACACGTTCTTTCACTCAGAGCAGCATCACCGTAAGTTTCTGAGAGCATTCGATGCGCTTCAACTGCATTTTTTTTCGAATTGTAACAGAAAAGTAAAACTTCCCGCAAATGGCGAGAATTGGGCACATAAACGGACATTTTCGAGCGTGAATAATACGAAAACAAGAACAACTGTCACTGAAACGGCGATGACAATTCGTTAGGCACTGTCCACACTCACTTTAAAGGCATTACCATCTATGTATTTCAACCAGCCTCAGCCGGTACAGCCACCTATCGGAAAACGGCGGAAGCAAAGTTGTACACCTGATATATTTTGAACTTTCAGGACCAAAATATGTCAGTAAGGTAAGGAAAACATATGTACATGTTCTGGATCTCAGTCTGTAGATTCATACATGAGATGCCACCACAGATGGTGGCAAAAGACATCACAGTCTATTACTTATATCAGATATATCTATCTATATATATCTAGATATATCTATATCTATTTCCTTAGTTTCTTACATTATTTTTACAAGGTGACTGTCCTGAGTTAACGATCTGACTGTTGCATCAGAAGTCAGATGAGTCTGGACCAGAAACCCCTACTTAGTAAAAACTGAAAAAAGAGAATTTTCGTAGCACTTAAATACAGTGTATGAGAATTAATCGATATCGGAAGCTTTAAGTCGGAATCAGCATAAAACTATTCACTTCATTCTTTCATTCATACTTAGTTATTCAAGTGTATTCGATATGTTAATGAGCTTCAACTCACCTTAGAGCTGCCATTTGATTTAGGCACCTAAGTATTTCCATTTTTCTTAGGGTCTGTCTGCGATTAAGATGCTTAGCAACAAAAAAATTTAAAAATATTTGAAGAAGTGTTCCAATGCTACTCAAAGTTGCCCACAGCTGATAGTGCAAAAGCAAAGTTTTTGTCTCACTAAGTTCTATTTTTTATTACAACTATAAACTGGAAAACAATTAGAGCTTCTTCAGAACATTCTGACCCATTGTGATTCCAAATAATTAACTCCAAAGTTGCGCAATACTTGGCGCAGCCAACACACCCACGTTTGTTATGTCTCGTCGAATTCAAAATGTCAGCCTTCGATTGCTGCAAATAAATCTTAATTACAAATAGAAATCTAATGCGTTGTTATGCTCCAGAATCAATGACTGTTCTACAACATAATGGCAGCAACAACAAAACTAACAACAACACAACAAATCGTTGACCTGCATGAGTTGGTTGACTATTGGACAGCACACACACGCCGCTGCAGTGTGGAGATGAAAGAATGCCACCACAGAGCCGCCGCAACGATAAACGACAAAGCTGGCACTGCATCGCAACAGCCACAATGGACAATACATACAAACGGACAATGGAGGAGCAGTGCCAGAGCAGAGCCACCCACCCGAAATTGCTGTTCAACAGCGCCAAGAAGACAACGATGCCATAATAATCAATAAAAAATGGAACGAAAATGAGAGAATCAGCATCTGAATGTCCCAATGCGCCACAGAGATTTATGCATTCATATGTATGTGTGTGTATGTGTGTGTCATAGCAATCATAGTGGCCCATAAAATGTGATCATTTGTATGCGATTCGGAGCGCACACGTCAATGACCACACAATGACGTTGAGGCTGAGGCACGAAGAACTGCAACGCGGGAGGAGAAGTGTGCAGAGTGGGAAATTGTTAGCTGCTGCTTTGACGTTTCTTTTTTTGATGCCGCTTTTGCTGGTAATTATGCACAATTTACAAAACTTTTATGAAAGCCACACACACAGTTACACACACACATGTATATATATATAGATAGCCGCTCCTTCCTCTTCGCTGCAGTTTGACTTTTACTCGTAGCTGACAAGACATGAGGGCATTCGGACCGTCACTCTGTATGTGCCGCTGTTGAATTATGAAACACTTTGAATTGTGTTTTTGTTGTCATGCTGGACTCATTGCTGTTGTTGTTGTTGTGCCTATTGGTTTGACAACACTTAAATTTGGCCATAAATTAAATGTTGATAAAAAAAGCAACGCCGAACTTTTAGGACCAAAGCACGTTGCACGAACGTTCGCGTGGAAGTGGAAGGCAAATGTGGGCAACCCTGCGGTGATAAGAATTAAATAGAAAAGACTAAAAATTAATAAAATTAAAATACGATAGACATTCTATGGAAACAAATCATAAACTTGCATTGTTATGCCGTTAGCTTGGCACACTTACTGAGGGAAGCCATAACTCAGCGCACAACTGGTCCATTAAGCTTTGAGTGGCTTTTAAAGAGCCAACTAAATGGGTGTCGGTGTGTGTGTGTATGTGAAATTTTGTGTTAAATTTATTTTCAACAGGTAAACTGTGAAATTGTGAAACTGAAAAATGTCTTAAGTCAATTTAAAATAAAAATAAAAAAATTAAATTAAATCAAAAGAAAACACTCACACAACTCACGCATTGGCAAACTTTAATTGGAAAAAAGTTCAAGTTGACTCAACACATGACAACTTCAGGCACACAAAACGAACGAATTTCCTACTGTTTTTTGTGGCATTTCTTTCTTTTCACTTGCCAAGTAAATAATGAAGACGTTTGACTTGCGCTGCGAATTGATTCAAGTAAAGTTGGCAAGTTGAAGTTGAAGTTGCAGGGAAGCAGAAAAGCGGAAACTGCTTAATGCCAACGCAATGCGCAACCACTCGATGGCAAACACAATGTGCAAAGGTTGCCATAATTAAAAAGGACGAAAAGAGGATGAAATGCCAGGTCGATGGTAGAACTGCTAAATGTGCTGTTAAAGTCAAGAGGCGAAATAGTTGCAGCACTGGGGGCGAAGAACAACAACACGGGGGCAATGTGGTAGAAGCAGTCAGTCGCAGCGAGGTCGAAGTGAAGTAAAGCATTGCAATTGAAGCGGTAAATTTAATGCCAAGCGAACAGCGAAATGCATTCATGGCACAGGAACCACCCCCACGCACACACACACATGCACACACATGCACATATCAGCTTCTCTGTGTTCGAGCCATAAAGCAGCACACGCACAGTTTTCGTAAGCATTTCCAGTATGAACGAAAATAAAATTGAAAGTTTTTGCTCAACATCACAATTTGAGGGGTGGAAGAGAATGCGGCACTCTAGCACACACAAGCACACACACACACACGCACTGCGATGCGGCCTATTAGTAAAGCACACGTACACGACAACATGTTGCTGGCCGCCGCATTGCCGATAGAGATCGCATAAATTCGCGAGTCAGCCCCGAAGCAAAACAAAAGCGAGTGCAAAAATCTCAAAATTACACGCAAGTATTTCAATTTTCTACTACTTGCGTCCCCTTCCAAGGCGCACAGTGAAGTTCCGGCTGCCTTGAATGCACACACTTACAGCAAAAAGGACGCACCACATTTTAATGGCGTACGCCATATTCGACGATTGCTTGTAATAAAACGCGTCCGTGCCGCTTACCGTCGCTTCATAAGAACAAAAAAAATGTACCAAAACTGTGCCATGCAGCAGCCCTCGTCGTGCCTGGTGCCCCAATCGAAATTTTGCCAATGCCAGCTGTTTTTTTTTCGGCGCTTTAAACGTCGCTCAAGATTGTTGAATGCCTCCAACAACAGCAACAGTTGTTCATGTCAATACTGTTGTTGTTGTTGTTATTGTTGTGCTTATTGTGTGGCACTTGTAAAATTTATTAGCGTCACACACACACACACACACACACACAAACACACTTGAAAACCCTTCCATTCCTTGTAGACATGCCGACGAGTTGATTAGCTACTTGAAGCAATGAAAAGAGACCCTCACGGTTTTTTGTATTATTATTCTTGTTTCGTCTTTTATAGAGAACAACAACCGTATAGAAAAGAATAACAGGAACTACAGCTACAACAATATGAATAAAAATTCAACACAATTTATTTGCAAAACTTTGAGCATCATTGATTTTATTGCGCGTTGAGTTGGAAAAACTAAAAGAAACAAAAACATAAAAACCTACAAAGACATTGTTTGTGGTACCATATGGTAAAAAAATAGTACATAATGTATGTGTGATTGTTTATGTGGACTGTAACCTACCGCAAAAGTTTTCGTCGAAAGTTCTTTCTTCAGTTCTTCACAGGAATTCATTCATTTCACTGGAATTATGGCTTCATGTTTATTTACTAACACATGTCCTTGTTTGTTTTTACAAAATGGGATTTATTCAAGTATTAATTAAATATTTTCTGTGTTTTATAGAGACAAGTATTATATTATAAATATATAAAAAAATGGTGCAAATTTTTAAGCATATTCAAGGTTAAACTTCTAAAAGAACATTCGTCTTGCACACCAATAAATTAATTTTTAGATAGAGAAAAGTTTTCAAATAGTTGTATTCAGACTAAAAAAGTTAGAAGAACGATGAATTCGATTCGCGAATGTGGTAGTATACATGTCAGTTTTGAATATATACATTTAAAAAACCACTGCAAATTTTCAAGGACATTCGAGGATAAAGATTTAAAAGGACATGTTCAATGTCTATTCGTCTTGTACACCAATGAATAAATTTTTAGAGTATAAAAGTATTTAAATTTCTGTATTGTAAAATATTGTAAAAAAATAAAGTCAGAAGTATTAAAATTTAAGTATTCTGGGCATATTAGTCTTTAAGACATATTTATCAGGTCTACAACTTTGCTTCCGCCGTTTTCCGATAGGTGGCTGTACCGGCTGAGGCTGGTTGAAATACATAGATGGTAACGCCTTTAAAGTGAGTGTGGACAGTGCCTAACGAATTGTCATCGCCATTTCAGTGACAGTTGTTCTTATTTTCGTATTATTCACGCTCGAAAATGTCCGTTTATGTGCCCAATTCTCGCCATTTGCGGGAAGTTTTACTTTTCTGTTACAATTCGAAAAAAAATGCAGCTGAAGCGCATCGAATGCTCTCAGAAACTTACGGTGATGCTGCTCTGAGTGAAAGAACGTGTCGGGAGTGGTTTCAACGTTTTAAAAATGGTGATTTCGATGTCGAAGACAAACATGGTGGTGGAAGAGAAAAAACCTTCAAAGATGAACAACTAGAAGCATTGCTTGATGAAGATTCGTGCCAAACCCAAGAAGAGCTTGCCGAATCGTTGGGAGTGAGTCAGCAAGCCATTGCAAAACGTCTCAAGGCCCTGGGCATGATTCAGAAAGAAGGAAACTGGGTGCCGTACGAGTTGAAACCGAGGGACATCGAGCGCCGTCTATTTGTATGTGAGCAACTGCTTCAAAGACAAAATCGTAAGGGGTTTTTACATCGAATCGTAACCGGTGATGAAAAGTGGGTTCGATACGATAATCCTAAACGCAGAAAATCATGGGGAAAGCCCGGGCATGCTTCTTCGTCGAAGGCAAAACCGAATATTCACGGCGCCAAGGTTATGATTTGTATTTGGTGGGATCAGCTCGGTGTGATTTACTACGAGCTCTTAAAACCGGGTGAAACCATCACAGGAGATCGCTACCGAACGCAACTGATGCGCCTTAGTCGCGCGCTAAAAGAACAGCGGCCACAATATCAAGAGCGACATGACAAAGTCATCCTCCAACACGACAATGCTCGGCCTCACGTCGCAAAAGTGGTCAAAAAGTACCTGGAAACGCTGAAATGGGAAGTCTTGCCCCACCCGCCGTATTCCCCAGATGTCGCCCCTTCTGACTTCCACCTATTCCGTTCGATGGCACACGGCCTGGCAGATCAACATTTTCAATCCTTCGAAGAATTGGAAAAATGGATTGCTTCATGGATAGCGTCAAAAGAGGACTCCTTCTTTCGAGCCGGGATCCGAAAATTGCCGGAAAGATGGGAGAAAGTTGTCGCTAGCGACGGACAATACTTTGAATAATACATCTGTAAGCACTTTTTCGCAATAAAGCTTTTAATTTTGGAAAAAAACGGCGGAAGCAAAGTTGTACACCTGATATTTTTGGAAATATTCATTCATACAGGCATATAAACATTTCTGTCCATTGTACTTGAACTACTGACTCCCCCCTTTGACTAGAAAGTTCCCGGGCTCACAACTGCTTGAGGTAGATCAGGTCAGCTCCATCGTTGAGTGATTCTGCGAACTTTTTTAAGCGATCATCATCATCTTGACATCTAGTTTTCCACAGACTCTGGATCTCTATTAGACGGTTCGTTGCTTTTGTAAAGCAAAGGATTTTAAGATGCTCGAGCTACAGTAGTTCATCTTCCATTAGAGACACATGTGCCTGGAATGTCCGAAAGCTGGGCATTCACTAAAATAGTGAAGTCACAACGGGCCCATATAGAGGCCCAAGTGTGTCCCTTACAGACGAAGCCACTTTAACCTCGTATTTCTTGCGTTTCCACCGATTTTTGAAACCTTAGTGGGATGTAAAAAGTATACGAGTATTTTTAAAGTCTTATGGTAGCATGGTGATAAAAATGGCGAAAAATACGAACTTCTTTAAAAGGTTATTAGTAGTAAGCAATTCCACATATCCAGTTAATTGATTTATTATAATAAAACAGCGAACGAATTCGAAAGTGTTTGGGTTGTATTCAGTGGCGCAAACATGATTTCATTTTGGGAGCGGGATGTTCCATACATAACTTTTGAGTCCAATGTCAGTTGAAACTTTATTTCAACACTCAAAATGTTTGCAAGATACAAATATTTGGAAAGGTTTGAGCCCACAAACCCCTTTTGGGTGATTGATTCTATTGTTCAAACTGCATTCAAATGAGTTGGTTATTAAGACATTGGTTGTGTTCAATATCAAATAGTTTTTACAAATTTCTACTGACAAGCATTCACGAACTAAAACAACTTTAAAGAGAGAGTAGAAACCAGAGCATAAAAACCGTGAGAGAAAAAAACCAATTAGCTTCAAAGCTCTTAAAAAGCAAAACATGATAATAAACTAATAACAACAACTATTTTCCAAAGAAGAAGAACAGCGAAGAAGAAGAACAACACAAAAACGAACAACAACAACAAGGAAAAACAACGAAGAACATCACATTTACTACGCCAACATTTCATCTCGCTTAAAGGATTTGTATCAAAGAGCGCAAAAAAGTCATAAAAAGATTGCTAAAAAATCAATAGCACAGAATCAGAAAGTATCTGAACATAGCCACAATTTTGCTGTTGTTGTTGTTATTGCTTTGTGTAAAAGCATGCCAAATATTTAATTTAAAAAATCGAACACAGTTGCATATTTACAGCCACTTGCAGCGCGAACTCAGTGCCACGTAAACCAATCCACAGACACACAAATGCACTCATACATATGTACACACACACACACAAACATAAATACACTCTTTACGTTTTAATAAAGGACTGGAATTTCGTACCAACGTTTTGTACTCGACCGTCTCCCGCTGCTCGCTGGACTTGGACACCCCGTTCGTTGCTTGGCAGCGCGCTGCCAAAATGCAAACAACAACAACAAATTTGGAGCAAAAGCATATACAACATTTGATTTTTCCACGTACTCAAATGCAAATTATGATTTCATTTTCTATTTTCCACGGGGCAGCACATAATTTCATGACAGCACAAAATCAACAATTCGCTGCAGCGCCAACGAAGACAACAACAACAACAACAATAAAATGCAAAAAACCCTAAGCAACTGCTGCACCACACACAAAATCAAAGCGCAAAGAAAGGTGGAAATGTTGGAAATGGTGGAGTGTACGTCGTGGCGGAAAAAGAGGGAAGGGGGTGGGGGGCCAAGGTTGATTTGCTGCAAATGCTGAGGGTGGCAACGTCGCAGATTTACGTCATTTTGACGGCGATATATTTTGCTCGTTGTGGCGCATGTGAGTGGTACTGGCACCCCATAGCGGTGGAAGGGGGTGAAGAGGGGGGTAGTGGTACGCTGCACGTGGTGTGGTTGCGTCTTCGTTTTTATTTGCGCGCACAGCCCACTTGACTTTCATATCCTGTTTGTATGCTGATTTGATTATGTGTCGTCATTGCTTTTGTTGGTTGGTTGGTTGTTGTTTTTATTTTTCTAGTTAGTGTTGTTGTTTTTGCTGTTCTTACTTTTTTCTATTATTATCGCTGCTGATGTTCTCGTTTTTTGTTGTTGTTTTCATAGCAGTCAGTAAAATAGTTATACGATTTTACACGATTTTGTCTGGTTGGCATCGTCTCCCACTCCCCGTTTACCATACTCCACACTATTTGCAGACATTTGCAAGAATTCGTATTTCAATTTGTGCAACCAATGGGGGAGGAACAAGGAACAAGCACGCAAAATGACACAACAGTGTTGTGTAGCGAATGAAATCGTTTCGCAGAACCGATTACTTGTAGATTTTTCAGGTTAAGTGATTTTTAGATCAAGGAATTAATAAGTAAAAGTGAAGTATGGAAAATTATTCGGTTTGTATTTATTCAGTATGTATTAAGTATTCGAAGAAGTATTAGTAACTGGAGAAGATTTTTTCGCCTTTAACACTAGAAAGACCGCAAGTTTTCCATACCTACAAAAACTACATATCATATTCGCTGACATCTTGAAAAATACATATCGGATTTGGCTAATTTTCCACAAAACAAATTTTAAAAACTATAAAAAATGTTTCTAGCTAAAAAATTAAAAGTCAGCAAAGCAAAAGTTGATAGAAATACTAGAAAACAAAACAGTTACATATGTATTTAAAAAAACCCGTAAAAAAACAGAAAACCGTCAAAATGACCACAAAGATCTTTCTAGAGTTAAGCAAGACACCTATTTTTGACCTCGTAAGGACATTTGTATTGGATATCAAACAATTTAGATAGTTCTTTATTGAATACAATTCCATCCAGGAAGGGACTAGTGGGGTTTTAGGGTTAAAATACCTCCAAAAATACCTTTGTTAAAAATTTGCAATGTCCGATGTGGTTTCAAATGGTATTTGACTCAAAAGTTGTGTAGAAATGAACATGAAATCACGCTTGCGTTACTGGTCCAGACCCCCTCCGACATCTGGATACATGCATGAAAGGCTTAGGATTTTAGAAGCGAAGAAGGTTTGTCCTTTCAGTATTCCTAACTTGCATATCTACAGACACAGAGATCCGGTCTGGACACATTCCAGATATTTTTTCTTCTGGGATTACGGAGATCGGCAGCCGCCGTGGCTCAGTTGGTTAGTGCGCGGTCCAACGAGTCGCATGCAGAGCGACGCAAGATCGAATACTGCATGTAGTAACACCTAAAAAAACTAACGGGAAACTCGTTTTCTCTTTCGGTGGCTGTCCTCTCAGCTGGAAATGGCAAACCTCGGAGAGTAAAAATTGCCTATGAAAAAGCTCCCAACCTGCCGTTCGGAACCTTCATAAAACTGTAGGTCCCTCCCACCCGCGTACAAAATTCACACGCACAACACGGGTGGTTGCGGGAAGCTAGGCCTTAGTCTCGCGTAAGCGGGCTGTCGTGCCAATCAATTAATTAATATTACGGAGATCCGATCTGTATGCACTTCAGATATATGATCTTTTAAAAGAGATCCGCTCTGGATACATTCCAGATATTTCTTTTTGAAGCATCACAGATATCCGCTTTATACGCATCCCAGACATTTGATTTTTTTGACTGAAATCCGATCCAGACGCATCACAGAGATCCGATCCGGACACATCTCAGATATTTCTTCTTGAGGCATCACGGAGATTCGATCTATACGCATCCCAGTTATTTGATCTTTTGGCAGAGATCCGCTCTAGGCTCATCCCAGATATTTCTCCTTGATAGGAGATATTTCTTCTTGAAGCATCAAGAAGACCCGATCTATAAGCATTTCAGACATTTGATCTTTTGACGGCGTTGAAGAATCTCAGATCCACAATTTCCCATTCCACCCGGATAGTTTCACTTAAGTGCAGATTAAACTAGGCTGTGAAAAACTCTTTGCCTGAGAGTAAAAACTGAGCGCAACAGTAAACGATAGCACCACAGATTCAATTCGATATCCTCGTCGCAGTCGAATCGTGTTAGAGTACCATGCGATGTGACCACTTCAAGCGACTTTTTTGAAAACCCAGAACGGCGATTACTCGCCCTGACATCTGACAGCGCAAACCAGAAAGCAGCCCGAATGAAAGCCACGTATGCACATTCTGTCAGTCCGTTAGTCAGCCCAGACCGGCGCCATGCAAAAGTAATCACGACAATTGACACAAATCACATTAAGGACTCTAATGAAATTTTTGAGATCCTTAACGAATGTGTAGCGATGATTGATTTCACGCCAAAACGATTTCAATCAGCACTTCCGATTTTCCTGCATTTTGCTGCTTCTTTCACTGCTTTCACTGCATGCATTTTCGCAGCGATTTTTCCAACGATTGGGGATGCTGGTAATAGGATGGCAGCGCACAGCTGGAAACTGTAACAGTGACTCAAGCTGCGCTACTACCAAACGAGGCTGAGGCCGTCGCCGCCCACCCCAACTCAATTGCTCGGCTCCGGCTGGTTGTGCAATGTGTTCATTTCCGTTGCAAAATATCCAACATTGATGGCATGGATTTCCAGTTGCGACAATTGTAGCTGCAAAATATGGGTTATGACGCTGCATATGAATGGAACACACACACACACACGCACACCGACGCAGACGCAGACGCACACTTTGTGCGCTTCGCCCCGTTTTAATGCTGCTCGCCGCTTTGGCATGGAAAATCAACTGTGAAATGTGCGGGTGACATGCGCTGACATTGCTGCACATTCCGATTGTCAATTGCCAGCCATATTTATTGGCGGAAGCCGCTTGCAACTGTGCTCGAGCAGCAGTGTCCGAGCGTTCATGGGAATTTGTTGCAATTAATTGTTGCTGACAAAATTGTTGACAACTCGTCGTGCGAAGTGACTGGTGCATGAAAATCGCCGAGTTGCTCTAACATCGACGGTTTGCATCAAGTTTGGCGGCATTGGGATTACTCTGCGACGGGTATTTCACGTACAATGCTCGCGCAGAAAGAGGGGCGTGCGTTCAGTCACTTTTGCTGATAGCCAAAGCGAATTTGTGCTTGAAGCTATTGACTTGATTGTAAATCAATTGCACACATTTATGGTTTCTGAAACTAAATGGGCAACAATTCGCTATGCCAGTCAGAAAAATGTCTCCCTTTTGTTGAGTTATTACAATTAAAATACTTTTATGATTAATAGCGGAATGGAATTTATGTCAATGAATTATTGCTTTTATGCGAGAGAAGAAAGTTTAAGCGTTTGCAGTGAGATTTTGAAGAAAACAAAAGTGTAGAAAAACAAATTTTTGTAGTTTCGTGAGCTTAAACCATGAGTTGTTACAACTCAGAAGTTTCTATAGTTAAATTTATAATTTTATTTTATTTTTTTTGCTTTAACTAAAGTTAATCCATTCGTAGAGGATGTTGATCCTTTGAACCAATGGAAAAACTTAACTACTCAGCTAAAGTGTGACCAATAGATGGGAGATCGATAAATGCGGCTCATCCTTGAATAGTCATACACGAACTGAAAGACTAGAAAGGGAATCATTTTAAGGCTCTTTGGTTTGCTTCGATCAATTTCATGGCAGAGGAAAACCTGCACATTTTAGCCGGTAGGACTTTAAATTATGTACCAATGAAATATCTGGAGCACAATAGACTGCTAAGTGACCGCCAATACGGCTTCCGAAGACAACGATCAACGGGAGACCTTATGGCGGTCCTCACCGAGAAATGGAACCATAGCATTCTAAACCTCGGTGAAAGCAAGGTTGTTGCATTGGATATTTCCTAGGCCTTTGACCGGGTGTGGCATAAACCACTCGTGTTAAAATTGATTGCCTACGGTGTCGGTAGTATCTTCTCTCGTTGGATAACGAGCTTCCTCTATGATCGCTCTATTCGTGTTGTAATAGACGGCATAGCCTCGGAAAAACATTCCCATAGCGCGGGAGTGCCGCAGGGTTCAGTCCGTTCTCCAACCCTTTTCCTTATCTTCATCAACAACCTCTTGTCGTCGACGAAGAATATCCTCAACTCGTTTGCGGATGACAGCACCATTTGTCTTTCATACTCCTTTACAAAGCGCCCCAGCTCTGT
Source organism: Melieria omissa (assembly GCA_963971225.1). Classification (NCBI taxonomy): domain Eukaryota; kingdom Metazoa; phylum Arthropoda; class Insecta; order Diptera; family Ulidiidae; genus Melieria; species Melieria omissa. The sequence continues at coordinate 132,048,940 of OZ020267.1, read as the reverse complement.
GTAGATTGAGAGAGAACGGCGCCATATGAATGACACACTTAATAGCGACCTACAAACAATCTCCAAGTGGGGTCAAGCGAACAGGGTCAATTTTAATCCTTGCAAGACCCAATGTTGCCTGTTATCCCACAAACGAATCTTCCCTATCCCAACACATCCCTGGTTATGGGTGGTTTAGTTTAGGTTAGGTTGCGGTGGCTGCCTCTGTATGAGACACACTTAGGCCTCTTAATGGGCCCGTTGTGATACCACAGATTCCACCCGTTTGAAATGCGTATGCAACACTGTTCTTTTTCCAACATGTGATACAACACACATTTCAAACGGATGGGGAAAGGGAGGGGAGGGGACCTACAGTTTAACGCCGAATCCGAACGGCGGCTGGCAGTTTTTTCGTTCACACTTGGAGGTTTTGCCATTGCCTGCCAAGAGCGCACTTGTGCGATTCTTGTAATTCTGATTCCCTTCATGTGGAAAGCGATAGAAGTAGATGAGTGTTTTTTCCAGCCCAAGCCAGGAATCGAACCTGGGGCGCTCGGTATGAGAAGCCAGCGCGCTACCCGCTGAGCTATCGAGGCCGACAAATCGGAATCGGCAGCTCTTGATGTTCTGGGCATGTCCATTAAGAACGATCTTCGTTGGAACGATCATATTTTTGGCGTGTCGAAAGAAGCAGAGTTTAACTAGGACCTATGGGCGGGGGCCTCAAAAACCCATTTGAAACTCCTCGATCGGGTGCAAAACCATGCGATTAAACTAATAGGGGACAGTAGGGTATCCAGCTCTATTAACTCCTTGGAGCATCGTCGAAACACGGCATATGTACTGTTATTTTACCGATACTTTTTCGGTAATTGCTCAGTGGAGATGAGCAGCTTGATGCCATCACTCCGGATACTCCCCCGGGCAACCCGTTTGAACACTGGCGCCCATGCATTCCACGTCGAAACGATGTTCCAGCGCACTCTAGTCTCAGTCTAGTCTCAGTCTAGTCTCAGTCTAGTCTCAGTCTAGTCTCAGTCTAGTCTCAGTCTAGTCTCAGTCTAATCTCAGTCTAGTCTCAGTCTAGTCTCAGTCTAGTCTAGTCTGTGTGATTCATAGAATTATCAATACAAGTTATTTAAATTGCATTGTAAACTTCAAATCACAATGTTATATCTCAGGAATGAAATGTTATATCTCTTCATATCAAAATGTTATGTTTCAGGAAGCTTTTTAATGCTTTACAAATCATTATTTTTTTTACTTGTCAGAGTTGGGGATATGGTACCATGTTCTCCATTTCAAAAGGACTGTCTGGTCTTCACATTACCGATTTCAATTTTACTTTTCACTTTCCGGATTTTTCTATTTTATATAATTGTACAAAAACAACAAAAACAACTGCTCAAGAAATTCCTTCAAATACATAATATTTTAACATAATAATGAACCTAAAGTGGAGGTGTGCCCGTCATTTCATTACAACTCCAACCCACGCCAAGTTAAACTCCAAGTACACACAATAAAATTTATATTTATTTCACAAAATGAATAACGTCAACACGAAATTTGTCGTTTGCAGCGACAGCACAGACGTGAGTACGTCACAAGGATTAAAATAATTACTGTTATTAAAAGTCATTGAGGCAAAAAATTAGAAATGCATTTGAACGTTAATAATATGCAAAATTATGCATACACACACACACACATACACACACACACACATATAAATGCTTAAATAAATGTAAATGTCAATGGCACAATTGACAGAACGCCGCCAGTTGTGGGTCCAGCTGTCTGGCATCGAAGCTGTGTGTCTGTGTGAGTGTGTATGTGTGTCTATGCGTGTGAATGCACTTTAGGCCAAGAGATTAAAACAAGTGCGAAAATAAAGCAAAATCGCATTTAAAAAAAATTATACATTAAATAAAAAAAACGGAAATGCACACAGACGCAAATAAATTAAAATACAAACGGAACTTTTATTTATGGACGGCTTTAATTAATTTAATGCCGACGCCAATGCGCCAGTCGCTGACATTGGCGAGAAGCGAAATTTACTATAATAATTCATTATTGACATTTACATAATACAGGAAGAATCACATACATATACATATGTATGTATATATGTATGAATATATGTATGTATATATGTATATGTATGTATGTATGGACAAATGTGTAACGGCATTTATGCGAGTTAAGCCAGGTAACATATGCGGCAGAGATAAGCGGCGGCAGACCCACGTGAGCTGTGAAAACGCACTAACGCGTAAGCGACAAAGATCACCAGTGTCAGTTTTTTTTTTCTTCAATTCAGCCATTCAGTGATTTTAGCCAAATGTTAACCATAATAAATGGAATGGTCACCAATTGGCAAACTGACAAGAAGCGGGAAAAAATGCCCCCAATCACCGAGGGGCAACCGGCGGCGCCCGGACGAATTTGAAAAGTCGGCACAGCACCGAGTTGCGTTAGGGCAGAAATGCGCTCAAGTGGAAGGCATGGACACACGGCTAATCACCTGGAAATAATGTATGGCCCTCAATGCCAAATGGTAATCTGCCGACGGTCGCGTCCTTTGAACGCAAACATATGCAGACACATGTGTGCATACGTTTTCAGGATCACTGCCATATCCTTTTTGTTGTTGCAGCGTTTCGTTGATGTCTTCTTTCATGCTTTTGGCAAACGCTGCAGGCATAAATTTATTACCAATTGGCAGCTTATTGATTTTTGTGTCCGTGTGTGTATGTGTGTATGTGTGTGTGGGTCTCTGCTGTCAGCTTTAATGCAACATTGAAAAATATTTAATGTCTGCATTAAAGTGAGCCTTGTGAAATTATGTTTAAATTTTTTTTTTATTTTTTTTAAATATCTGTCCAAAATTTGCTTTACATGTTCGTTTTGTTGACAAAAAATTCAATATTTTTTTATTTTTTTTTCAGTTTAATTCCGGCAACTATAATACAAACCAAGAGCAAAAAAATTCACCTTTGGCAGCGTGCAAAATGTTCAAGTTTTTGTGCGCTTTCAAAGTTGATTTTAATTAAAAAAGTTTAGCTTTACAAAAACAACAAAATCATAACCCAGGTACGAGAAGGCTTGTGTTGGTGTTTTTTGCTTGAGCGCATTGATTTTTGGGTTCTTTTAATAATTTTTTTTTTATATTTTTTTTTAAGTTCGCTTCAACGCGCTTCTACTCCATTCCGAGGAATGAGGTTTTGTTACTATTTAATTAACTGTTGCATTGCAAATTTTTTGGCATTTCTTCTATGAAATGTTGCTGTCGTTTAATTGCCTTAAAAAATGAACCAATTTAACTTACTAAAAAAACCTCATATTTGGTCTACCAAAGGAAGCACAAGAAAGCTTAAAAACTCAATCATTGTCTGTCAACATAAAACGTTTAGACTGTCTCCTTTGTTGGAGTCTCTGTTGGCCCCTTACCACATAAATGTTTGTGTCAATATGTTTTTTTTAATATGCAATTTTCACTTTTATTACGCCAATTTTGCAAGTTGTGATATGTCAATGCACGTCATGGCTAAACATTAGCATTGCAAGGGTTGCCAACGAATGAAAATGAAATTGTATTTTCTTAAAGGCAAAAATTTGTTTCCGGTTTCTTTTAGTTTTTAATGCAAAACACTTTGAAAACAATGTATATTAACTAGTGGCCGACCGAACATTCGGTTTCGGTTTCGGCCCAAATAAGTGTTTCGGTTTCAGTTTCGGCCAAAAAATGCCGGAACTGCCGAAACCGAAACTTTCTAGAGTTTTTTTTTAATTTGTAAGAGCGGGTGAAAAACAGCCTGAATGCTTTTTACATTTGTAAAAGGGCTATCGGGGAAAAAGTGGGGACTGCAGCAGACTATCGTTCACTGGATGTATACCGCGATCATACGGCCGATCCTAAGTTACGGAGCCGGCTACGCACACCAAGACCCTGGTAACGCAACTGACGAAGGTGCAGAGACTAGCGGCTATGGGAATAGCCGGCACTGTCAAAAGCACCCCCCAGGCTGGGCTGGATGTGATCTTGCACCTCCATCCCATTGAGCAGATCAATAGGGGTTGCGTGCTCTCAGAATGAGGGAGGCCAACTTGTGGAGGCAACACGCTTATGGACACTCTGGAATTCTAAGGTTATTTGCGAAACCGGATATCGGATATCAGTTGGATTCCTGCACGAACTATCACTCATATCCCACAAGGGAGGAATGGGAGCTGACAGGTGCGACGAGAGACGCTTCCATCACCGTTTTCACCGATGGCTCCAAAATGGAGGAAGGTACTGGAGCTGGTCTCTACTCCGATGCACTGCAGATCCACATGTCATTCAGACTGCCGGTCCTCTGCAGTATTTTCCAAGCAGAGATCTACGCAATTTAGAAGGCAGCCGAGCTTATTCGGGGCAGTGGGCTACCACCCACAGTTGTCACAATTTTCGTAGATAGTCAGGCGGCGCTTAGAGCGCTGGAATTAGTTGCTGTGAAATCAATGGTAGTGCAGAGGTGTCGTACTGCACTTCAAGACATTGGGCACTACCAGGTCACTCTCTGTTGGCTTCCGGGACACTCAGGAGTGGCAGGGAACGAAGCAGTGGACGAGATGGCAAAAAAAGGGTCGCCTTGTTTGCCATCGAAGTGAATACCTCTGTGTCCTCCGATATCTGCGCTGTACACGTATATTGACAGGTTAACCAAAAAGGAAATTGAGTCGTCATGGCGTACCAGGACCGACTGCGGCACCTGCCGGACACTGTGGCCCTCCCTCTCCTTGACGATTCGTACTGTCCCCTGAGTCGTACCTCCATTTGGCAGCTCGTTGGAGTCATCACCAGACACCGCGTTATTGGATCTATGCTTAGCAAATGGCGCTTCTCGTCCAGTGATGTTTGCAGTAGCTGCGGAGATGAAGAAGAAGCAGAAACGACTCAATACTTCCTGTGCCACTGCCCGACTCTGCAGGAACGCCGACTCCGCACCTTAGGGTCAAAGTTCCTGACAGACCTGGCTTGCGCGGCGCAAATCGAAATCTCGAATCTGCTCTCCTTCATTAAGATGTCGAACTGGTTTCCCCTTGACTGAGACTATTGGTTGGCTCCAGAACACCATAAGAAGAGATTCACAATGGGCCATTCTGACCTCCGAGTGGAAGTGCGGTCCTGCCGCACACACCCTTCCCTACCTAACCTAAACTAACCTAAGAAGGCACCAACAAATTTATATTTTTAAAAGTGATTTCAAAGCAAATAACAAAAATTTATAAAATTGGGCGCGTTTGATCAAAACCTCATTATCTTTAATAATGGTTAAATAAAATCAAAAAGTGATAATTTTGTATTTTTCCATAAATTGTATATAATTCTTATGTAATTAAAAACTATTGATACAAAGTTTTTCTAACCCGTTTTGAGCTAACATTTTTCAAAAGTAGGCAAGTTTTCATGATTTAAATACCAAAAAGTTATATCGGGTAAAATTCGGGGTCGAAAGGGTTAAAAGCGTAATACGAGCGGCTTTTCATAGCGGAGAAGCGCGCATCCTAATGGAATATGGTGAAAAACAATGGTTAAATAAAATCATAAAAATATAATTTTGTATTTTTCCATAAATATTATAGGGTGTTTTTTTTAGAGGTATAGAACTTCGAATTGAAATAAAACACAAGAAAATTTAAATATGATTTCGGGCATGTGGCCGCCGCGGCTGGCTCGAATAAAGCCAATTCTACAGGTCCAATTTTTAAAGTTGATGGACAAAGCTCCAATTGCTGTGCACGGTGGCGAATCGATTCATTCGGGTCCTCTTCAACATTTTGCTCTACAGCGGCAATTGTTTCTTCAGTGCGCACTGTTCGACGTCTCTGCGGATGCGTATTATCACATAGAGTAAACGTAGTGCGAAAACGACCCATGGTTAACCGAATTAATTGCTCTGATGGACGATGTCGACCATAAAATGGACGGAGCTTGCGGTAAACTTCGCGAACTGAACCATTATTTTCGAAATAAATTTGCACGATTTGCAAGAGTTGTTCTTTTGTCAACCTGTTCATGATGAAATGGCATACCAAACTGAACATAAATGACATTAGAGTTGCCAGATTTGACCACAAAATGCCAGTTTTATCTCTATTCGAAAAACAAACCTCTAAAAAAAACACCCTATACATAATTTTTCTGTAACTCAAAACGAGTTAAATAAATTTTTTATCAATATTTTTAAGCTAAAATTGTTCAAAAGTAAACAGCTAAACAAAAGTAAAAGCTAGAACTCTAAAAAAGAGGCGTGGCGACTTCAAATGCAGGGAGTACACTTCTTAAGTAAGTGTTTCATGATTTAAAGACTAAAATGTAATATCGAGACACAGGGTCAAATTCGGGGTAGTGAGGGTTAAATACTAAAACCTTAATGATTGATTTCAGACAATTGCCAAGCATTAATTTAACTTACTTGATGCTTTTCTGCCTTCGATGGATGTAAAAGTAAGCCGAGAAACTAATATATTGCAGTTCAACCTGCAGTGTAAAGCAATGGCAACCCTGGCACTCCATCACCTGCACATTTGCACATTTTTCGCAACACAGCCGGATATGCGCCATAACCATTTATGCACGACCCCATACACAACACAGCACAGGACACAAACACAAACCCACACACACATTCACACACACACAAAACAACCCGCCGCCTTGTCACTGTTGCCGTAAACTATTTCGTTAGCATTATTCAAGCATAAACGACGATGATTACGAAATGACTACGCTTTTTTGTTTGTTGTTCATCGCGTCGACGGGCATTTACCTGTCGTCTGTCGCTTGCGCTCATTCCACACACACTGCGCGAATATTCATCGACATGTCCGCAACCATTTAAACCGTGTTTTGTATTGCATTTCGTTTATGTCTAAACAAATAAAGAAATATGGCGCAACAAATGCGCCAAACCCCCCCACAAAAAAAACGGCCCCTAACCTCAAATATTGTCGTTCGTAGTTTGTTCTATTGTTGGATCTCACTACATTTGGGACCGTTGCTGTTGCTATTATGGTTTTTTTGCCATTTGGGTCGTTGTCGTTGTCGCTGTCTAGACAGGTACCAAGCCTCATGCACGGAAACCGCCAAACCTTTTTGCGCCATCCGTCGTCGCCCCCCTGCATAACGGCGCTGGACCTGCCGTTCGAAACCGCACTAACGTTAAGTAAACGTACCGACCGTCGAACGAACGAACGTAACGAATCAATGTGCCATTTGAACGGTTATAAATTCTCCAACAAATTTATCACCCAATTAGTTTTAACAGCTTTCGGGGTGGACACATTGCGGCGGCGCACAGTTCGTGGCCGTTATGGTAGCAGTAGTTAACGTGGCCGTCATTGTTGGTGTTGGTGTTTTAGTGGAAGTAATAATGAGTGGTGGCACATAGGTGCCGCGAACCAGAATGGTAGCCGTTTAGGCGTTTGACCGTGTGACATATGGCACGAAAAAGTCAGCCATAAGTGGGAAGTAGTTAAAGAGGCTAGAATTCGAGTTCGAGGGGTTAACTTTGATTGGGCGAGGGTAGAGGTTGGGTTAGGTGAGGCTTGACACCGACAAAACTAAAGACAAGGACGAAGTTATTGAGAAACACTTATGTGTAAGAGGGATGAACGAACAAAATAGGGAATAAGAAAATACAGAAAATGCTTGTCTTATTACTTACTTACTTTATTACTTACTTACTTACTTTACTTATTACTTACTTTACTTATTACTTACTTATAAAAATGTCTTTAACCACTCACACTCAATCAAACTATGAATGTAACTTGACACTTATATCAAAGGAGTCTGGCATTCTATATCCACTTCAACAGACAAGTTGAAAGTTTTTTTATGAGCAATTTTACTTTCAGCATCTTATTGGTATTAGAGGTGGAATTAGGTTCCACTGGTATGTCTCGCATAGATTCTAAAATAACTCTAGTAATGCTAGACAAAGTCGATAAGATTCTGATCGGTAAAAAAAATGAATGCTTCTAGTAACTTCAGCTCTCTTCTGTTGTTCTTTCAGACCTGCCTGGGACATTGTGGTTCACCAAATAGATATCCTGGGAAGGCAATTGATTGCTAATGCTACCATCAAGATGCGAGCTTCCTTGCAATGGATAATTAGGCGTAATGGGCTCTCTATAGTTCTAAATTTCTTCAGCGGCGTATCTTAGAACGTAGATTACGTGACACATAGGTTATCCTTTGATAAGTACTTTTAAGTTTCAATCCCATCAAAAGACGAATGGGAACTGGGTAAGTCCCCCGCCAGCGGCAATGTCAATATACCTATATACGGACTGATCGGAACTGCTTGGTTTCTAAAGTTGTGGAATATACTCCAAAAGCTCTGGCTGACAGATCACTACAGTGTCTTCAAAGCCAAGGCCACAGCAATCAGTAAAGCCATTGACTGGCTCAGCGTAAACGGGATATCGGCAAGAGATGTCCAAGAACTCAGAGAGCCAAATCGCTCTAGGGCTCTGGATTCGGTCATAATAGCATCCTTAACTGCAGCAAATATCTCAATAAGACTGTCAAGCAGCTTCAAATTTGTCCATGCTGGGCGTCCTGGGACATAGGGATATTCCAGTGAACTATAGAGCGCGCTCGCTTAGTGTGGCACAACTGAGCAGTTATGTCAAGACATGACAGCACTTGGTTTCTCTCTCTTAACCTGTATGCTTCGTATATGAGTAATACGAGCTCTATACAGAGTTGCCAGATGGATTTCAGGGAATCTCCCTAAATTTAAGTCCATTTCCCTCTAAAAACTAAAATTTGCTTCCAAATTTATAATTCACACATAAAATGAATATTTAATTAATATTTCTCATTCTATTTGGTACAAGAAATGAAAAAAATACCCACTAGCCAATATATCTGAACAATCTTATTTAACCAAAATGCAACCTGGTTGGCCACATACATTTTAAAAAGCGCAAATTAAAAATGTCTGCAAAATATTTCTCCCTAAATTTCCCCCTGAATATTTATCATAAAATTTCCCCCCAATCCAAATAAACAAACCCCAAATCTAGCAGCACTGGGTCTATACACGGCGCTTATTTAAGATGGGCTGAAGGGAACACACCTTTGTTAACCTTAAACCTTCGACATTCTAAAGAAATTGTCTCACTAAACATACCCCAAATCGGAATCATGATCGGTGTTCTAACGAGTCACTTTTTAATTGACACCAACGCAAAAAGTTTGGTTCTGTTTTCAAACGGCTTCAAACGAAGAAAACATACCTCACCTACTATGATAGTTGATAGTTTAGGGGATCTAGATGATAAAACCATTCGCTGTCTACTAAGATCCGCAAGAAGTTCCAATTGGTTCAATGAGCGAGCGGTTTTTTGCTTGACCGCATGTGGTATCATAATGGGCCGTCATGGCCTAAGTGTGCTATTCATGCGGTAGCCGAATCTACCACTACTGGATCTCCTAAAAATTGAAAAGAACCGGAGCTTCTCAGTAAAGCTACACACGAATGATTCTGTGAAGTAATTACACACAATTACACAGTGAAAGAGATCTTCCAATGAATATTTCAAGGGAGTTTAGAGTATTCGATAGATGCAAAAGAATTAAGTGAAAGATAGAGACTTGAAGTCGAACTATCTAATGATTTGAATTTAATGGGTACGAACAAGACATCGCCGCTTGGCAACTCTTTCTTGGAGTTTCTAAATGATCTCTGTAGCATTGAGCTTGAGCTGCATCCTTGATTCGATTCGCCAAGTTGATGGTAACAAAGTGGCTACAGTTCCGGTATTCCATGTTAACTAGTCACCGTTTAGAAATCGCCGACTGATGCTGCTTTTTCTACCCTATAGGAGCTAAGCAAGGGTTACAGGACCTTGTCTAATATATGATTCTAAAAAGGAAATAATTGCTAAGGAAAAAGCTCTCAACTAGGCGCTTGGAATGGATATAAGACTTTTAGTTCCTTTCGTGCATGGATCTTTTCGATCGTTGGATCGAGTCCACTTAAAGTCTAAATCTTGTTAGCTATATGTATGTTGATGATGTCAGAAAGGTAGATATGTAGATAGGGAGATTCATTGGTCATTTAACGGACTTAACTTCGACCCAGTGGCCACACAGAGTTGGTCGTCTAATCACTTTTCATATTCGAGAACCAGTGAGTGTGGTCAGGTACAGAAGTGTCTCTGTCTCTTTGTTCTTTTTTTGAAGCAAAGTTCCAAACTCCCAGCGTTGGCCGGGTTATCAACAATTGGTGATTGCAAATTTTAAAATTTAAAAAGAATTTCAGTGAATTACTTGAAAACAGCAAAGTAATGTGCAGCGAATCGAGATAAGAATTAACATGAAATGAAATTTGACACGACTACTATTTACTCACAAAGCCGTGTCCAAACACGATTAGGCAGCACAAACATTAGCGTACACCAAATTAAGATAAGAATTGAATGCTATCAACGGACCAGTGTCGTAAATACGTATTGAGGGTCAAGGGCTCACGATGCGTGTGGGAGCGCCCAATAATCTCTACAAACACTTCGTTCGCGCTGACCGCTGATAACCTCTTCGCGATTTGCAGAGATTTTTTTAGCACGTACAAACTTTTTTTTGGCTCCTTAGCAACTAGACTTGACGCAGATTTCCATCCACTCAACAAAACCCAGGAACTTTTAAGTCGCCGCCACAAGTCACTGCACCCAATTGCAAAAACTTCCACTAATTTGCTTTGATTGAGTTTATAGTTGCGACGAATTGAAATATCACCGATTTGTCGTTGTAATCTTTTATATTTTTTTTTTGTATGTAGAACTAAGCTCGATGCATTTTATATACTGCTGTGACTTATTCCTTCTTGGTGGCATCCTGGATATCACTTGCAATATTTTTGAATGTCTTCTCAGCGGATTCCAGCAGCTTCGCGGAGAGTTCTTTGATGTTCTTGGCTTCATCCGACTCGCCCAGACCTTTCAACTTGGAGATGACCTCCTCAGTGCCCTTGTTGGCCTTTTCAATGAAGCTTTTGATGTCGGTAGAGGTATCGGGATGTTTCAGCTGGAAGTCCTTGATAGCCTGGTCAACAGTGGAGCGCAGTTCCTTAATGGCCGAGTTGTCCTTCAGGTTTTCAGTCTGCAATTTTCACAACAATGCAAATAAATTGTGTGGAAATGAATTCTCAGCGATGCTGTTTACCTCCGTCTTGATGTCATTGGCCCACACGTCCAACTGACTGGCGAACTGTTTGCCCTGATCGACGGCCTTCTGCTCGAGTTGCTCGGTATTCTCAACGCCAACCATTTTCAGCATGGTGCTCTCCAGTTCCTTGAGACTTTTGCCAGCACTTTCGAAAAATTCGGCGAATGATGGCATTTCTCCGGCATCGCGTGTCACACGAGCGCTGGCGGTCTATGCGAACGGAAAATTTTTGAATTTATTAGTGGAAAATTCACTTTGTTTGATCACCGGCGCAAAGTTCTAAAAAATTTATACTTACGGACAGCACAATGCAGGCGAAGAGCAAAAACAGTTTGGAGAACATTTTGAAGATTTTTCGTTGATGCCGGCAAGAACGTTCGAACGCAACTAAGCAATGAGCAATGATTTCTTGAATTTATACAAGAGTCAAGTCTAAAGATCAGCCGATAATTAAGAAAGTATGCAGAGTGACCAGAACGTATGATTATAATACATTTTAAGTAGGAGTTGGATCCGTGTTGGGGTCCATGGAGTGTACTGACTAGCGACTGATGGGGAGAAGGGTGGTTTTAGATAGGAGTTGGTATCGTAAGGGTATCCAGAGAACTCATTGCCTAATCTTTGTTGGTTTAGGGATAGAAGGTCGATATAAGGTCAGAAGGTTCCCATTTCTCTTCCAACGGAATACTACTACAACTCATACTATAGATGGTTTTTTATTTGACATCTTAAAGGCCTCAAGCGTGATTCGTCCTACCTGACTCCTCTCTCTGGTATTTGTGACTCCTCTCTCTGGGCTTCTTGCCGACTCAAACTAGGTTCTCTAGACTAATAGAAGAAAAATATAGTTCATCCTTGTTCTGGAGAAAGTAGTACACCTAGTGGCGCACACAGGGAGGGGTTTGGGGGGTTAAAACCCCACCCCAAACACAAAAGTTCCTGGTACAAATTGTGGTTTCGTATGGTATTCGGCTCAAAAGTTATACGCAAACCCCCTGACCCCCTCAAGTGAAATCCTGTGTGCGCTACTGAGTAAAATTTCATAGAAATTGAAGTTCATTTTCTTCTTCTTCTTCCTCAATCGTACAGCTGTGACAGAAGTCAGTTGAAAACAGTCTCAACTTTCTAGCATGGGCCCCTAACTAAACATTAGCCCGTTAGGACAACAATCATGGTCCTGATCTGGTTTCTGTTTAGTAAGAGAAGTTCTCTAGAATACCGGAAGTTTCAAGTTGGCCAAATGTTGCTGCTTGTTGAATAACTCAGTAAATTATGGGGTAAAAAGAGACTTTATTGGCTTTTTTGACATCTGGTCACCCTAAAATGTCAGAGATTTTATTTGTGCAGCAATAATTGACGAGTGCACACAAGCATATATTTACATATCGCCAATTGAGTGGTGTACTTTTTCTTGATTAGACAGTCGAACGTAGTTGTTGGTATTTGTTACTTAGTTTCCAATTGAAAAGTACAAAATATCAGCCGCCAAGTCGAAGCGACTTTGGCCTTCTGCTGTCTCGAGATAACATTCGAACAACAGCAGCATTACACATCGCTATGTACATACAAACAAAATACTATGTATTCTATATAGTTTTCCAATCAGAGATGTAAATTTTGCAAGACTTTTACTTTTTCTTGGCTCTGAATTAAGTTAATATTTTTAAATGAGTTCTTCAGACACTCGAAAACAAATCAATTGCTTAAGTTCAAAACAGTATAAAGACTAGAGTCAGATTCGGTTGAACTTGTCGATACAATAACTTAACCTCACTTAACTTTAAGCATTTAAATCATTTTTTAAATATTTTCTAATTTGTAAAAAATTTCTTTAAATTTATTAATTTTATATTTTTTACTGAGTATCAATTCAACTGAATTGATTGCTTAAGTATCAAAAAAGTGGACAGATTAGAGTCAGATTCCGTTCAACTTGTCGATTCAACAACCTAACCTCACTCAGCTTTAAGTATTTAATTAATTTTCCAAATATTTCTTTTTTTATTTTCCAATTTCCAATTGATTTAATTGACTGACTAGAGTCAGAATCAGTTCAACTTGTCGATACAAAAACCTAACCTCACTCAACTTTAAGCATTTAAATAGTTTTCTAAATATTTTCCAATTTCAAAATAATTTTTATATTTTTAAATTAGTTCCAATTCAGTTGAATCAAACGGTAAAGTTTCAAAAAAGTAGATAGATTAGAGTCAGATTCCGTTCCATTTATCGATACAACAACCTAACCTCACTCAAATTTAAGCATTTAGCTTCTTAAACAATGTTTGGAAAACCATGTAACTTCAGTTCTCTTTTTAATGAAATTTGTTTTAACTTCAAACATTAAGCAACTTATTTCACTGCATAACAACCGAACACAAAAATATTAATAATTCCGCGAAGAACAGTTGATTCCAATCACCCAAAACCCAAAGTTAATGTTTGCTTTTGTTTTTGTTGCTTTTTACCGGCTTAGCCATTTAAGAAACAAAACAAAAAAAACAAAAATTTTAAAATTTTACAGTGGCTCGCGCAAGGAGGGTTTTAGGGTTCAAACTCCACCAAATATTTTTGGTGTTACAAACATTTTGGGGAACAAATATGGTTTCAAGTGACATTGGCTTCAAAATTTGTTTATGCGAACCCCCCAAAATGAAATCCTGTGTGCAGCACTGTTAAGCTTTCTTTCTGTTTTCTTTTAAATATTTTTTTCAAAACTTATCAAGACAAGATTAAAGGTTGACACGGCTGCCAGCCTGAGTTCCGTGACGTTAATGTGTGTAAAATCTGCAGACAAGCACTTTTAGTGATAATACAAATTGTATTTCATTTTATTTTATAAATAAAATATAATTTTTTTTGCCACTCCTATCATAAATATGATCGAAAAAACAACAAAAAATAATTGCTATTAACAAATGAAACAATATTTACTTAATAGGTGCTTCAATCAGTGTTGACCGACTTATGTTTGAATGTGATTTGTAAACAACACTGTGTGCCAGTCTTATGACGTCCTCTATGTGTCTGAATATTTTTTTAAGGAAATATTTAAGAGCGAAACAACAATTTTTCTTTCGGCGGCTGTCCTCTCAGCAGGAAATGGCAAACCTCTGAGAGTAAAATTTCCTATGAAAAAGGTCCCAACTCACCGTTAGAAATCGGCATAAAACTGTAGGTCCTTTCCAACCTTGTAAAAATTCACACGTACAACGTGGATGGTTGAAGGTAGCTAGGCCTTAGTCTCCTAATCGGGCTGTCGTGCCAGTCCAGAAGAAGATTTAAGAGGGAAAAATATTTAAGAAAAAATCCCATGTACCGATTTTCATTGACTGTAGAAAGGTTCTCGTCTTGTTGAAACTAATACAGAAATTCGATAAAGAAATCATCAATTGAGAAAGTAAGTGCGGAGAGGTTCTTGTAGAGGCAGCTCATCGGTTTAAAGTCAGTCAGATCTAGGTGTCAGATTTCCACAACATTGACGACAACAAGTGAACCAATGAACTGTCCCGAAGAGGCTTCGCTCTTAATGAAAGTGACGACCTGGTGGTTCACGCCCCACTGGACTCAATCAAGAGCAAAGTTTCTAAGGACTTTTTACCTAAGGCCAACACTGGATGACAGATGATGAAATTCTGCAAATTTAGCAGATCACTTTGGGCAAAATACAAAAGAAATAAGAATTCAAAGCTTTTGAAATTCAGTTACGCATACAATTTTGTGAAACACAAGCACTCAATTTGATCTGTGAGACCGGGTATTTAAAACATTCTCTTTAAAAAAGATTTTTCCAAATATTTAAAAGACTTTAATTTATTTAGTTAAGTGAACTATGACTGTGACTGTGGCCTGTAAATCAAGTAAAAAAAATAAAGCAAAATACTTCTTTCTATCAGGTGTACAACTTTGCTTCCGCCGTTTTCCGATAGGTGGCTGTACCGGCTGAGGCTGGTTGAAATACATAGATGGTAATGCCTTTAAAGTGAGTGTGGACAGTACCTAACGAATTGTCATCGCCGTTTCAGTGACAGTTGTTCTTGTTTTCGTATTATACACGCTCGAAAATGTCCGTTTATGTGCCCAATTCTCGCCATTTGCGGGAAGTTTTACTTTTCTGTTACAATTCGAAAAAAAATGCAGCTGAAGCGCATCGTATGCTCTCAGAAACTTACGGTGATGCTGCTCTGAGTGAAAGAACGTGTCGGGAGTGGTTTCAACGTTTTAAAAATGGTGATTTCGATGTCGAAGACAAACATGGTGGTGACCACTTTTGCGGCCTCACGTCGCAAAAGTGGTCAAAAAGTACCTGGAAACGCTGAAATGGGAAGTCTTGCCCCAACCGCCGTATTCCCCAGATGTCGCCCCTTCTGACTTCCACCTATTCCGTTCGATGGCACACGGCCTGGCAGATCAACATTTTCAATCCTTCGAAGAATTGGAAAAATGGATTGCTTCATGGATAGCGTCAAAAGAGGACTCCTTTTTTCGAGCCGGGATCCGAAAATTGCTGGAAAGATGGGAGAAAGTTGTCGATAGCGACGGACAATACTTTGAATAATACATCTGTAAGCACTTTTTCGCAATAAAGCTTTTAATTTTAGAAAAAAAACGGCGGAAGCAAAGTTGTACACCTGATATTAATACAGAAATCCTTATTTCAGTCCGTTATTTCTGCAGTAGTACTAAATAAAAAAGTTTTGTCGATCTCACAGACCAATAGAAGTGTAAAGAAAGGTTGAGAAAGGACTGCCGGGATGTGGCAAGATTAACTGCAATCATAAGGACTAGCTGTCATAGATTTAAGAACTCGAATAGGCAGGAAACCATCAATCATTTCCTCTGCGCCTATCTGGTCTTCTCAAAGAGGAGGTGGGAAACGAACCGAACAAACCGATGTAGCAACATTTCGAGAAGATGGTGAAGTACACCATGAACTCGCTACTCGATTACATCAACTTTTCGAACTGGTCTGGACTGGATCAACCTTCACATAGGACAATGTGACCTCTACATAGACCGGAAGATAACACACTATATAGTATACTAAAAAGTACATAGCACCTACTGAGAGTAATTGTGACAAAATGGCGTCCATATGTTAATTACAAGTCGGAACATGGCCACTGGAACTAACCTACCAACACAAGTTCCTCTATGTATGAAAATTCTTATAAACTTTTGGAAAAATATTTAAAAAATACATAATTAAAAATTGATTTTGAAATTCATTGAAAACCCTATAGAAAAGCTTGCCTTATTCAACTCGAAAAATCAATTATTCGAAACGCTTCCGGGTTTAACTATGTTCACTAGACTTGATTGAAAACACGATTTTTCGATTTCGGTGGTGAAGAATCTCTCATTATATGCGGTTTGGTGAAAAATTCATGAGCCCATAAATTTTTTTAATTTTTAGGAGGTTACTGGGGGTATATACTATATATTCACTATATTGATAGATGCTTTCGACCGTCTCAGGCACATGTGTCTTGGCAAAAATGATATTTGACTTGATGGACATCCTTTATATTAAAAAGGATGAATTGAAAAAGTGACCCCGGGTGTATCAGAAACATTACGACAAGTTCAAGTTCACTGCACTAATTGTATTCGAAATGGGAGGTTAATGGGGTTCCGACAATACATTTTGATTATTGCTTCATAGAAATCCAAAAGTTCACAACCTTCGAACTCCGATTTTATGGGAGATACCTTCTGTTGGTGAATTTCAGAACTTTAATAAAATTTGTATTTTTTATTCTGAAGAATGTTGAAGAATGCTAAAAAATAATTTAAATCGATTCAGTACTTTCCGAGATACGATTACATTCATCTACTACATTTACAATTGGGGAGCCAATTCCAAAGAAAATGGCCAGTTTTGTATGGCAGCCCCCTTAAGACTTGAAAATAGCGGGCAGGTATGTTTGAAGGAAACAATTGGAATAGAAAATAAATGAATGTCGGTCTTACATTTAACACATCTGGGGCCAACCGGGGAGCAGTTGGAGCCCATTTTATAAAAACGATCATTTTCTATGGGAGCCTCACTAAGGGTTGAAGATAAGGTATAAATATGTTTGAAAGAAATGTTCAGAAGGGAAAACTAGTGGGGGACAGTCATAGATTTGAATCCTCTAAGAGCAACTTCTGAGCATCTGTGGAGCAGTTTGTTGAATTTCCTAGCTTTTTTGTGAGCTTTGATCTCAATGCGATGCCATTTAACCCCACTTTAGCCACACAATTTTTTGGCTCATGTACTTTTTCACCAAAATGCAAAAAAATATACATTCTTTAACATCAAAAATCCCTCATTATTAAGAATCCTCATACAAAACTTAATCATGTCAATGTACACCAAATAATTGGGGTAAGAATGTGTTTGATGTTTTAAATGAAAAATAATCCTCAAATGTATTCTAACACATTTTTTCTTTAATAAATATTTTAATGAAAATAATCCATTAAACTCATTCAAACAAAATTTTTCTTTAATTTTCTTGCATAGTGTCGCTTACTTTGAATTCTAATTTACAAGATTGAGAGAAAAGATGCACAGATGTCTGGAACGAACGCTCAGACATCTGTCTGACCTGAAAAAGAGTGGGACCCTTGGACAGTTGGCCAAACATCTGTCTGACCTGGAAAGACAGTTGGAACCAAGCACTAAAGGACAAAGCCTCATTCAGAGAGTTTCTATTCATTCAATTTCTAGTCTATGTTCAATTCAAGTCTACGTGCTGTTTTAAAGTCCAATAGACCAAAAGACATGACTTATTCATTTCTAACAAAATAAAAATGCTTCCAGCGATTTTCTAATCATTTTTATTTTTATTATTGTTATTGTTATTTTTTTTCTTGCACTCTTAGGCTGTCATATCTGGCGAGAACAAAAACATTGCAAATATTGCTCGAAGCTACTGTACGAACAAAATGTTCCCCCACAATCTATGCAAATATTTGACTTGCACTCTTTTTTGCTCTTCTTTTTTTATTTTTTTTCTTTCATTCTTTGAGTTGAAAACTGTTGTTTGCAGAAAACTACAAACACCAACTGTGGGTGTTGTTTTCTTTGAGGTGCTAAACTTTGTTTTTATTATTATTGTTGAATTTGTCTTGCAAGCAAAAGTTGATAAAAACAAAACAAAAGCAAAGCATGCAAATGGACTCTTTGGAAGCCAAAATGCGCTTTTGGCTTTAGATATTGTTTAACAGTTTTATCTTTGTTTGCTGTGGAGGAAAATTTCTCTTATTATTTTGTTACACATTTGCAAGCAAAGCAAAAATGTGCAACATGCAAAGCCATGGCAACGATTGTTAGACGAAGACAAAAGTTGTACAACAAATAAAAAATCAAAATAAATAAACTACAATTTTCCTTTTATATTATTGTTGTTATTGTAGTACAAACGCGTTCAAGTCCACTTAATAATCGCAATAATGCAATTTCGGCTACACTTGAAAATTTTGTGCAGATCATTTGACATACCAATTTCATAGCTAACTTCATTTTCGTAGCGTTGCTGATGTTTCAATGTTGCTGCAATTTTCCATTGTGAATTTTTGCCTTTTCTTCTGCCCATTTTATGTGCCTTTTATCGTCGCTTAGTCGCAGAAATGTATGCTGCGCCCAATGACATTGCGACGCGATAAGCAAATTTGAATTCAACACAAAACTTGTTGATGTATTTTCATGGAATGTGCCTACAGCTATTCATGTATGTGTGTGTGTGTGTGTTTGTGTTCTTTCATATGCATATGTGTTGTGTAATGCTTTATAGTTGGGCAGGGCATTTTTATGATTCTGCCCACAAAGCAGTTCTTGTCATTATTCCAACAAGCAGCAATTTTATGGCATTTCAAATTTGTGGTTACACATTTTTTTTAATGCGGTGATAAACATTTTCCAAATGCATAAAGTCTGAAATTACATGTATTACATGGTATTACATTGTCGCATGTGGCATTGAAGTTGTCTTACAGATAAGGAAAATCTTTTGAATTTCTCAATGCGAGTTTTTCTACTATTGGATCAAACAGAAAAATTATAGGTTCGGCTGGATTGAGAAGAAGTGAACGCGGCACTTGGCTGACAAATAGATCCTTTCTGAGTAGGTTATATCCATGTTTTTTTTTTTTTTTTTTTTTATTTCAAAGAAGGGAAAAGCATTGAAAGCCGGAGTGTGAGACTTTCACCCACTAAAAACCCTTCTATCTCCTACACTGATATCAGGGAACGTCCTGCGAGGAATTACTTCCTGGTATCAGTAGGGTGCGGCACCGTGCCCACCACCTCGGACTACCTGTTTTCCCTACGTTGGCGTTCTAAAACGCGCAGTGTTTTCATAATGCTGGCTGCAGCCGAGCATACAGCTTCCCACTTGCGTGGGGTGTCACACATGTGTGCGGTCAGGTTTAAGACGGACGGATGCTCCCCAAGAGCTACTGCTAATTCCCTTCGGACGGACTTAAACCGCGGGCACTCGAACAGGACATGCTCTGCGGTCTCGTGCTTCGATGGGCACTGCGGGCAGGAAGGGTCGTCCTCATGTTTGAACCTGTGGAGGTATTGCTTGAAGCAGCCGTGCCCACTCAGTAGCTGCGTTATGCTGTGGTCTAACTCACCATGCTTACGCTCAACCCACCGTGCGATATCCGGGATTAGTGCACTAGTCCAACGTCCCTTGCTGGATCGATCCCACCTGTGCTGCCAGTCTCTAATAGTGGCGCATCTTTCCGCAGCTTAAGCGACGCGTTATATCCATGTAGGAGTATACAAAAGCCTTACACCTGATTTAATAAATATTCACTGTGTTTTCACTTCAGTGTCCTTCCAGAGTTTGACGCTTTCAATCTATCGCTATGTCAATCTTTTCCATGAATTTAGCCTATAAAAATTGGTATCACACCCATGAACGGATCTCTGCTCTTGAAACACTCTTTTATAATCGACTAGCAGTTCCCCACGGGACCCTTTGATGACCCCGTCAAATTTGTATGAAAAAATATGTATCCAATTACTTCTCATTTAAAGTGTTTTCATCAAATAAAAAAAAATTTAAAAAAATTAAAATTTTGTTTCCCCATACAAACTCGTAACCCATCGTTGACCCGTCGGATTTTTATTTTCGAAAAAAAATCTGTCAAACTATTTCTTACCAAGAGTACTTTCTCACTAAGAGTTTGAAGTCAAAAGGCCCATAAAATCTTGTTTCTCCATACAAACTCATCCCGTCAGATTTCGATTCTCAAAAAAGTAAAAAGCTCGTATCGACTTATTTCTCACTAAGAGCGCTTTCACCAAGTTCAAAGACAATAGGTCCATTAATTTATTTTTTTTACAGTTTCTTCATACAAACTATAAACCCATCGTTGACCCGTCGAATTTTTTTTGAAAATACATGTCAAATTCTGTCTCACCAAGAATAATTTCACCAAGATTGAAGTCAAAAGACATAACATAACAAGTCAAGTTTCTTCATACAAATGTTAACCTTTGGTTGAGCCCTTTAAGATTTATTTTCAAAAAAATTTAAATTAAATCTTGTTTTTCCATACAAACCTTTAACCCTTAGTTAATCCCATCAGATTTCGATTTTCAAGAACGGGAAAAACACGTATCGAATTATTCCTCACTAAGGGCGCTTTCACCAAGTTTGAAGACAAAAGGTCCAATAATTTATGTTTTTTCCACAGTTTCTTCATACAAACTCTTAACCCTTATGTGACCCATCGGAATTTTTTTTCAGAAAAACAAAAAACACGTTAAAAGTTTTTCACATTTGAAGTACTTCCACCAAGTTTGAAGTCAAAAGGCATTACAAATCAAGTTTCTTCATACAAATGTTAACCCTTGGTTCACCACTTTAAGTTTTATTTTCAAAAAATTCAAATTATTATTCTTATTTATTATATTATTATTTATAATTGAATTCAAAAAAGGAACATGTGTCAAATTGCTTCCACTAACTTGAAAGTCAATAGGTCCATCATGGTTCATGGTTCTTTCGTAGTCTTCCCGTATACGCACCTTTGACCCATTGCTGACCACCATAAATTTAATTTTTGAAAAAATTAAAAATATATCAAATAATTTTTTGTTTGAATTATGAAATCTGGACCTTCGAAAACCCCCAACCTTGAATCCAAACCTCTCGACTCTGTTGATTTCCTCTTTCGAAAGGGCTGCATGTATCAATTATGCTAATATTTCGAAATACTGTTTTAGATCTTCAATTTTTTGCGATTTTCATTGATATGACGACCGGAACGACCAGGTTTTGAAAATCTTGAGAGGCTTTTTACACAAAAATTTGCTTTATAGGGAAGCTACCTTTTTGGTTCAGCAGCTACAAAACTTGAATAATTTGGTTCATACATAGTAAACTTTTTTCGAAGTCCCATTTTTGGAGAGCTGTAGAGTTATATTACTACAAAAAGAGTTATATTTGAAGAAAGCTTTCTTTTTTCTTCTTTTCTTGAGAGGCTTTTTACACAAAAATTTGCTTTATTGGGAAGCTATCTTTTTGGTTCAGCAACTACAAAACTTGAATGATTTGGTTCATACATAGTCAACTTTTTTCAAAGTCCCATTTTTGAGTTCTATTACTACAAAAAGAGTTATATTTGAAGAAAGCTTTCTTTTCTAGTTTCGAAGTCTTGACCAATTATACAATTTTGAGTTACAAACACAGCAGTAAATAGTCGAATTGTCTCAAAGCCACTTTTCAACATCGATTTTCTTGGCAGTTTGGTGGCGTAGCGGCCGCTTTAACCCCTTTTTTGAAAACTGAACAGTTCTGTTACAAAGAAAATCGTAATTTAAGCCAACTTACTGTTCTGGTTCAGGAACAATGCGCCATAGATATGTTGACACATACATCGGTAATCCTAATAGAAATTTTGATTCATCTATGTTGTATTTGATTTTTTTTGTTTTCTCGGTAAGATAGCGGCTTGAATGACCTATTTTTTTAAAACTGAAAAGTTCTTATAAAAAAAATAGTTATTATTTATGGAAGCTATCTTTTCTAGTTTAGTATCTACAGACAGTTGAACCATTTCGAAACACAGGCACAGCTATAGTTAGAAGAATTTTCTTAAAGTTACTTTTCAACACCGGCTTCAAGGTCGGATAGCGGCCAGATTAGACCCTTTTGAAAAAGCTGAAGAGTTCTGCTACAAAATTAAGTCGGTATTTAAGTCAGCCAACTCTTCTGGTTCAGGAATTACGCTCGATAGGAATACTGACACATATATCGGTCAGTCTAAAAGAAATATTTATTCACGGTGATTTTTTGGTTTTCTCGTTGAGATACAACCCGCTATAAGGATCCATTTTTGGAACGCTGAAGAATTCTTCTAAAAATATAGTTGTTATTTATGGAAGCTATCTTTTCTGGTTTAGGATCTAAAACAATTGAACCATTTCAATTGAACCATTGAAAACTTGTTAGAGTGCCTACATCCAAATTTTTCGTAACCAATAGTGTTGAATATGGTTATAGTTCGTGAATTGTTTACAATATCTTCTGACACTGTTTAACCTGAATAAACCAATAATATCTGTATCAAAAATCTTAAGAAAGCTAGCCAGTTCCATTCAGGCATCTTGTCTGCTATTCCGAACAAATAGATGTGACTCTGTACCATCTCACGGGTACATGATCCAGAACATTGTCCTTAGAACGCAGATGCAACATTTCTGCAGACTCTTAATTCTATAATCTGTATTTAATGCGTGTGAAATCGAATTGAAAATCCCTTCTAAGTGCCGCAAATAAACATCAAACAACCTAAATAAACGCACAAAGTTCCAAAAGGCAAAATGAATGGATTCCTTGCAGGATTCACAGAACTAATCTTTACCTGTGCGGTGCACTTTCCAACCTGTCTGGCTATTTGTCTGTCTGTCTGTCTTTCAGTCTGACAGAGTAAGCAAACAATGCATTTTTGCAGTGGGAAAAATACACAAAAACTGTTGACAGACAATGCGAAAACGTGGGCGCAGTTGAAAATATGAACGAGCAACTTTTCAGCTCAGGATTACGCGTCGCAAAAACCATCAACCAACAACAGCAACAACACTTGTAACACAGCAACAGTCTCATATGTTAATCAAGCAGCGCATTCATAAAATTTTCATAACACTCATCAGCAAAACGCCACAGCGGCATTGGCAGCGACGAAGTCGAACTTAACCCAACACGCCCAAACGACTGTTGAATGCCACAAATGCACATTTAAGCAGATTAGCATTTAATGGCCTTTTCCTGCTGACGTTTATGAAATACATGTGTGTGTGTTTTTGTGTGTATGTGTGTGTGAGTGTGAGTGTGAGTGTGAGTGGGAGAAGCACAGTGCGCACATGTGCAAAGCTACTTTTACGATTATGAGGAAGAAAATTTCGCGCCATTGCTGCCGACTTTTGGTTTGGTGGCTCAGTATGTGCAGCGTTTTAATTGAAATCTGCTAATCTGTGCGTGCGTCCATTAAAAATGGTTTTCTCGCGTTCTTTTATTGTTGTTGCCACCTTACTTTTAACGATGCGCCAATGTTGCGCCGCGTTTTTATAATTTTTAAATCCGCTCAGATTGTCACTTTTGCTTGAGTCGAAATTTATTATCAAATTTGGTTCTTATTGTTGTTGATATTGAAATGCAACATTTCGTTGGCAGCAACGACGCCTAACAACCAACCCAGTGAAAGTCATCGTCGTCGTTGTCTGTGTTAATGCAACTCCACATTGCATCCTCCGCGTCTTTCGTGCTCACAGCGCAGTCCATAAAAATAAAACACACTTGCACTTTGAAAACTTTTGGGGAAATTCTTCAAATGTGTGATAGTTTTTTTTTTGTTTTTGAGTGCTTGACGCGCATCATTTTTATCAGCGGCGTCTGGCTTATGTGCCGAGTGAGTGTTGTTCATTTCAAAAGTATTTATGTATGTTGCCGCCATCAGTAGTGACAATAAAATCTGTTCTAGTATTTACTTTTATTAGTCTGGGCATTGTTGTTGCTATTAATGTTGATGTCACCTTTATGGGTTTTTATGTATAATTGTGTGTGCGCAGGCATGTTTACGTGAACATTTGTTGTCGGCGCACGTCGACAAATTAAAATTAGACCGTAAAAAGCTCCACGTTGAGTGAATTTACAAATCGAACGCGCCAATAAAACGCTGCCCAGTGATTTAAGCAGTGAGAGAACTCAACGGTCAGCCAATTAGGAATTCGAAAAGATGTTTTATCATATAAGAGTATTTTAAGTGATATAGCGGCGACACTCGCTTCATGGGAAAAACATTGCCTAAACTCAGGCTCGAGCTTAAAGTGGAACAAGTCGATATTGTTGGAATTTTAGGTTTAAAGTGATAGCAGTTTAGGTTCGACGAATCGACGAATCGTTCGATGAATTAGTGAGTTCGTGAGTCTGTCAGTCAGGCAGAGTAAACAAAATCTATATCCATATCTAAAATGGGGAAAAATTGGGTAAATAAATAAATTAGAATTTTTTTTACTTCATTAGAATGGGAGCTTCCGCATTTTTGTTTGAATAACTTTTGAACCAATAAAGTTAGAGTAATGAAATTTTGACACGTGATCAGGAAGATGTTGGGTTTTAACATACTTGCTTTTCAAGAAAATGCCATATAATTTTTCAAGGATATAAAGGATTACAATTTTCAAAGGATGTTTTTCATATCTTTTTTTTTAAAATAGATTAAAAATCAATTTTATTTAAATTTGCCATCGCTATATTCTAACGGGGTTAAGTATTTTTTTTTTCTTATCTCCTTCAAAATTTTGAAGTACTTTTAAAAGAAAAAAGGATGTAGGAATGAAAAACTGAGTACGCAGTATTATATGTTTGGTCTCTAGTTTCACGGACATATGGATTTTTCTAGTGTAAAATCGATATCAAGGAATTGGAGTTGGCCTAACATTTGCTTATCAAAAGTTACAATCAGTGGCGCACACAGAGGGGGTGGGGGTGTGCGTGTTTAAACCCGCCCCAAAATACAAAACTGGCTGGTGCACCCCCAAAATGAAATCCTGGTGCGTCACTGGTTGCAATAAATTATTATTTTTTTGTTTGTGGCACGAAATTTCCCTGGTCATCTAATCTTCTTCTTCTTAGTTTCAGAGTTGAAACATTTGCTGATAAATTGAGTTTTTGTTTTTCGCACCATAAAACGATACAAGGGGTCCGGCTCTGTTAAAAAACGATATGGTGGTGACCGTTAACTAAAGGAAAGGACATACGTGCTTCGCCCGCAAGCATGCTTAGAATCTTTAGGACTAAGCTAAAGGTGCAGCCTTTCAAAATTCAAAAGGTTCAACACCTTACGGCAACCCAAAAGAAAAAGCGACTCCTTAGAGCAAAAGGCTCGTATGTGGTGAGTTCAAAAATTGTGTGTTCACCGACGAAAAACTTTTCACCGTGCAGCAGTTAGTCAACAAGTAAAATTACAGAGTTTGGCTGAGACAATGCTCAGCTATCAACGAAGACCAACTGCGAGCCTAACGACGCCAAAAACCCGCGTCTGTGATGGTTTGGGGCGGAGTAACCGAAAAAGGACGCACACCGCTTGTTTTTGTTCCTGAAGGAGTGAAAACTAACGCTCGATCATACCAAGAAATTGTACTGAAAGGTACAAAAAAAGAGCGTTGGATATGCCAGCAGGACTCTGCACCTGCTCATAAGGTTCGAACTACGCAGTGTTGGCTTCAACGCAACGCCCCAGCGTTCATTTCGACAACGAAATGGCCATCGTTTCCATCAGACCTCAATCCTATGGACTTTGCCATATGGGGCATTTTGGAAAGAAATGTCTCGCAAAAAAATATGAAAGCATCAATGGCCTAAAAAGTGCCCTGATCCGTGAGTGGACGAAAATTCCGCAGGGTGTAATTTGAGCTTCTTGCGATGCATGTGCTCCTCTAAAAGAATATATGTAGTTTCTGACAATTTGGGACAAATTTCAAATAAAAATTACTAATACTTTTGTTTTTCAACAAAAGGTGTTATTTTGAATCACCCGGTAGCTGTCACTTTTGAAGCTTTTATACTTTGATTTTTGACAAGTAGAAACTACGCCATTACTAAAAATGGAACGATACACGCATTGAAATTATTAAAATTCACCACAAATATGGTGCAAATCTTGCAGTCACAGTTTGCAAAACTAAAGCATTTTTGGGTCGTCGTGAAGCACCTTGTCGGACCGCAATACAGAAATTGGTGGACAAATTCGAGCTGTTGAGACAAGTTAGTGATGTGAAGAATAAAACGCGTGCACGTCGCTCAAGAACAACTGAGAATATTGCTGCTGTAGCCCAAAGTGTTAAAGAAAACCCAGGTTTGTCGATTCCTCGTCGTTCTTTGGAGTTGGGCATTCCAAAAACCTCATTACACCGTATTTTGCATAAAGACTTGGCTCTTAAGGCTTATAAAGTTCAGTTAACACAAGAACTCAAGCCGACCGATCATCAACAACGTCCTGTCTTTGCTGATTGGGTCCTTGAAATGCATGAAAATGATCCGGAATTCTATCGAAAAATCATCTTGACTGATGAGGCCCATTTCCACCTCGGTGGCTACGTCAACAAGCAAAATTGTCGCATCTGGGGCTCGGAAAACCCAAGAGTTATTGTTGAGAAGCCTCTCCGTCCTCAACGTGTGACTGTTTGCTACGGTTTATGGTCCGGCGGGGTCATTGAACCTTACTTTTTCGAAAATGAGGTTGGATCAACAGTTACGGTGAATGGATTGCGCTATCGAGAGATGGTTAATGATTTTTTATGGTCGGAGTTGGATGGTACTGATCTGGGCAACGTTTACTTTCAACAAGACGGCGCTACGTGCTACACAAGCAACGAAACTATTGCTCGTTTACGGGAAAAATTTTCCGGACCGTGTTATTTCGGGAAGAGGTGATCACAATTGGCCACCGAGATCTTGTGATTTAACACCTTGCGACTTCTTCCTTTGGGGCCACGTGAAAGATAAGGTGTACGCCAACAGCCCAGAGTCGAAACAAGACCTCAAAGATAGAATTCGTGAGGCTATCGAGGACATAAGGCAGCCACTTTGCGATTTGGTTATGGAAAATTTCATAAAAAGGATATGGTCCTGTAAGCGTGGTCGTGGTGGCTATTTGGCTGATGTTGTTTTTCATTATTAACGGCATACCTTCCTCTTTATTATGAAATAAACATCCGATCATTTATCTCAAAAAATGGCATTTTTCTTTGAATACCAAAATAACACCTCTTGTTGGAAAACCCTGTATATATAAAGGAAAGTTGAGCGCATCACATTCAAACAGACCGACCGATTTCCATCGGTTTTGTTTTTTTGGATTCGTCTTGAGTCAGTTCAGGTTTATGTAGAAAGAAACTTCCGCAAAATCTATTGGAAAATTCGAAAAATCACTGCCATATTTGACCGCGAATCATTTGAGAAATGCTGGATCGATTTGGCTGTTTTTTTTGGGTTGTATTCGTAGTCGGATATTGAACAAGAGGCGTGGCGTGAGTAAAAATGATAAAAATAGGTTTTTTAAATAGGCATGGTTCAGCCGCAGTCCATTTCTTTACTGAAACTTACCAGCAACAAAGCTTTTTGGGGGAGCCTCAATTGCGTTAATCAGTAGCTCTTCCTCTTCCTTTAGTTGGTTTTCTACGTCAATTTGCATTGCCATAGATTTGCCATCTCGCGCATTTTATTATATAAAAAAAAAACAATTTTGAGACGAAGGTCGCCGGGTCAGCTAGTGTGTCTATAGAATTCTTTCTAATATATTTGGACTTCTTCTGTATGATTTCTGCGACACTGCTGCACTTTTCCGTCTACGCCAGCCGTTGGCCATAATTTACAAAATTTCAGTGAGTTGCCCGAATGCGAAGCGCTTAACCCTGAGGCTGTTGCCATTGCCCGTTACCCTTAACCCATTAGCCATTACTCCAACTGCAAAGTGTACAGTGCGCCGCGTGTGTGCGGGATAGTGTGGGCAATTATCGTTGAAGACATCGCTTCACGCACACCAACCCAACACACACAGACAGAGCCACGGCTTATCTGCTGCGCAAAGTGGAAATGAAGCAAAGATTAATTGCCGCAACCTTTTGTTGCGCTCGTACACCTTTCGCACAGCGAAGCACATCGCAGGCGGAACACTGCACAGTGCGAGTCAGTGCGAGTATCTCGCATGTGGCATCGCCGAGTGATAAGGAATTTGGGATTTTTTCCAACGCCAACTACGCAGCTGCCAATTGCTGCGGCCCCAAGGCGGTGTTGCTTGATTCCTTTGGGTTCGGTGCAGTTCGATTTAATTTCCTGGCGCGCGCTTTGGGCCGAACGCGTTGGAGTAAAGTGCCCCACGCGCAATGTGTGCGCCCCCGACTGTCGGTGTCGGTGCCCGTGTCGATGTCGTTGCCGTTGTTGCCGGTGTTGGCGGTGGGTGCGCAGCGTGTTAAGTGCGCGTTTTTAGGTGTCGCCGTATCGATGCGATTACACAATAAATTTATAAGATTACACATTTCGGTGCGTGTGCTGCAGCCTCCGCGTCAGCGCGTATGTGGCCGAATTGTGCGCGTACGCGCGCTGCCACCGATTTGAGTTATGTCTGTCGCCGGCGTCTTGGAGCAGCGAGCAATTAGCTCACGCAGACGCATAAATTTCGGTTATTGTTTTTGGTTTTCTCTTGCCATGGCTTTCGGACGGTTGTAGTGCTTGGCTGCTGCTATTTTTGGTTGACACAACGGGAGTGGAAAAGTGTAACACACAAAATTCGATTGAATTTTGAGTTAAGAGTGTCGTGATTTGTACGGAAATTGTCTTTTTGTCGTTTGGCTGTGGGTCGCATTTAAGCCGATGTTTTTTTGTCTATTGTTTTTGTTGTAGTTGTAGCACGCTTTTTCTAAATCGCTTTTCAAAGGAATCGCTGTCAAAGCTAATTAAAAACGGTGCGTGTGTGTGTGCTTTTCGCTGGGCCGCAATTACGCCAACAATGATTAATGAGTCTGCTGCATGTACGCGCCGGAATGTCGAATGTCTGTAAAGTTTATGTTGGCAGCAATAAAAATTGTTTCCAAATATTCACTCAAGTAGAAAACAAAAAACAAATTGTTAGAAAAAGTAACCTAAAAGTTTGAGGCGCGCAAAAAATAAGCATGAAATTAAAGAATTTATTGATAAAGCCAACAGAAGCATTGAAAAAAAACAAGCTAACCATTAACCAAAGTAAATATTGAGGTAACTTACAAAAATAATAAATAAATATTATGGCAAATGATCAAAGGATACGCGACGCGCGTTACCGATAAAGGAGATTACATTAGAGACATTTGAAAAGGGTGCAGAACATGGCGGTACTCACGAATTGTGAGCATTTATGAGAAAAAATAAAGGAGGAAATTTATTAAATTGGACAATAACAAATTATATGGGCGGAAATTGTCACAGGTGCTTTCAAGACTATGAAATTTTGGTGAAGTTCATATGTGAGTGAACAACTTTTGGGCGGTACAAATATGTGTTTTGTTCATATTGTTACGAAAATCCAAATTCGTTTTCCAAGGTTCGTTTTGATTGTGTTTGAAAAGAAAACCACTTCAATTATTCAGCGCAAACGCAGTCAAAAACCAACAATCGCTTTATTTACAAATTTACACTTGTTCTACTTTAGACTACTACTATTGCATGTTTCCCCATTGCTTGCTGAACACAGACTCGACTCACTGTGCTGCACCCTGCTGCTTTTATACCAGTTTTCTTATCGCGCCGAAGTTTCTTGCACATTCCAGTTGTACTTTCTATCTCGATTGTTCTAGCAAAGTTCATTACCTTTCGCGAACCATCCTTGCTATATCGGACTATCCACGCGAATTATACCAAATTTTCCATACTTCAAAATGCATGCCTAAAAGTATGCTTGGAAAAGCATTCGTGCATAGAAAAGCATTTATCGTTTCAATATGATCCCTCGGGAGGCTGAACTCCGGGACCTTAAGTCATCGGACTTTGCTTTGCTTTATTTAGTGTGAGCCCCGGTGTTGACAGATCAGGAGATTTCCTTCTAGATTTAGGAGATTCTTGGCCTTTTAGGAGAATTTTTAGGAGGAAGAATTGTTTTGGAGAAAGTTTGGGAGATTTGTATTTGATGTTTGGGGATTTTCCGGATCCTTATGGGATTTTTGGAAGATTTTTTAATGACAAAGTATGATGTATTGGGAACACTGGCAACAAAACATATTTTTGCTATTTTACTATTTTAATAGTCAAAACACCCCATTTTGTTAAAAATTTGTAAGCTTCTCGTTCACACTTATTGCTGTCACAATGAAATTCCGCCAAAAATGACCCTTTTGGTTTAAATCATTTATTATATTTTTTGTTTATGTTAAGTTGTTGTTGTTAAGCTGAAGATGAATACAAAAAATGCATTAAAAAAAATTATAAGTACTATATATATTTTTATTTTTTTTTTTATGAGAAGTTTAATTCCATTGAAATTTGGGACATTTTTTTACTTTTGGTAGGAAATTTCACTATTTTTTTAAGACTTAGGATAAAGTTATTTCTGGTATCTGGCAAGATCGTATGGCAACCTTCAAATATGGCAACTGCAAACCTAACAGCAACAGGCCGCTGCAGACTGGTCTTATCTCTGGCCTTTCAAGCTGTATGAGCGTTTTTCTGAGCGTTTTTTAGAAACCGATCTCAAGCCAAAGTGCCAAAAGACTGGGGCTGGTGTACAAAGACTTCTGCAGAAGTTTTAGGAATGAAGACTGCGTAGAATCCGTTGAGTATTTTCACTGCGAATGTCCAACGCTTCCGCAGCACTTTCTCAACTATCTAGCGGACCTAAAGACGATGCTCCCAAGTCATATTAATACATCCATCAAAGCTACCAAGTTCTATCTCTCATTTATGGAGAGTGTATAGGCGAAGTCTTCCCCCCTTACGAGATAAGACAATGGTAAGGCAGTCGAAAACACTTTCCTTTTCCAATGTCCTAATCCGTAACTAAATTTTTTCAATATATGTACTAGTACATGCTGGCCCCTTGGGCCTTGAAGAAATAAGAAATAACACGACTTAGTTCCAATGTTTTCACTTCGCCAATAGGATCATAGATGGCTCTCAAATGCTCTCTGTAGGCAATTATGAATGCTCGACAGTAGGTCAACACTTGTACTAAAAGTTAGCCTCATCATATCTAAAAATATCAGTGATGGTATCTTTTTCTACACAGCAGAAAGTTCTTAGTCCCATGAAAACTAACTGAAACCACTTGTCTTACTTAAAATTCCATCCCTTCTATGTAAATTGATTTTGAAATCATCTTTTGTCATTTCGAAAAAAAGCTTTTTCCAATGAAAAGAAATCGTTTTGAAGAGAAGCCTTGGACCGACCTCCTGAAAGACATTTTTGCCGAAGATCTACAAACATTATTTCGTCACACTTTTAGACCTTAAAAATTGTTGTATTGGATTCGAAGGAGACCTTTTTTTAACCCTTGTGTGGGCACCCATTTAAAACCTCATAGTTGAACCCCCTATCGTCTGGCCAGGCTATGGTGCAAAAAAGAGAATATTCGAGGATTGTGCTAATTAAAGGGTGTGCACACCAAAATCGGGATACTTGTTTTCCGATATAAAAATAAAACGAAGTAATCTAGTGTGTTCGTGACAGATTCGTTTTCTACGTTCGTATTTGTTTGCCATTTTCTTACTAATAAAACGGGTTTTGCAAATTTTTTTATTGAATATTGAAAATCAAGTCAAGGAGCACTTACATCTAAAATTTCACAGAGTTTTATTTTCATAGATACAGGGGTTTAAAAGTGTCCCGATTTTTGTGTGCACACCCTTTAGTACCTATATATTTTTTTTATTTTTGTTGATGAGTTTATTTATATATCTGAGTATGTATGACTGTTTGTACATGTATGTTTGTTTGTGTAAGCATGTAAAAAAAAGCTAGAAAGTCTCTCTTTCTCTTGGTAAAAATATACCTGATGGATCCCTGATACAATAAATCAGTTTTGTGAAAAAAAATGTTACTATTTAGTTTTAAAAAGTTCAGTTTTCTATGGAAAGCACCTTTTACTGTGACCCAACACTGTTAAAAAGATCGTTCTGTATGAATTTAAATACACATTTCGCTATTTTGGTTTACTGCTTTGAAAGTTAAAACGTATTGTGAATGCCGCCAATTAGGCGTTACGGCATTGATGGCTGATGAAAAAATAACAACACCGTGCAACAGTACTTTTGACCCAACCGAAATATGAAATAGGCATGAAACTAGAAATTCTATATCAATTCTAGTAACATGGCATACCTAGTTTTTCATTTTCTAATTCGATGTCCTTTTAAAAGGACTTTCAATTTGAAAGAATGTTTTTTTTAATATTTCTAGTTGTACAATAATGAAGATGTGGATATCAAAAGAAAGAGGAAACTTGTCAACTCTAGGCAGTGTTTCCTATTTCGAACTTTCTGAGCCAAAATAGATCAGTTAGGTCCTTTCAAAGATGTATTCTTTAATATCCATGAAATTTCTAACGAATCCTTTTGAAGAAAATATATGTTTTGGATCGCGGTATGTAGTATAATACTTTACAAATTTGTTCGTCGTTTTTTTTTATTATAAATTTTTAATAGGTAGGGGAATTCTTTGTAAGGTGCCACTCTTTGTAAGGTGCCACCCCTGCTCGATTTCGACGTTCCAGCAATCCAAGCAAAAAAATGCCTATTGTCATTTAAGGTATATATGCCAACATCAATTTTAATGTGGTTTTTGAAGGAAAAGACGCAATAACATGGTCTGGGTAAATAGAAATGTTAAATTTGGTTAACACAAAACATAAAAATTAAAACTGAAGGTTTTTCTTGCTTTGAAAAATAAATCAAATACGCGCAAAAAACTAAGGTAAAAATCAGTGTTTGACTTAATTTTTAATGGTTTTTCATAATCCGAAATGATATCCGAGCATATCGTAAAAGGAACAAATTTATACAATGATTTCCAAAATGGCATAAAAATGTAAAGTGCCACCTTTTTTTCTTTGTAAGGTGCCACCCCCCTTTTTTCATTGTTTTATAGTCCTATATCGGTAAAATGCCTTTTTGTTGCTCGGAATCGTCATTGAAAGGAATTTAAAGTGTTCTTAGCAATTTTTGCTCTAATCCTATCATGAGGAATGAATTAGTTCAGTTTTGTTTATTAATTTCCATATAATTATTCATTCTATTCGTTACCATTCAAATTGCATTTTGCTTTCGTTCATTTTCTATTCAATTCAAATTAAATTCAATAATCTTTCGTAAATTTTCTAAATCATGCATTGTTATTTGAGATTTTTACGTTTTTAGCGGTTTTTTTAGGGGGTGGCACTTTACATTAAAAAATTTAAGGGTGTCGATTTTGAACACTT
Source organism: Melieria omissa (assembly GCA_963971225.1). NCBI lineage: Eukaryota > Metazoa > Arthropoda > Insecta > Diptera > Ulidiidae > Melieria > Melieria omissa. The sequence continues at coordinate 132,015,282 of OZ020267.1, read as the reverse complement.
TGGGAAATTGGCTGTAAAATTCGTATTTACGAAAAATTCAAATGAAGTGTTACCTTGGATCATAGCTCTTTTAACCCTCTTTCCAACGGTATATTAACATTGGCGACACGTTAGTTTTCTAACGAGTTATGCGCAAAAAAGCTATGGGGTGGCACCTTACAAAGAATTCCCCTATATATTTTTATAAATAAGTTTTCATCCATAAACAAGAACTTAGCATGGAAAATTCATTAATAACACTGCACAACACAAAAAAATAACAAGGTTCTGACAACGGATTCTGGTAGAGGGGACCAAAAAAAAATATACGTGTATCGGCGTTTTGAAAGTTTTCGTCTGCATTTTTTTTAAGAAGGGTCAAAGTTTTCCCCTTTTTGCTCATTCTTATGGCGAATCGGCATACGAAAACCATGTAACCTCGCATTTTAGGTATATGATGTGTTCAGCAATTTGATGTAAAATACTACGAGGAACATTTTTGTGGAGCATTTTAACCCTGTAGCTCCTATTTGTATGGGTCAATTTGACCCTTTTTTTCTAAAAGGCCAAAAATGTACTGAAAAACAGGACTTTTTAAGGACAAAATGTACCAAAAAAATATTCACCATAAAATTCTACTATAGGTCTCTGAATACATCAAAGCTCAGAAATTAACTTGAACGTCAGAATTAAACCAAAACTGAAAATGTGTTTCTGTGTTTATTTCGTACTTAATCAAAATTGGTACTTAAATGTCCTATAAAACTTGCACGTGGAATAGCTAAGAAGAGGGCTATGTCCATCATGGCACAACGGTAAATATATAAATAAATTCTTTGAAATATGTATGTCCTTAAAATGTTAAAGTCCTTAAAAAAGCAAATTGGTTAAGATATGATAAACTGAGTATGTCAGGTTTCTATGAATGATCTCCAGTTTCACGCTTATATCGTTTTTTGGATGGGTCTCGACAACAGTAATTTTGTGTTGCACGGTGTAATAACTGCATTAATAAAAACAACAACAGCCAACCGAGAATCGAGTTCACCTTCAGCTCGACATGTGCGAGTGCGTCATGCCGCGCTCGACATTAATCACTAAACGCAGCATTTGCACTAAAAAAACACCAAAGCCCAACTAAAGTAGATATTTCTATATCTATTTGCTATTGTTGTTGTTCTATGATAATATTTGAATTAGTTCAAGTCAATTGCATCTTTGCACTTTGGCGCAATGCGCGCTGCGATAAACCAAGAACGAGCCGCTGGCCGTCGCGTCGGTCCGGCGTGCATGGCTGAGCGCACTGAAAGCGGCAAGCAGCGTTGGTGGTTGGTGGTAGTGGTGTTGTTGTTCCAAGTGCGGCATGAGCGCATAATCAAAAGTGCACACACAGGATCAGCGCAGCGACGCGTGTTGCCCGCTGCGCGGCTGCGTGCGCCAGTAAAACGAATCTAATGGCGAGCACGTGCTGCAACGCGCCACGCACACCACACCGCAACCCATCACAACCCACCCCGTTCCAGCTCGCTTGCGGCCATAATGTGGGCGGCTGTTTAGTTGGCGCGTATTCTGTGGCTTTGGGGAGGAGTTGCACTGCTTTGCTTCTGTGACAATTTGTCAAAAATCATGCGAGCTGTCAATGTGTTGGGTTTTTGTTATTTTTTTTTTTATGGGGAGTCGCGTTGCACTCGCGTGGCAAGTCGAGATTGGCATGTGGCTTTGGTTTAATGGTGTTGGCTTTGGTGGGGGGTGGCGTTGCTTAATGGAGCACACCTTGTCGATAGGATTAGAGGGTCGCATGTTTTGAAAATTTATCAAACTACTTAAAAATTTGAGCGCAATATGCAATAATAACGATTTATGAAAGCGATTTGGGTGCTCAACTGAATTGGTAGTTTACTGAAGTTTAGTAAAGAAGAGAGAACAGAAATCTTTTGGCTACCACTTAGCAGACAATGAAAAGGACCTAAAAGCTGTTTTGTTGGTCAAGTGTTTTCCCATGAAATCACAAATGAAACCACAAATGTTAAAAAAATAGAGAAGCGATTATAATTTTAACCCTGTTTCGATTTCTGTTTTTCACTTTGCAAAATGTTAATGAAAAAATATTTTTTCAAAAATACAAAGATTCTAAAATTAAATTTCCAGATTAAATAACTGATATGTCGGCATTAAGATTTGAAAATTGTATCAATCATAGTTGAAACAACTTAGAAATAAATCTCTAAAACGGATTCGGACTCAAGAAAAACTAACTCGACGCACCTTGTTTATTTGATTTGTTTACTAATCACAACATTGAACACGAATCAGAAATACAATCTAAAGTTTTAAGGATTGCAAAGCTATTTTCTTTCCAAAATTTGAACCATAAATTGATCTATTTTGATACCGAAACCATAGCTAATCACTAATCACTCATGATTTTTAAAGCGTTTCTTTCAAAAACTAGGTTTTCTGCAATTTTATGTGCAGTTCTTCAAAAACTATGAATAGATCAACTTGAAACTTAACAAACTTTTGAAAAACACTGCTACGTTCTTCTATACAAGACATCGAATTTATGAAAAAAAATATCGAAAATTAAAACCCATTTAAAGCTCCTGGATCGGGTGCAAACCTTGCGATTAAACTTATAGGGGACAGTAGGGCATCCAGCTCTATTGACTCCTTGGAACATCGTCGTCGAAACGTGGCATGTGTGGTTTTATTTAACCGTTACTTTTTCGGTAATTGCTCAGCCCGTGCAACCCGTTTGAACACTGACGCCCATGCATTCCACGTCGAAACAATGTTCCAGCGCACTACGCACTACAGAGAAAACGCGTTCCTGGCTTGTACAACGCGACTGTGGAATCGAATTTTTGACTTTACCGTCCGCCATATTGGATCCGCCATCTTGAATTTCCAAAATCTGACCTCGGATTCGGATTCAGCGCGGCTCAGGACCCTATGAACTATAAACAGTTTCCCCGTACCATAGCTGTAACTCTTATGTGCACGAAAGGGTTAAAAAAATTAAAATTCCTTAGTTGGTAAATATTTGTTTTTCAATGCGTTTTAAACAAAATTTACAACTTAACCCTTTCGACCCCGAATTTTAACTTGTGTCTCGATATTATCATACTTTTTGGTTTTTAAATCATGACAAATTTGCCTTGCACACGACATTTGAAGTCGCCACGCCTCTTTGTTAGAGCTCTAGAGGTAGTTTACTTTTGAACAATTTTAGCTTAAAACGGGTTAAATAAATTTTGTATCAATATTTTTTAATTACAGAAAAATTATTTAATATTTTTAGAAAAATAAAAAATTATCACTTTTTGATTTTATTTAACGTTTATTAAAGAAACAGGGTTTTAATCAAACGGGCCCAATTCGTAGACTTCAATTAGGACACAAACCTTCCCTGATATCGCTGAAAATTATTAGAAATTATTTAGGGAATAACAGTAAATTTTTTGTAATTTACTTTCAATTCACTTCTAATTAAGTTTTAATATTTTCGTAATTTTTTTAATTTTAGAATAATATACTTAACCACTTACTTACTTACTTAACTGGCCATAACAACCCGTTATCGGGTTACGGCCTGCCGCAAACTTCTCTCCAGGCGCCTCTGCTTTGCGCGCGCCTTCTCCAGTTGGTCACACAAAGAGATGACAGGGCCTCTTCAACTTGATCCTTCCACCGGAGACACGGCCTCCCTCTTCGCCGTCGACCTCCAATCATCGCATCGAACACCTTGTTTGCCGGAGCTTCGTCGTCCATACGGCAGACATGACCGAGCCAGCGTAGCCACTAGATGTTAATTCGCTGCGCTACGTCCATGTCTTTATACAGCCCATACAGCTCGATTTTTCGAAGTACCTTCCACTCGAACACTCCAAGGACCGCTATGTCGTTTCGTATTATTGTCCATGCTTCAGCGCCATAGAGGAGCACGGGCAAGATAAGCGTCCTATAGAGTGCAAGTTTTGTCGGTCGAGAGAGGTCTCTACTTCTCAATTGCATACCAAGACCGTGGTAGCACCTGTTGGCAAGAGTAATCCTTCGCTTTATCTGCAGGCTGACATCATTGTTGCTGTTGATGGCGGTGCCAAGGTAGACGAATTCCTTGACAACTTCAAAAGTATACCTGTCGGCCTCGACATGAGACCCTAGCCGCTGCGAGTCCCTGCGTGTAGACAGCATATACTTCGTCTTGCCCTCATTTACCACCAGACCCATTTTGGCAGATTCTCTTTCGATAGCCGTAAAGGCAGCGGTGACATCTCGCTTGTTACGTCCGATGACATCAATGTCATCAGCGTAGGCAAGGAGCTGGACACTTTTGTTGAAAATTGTGCCATTACGATGTACACCGGCCTTGCGCAGAACACTCTCCATGGTGAAGTTGAAGAGGTCGCAGGATAAAGGATCGCCCTGTCTGAGACCTCGAACGGTATCAATTGGGTCGGAGAGATTACTTCCAACCTTGACGGAGCTGCGCGTATTGCTCAACGTCGCTGTGCAAAGTCTCACGAGCTTTGCAGGGATACCAAGTTCAGACATTGCGGCACATAGGCGATCCCATATCGGGCTATCGAATGCTGCCTTGTAATCGATAAGAAGATGGCGTGTATCGATTTGGTTCTCATGGGTCTTCTCCAGGATTTGGCGTAGAGTGAATATCTGGTCGATGGTGGACTTACCAGGTCTAAAGCTGCACTGATAAGGTCCAATCAGCGCCTTGGCGAGTGGCTTTAATCTTTCTTGTTAAATTCATCCTTGTTAAATTAAACAATTAAAAAAAAGAAATTTATTTAAAATTTTCCAAGATGCGAAGTACTTCATTTTCTGTGCATATTAAACCAACTAAATGTTTTATTTTTCTTTATAGATTTTGGAATAACAAAAAAAAATAAATAAATAAAAGTAAAGAAATTAAGACATTTTTAAGATGGAATAAATACGAATTTTCCTCATTACAAACTTGAGAAGTAAGTGATTTCTTTAGAATAAAAACGAACTACTTAACAACTTTAAAAGTCACCGTCATCTTTTCATGCGTCGATAAGGCAGTTCAAAGTTAAATTTATGACAATGTCAATTTACAATACACAGAAGAATTGTGAATTTTTCATAATATGGCAGCATTATATTATATCGAAATCTATTTTTATTGTTGTTGTACAGCAGTGGAACTTCACTCAAAGCAAACCCTCGCCCCCTCCTACCATCCAGCGAGTGTAATGCTAAATATTTTTCTTGGGCCTTTATTGGATTAAGAATGAATGCTCTTAGCTTGAAAATCGAGGCATAAAGCTACTTTCAAATAAATTTATGTTCCAACGAGCTTTGACATTTTTGCTTTTATTGTTTCGAAAAGATTGCAGTCCTGCGGCCAAATGTGCCCATTTATAAGCCACTCCCAAGCGGAGCACCGGCAACCGGCAGACGACTTTTGGAGCCCATTATCGATTCGCAGTGACGGCGACAGACAGTGACACACAATACTTTTACGCTCAGAATTGGCTTTTCAAAATTCAATCAAATCCATATGTTGCCATGAACAGCGGCCGGTTGCCGCTTTTATGGCCAAATTATGCCAAATGCGGCTGACTGCGTGCAAGGCACATCGAAAGCGACTTAAGAGTGCCCAGGCACTTTGGTAGATGCGTAGCAAATCTTCACAAAGCAGCAGCCAAATCAAATTGCAATAATCGTAATAAATGTGGAGATGCAAAGAGTCAATGTGAATGCAAATGCGAGTCGTTGGGCCATAATTTCCAGTCAAATTTCTCTGTAGTCGCATTTCAATGCTGCGCATCACTTTGCAACGGATGTTTGACTCATGTCGACGAAGCTTTTCTCACGGAAACATTTATATAAATTCAATAAAATTGCGCCTAAATGTGCTGTTTACACTTGTTTCCGTCGAGCATAAAACTTGACGCGCAACGTGTCATCTAGCCGCCAACAACTCACTGCCAGCGGCCACCTGTCCAACCATCTCTCACCTGTGTACGCCGCAACGGTCAGCGTTGCTGCCGCTGCCCACACTTCCTGCATGCGGCACTCACTTTCGTCAATATCCCACGCTGGCTGCCACGTTGCGTTGCGTCCCGCATTGCATTAACATTTCACAGGCTTAGTTTTCCTCATCGAAGGAAGCATTTTTGTGTGCATAAATTTTCATTCAATATGCGGATCGAGTGAGTGGGCTCGAACATTCTTTGTTAATCCCATCACGTGCCGCTGGAAGCCGAATTTTGTCACCCAACCAACCAACCAACCAGCCTCAGCCCACATGTCGGCAGCGAGCGGCTCCGATCGCTTCAGCGCATCGCGTATGCAAGCGGCAAGCGGGCAATTATGGCGTGTCGTGGCTGCATTCTCCTTTTGTTTTATGGCATTTTTGTGTATTCGTTTTCTTATGGAGGGATAAAGGATTGCACGCATGTTCGCCGTGACGACGTTGTTGAGGCGGCTGGGCACGTAAAAAAGTGGCAAGTAATTTGCATTTTTCGTCGCTTGGTGCGCTCGTCAAACATGAACTGGCCCATGATTTACGGCCAACTGGCTGAAGTATCATGCATAGCTCTCCATATTTAGTTTTTCTGTTTTTGTCAATTTAATTTATTAAGCAGGTTGGTAATTTAAGGAAAAACACCTTTCGGTTGGGGGCCATTATGTTGGAAAATGTACATGTAAAAATTTTTGTATTTTTTGTTTATCATTGTGAGCAACACAGCAACACACACGGGATATACACGTACACATGCGCAAGTATGGTTTTTTGGTTCTAGATGGGCAGAAATAACACCGTGCGACAACATTTTTCACACTGGGAAAAGTCCATATGTGCGTGAAACTAGAGACCAAATATAATAATACAGCGTACTCAGTTTTTCATTTCTACATCCTTTGTCTGTTTAAAAGAACTTCAAAATTTTGAAGGGGATAAAAAATTCAAAAAATTAAAAAAAAAAAAAAAAATACTTAACCTCGTAAGAATATGGCGATATGTATATCAAATGAAAGAGGAAGGATTCAAAAATTTAAATAAAATTAATTTTTTACCTATTTCTAAAAAAAGGATATGAAAAAGGTCCTTTGAAAATTTTAATCCTTTATATCCTTGAAAATATATATAGAATTTTCTTGAAAAGTAACTGTGTTAAAACTCGAAATCTCTTTGATCCCGTGACAAAATTTCATTGCTCTAACTGTATTGGTTCGAAAATTATTAAAAACAAAGCGGAAGCTGCAATTCTATTGAAGTGAAATATTCCAATTTATTTGAATATCAGTATTTTAAATGATAAAAAGATACAAAATCAATAAAGCGAAAATAATGCAATTTTGACTCGTGATCAAGGAGATATTGGGTTTTAACATGGTTGGTTGGTTGGTTCAAGTGGCGATGCTCCAGCATCCAATTAGCGCGTTAGCGCCGTTTTGATACCACTATTCCCGGTAGGTACCCTAAGGTATATTGTGTGGTGTCATCTGGACCTATATGTATTTATCCGTACATATCTTTATATCCAGTCCGAGAGGTTAATGAACGAGAGTAGTGAGTTTACGCTGCACTTCGCTATCTCCTCGAAACTTTGAAATATCGGTTTTCCCAGCGTTTTCCATCTCCTTCTTGCTAAGGCCGGACAGGCGCAGAGGAAATGGTGAACGGTTTCTTTCTCATCCGGGTTTTCACAGCTGTGGCAGCTGGTGTTGTATGGTATCCCCATTTTTGCCGCGTGCTCTCCAATGGGCCAGTGGCCAGTGATGACTGCCGTCAGTCTTGCCACATCCCGTCGGCCTTTGTTCAAGAGCTCCGCGGTCCTATTTTTATCGTATGTTGGCCACAGTGATCTGCTGATCCTGTAGGATTCCATCCTCTGCCATCTAGTGTTGGCTTTGGCGAGGAAGTCCTTCGAGACCCCGTTCTTGATAGAGCCCATTGGGGCGTGAACCGTCAGCGCCTCGCTCTCATCAAGAGCGGAGCCTCTTCGAGCCAGCTCATCGGCTCTTTCGTTCCCGTCAATGTTGTTGTGCCCTGGCACCCATATCAGGGTAACTCTGAACCGCTGAGCCAGCTCTATCAGGAGATTCCTGCATTCCCGCACTAGTTTTGACGATAGAGTCGACGATTCCAGTGCCTTAACCGTAGCTAGGCTGTCGGTAAGTATTGTTATGTGACTTTTGTAAGATGTGTCCACCAATGCCATCTTGCACGCTTCTCTGATAGCGAGCACTTCCGCCTGGAAAACGCTTGCTGTGTTGGGGAGGCGGAAAGACACGTTTATCTTTAGATGTTCGGAGAAAACCCCCGCTCCTACTCCGCATTCCATTTTGGAGCCATCAGTATAGATTGTGGTACTCAGGTTATTTAGGATGTTCCCTCTCCTCCATTCTAGACGAGAGGGGGTACGGATATCATAATTTCTCCCAAAGACCATGGTAGGAATTGTATAATCCGTCGTTGTAGGTAGGCACCTTTGCCCTTGTGATAAAAGACTGCCGTGGCCATACGGTCTGTCCTTCCAGCAACCCGTTTCTCTCAGTCTCAGAGCACTGAGCGTTGCGGCCTTCATAATATGCAGATCGACGGGGAGCAGGTGCGTCAGCACGTTTAGTGCCTCTCCAGGGCAGGATCTAATCGCTCCCGTAGTTCCGGTACAAGCTGCTCTTTGTAGTCTACCGAGTTTGGTGGTGTTGTATTCCCTCCTGAGGGCTTTCCACCAGACCAGAGCTCCGTATGATAGTATTGGACGTACAACCATCTTGAACATCCATATCATTAAATTTGGTCGGAGGCCCCACCTCCTCCCTATCATTTTGCTGCAGGAGTATAGTGCAAATCCTGCTTTGTTTATTCTGTGCTCTATGTTAAGCCTCCAGTTCAGCTTAGGGTCTAGAATTACCCCGAGATATCTGGCACTGGACGAAAGGGGTAGTGTTATATTCGCAAGATGAGGTCGTCTAAAAGTTGGTATCTTAGTACGAGTGGTAAACAGCATCAGTTCAGTTTTGCTAGGGTTAATGCTTAGTCCACGCCCCGTGCACCAAGCAGTTATTTCCGTACAAGTTTTGTCAGTTATTCTCCTAATTTACCCCCTACGAAGAAAGTTCTCCTGTACTCATCCCTAGACGATTTACCAACCGTCCTTCTCCATGCGAACTGACAACAAAAACTTGCTAATTATCAAAATTTCTCTATGTGCTCATTCGTTTTACTTTCTCACTTGAATCTACCCGATTTGTGAACAAATCGGAGAAGGTTCTGTACTTCTAATGAGCCAAACTGACCATTCGTTCCATTACAACCTTACGACAATAAACTTACAAATTATAACATTAACGTTGTTTTTTGTCCCACTTGAACTTATCCCATCTGCAAACAAGCCATAGATCCTTGATTTCCACTGAGCCAAAGTCTCCACCTGATTCTAAAAAAACGCAGAGAAAATACATAAAAAAGTCTCATAGTCACCTCCACAAGATTGGCAAAGGAGCCAGTGCTATGCCAATTATTTCAATGTACTTTTTCCATATAAAATTATGGGCTATCAAACCTTTATGATTTCATAGTTCCTTCTGTCTAGGTAAGGTTAGGTAGGGAACGGTGTGTGCGTCGCAGAGAACGCTCTTTAATTCGGAGGCCCAATTGGCTCATTTTGAATCCCTTCTTAACTGGTTGGAGCGAACCAATCAGTCTCAGTCTGGGGCCAACCAGTTCGATCTCTTAATTAAGGAAACCAGATTCGGAATTTCAATTTTTGCCGCACAACGAGGTCCGCCAGGGTCACGTAGTCGGCGTTCCTGCAGAGCCGTGCAGTAGCACAGGAAGTGTTGAATTCTTTCTACTAATTCATTTCCGCAGCTACTGCAAACATCAATGGACTAAAGACGCAATTTGATAAGCATGGATCCAATGGCGCAGTGCCCAGTGATGACTCCAATAAGCTGTCTAATAGAAGTTCGACAGAGGGACAGTACAAATCGTGTTTTCCTCAAAGAAAGATAGGGCCATAGTTCCAAGCAGGTGCCATCGTTAGTACTCGATGTTGTTTTTGCTCACCTATCAATATACAAATACAGGGCAGATATCGGTACAGAGTTATGTACTTCGGTTGTTGGCAAGGTGACCCGCTTTCTTGCCATTTCGTCCGCTGCTTCGCTCCCTGTCACTCAAAGGTAGCCCGAAACCCGGCAGAGAGTGACTGATACCTAATAACTTGAAGTGCAGTGCATCGACTCTGCACTACCTTCGATTTCACCATAGCTGATTCCAGCGCTCTAAGTGCTGCCTGACAATCCACGAAGATTATAGCATCTGTGTGGGATAATCCACTGTCACGTATTAGTTCTTCAGCTTTCCCGATTGTACAGATCTCCGCCTGAAAGATACTGCAGAGGTCCGGCAGTCTGAATGACCTTTGGATTCGTAGTACAACTGAGTTGAGACCAGCTCCTGTACCTTTATCCATCTTAGAGCCGTCTGTGAAAATGGTGATGCACGAGTCTATCGTCACACCCGTAGTTCCCAATGCCTCCCTTGTTGGAACTTCTGTCAAGGTCAGCAGAAAACCAGCCGTTCTATAGTAGATTACAGATAGCATAGAGTAAGTTCTCTTTACGCTTCTAAAGGTCTCTCTTTAGCCATGAATAACGCAATTCATATTAGTGGTCCGAGCCATATGCCCAAGAATCCATGTTAAACTGATGAGCTTTCCTATATAGTTTAACTTGAACCTAGACAAAAAAAATAAGTTCAGTTTAGAAGGCGAAATAAAAAAATTTGCTCTGTTGTAATTTACAAAACCTCCAGAGTCCTATTCGCATCCAGTAGTGATAGGAGCGTGTAGATTACAGGACTCAGTTGAAGAATCAAACCACAAGTACGTCTTTGGAATTTTATTGCTGTGTTTTAAATCTTTCAGGCTTCAGGCCACCTCAGATATTTCGTTCTTGATAGATCATAATTCCTAATGAAAATAAATAAAAAATTGTTTATAAAAACCGTTAGTAATATTTGGGACACATTTAAAAAGTACCTTCAAAAATGAACAAAATAGACAATAGACTTTGTGTATATTTTCCCGATTTGTAGTCATTTCATGATATTTGGTTCACTGGAAGCAAAGTTATTGCATCTTAAGTGAAAGCAAGATTGTGTCATCGGTACAAAAATGATCATAGAACCAAGAGTTAATATGATGTTTTAAACTCGGAAAAACTTTTACTGAATCATGTCAATTGATGAACCAAGTTTGATTATTTATACCGTAGTAGAGTTCATGAATGATATATGCGATTTTATAAAACGGTCATAAGGACAAATGTAATGACCCAAAATTTTGGTCTATCGAAATCCGTGATCACCGCAAATTCCAGCACAACTGTGCATTCACTTTGATGACTCGACCAAAATCTTCCTTGACATTGGAATTAAACCTTTCCGAAACATCAACTCATGGCATTTTAACCGAACATTCATCGAACGTCATCGAAAGATGTGTGCATAGTTTGTTTTGTACAAGTTGACTGACGACCAAAAATTGTTCAGAATTCAATATTCGAAGGACATAATTTTTTTTATAATTATGGCATTTTTACTACCAACCCCTTCCTTTTTCGGCCTAATTTGGCATCGTATTACTTTTGCCTTTTCGAAAAAAAAAAAATACATTTGACGTTGAATGGAAAGCATGTTTTGAGGACTTGAAAGCCATCTGAAAGGCTTCCGACAACCTGAAGGACATTTCGGCTGACGATGTTAAACACTTATTCCACATGTTTTGGAACATGCAAATCGCTCTATTAAGATCGAAGGAATTTATTTTGAGTAAAGTAAATGAGATCTAAATAAATTAAAAAATTATTTGTAATTTTTTTTTAATTTTATAAATAATTTTTTATGAATAATTTTTTATTCCACATGTTTTGGAACATGCAAATCGCTCTATTAGGTTCGAGTAAAGTAAATTAGATCTACAAAAACAAAAAATTAATATTAATTTTTTTTAAAACATACCTCAGTGTAATTTCGTATAAAACATAAAAATTTATGTATATTTGAAATATATATTTTTGTAATTGTATTCATAAAAAAAAACTCATCCTTTTCTACTTCACGCCAAATCCACGTATCCACTTACTACACATAAAATCAAAAATATTGACCACCCACACACACACACAAACAAACACAACCCAACTAACTTGCCACAACCGTTACCAATGAGCCAATTTTAATAGCTAAATTCCAACATTGAAAAATTGAAATTTTTCTCCTAGTGGCAGTGGCAGAAATTTATTGAATTACTGCAATCGAAATGAAAATATTTTCTTTTTACTTTTTCTCTACCTTTTTTTCAAAGATTCCGCTGTGTGTGTGTGTGTGTGTGTGTGTGTGAAAAAGCTGCGCTGCGCGAAAACGCTTTCCATAAATTTTCGCGTCAACAGGGTAAAGTTTTTAATTGAAATATTTTTGTAATTGCCGTAAACTTTATTGAACTCTCACTGCCAATGAAGCCAATGTCTATGCCACACATGCTGCTGTGCCACACACACACACACCCACACATATACACATACATACACACACACACATGAATACACTCGTATCGGTGTTATCACTGGGCCGCGCGGCATCCTGCTGTTTCTTAATTTCGGGTGCCATCGCTCGCGGCGGGCGTGGCGGAATGCGCTTCCGTCATGCGGAGCAATTTCCGTTTTCATAAATCGCAATCGCAATAAAAATTGCAATTTAATGCAAAGGTGACAACAACAACAACACCAACGACACTTGACTATTTTTTTCACAACGCAGACAGCAACAACAGTCAGGGGAGTCGTAATACGAGTAACTGTTTTTTTATTTCTGGGCTGGGAAATTACCCATATTTATTGGGTGGAAAAATTGTGCTGCATTGAGTAGTTTTTTGCATTGAAAAGTTGAGATTTGAGTTGGCTTTGATTAACATTTATCAAGCACTGATAGAAGGGGTCAAAAATATGCGCGTAACGTGAAGGGGTTAAAAGCTTCAAATCTAATTGAAACCAAAACTTGGGTAAACGAATTTAGTAGAAAGTAATTTCCGTTGTCAATAATTGTGCAATTATCAAATAGTGTTGAAATATTTACAATTTTGTGTTAACTTAATTATTGACAGAGAAATTAAATTTGAGAAAGAAAATGTAGAAAGTGTTGGAAAGGATGTGAGAAGAAAGTGAAATTAGAAACAAGACTCCCTTTTTCGATTTCTTTGGCACTTTTGGCAACAAGCAAATATAAATAATGGACTGAAACGAATGGAAGAAAGTAAGACTACCATTGAGTTATGGCGTTGAGAGTTGAACCGATAAAATTTAATACTCTAAGTAGACATAAGTGGCCCCCTTTCAATATTACAATTCTTTCAAAAGTTACTTAAGATGTCTGATTTGGTGTCTAATAAGTAAAATTATGAAATAAGTTAATTCTTCCAATAATCTACTTTACAAATATGTATAACTTTCCATATGTATTTCTATAACGTTTAGAAAGAAGTGTGGCCTCACGTATCTTAGAAGAAGGTGTGGTGTGGAACGTAATTGATCATAAGGTTGATTATTATGTGCAGGTGTTAGATTTCACACAACTTCACTCGGAAGTCATGTCGGTTCCTTCATGAAGGCTGTGTCGCTTCGGTATCAATGTTCCAACGACTGTAACCTCTAACCTCTCGTTGAATGAAAGTAAATCGAGGAAAGTCCCCTTGGATTGTAAAATAAGAATAATTTTTCTTATCTTTCTGTGCAATTCCTAGTAAGTGAAGCACCATTTTTAGATCCTTTTCACCTTCACAGCTCAAAAAAATATCACTCACACCCAGTCCTGATAAAAGGGAAAAAGTTGAGGAGGCTTCTAACCGAGGTCCGAGTTTTCTAGAGTTCAGATATTATAATTTTCTGTACAATTTTCTAATAGTATCAGTTCAAATCAAGCCATCTTTTACCTCGTCAGCTGTTGATTTTGGGAAACTGAAAAAACACTCGTTGACTTTTTGCAGATCTGAAGTACTTTTGAAGTCAATAAATCAAAATTTGTTTAAGCCTTTGTTCAAGCTTCATAAAGAATACTTTTGAAGTCAATAGTTGTTAATTGTTCAAGCTCCATAAAAGAAACCAACTCTAGATAGGAGAGTAGAAACACTAGTTGCACCTCCGTTGCTCTAAGGAACTTTTTCCTACTCTGATTGACCGCCAAGTTTAATGTCAAAAGGTTCATTAATTTATATTTTTCATAGATTCTGCGTAAAAAAACCTTGATGCATTATTGATCCGCCAGAGTTGGACTATCGGAAAACTGAAAAATTCGTGTTGAATTAATTTTGTTCGGAGTATTTTTAGCAAATTTGAAATCACTAAGTTTAATAAATGAAAGACTAAAGCCACTCGCCAAGGCGCTGATTGGACCTTATCAGTGCGGCTTTAGACCTGGTAAGTCCACCATCGACCAGATATTCACTCTACGCCAAATCCTAGAGAAGACCCATGAGAACCAAATCGATACACACCATCTCTTCATCGATTACAAGGCAGCATTCGATAGCCCGATAAGGGATCGCCTATATGCCGCATTGTCTGAACTTGGTATCCCTGCAAAGCTCGTTAGACTTTGCAGAGCGACGTTGAGCAATACGCGCAGCTCCGTCAAGGTTGGAAGTGACCTGTCCGACCCCTTTGATACCGTTCGAGGTTTCAGACAGGGCGATCCTTTGTCCTGCGACCTCTTCAACTTCACCATGGAGAGTGTTCTGCGCAAGGCCGGTGTACATCGTAATGGCACAATTTTCAACAAAAGTGTCCAGCTCCTTGCTTACGCTGATGATATTGATGTCATCGGACGTAACAAGCGAGATGTCACCGCTGCCTTTGCGGCTATCGAAAGAGAATCTGCCAAAATGGGTCTGGTGGTAAATGAGGGCAAGACGAAGTATATGCTGTCTACACGCAGGGACTCGCAGCGGCTAGGGTCTCACGTCGAGGCCGACAGGTATGCTTTTGAAGTTGTCAAGGAATTCGTCTACTTTGGCACCGCCATCAACAGCAGCAATGATGTCAGTCTGGAGATAAAGCGAAGGATAACTCTTGCCAACAGGTGCTACTACGGTCTCGGTAGGCAATTGAGAAGTAGAGACCTCTCTCGACCGACAAAACTTTCACTCTATAGGGCGCTTATCTTGCCCGTGCTCCTCTATGGCGCGGAAGCATGGACAATGACACGAAACGACATAGCGGCCCTTGGAGTGTTCGAGAGGAAGGTGCTTCGCAAAATCTTCGGCCCTGTTCGGGTTGGTGACGACTATCGCACACGAACCAATAACGAGCTGTATGAGCTGTATAAGGACATGGACGTAGCGCAGCGAATTAACATCCAGCGGCTACGCTGGCTCGGTCATGTCTGCCGCATGGACGACGAAGCTCCGGCGAAAAAGGTATTCGATGCGATGGTTGGAGGTCGACGGCGAAGAGGGAGGCCGTGTCTCAGGTGGAAGGACCAAGTGGAAGAGGCCCTGGTATCTCTTGGTGTGACCAACAGGAGAAGGCGCGCGCGAAGCAGAGGCGCCTGGAGAGAAGTTTTGCGGCAGGCCGTAACCCGATAACGGGTTGTTATGGCCAGTTAAGTAAGTAAGTAAGTAAGTAAGTTTAATAAATTACATTTTTCTATATCTTAAACAATAATTTGTTCATAGTTATTATTTAAAGAGGCGTTTGGAATACGGAACCAACAGACTCTTCAAATAATTACATACATAGCTATCATTTGCGAACACAGAGGAAGATGCTGGGGGTTTAAATCCCCCAAACATAAAACATGCTGCTACAAAATATGGTTTCGCATGGTTGTACACCAACCGGTTCCCGAAATGAAATTCTGTGTGCACTACTGATAGCACCGTGCGACAGCATTTTTCACACTGGAAAAAATCCACATCGACGTGAAACTAGAGACCAAACATAGTAATACTGCGTACTCAGTTTTTCATTTCTACATCCTTTGTACTGTTAAAAGGACTTCAAAATTTTGAAGGGGATACAAAAATACAAAATTAAAAAAATATAAAAAAATACTTAACCTCTTAAGAATATGGCGATATGTACAGCTGCGGTCAAAATAATAGTAGTACGCATACAACGAAAAGAAAATTAAGAAAAAATAATCTGCTTTTTTTTACAAATATTTATTTTGTATTTTTTTTAACAAGTTATATGTGTTAACAATGCAATCATAAAAGAAAACTTAAGAATTAAACTCAGTTTGGTTTGATTTAAATTAAATGCGTCAAAAGCTCCAAAATATGGACGGTCAAAAAAATAGTAGTTCGCTTTACTTTCATAAAAATGAAGCAAAAATTGTGTTTCATTTTAAAAGATTTAGTGGTTAAATAGTAATAACGTAATTTTTCTTCAAATTAATATTTAGTTGCGTGACTGTTGTTTGGCTATTACTGCAGCACAGAGCCGATGCATTGAAATAACCAAATTTTCATATCTTTCTCTAGGGGCGTGGTCTACTGCTTCTCAAAGTTGATTATTATTTAAAAGATTATTGTGAGCAACTGCTCTCTTCACGTCACACCACAAATTTTTAATTATATTGAAGTCTGGTGATTGTGCGAGCCATTCCATAACCCTAATCCTGCTTTTGCGAAGCTCCTTTCATGCGACCTTGCTTGTATGCTTTCGGTTATAATCCTGTTGGAAGATCCAAAGCATTGGCGTTTTTTCACGGACATACGGTAGCACGATTTCCCGCAAGATTCGTACACATACACATCGATCCATCGTTTTCTTGATCAAATAAATAGCGCCACCCCCATACAACGTAAGACATGCTCAATAAATAAATGCATGTCTTACGTTTTATGGAGGTGGCGCTATTTATTTGACATACGGTAGCACGATTTCCTGCAAGATTCGTACACATACACATCGATCCATCGTTTTCTTGATCAAATAAATAGCGCCACCTCCATAAAACGTAAGACATGCTGAATAAATAAATGCATGTCCTACGTTTTATGGAGTGGCGCTATTTATTTGATCAAGAAAACGATGGATCGATGTGTATGTGTACGAATTTTGCAGGAAATCGTGCTACCGTATGTCAGTGAAAAAACGCCAATGCTTTGGGTCTTCCAACAGGATTATAACCGAAAGCATACAAGCAAGGTCGCATGAAAGGAGCTTCGCAAAAGCAGGATTAGGGTTATGGAATGGCTCGCACAATCACCAGACTTCAATATAATTAAAAATTTGTGGTGTGACGTGAAGAGAGCAGTTGCTCACAATAATCTTTTAAATAATAATCAACTTTGAGAAGCAGTAGACCACGCCCCTAGAGAAAGATATGAAAATTTGGTTATTTCAATGCATCGGCTCTGTGCTGCAGTAATAGCCAAACAACAGTCACGCAACTAAATATTAATTTGAAGAAAAATTACGTTATTACTATTTAACCACTAAATCTTTTAAAATGAAACACAATTTTTGCTTCATTTTTATGAAAGTAAAGCGAACTACTATTTTTTTGACCGTCCATATTTTGGAGCTTTTGACGCATTTAATTTAAATCAAACCAAACGGAGTTTAATTCTTAAGTTTTCTTTTATGATTGCATTGTTAACACATATAACTTGTTAAAAAAAATACAAAATAAATATTTGTAAAGAAAAGCAGATTATTGTTTCTTAATTTTCTTTTCGTTGTACGCGTACTACTATTATTTTGACCGCAACTGTATATCAAATGAAAGAGGAAGGACTCAAGAATTTTAATAAAATTAATTTTTTACCTATTTCTAAAAAAGAGATATAAAAAAGGTCCTTTGAAAATTTTAATCCTTTATATCCTTGAAAATTTATAACAAATTTTCTTGAAAAATAAGTATGTCAGAACCCAACATCTCCTTGATCACTTGTCAAAATTTTATTACTCTAACTTTATTGG
The DNA here is from genome assembly GCA_963971225.1 of Melieria omissa. Classification (NCBI taxonomy): domain Eukaryota; kingdom Metazoa; phylum Arthropoda; class Insecta; order Diptera; family Ulidiidae; genus Melieria; species Melieria omissa. The sequence continues at coordinate 131,997,318 of OZ020267.1, read as the reverse complement.
TTCCAAAGTTATTTAAAAAAGGCGTAAGTTGCAAGTGTAATGAAGTACAAAAATTCTAATTTATTTGCGTATAAGTATTTTAAATAATAAATAGATACAAAATCACTATAGTAGTACAGATTTTATAGAAAAATTTCTCACGTCAAAAGCGAAGTTTTCTTTAAATTGTGGAAGAAAATATACGCAAATAGACTTCAACTTATTAGCATAAAAAAGAAATTACCTACGTCTTTTTAAAAGTTAATCATTGAGTATGCTTGAAATTCCAGCTTCAATTGCTTTGATTTGGTTCAGAATACTTTTTTGCAAGCTTTCTTAACAATCTTACAAACTGATCTAGAAATATTTGTCATATAAACTTTGAATACCATAATTCCATATATAAATTTAATTATTATTATCTCAATAAAATATTTCGTGAAAATGTGAGATTTAATTTTAAATCGCTAACAAGACTGCAATTTGTTGGCAACACTTTGCACCGCCTGCCGTGTTGACATAAAAACAAAAAAATTGCGCGAAATGATTTCAATGACAACTTCAAAATTAAATACAACACTTGCGCACGTTTCACACGTTTACGCCTCTCACCCACTTACCGGCGCCGTCTCACGTCACACGCGGCACGCTGCACGTCGCATGTGGAAGTAGCAAAATAAAAATGATTTTCGCTTTGCTGTCTTTACGATATTACTTTGTATAAAAAGCACCTGGGACATTGGGTCATAATCGTTTTGGGATCAGCGACGGCCAAAAAGATGTGCGCAACGTTCAAGGAGCAACGGGTAAGGATGTGAAGGCAAATGAAGGCACGAAAATGGCTCGTAAATAAAAATATAAATCGACGCGAGAAAGATGAGAACGTGGCATAAAAGCCGCATGAAAATTTGGCAAAGTGAGAGTGGTGAATTATGCGGAAAATGTGCCCATCTGTCTGTCTGTTGTGGTGGTGTTTCAATTTTGAGGCGAAAGCATCGGCAATGTGGCATCAATCGCAGCACTTATTGATGGCCCTGTGCAGCGGCGCATCTTTGCCGAGTTGCCACAATTCGCGGCCATTTAGCTTGGGTGCAATTAAAACACCCAACCGACTAGAGACCAGCCGGTTCTGCGTATCTATTACGAAATGCGTTTCATGGGCACTTTAGCACCGGCGTATCCATTCGTTCATCCGTCCGTCCAGCTGAGCGAAATGCAGCTAAGCCTCCATGCCGGCGCTGCAGTTGGCATTAGCCGAAATGACAAAACCAGTTTGAGTGGCACTCATTTAGTTCATTTTACTGCCACAGCCATCGATAAGCCGTCGTCGTTGCATGCGATATTTTGTTGCATCTGTCTGTCCGCTGCATACTGCTGCGTTCCCGGCAGCGGCAGCTTTGTTCAAAAGCCAAATAAAATGTCAGTGTTTACAACCTTCTGCTAACTAAATACGGGAATTAGTGGTGTAATTTGGCGTTTTCATTGCACTAATAGGGCCGATGCATTCCAGCGCCGCCTGCCACATGTGGCACCGGCCACATCGAGTCGCCGCCGGCAAGTGCCGCTTGATGAGTGGCAAATTAATTTCGCTTAGATTAAGTGCGAAGCGAGACTGCGGCCAAGGTGAGAAGTGTTCAATTACTTGAAAAATTGCACTATTTCATGCGAGATAACATGCGCAGCTTAAGTGATTTGATTGGCAGCGCAACAGCAGGTGGGAGAAATCGTAAAGTGGTGGAAAATGTTGGGACAGATGGCAGAAGATAGAGTTGTAAAAATGTGAGCAGACAATAATTCAGCGAATGTTAGATTGTGGTAGCTAATGGGACTTGTTTACATTTCATAGTAATTTTTATAATTTTTTTTTACCGGATCCTGTTTTTTAGAGTGTTGTCATACGGCAGCAACCAAATCGTTATGTCCGTAAAAATCACTTAAACATAAAATACGCATAACTAAAAATCTAATCTATTTTAATTTATTTCAACTAAAATCATGGAAAAAGGTATCTAAATTGAAGTAAAAAGTCAAATGAAAAATTGTTCTTATTTTTTCTGCTTTTTCTTTCTTTACTCTGTAACGACGCAACATTCAAGAAAATTCACTGTATTAATTTCGTATTATTCCTAAAAATTTGAAGGAAACGTACATAGGAATCAGCTTTAAAGAATTAAATTAGTGATAATTCTAGTAAATATTTCTGCTTGCACTGTTTAATATGGAACAGTTTCATATTTTCTACATTACTCTTACAGTGCGTTTCAAAATAAAGTGTTGCTAATAAAACTCACAAAAGAAGGTATAGTGATGAATATATATATTGAATGAATATATATATATATATATATATTTTTTCTGAAAGGCTGTGCAAATATCTGTGCATTATTATCAAAACTTTGTCCAGTCTCCGTTGTTGTCAGTAATAGCTCGACATCTTTTGTTACAATTTTGGCTTAAATTTTGCGTACTCCAAACAAAACCCTCTCGAAATCCGTTTCAATGCCAAAATTTGCTCTTTTGTTGTTGCTATTCTATTTCCTATAAGCTTTTGCTTCATTAAGGACTAAACATTTTCGATCGGGTTTGCATGTGGACATTGAGATGGCCAATTCAGTGTTTCCACCCCCAAATTTTCTCAATCTCATTTCAGACAATTTTCCACATGTTTTTACCCATGAAGTACCATGTCGAAATTGTAATAACAATTTCGACATGGTACTTCTATGAGGAATACCCGGTTACAGAAGCCTTCGGACTATACCTTTATCCGCTTTGTTCTAAGTGGTTCTCTTCCTGCCTCTTCGCGGCTCGTCGTCAACATTTCCTCTTTGAATCGACTGACCCACTTCCTCACAAATGAAACTGATGTCTTCGTGTATTTTGCGACTTGTGGAGGTTTATTTTTGGACCATTTGGATTGTTTACCAAAAAACTACTTCGAAACGTTTTTTAAATAAAGCATTCATTTTTAATTCTTGATATTTCCGCAAAAACTTGTACCCAACTAAGAAAACAAAAACACATGCGAAAACTTTGTTTTAATATAAAAGATAATCTGATATTAAAGCCATGGCAAACTTCTACAGTTAAAAAGATATGGTCAAAACTTATTTTTGAAACGCACTGTATATGGCAAACCAACTAAAAAGTTGAAATTCTTACAAACTATTACACAGCCGCCGTGGCTCAGTTGGTTAGTGCGCGGTCCAACGAGTCGCATGCAGAGCGACGCAAGATCGAATACTGCATGTACAGGGTGTTTTTTTAGAGGTTTGTTTTTCGAATAGAGATAAAACTGGCATTTTGTGGTCAAATCTGGCAACTCTAATGTCATTTATGTTCAGTTTGGTTTGCCATTTCATCATGAACAGGTTGACAAAAGAACAACGCTTGCAAATCGTGCAAATTTATTTCGAAAATAATGGTTCAGTTCCGAAGTTTACCGCAAGCTCCGTCCATTTTATGGTCGACATAATCGTCCATCAGAGCAATTAATTCGGTTATCCATGGGTCGTTTTCGCACTACTCTATTATCACTTTACTCTATGTGATAATACGCATCCGCAGAGACGTCGAACAGTGCGCACCGAAGAAACAATTGCCGCTGTAGAGCAAAATGTTGAAGAGGACCCGAATGAATCGATTCGCCACCGTGCACAGCAATTGGAGCTTTGTCCATCAACTTTAAAAATTGGACCTGTAGAATTGGCTTTATTCGATCCAGCCGCGGCGGCCACATGCCCGAAATCATATTTAAACATTAACGACATAAAATTATCCTTCCAATAAAGCCAAATTGATGGACATTAAAACGATTTTCTTGTGTTTTATTTCAATTCGAAGTTCTATACCTCTAAAAAAAACACCCTATAGTACACCTAAAAAAAATAACGGGAAACTCGTTTTCTCTTTCGGCGGCTGTCCTCTCAGCTGGAAATGGCAAACCTCTGAGAGTAAAAATTGCCTATGAAAAAGCTCCCAACCTGCCGTTCGGAACCGGCATAAAACTGTAGGTCCCTTCCACCCGCGTACAAAATTCACACGCACAACACGGGTGGTTGCGGGAAGCTAGGCCTTAGTCTCGCGTAAGCGGGCTGTCGTGCCAATCAATTATTATTAATTATTATTAATGAATTCCTCTGGGCATTTCAAAACCTAGCTTTTAGTAAGCTTAGGTAGGGAAGCAGCCACAGGATTTTATTTAGGGGAGGAGAGGGAGTTCGTACCTTTTTTTGTATGAAAAAAGTGATTTAAGGACTTGTTGATTTCAAAGTTGGTAAAAGTGCTCCACATCCAAAATAATTAAGCACCTATTTTTTCATTTAAAAATTATTGAAAACACTTAAGGGGAGAGATCAGTTAAATTTTTTGGAGAGTTTAAATTTTTTTTTTTTTTTTGAATCGGTTAGTTCCATGCCTTGAAAACATCGTCCTAAGAGAATTTTTCAAAATTCGAACGCGTTCTCTCATAATGCGAGAACAAAGCAAGCGCTCCGCCTACCGTTCGGCCCTCTTTCCAAACTTCAACCGCGTCTCCTGAAAAGTTGCACTTTTTGAAATGGCAACCTTCGTAACTCGGAAAGTTTACGTGCGATTGACTTGAAATTTGGTAGACACCTTTATGTACTCATTTTACGTAATTTGTTCCAAAGCGAATTGTCAAGCTCGCGAAAAAACCCGTCTGGCATCACGTCTATGTCCAAAAACGAGCCTTTTTTTCACTTTGTCGGCATTTTCGCGATATTTATATTTTTTGCATATTTTGTTAGGGGGATTCATAGCTCTATCTATTCTTAACAGAACGTACTTTGATTTTTTGATTTCAGATGAAAATTGCGGACTCTACGTTGGTTGCCAATAAAAATGAGGGGTAACTTCAACCCTTTGTAAGTCGGCAATTTTGTGGCGCATCGGAGAAGAAACAAATTTTTTGGTAAATTCAATTAATATACTCTTAAATAAAAAAAGTTTGGAAAGATTCGAACATTATTTGTACCAAAAAAAGAAAAAAAGACCAGTTTAACTGATCTCTCCCCTTAAAAACAAAATTAACTAAAGAGATAAACCAACGGTTAACGCTTTGTATGGGGAAATATGATTAAATGGGTTGTTCGACTTTAAACTTAGCAAAAGCACTTCGAAATATAAAAGGATAATCTACGGATTAAAATGATTGTTTAGAAATTAAATCGAAAATTATTAGACATATGATTTCATATTTTTGGAAAATCAAAATCTGATGGATCAGTTTTGTTTTGTGAAAGTTTGTATGTACTTGTACTTCAAACTTGGTGAAAGTGCTCCAAATGATCAAAAAATCGACACGTTTATTTTTTTCGAAAATCAAAATCTGATGAGGCAACGATGTGTTAAAGTTTTGCATGGGGAAACATGATTTAAGAAGTCTATTGGCCTCAAATATGGTGAAACCACTTCCAATGAAAAATATTTGGACAAGCATTATTTTATAAAAATCTAACGTGGTTGACAAAGAGTTAAGATAAACTTGATTTATTGGGCCCGTTGACTTCAAACTTGTTATAAATTTCTTGTTTGATTGAGGCAAAATTTTGTATAGCGTTTTGTGCGAATTTTTGTGTTTTTGATTGCCTTATGTGCAAAAGTAATGAAGGGATACAACTTTTTTGTAATTCTTTGTAATAAAAGTGTTTACTTTTAATTGATAAAATGTAAACAGTAGTTACCTATAAACACAGTTTAATACTGTTAATTGTTAGCTTTTCTGAATAATCTTACCTAATTGATTCAATTAGAAAAAAATCGTGGTTCGAGCGCATTTAAAAAAGCTGAATGAATTTCAGTTACTTGCTTGAATTATTCCATTCACAGGTTCAATAGAAGTTTTTCAAATAAAACTTCAACATCTGATGGAAAGTTGTACATTCGTTTGTACACATTGCACCATTCCTTTTAGTTAGTTAGCACTTCATTTCATTCGCAAGTTTATTCCGTTCAGATATAAAATAAAATGCGCATTTGTTTGTTCTTAAAAGCAATAAAATTGAAAAATGTTTACCAGTTTGATGTTTTTATTTAATTTACAGATTTCTATGATATGAATTTGATAGCTTTTAGCTGACTATAACCACTGAATAAACAGTATTATTCTGTGCTATAACTCAGTAAAATTAATTGCATCCTTTGTGTTTGATATTATTTTCATTTGTTCGATTCGATTTTTTGTTTGCACAGCTGAACAAAAAGGGAGAAGTTACGTGTGATGTATTAATTGTTTATTATTTCTCATAGAAATTCAAGACTATCAGTTGATTTTGAGGTATTTTTGTCTTTACAAATAAACAGTTTTTCTTTTGTTTGTTTTATTTTTAGAAATTCTTCAATATGCTCGTAGTTTACTGAAATTGAAAAGTGAGCAAGCAAAGTCAATTAAAATGGATTTCTTTAAATCATTTTTTGTTTGTTTAAATTGTAGAAAATTTTTAATAAATTTTATTTTATATGATAAAAAAGCGTTTTGTTTGTTTTATTTGTAGAAAATTTTCATTAAACTCTATTTTAATTGATAATATTAAATAAGTCAATTAAAATGGGTTTTATAGATATTTAATTTATTATTTTAATTATTGTTTTATTTGTAGATATTTTTCAATTCTTCTTCTTATTCTTCATTTCATGAATATCAAAAAGCAAAGCAAATTGAAATGAATTTTTTAAATATTTTTGGTTTGTTTTATTTGTAGAAGATTTTCAACAAATTTGATTTTAATTGATAAAATTAAATAAGCTCAATTAAAATCGATGCCTTATGCTGCTGTTTAAACATTTAAACCAAAACACCAAAAACCATGTAGATTCACTTTTATTGTAGTTAAAACAAGCAGCAAGCAAGCAAACGCAACAAGAGCAAAAGACTGTTGCTGTCTCGCAACAGCAGCGAGGCAGCTACTCGCACATTTCGAAGGTATCATCCGAGCGCATATCCATTCATCTGTCCAACCACTTGTACGTCCACTACATCGACAGCTCCTACTTGCCGGCACCCAACCCCTCAACAAAAAGTATACATGCGTGTTGTGTGTGTGTATGCACAGCATGCAGCTCCACTCATACGCCAACGTCCTTTGTGCATTGTTGTAAGTTTATCTGACAAAAGACACGACTAACCAATTTTCAGCAAATTTAATACCTTGCGCCAGGCAACGGCCGCACGCACCCCGCCCCATGCCGCCTTCACTCCAGTTTGCCGCAACGCCAGCCAGCTGCGCAGCTGAGTGGGCACGCGGTGGCGGTGGCTGCTGCCGGGTGCTCGCTGCTTTCGAGTGAATGCCTCGACAGAAAATTCACTTTTACCGGCTGCCGCTGCAGTCGCCGCTGCCTTCGCCTGACGTATGGCTGCTCCCCAGTGCATGTCAATGTTGCACAGTGTATTTGCGTGCCGCAGAAAGGCGCTCACTCTAGCATCGGTTGCTGCGCGCCCGGCAACGCAGCGCAGCGCAGCGCCACGCCAACACACGCGCCAAAAAAGCTGCATGCAACGCACGCAACGTTTTTGTTTTTGATGAATTTTGTAATTTAAGCTTTCATCAGGAATATTGAATTAAATGGAAAATCCTTTATAGCTCAGCTTGAGCTGGCCGCCCCTCGAATGCCGCGCCATCGTCAGCAGCGCTTTGCAGCCAGCCCACGTCACAGCACATAAATAGCTTTCTATGAGGCACACACACACATACATACGCACACAAACAAAGACATGCACACACACACACATTCAGTGGTGGTGTGAGTGTCAGTTTTGGAATTTTGTCTCATAAAATTTCACCGAAATTATGATATGAGTTAATTTCATCTGAATAAACGGCATGAGGCGGACAAATTTGACAGTGAACACATTAATGTGTGTGCGTGTGTGTGTGTGTGTGTGTGTGTGCCGTGTGCTGGTATTTTGTATTTGCAAAGTTAATATGGGATTTATGCTTATTTGTATACGTGCCGTGGCCGCTCGTCTCTTTGCCTGTGTTGGCAGGTCCTTTGTGTTTGATTGGTTGAATGCAAACGCATTTGTATGGGTTCATGTGAACTTATCAGCGTCTGGCAGGCGTCTGCGATTTGTAAAATTTTCAACCGAAATCTTTTCGTTGTCTTTATTCAACCAATGCGGCATTGTGGCTTTTGCCGGCTTACTTTGTATTAGTTCGGCAACAAAAACAAATAAACGTTGCCAATTAATGCACACTTTGTTATTGCATTTGAAATCACTGCTTAACTTTTAATTTAATCACTGAGAAATTTTTGAAAAGCTAAATTTTGTATTTTATTAAACAATAATTAAAACAAATTTAATCTAAAAGAAACTACAGTAAAAAAAAAACAGTTACAAGTTTCAAACGATAGAAATAACTTTTCGATTACTGAAAAATATTTTTGAAAAGCTAAGTTTTTAAATTTATTAAACAATCATAAGCAGAATAAACAGAATGTATCTAAAAGAAATTACAGTCGAAACAAACAGTTACAAACGATGGAATTAATTTTTGTTTTTCTGTTAAGATTTTTTTCAAAAATAAGAACTCACCCCGTGATTTTTATTTTGTGAAAAAAATAAAACTGAAAAATAAATTCTCATTCCGCAAGTAAAAATAAAACTCTCCGCATAAATTTTATTTTTCCCCCAAAAACTAAAACAACAAATAATTTTCTGATCAAAAGAAATCAACAAAAAATTTTTAATCGGTGAGCACAAAATAAAAATCGAAAAATAAGTTTTATATTTTAATTTTTATGTTTAGCTTAAACTTTTTACGGTCCCTGTTTTTTTCTACATTTTGTGGATTTTAAAAATTAAGATCAATCCTATTTCTAGAGAAAAATTTCGACAAAGTATTTCTTATTGTTTTCTATTTATTAAGAAATATGAAGCCAAGTCCAGCTCAAGTCCAAGTTCTTAGAAGACCAAACCTAAGCCAAACCTGAAACTAAAGCTACACCCCAAAACAAAACCCAAGCCAACTTCTGAGCTAAAGCCAGAGCTGAATCCAATGCCAGAGGCAAAGCCAGAGCCGAAGCAGAAGCCTAAGCCAGAAGCAAAGTCAGAGCCGAAGTCAAAGCCAAAGTCAAAACAGGGCCAAAACCAGAGCCAAGGCCAAAGCCACGTCCAAGGCCAAAGCCAGAGCCAAAGCCAAAGCCAGAGCCAAAGCCAGAGCCAAAGCCAAAGCCAGAGCCAAAGCCAAAGCCAGAGCCGAGACCAGAGCAAAAGCCAAAGCCGGAGTCGAAGACAGAACCAGAGCAAAATCAAAACCAGGGCTAAAACCAAAGGCAGAGCCAAAGCCAGAACCAAAACCAAAGTCAGAAACAAAGCCAGAGCCGAAGTCAAAACCAAAGCAAAAGCCTAAGCCAGAGTCAAAGCAAGAGGTAAAGCCAGAGCCGAACTTAAAGCCAAAGCCAGGGCCAAAGACAAAGCCAAAGCCAGGCCCGAAGCCAGAATCAGAGCAAAACCAAAACCAAAACCAGGGCCAAAACTAAAGCCGAAGCCAAATCCTGAGTAAAAGCCAGAACCAAAGCCAAAGTCAGAGCCAAATCGAAAGCCAGAGCCAAGCCCAAAGCCAGAACTAAGCCAAAGTCTGAGCCAAATCCAAGGCCAAAGTCAAAACCCAAGTCCAACCTCAACTTAAAGCTCGACTTTTACCTAAATCTAAATTTAAACCTTAACCTTAACCTAAACCTACGTGGGTGGTCCGATAAGTACTTAGCCTACAAAACAAAAACAAAAATTTTGGAAAAGTGGCGATTTATTTCTCAACGTAGTCTCCTTTCAACTCGATACACTTGACCCAGCGATGCTCCAACTTCTTTAACCCGTCTGATACGTGAAAATACGTTTTCTGGAGGTCTCCGTGGCGGCGATAACCTCCTTATTCGACTCAAATTTCTGCCCGGCGAGTGACTTTTTCAAGTTTGGAAACAAAAAGAAGGCACACGGGGCCAAATTTGGAGAATACGGTGGATGGGGCAGCTGTTCGTACCCTAATGCGACCAATTTGGTATTTTTTGATATTGCTCTTTTTCCATTTTTCTAAAATCAGCGGACACGTTGAAATCCAATATGGCTGAAATTTTGACAGTAGCCCTCTACGAGGATGTACTACACGATAGTAAATTTATCTTAAGATAGTGGCACCATCGGGCGGTGGGGCTAATTACTTATCGGACTGCCCGAGTAAATGTAAACCTAAGCCTCTCGCCAACCCTAACCTCAATCTTAAGTTTAACAAACACCCAACTTACGCAAGTCGCTGTATAATTTCGAGTTCTATTGTCATCCCGTTACTAACCTAACAAGGTTTTCTTATCCTAACTTACTCCCCCAGTTCACCTACTTTTACTTCTGATTCCAATTCTCCTTTGAGCCCAAGTCAGATATCGGTAATTCTTTCTACATACAAACAATTCAATTGAAGTCTTAAACCTTTCGGGACCACTGGGATAATACGTCGCAGCAAGTTTTTAATGCCCCTCAAAACAATTATTCAAATCTTACGACCCACGCAAAATATTTTTTCGATTTCGGTGTTCCCGCATAAAAGGATGATTTCCGAATCATCCGAGCATCCAATATAATTTTCAACATTCATAACATGAGAATATTTCTACTGGGAGTATTTTGAATTTCAAAATTAAACTCCGTCCCGAAAGGGTTAAAGCAAAACAAAAAAACACAGCCTCTGCAGCAAAAATTTACCACTAAATACTCATACATAACCTCAAATTAACAACACACACATTGTTGTTTTGTTTTTAGAAATTTCAACAGCTTCTTAAATCTAACCAGCCACCTGTCTGGTGCCACTAAAAATAAACTTTTTAAGCTTCTTCTTCTCTCCAACGCAAAGTTGCATAGACTACGCATGCAACAAGCAGACTGTATCAGTATGTGTGTGTGTGAGTGAGTGAGAGTGTGTGCGCAAATTCTGCACCGAAATAAAAACTTTGTGTGTTTACAGCTATAAGTCAAAACACATTATCATCATCATCGTCACCAACTACACACGCACATGTTCAACCAAAAGCAACAACAACAATAACAACCATAGCAGCATCAACATTAAAAAACAACAAGTCAAGTCGGCAGCAGCAACAGCCGCAACGGCCGCCAGCCGTCAACCGGCGGAAAACAGCCAACAACCAACAACTAACAGCCGACAACTTCAGGCGAGCAGCGCACACATCAACTCATCAGCATTCGTCGTCGTCGTTGGCGTCGTCGACAGGAAATGTAAAATGAAATTAACTCACAGCTGAATAAACACACACATGACTTGCCACGACGCCAGCGTTGCCGTTGCGCTGTAAAAAGCTACTTTTCTGCACGGCAGCACTCGGCCATTGCTCCACCGAATTTCACACTCTCGGTCGCCAAAAGGGCTGCTGTGTGCGTTCGTTCGTTCGTCTGTCCGTACATTCGTCTGTCTCTCTGTCTGTCTGTTAGTGCGACTGTCGCACAACAATCTGCCAAACGTTATCCTTTTCCTTTCATGCATTCTACAGCAACATCCTTTCATCCATTGAGCGCTTCCGCCATTAGGCATAGCCATGTCCTGGCCCGCTGACTCATGCCACGCCACGCTTTTCACGCTCCGGGTTCAGCGTTCAGCGTTCAACGTGCGCCGTGTGAACTTTGTCATTGGCGTTGCCGCTGTTCGGTCTGTCTGATGCGGCATAGTTGTCATGCAGCATTACATGTGTTTTCTTCAGGTTCTCCAACTTCCACTCACATTTTCAGTTTCAGTTTTTTTTAGTTTTTTTTTATTATACTCTTTGCCACTCAGGGTTTTATCCTTAATGCGCACTGTTGAGGTTTGCACTCGCATTTTTGGTGTTTGGTTCGCTTCAGCTCGACCTTTCACTTTTCGCCGTCGGGCATGGAGGGGAACAGGTAATGCCGAGTTGAGTTGTCAACGCTGTGCACTGTGTTTGGTCGTTTTTCTGCGAAACATTGTCAAATTGAGGTTTTTCTCAGATGAGTTGCTGTTTTTTTTTTATATTAAAAAAAAATTTTTAAATCTATGTTTTTTGCTATGCAGCTCAGCAGTTGCCGGAAATGCAATTTTTTCAAGATTTCCGTTTGCGGTGCAATGTAAAAAATTATTTCATTTATTAATTTTCAGAATATGAATGCGGTTTTTGTGGTTAATATGGATTTGGTCTGTGTGGGGATAAAAAATTTGTCATTATTTAAAGGATATTTATAAGTATTTTCAAAGTCATCAATCCATTTTGTACCTTTTGATTCATTAACAAATCATAGAAATTAGTAATGTTTGAAGTTTTTATTGCAATAAACTTGTATAATCTAAAGTAAATGTTTTTTATATTTTACTTAGATTTATTGGCTTTCTAATCAAATATTTGTTTTTCATGCCACGCCTTTCCTATTAAAGCTGGGCGGGCATTGTAAAAAAATTACATAAAGACTTTTTCTTAAACTCTTCGAAAATACTAAAAATAACCGGATTTATAAAAGACTGACACCGAATGATTCAAAAAATTCCACACAAATTTTGATTTATAATAAAATTTCTGTTACTTTGTTAATCGATTTTGTCCTTTTGATTTTTGCATTTTTTCTATAACGATAAACTTGTGTAATCTAAAGTTTATGTTTTTTATATTAAACTTAGGTTTATAATATAATATTTGTTTACCACGCCACACCTTCCATATTAAAGCTGGGTGGGCACTGAAAAAAAACTTCATATATCCTTTTTTCTTTAATTGTTTAAAAATACCAAAAATAACCGAAGTTGAACAAAACCAACCCAGAATGATGGAAAAATGCCACAAAGTTTTGTATTATAAAAAATTTGTGTAAGTCTGTTAATTCGTTCTGTACCTTTGACTCGTTAACGAATCATTGATATTAGTCATGTTTGTATTTTTTTTAATTACAATAAACTTGTGTAATCTAAAGTTCATGTTGTTTATATTAAAGCTAGATTTATTGTTTCGAGTTTCTAATAAAATATTCTTTTGCCATGTTATCCCTTTCCTATTAAAGCTTGACGGACATTGAAAAAACCCTCACATTTCAACTTTATTCTTAAATTAAAAAAGTACTAAAAATAACTAGACTTAAAAACAAAATAATTGGAAGGACATAATTAGTAATTTTATATTAAAATTTTTAGATCTGTTCAGATAGACACAGAGGGCGCGAAAGTGTTAAAAATAAAATTTTAGTCTGTGATTACGGACAAATGCTATGATCGATCTTGCTCAAACTCATTTTCCATGTCTTTTTCACCTAATTTTAAATTGTAAAATAAAATCTTTCTAAAATATTGATACGAAAGATGAGATGAACTCACAAAACGACTGTAGGTTAGTCTGTGTAGGTAATATTTGGTATCTCTCTTGAAGAGCACTCAAACCCATAAACAAGCAAAATTTCTAGTTTATGCGAATAAAACAATTCTTCCTTCCAACGCCAACATTCCCATGAGACTTTCATAGGTGAAATAGAAGCACATCTCGAAAGAAATGCCACGGACTGTGATCAAAGCTACGGGGACCATTTGAAGGATATTTTATTCCATTCTTCATGGAAATATGTCTACAATACAATAAAAAATAGGACCACTTGCTCAGTACTTATACGGTTTATTTTCAAATTAAATGGTGCTTTTTTACTGGGACACTTTGACCCATTGATCCGCACAATAAATACTTCTGTCGTTTAAACTTCAACAGCATCAGATTAAGATGTTTTGATCTTCATGAACTTTTTGCCATTTAACATTAAATTATTAACTCAACGATAATGTCTAGTCCCACTGATTGGATCAAAATCAAGTTCAGTTCAATTGTCACCTAAATTTTGGATACAATGCCCAATTTAGTTGTCCCAAGAGCCTCCGATAACCTTAACAATAGTTAAGTTAACCTTTAACCTTATCTTTTAGATAGTTAGTTGTCCCTAGTGCCTTCAATGAACTTAACCATCCACAACTTTCTTATTGACCTCTGAGACCGACAAATGTTTGTATATAATTTTTTCTGGAAAAATGAAATGTGAGAATAACAATTTCTGCTCAAATTGAAATAAATATTGCTTTCCTTTTCTTCTTAATTTACTTTTACATTATCTACTAACTCTTATTTTTACAACAGAGTGATGTGTCTGGTCTTGTCAGATCGGAGCCACTTACAAATCCTTACAATTTTATATGAATAGATGTAAATACAATAACTGTTAAATAAAATACATGGAATCTGCTTTACAACTTGAGGAACTCCAATAACTCAGATTCACTTAAAAACCTTAAATTGAAAGCCTTGAAAGTCGTTGAACTTAAACTTGAACTTAAACTTGAATTATAAATTATTTTACGACGAAGCTCCGGCGAAAAATGTGTTCGATGCGATAGTTGGAGGTCGACGGCGAAGATCGAGGCCTTGTCTCTGGTGGAAGCACCAAGTTGAAGAGGCCCTGTCATGTCTTGGTGTGACCAACTGGAGAAGGCGCGCGCAAAGCAGAGGCGCCTGGAGAGAAGTTTTGCGGCAGGCCGTAACCCGATAACGGGTTGTTTTGGCCAGTTAAGTAAGTAAGTAATAAATTATTTTATTTCAAAATGTTGGCTTAAATACATCGTGTAACACCAAAGTGATTGGTAATCAAAAAAATATGATATTAAAAATACAAATTTAAAAAAATAGATCTATCCAGACCCGGGTGTGAAAAAGCGAGTTAACCCTACTGTGCCGGAATTTTGTTTCTCTAAAATTTTGGGAAATTATGTTTAGATTGGTTTTTTTTTACTTTTAATATTTCTTAAATTTGTTATTATTTTTAGCTGTTTTTTCATAACTTTCTTACTTGGATATTATCTTTTGAAATCAAACCGTTTATTATTTTAAAAACTAAGTTGGCTTGTGTGATTTTAATCTGGGTCGTTTTCGACCCCGTTTTGAACGCAGGTCTACGATAATTATGAAACGAAATTTAAAAAAATACATTGTTTGAGTGCAGGTTTAATACATCCATATGGTCACGCTAAGAGCTGCCGGGTTAATTAAATGAATTGAGTTCTTCCACATGCTGAAACACCTATCTTAAACACAAATGATTTTGTATCCTATCTGAGAGTCCAAATTGTTTGTTCGTGTTTCATCAAATTGTAACGGAATGTTAACCCTAAACTCCCCAGGGATCAATTTAAATAACACGTTCCAAAACGCCTAATTGACCATTGAGCATTTTCTAAACAAAACCAGAAGTACAATCAAACCATTGACAATTCCTTCAACTGTGCAGCGCATACAAAATAAAAACAACAAAAAAACTCCAAACTCAAACAATCATTGGCTACGAAATTAGCACAATCTGTGTGCTGCAAATTAAATTGTCCCTAACTCCACAATGGCCGAATAAATTAAAATCATTACAAACTCGGCACAACTTGGCCATTACAGCAGGTACGAGTACAACCGATACGCACAGCCCGGCACTCCCCCACCGATAAAAAGGGTCCAACGGACATGCTTCGAGTTTGCATGGCGTCGGCCATGAGTTAATGACAAGAAAAGTAATGCGTACATTACGGTTTAAAGCAATTGAAACGAGCGTCACGGCCAGTTGACTCGTCCGCAGGTAATGCAGCCACTCGACAGCGCCGAAAGGGGAGTCGGGCAATTTTGTGTGCGGACGAGCGTGCAGCCAATGTCTGTCGCAAGAATTAGAAAAGCGAATTAGAAAGATTTTATGGTTAGCTGCAGTCGACAGCTGGCTGCGCATAAAATCCCCATCACACACACACACACACACCCTTATACACTCATACACACACACAGACACAGAAGCAAACATGAACGCCAGCCAACAAACTTTCGCATAGCCAGCACAACTAGAACAACAATAAAACTTTTAAATACATTTCATTTGCGTGGTAAAAACTTTGGGCAAACAAGAACAACAAAAAAAACAAGCAACCAACAACATTGACTCGTTGGCGATTTTATTAGCGTCGACGGCAAACTGTTGCCAAAGGAATTATTGATGGATTACTGACACAACTTTTGACACAAATCACAGTGAAAATATTGCAAAAGTTGCGCCAAATCGGCCAAGTTGCACAAAGTCAGGCATGTGATCTGATTAAGAATCTGCCTGCACAGGAAGCGGAAAGAGCGAGCCGACTGCGCGTCTCAACACAGTCGCCAACAATGTGGCGACTTGTGCCAAATGCCATTAATTTGCCGAAAGAAAGAGTGCAAAACGAGTGCAAGGCATTGACTTGTGTGTGTGTGTGTGTGTGTGTGTGTGTGCGTAAAGTTGTTTGGCGCAAGTAAACTTTAAACTGCAGACACTCAAAATATAAACAAGTCGACGAAATGAATTAATCATTGCTTTGGAAATGATTTGCGAGAATGAAAAAAAAAAACTACGCCGAGTAACTGAAAAACATTTCGAGGCGGATAGACAGCAGCCGAGTATCGTCTACGACGCCCACACTTACAGCGAAGGTGAGTGAGCGAGACGAAGGTTGCCTCAGCTATGGTTTGTATCGCATTCAAATTTGGCACTTCCTGCTGCCCAACTTGCAGCTGAAAGTTTCAGCAACTTGTCTCGCATTGCTTTCCCCCATTCGTGCACCCTGCACTGCTGCGACAGGGTATATGTGTTTCGTTATGGGGTTTTTAAAGCTCAACATATGGTAAGACTGAAAAAGAAGGATTTAGCTGGCATAGAAAGATATTTGAAATTGTGTGCACCTGAAGAATCAATTATGAAATGTTTCGTAAAAGGAAGAGCGGGTTCTTGAAGGCATCTTTTACTTACGTTCTTGCTGGGAAGTAATAAACCATCAGTGGGTTTCAAACTACATTAAGACTTGTCTCTGGACGCAACTACCTTTCATGCCAAGATTTGAAGGACGTATACATAGATGTGAAAAGAGTCCGAAAAGTGTCGCCAAACAGAAAACTCAGAGCTCATTAAGGCTAAATAGATTATTGTACCGATAAAAGCCTTTCATTCCACTTAATTTAGAAGGAATAACCTCACTGACTGACTACAAGAATCCTATTGTAACTTTTGTAGTTCTGACCTGTTATCTCCAGAACATGATTTATCTGACATTCTTAAGGCAGGTTCTCACCTTGTGGAAAAAAAAACAACAATTTTTTTTGCCTTATCGTGTAGATATATGTTTCAAACATGTGCTCCAGAAATTTCAGATCAAAATCTGAAAAATTACAAAAGTTACAGGCCGTTACAAAGAGCAGTGTAGAGCACCGGCCAAGCGCACTTTAAACGCGTTTTTCTCAGAACCACATTTTCGGACCTTACGGAAGTGATTGAAGGCGCTGGAATGAACCAATCGTCACCAAATTTTTTCTAAATGTTCCTTAGGGTTTTTTCTAATAAACGAACTACGATCAGCCAAAAATATTGTAAATTGTTTATTTAAAAAAATAATTAGTGAACAAAAAAATGCGAAAATCTTAATTTTTTTTTCAAAACCTCATAACTTTTTTAATTTCGATTTTTTTTCATGATCGTAGTTCATTCAATAGATAATACGGTACACATTAAGAATGTGTTCGATTTTTGTGTTTCCGATAACGGGCTTTGACGGAATCACTTCCGGTAGCGGGACACCTCCTCGCCGACATGCCGCCACTGATGGACGCCCCCTCCCCCTTTTTTTGATTCATTCAATTTTAAAAATTGTATTCTGTAAATAAATGTGTGTTCATATCCAGAAACAATTTTCAGCGTTGTATCTTTAACCGTTTTCTCAAAAAAAATTCCTAAAAAAAATTCACTTTTTCGGATCCACAAGGTGAGAACCTGCCTTAATCTCATTCTAAATCTCACTCTTAGTATTACAAACTTCCATGAATGGATTGCAGAACCATCACAGGTTTAGAAACCAATATGGAGAGTCTGGAACAACTTCTGCCCTATTGTCATGTACAGTGTTTTGTGTCACTGTTTTACGTCTGACTTACTATCTCCAGAACATGTTTTACTGAGACATTCTTAACCTCACCTAAGCGCTCAGTATTAAACACATTCTCAAAAGTATTACAGAACACAAATGCATAAACGGAGCATGGTTCAGTGGAACAGTCTGGAACAACTGCTGTACTTATTATGTACATATATCCTATTATCTCCAGAAATGAGGTGTTTTGCCATGGAGTATTTTGACATTGAGGATGTGTAAGGGATTCGAAGCAAGAAAGAGATTTTCATCCAAGTTTAAAAAATTATTTTCAATGGGAACAAAATTAGATCAAATCCAAGAATTTATATGGAAAATAGCTATGAAAAGACATCGCGAACCTAGAACACTAGAATGCCCCAGAGAGGCCGAATGATTCGATTTTATTATTTTACTTTCTGAAACAAATACAAAAACTAAAAACTCTGTTAAGACTATGTTTTTCTTAATTAAAACAATTTAGTTTAAAAAATTTTAATTTTAGTTTAAATAAATTAAAATTAATTCAATAAAAATTAAACTAAATTAAAAATATTTGTAAACTATTTTTTTCTTAATTCAAACAACTTAGTTAAAAAAATTTTAATTTTAGTTAAAAAACCAAAAATTGATAATTTCAAATTAAATTAAATATATTATTAAAATTATTTATTTCTTAATTCAAAAAATTTAATTCAAAACAAGCTTCTTTTAATTAAAAAAATAAAATTCATTAATTAAAAATAAAATTAAATTCAAAATATTATGTTAACTATTTTTTTCTTAATTAAAAAAACTTAGTTTAAAAATTTTTAATTTCAGTGAAAAAAACTAAAACTGGTTAATTAAAATTTAATTACAAATATTATTAAAATTATTTTTTTTCTTAATTTAAATGATTTAGTTATAAAAAATTTTACTTTTAGTTAAAAAAATGTAATTTTAGTTAAAAAATTAAACTTAATTAAGTAAAATTTAAATTAATTTAAGAATGTTATGTTAACTAATAATTAATAATTGATTGGCACGACAGCCCGCTTACGCGAGACTAAGGCCTAGCTTCCCGCAACCACCCGTGTTGTGCGTGTGAATTTTGTACGCGGGTGGAAGGGACCTACAGTTTTATGCCGGTTCCGAACGGCAGGTTGGGAGCTTTTTCATAGGCAATTTTTACTCTCAGAGGTTTGCCATTTCCAGCTGAGAGGACAGCCACCGAAAGAGAAAACGAGTTTCCCGTTATTTTTTTTAGGTGTTACTACATGCAGTATTCGATCTTACGTCGCTCTGCATGCGACTCGTTGGACCGCGCACTAACCAACTGAGCCACGGCGGCTGTCATGTTAGGCTGTTATGTTAACTACTTTTTCTTAATTTAAAAAACTTAATTTTAAAAAATTTAAATTTTAGTTAACCCTTATTCTCATACCCGGGTACCCGGGTGCCCACTGCGATGTATTTTCGTGAAAAAAACTGACAAATAATGAAAATTTTTTTTTTACCTTCCGGATCCACGTTATTTAGGTGAAAAGCGAACAAATCATATCAACATTTTATAAACACTTTTTAATTAACAAAATATTGAAAACTTAAAAATTTCATGAAATGGGTACCCGGGTACCCCGGGTGCCAAACGACGTTAGTAAGTTTGGGTATGAGAATAAGGGTTAAAATAAACAAACAAAAAACAAACAATTTTTTCATTAAAATTAAATGAAAAATATTAATAAAATTATTGTTTCCATTTTGTAAAAAATGTTGAATTTAGTTAAAAAAAAATTTAATTTTTAGTTAGAAAAAATTAAAATTGATTTATTGAAAACTGAATTAATGTAAAAATAATATGTTAATTATTTTTAATTTAAAAACTAATTTAAAAAAATTTTAATTTTAGTTAAAAAAACTTAAAGTGGTTAGTTAAAGTTAAATAAAAGTATTATTAAAATTATTTTTTTCTTAATTTAAACAATTTAGTTTAAAAAAATTGTAATTTTAGTTACAAAAAATTAAAATTACTCATTTTAAAATAAAATTATAATAAACATATTATATAAACTATGTTTCTCTTAATTTAAAAAACTTAATTTAAAAAATTTTAATTTTAGTTTTTAATTAAAAAAAAAACTAAACATGATTAATTAAAATTAAATTAAAATACTATTAAACATTATTTTTTCTTAATTTAAAAAAATATTTTTCTTTATTTTAATTCAGTCCCAAAAAGGAAACTTAACTACATTGTAGCGCATACAAAATTCGTTGAAGACCACCTAAGGCACTCTCACTTTTTTGTTTGCATTTTTTTTCAACATTCACTTTAAAAGTTTCGCTCATTTTTCTTTACGTTTCGTTGTGTTCGTCAACGTTTGACACTTTGCGGATTGCCGGCGTTGACATGCGTAAAGCCATTAAATTTATCAATTGCCACAAATGTGTCGGGCTTATTTATTTATTGCATTTGCTTATTTCGCTGTTGTGCGTCAAGTTGATGTGTTGCGAGGCAACACTCAAACACACACACGCACACAAAATCACACGAAGGAAACTAGAGAAATTTTACAACTTTATTCAATCAAGAAATCAATTCTTGCAAGTGTGCCTCACCCAGCTGCTGTTTTGAAGCTGTTTTTGTTGTTATTTTTGTAGTTATTGGTCGTGTATATTAAAGGCACTTGCACGAATTTGTAAAGCATTTATTTGTTGCTTTCAGTTTAAGGTTTTGGCTTCCCTGCGGTAAAATAAAGTGCTGCCACTCGAAGCGAAAACGCTGCATCAATTCAGTGTGTGTGTGTGTGTGTGTTTGTGTGGCTTCACACAAATCGGCGAAGGTAATTTATCACCATTGACTTTTATGCTCCTTTACGAATTCAACGTAAGCTCACTAGCTGCCAGTTTGCGAATGGAATTTTCTTCGCGTCTAATGGTGCATTTTAATTTCTTTAGTCAAGGAAAATTGCAGAATTTCGGTTAGTCGATAGAGTTGGTTAAAGTTGTATTTTAATATTTTGGAAAAGTGCTTCAAAGATAGAAATTTCTTTTTAACCCGGCATCGGTGTGGTGGGGTATACCATACCCCAGAGGTTATATTTTTGTAAATATTACGCCTATCAGTTTTTTGTGGGCACAATCGCTTCTAGTAGCTGTTAATAACAGTCCAACCTTATACATTTGCTATCCAAAAACAACTTGAGTTTTACCAGATTTCAGTCACATCCCGCTAAAGTTCATTGGGGTATGACATACCCCACCACACCAATAACGTAACTTTTTGTGTAAATGATTTTGAATTCAAATTGATTTTTTTATGGTCTAGTAGTCATCGATTTATTCAAAAACTCACCGTACGGAAACATAAGAGGCAAATACGAACTGTCCAACTGCTACGTGCAAGAAAAGCTCCCAGTTCAGTATTCGCATTTCGTCGCCGTAGAAAACGAATGTCGTATGTTCCATTGAACTTAATAGCACATACGACAATCGTTTTCATCCTATCACATATTCCAAAAAATATCATTATTTTTGTACATCATCATGATTCTGTAAATCCTTGAGATAATGCAATGCTGTACCAAAACGTCGTCAGTACAGCACACAATGTTCGGTTTGTCTGAGAGCAAAAACCTAATACATCTTGCAAAAAATGCGCCAATTTGGAGACCCTGTATTTCGCTACTCTTTCACCGTAGCTACCGCAAATTGTATGTCACATAACTACATGTATGTCGTTTTTAAAACAGACTATGGTTTTTGGAAAATTATACAATGTAATTTTTTTAAACCCCATTTTATGAAGTCAACCTATAAATCTCAGTATTTTTCGTTTATTTTTCTTATATTTGTTATTTTCTTTCACAAATTGCTTGCACATGAAAATTAAAATTAAATGAAGAATAATATGTAATTGCTATATTTTATATTTGTGTTGTTTCGTGGGGTTGGTGCTATATAAAGTTTTGGGGTATGTCATACCCCACCACACCAATGACGTAATTATTTTTCACCACACCAACGCCGGGTTAATATTTATTGGAAACGATTTATTCTAAAGGAGCTACACTTTAGTTAAATCAATCAGCAGCAGATTTAAATAAAAATAAAATAAAATAAAATAAAATAAAATAAAATAAAATAAAATAAAATAAAATAACATAAAATAAAATAAAATAAAATAAAATAAAATAAAATAAAATAAAATAAAATAAAATAAAATAAGAAGATTAAGCCACAGAATACACCCACCTCACGCACACGGAACGCTGCACCAGCTTGGAAGCAAAGACTCATGCGCCAAGTCGAAGATCTTCGGGCCCACCTTGGGCGGCTGACTCAATATATTGCAGGAAACAGGAGTGCAAAGGTGATCAAGTGGTTTGAGGAAATCAAAGTGAAATACAAATTTCACTCGAAACATGACCCACCAAACAACACTGCTGAGCTCCTACGCGATACATTGCGACAAAAACTGCAATTAAAAGCAAATCGGCTGCGTAGATATACTTTGTCTGAAAAACGCAGGGAAGCTAATACAACCTTTCAGAGGAGTGAAAAGAATTTCTATAGACGAATGCGGAAAGAAGATACAGGCGCAATCGATGAAGTGCCTGAGATAAAGCACATTGAAAGCTTCTGGAAATCAATATGGGGTCAAGCTGGTGAGCATGCGGCAAACGCAACGTGGATTAACAAGCAATATAAAGAAGCGGAAAAAATCAATGTGATGGAAAATATCACACTAGTAGAGAAAGATGTAAGTGATGCCATCAAGAAGGCACACAACTGGAAAGCCACAGGACCTGACAATATCCATAACTTCTGGATCAAAAAACTTACTTGCACTCATGCATATATGGCAAGGTTCTACACAATATTTCTTCAAGATACCTCACAAGTACCGAAGTTTTTAACCAAAGGACAAACATACCTGCTACCGAAGGACAAAAATAACACTAAAGACCCAGCAAAATATCGACCTATTACGTGTTTGTGTACGCTTTATAAATTATTGACATCGTGCATAGCAAATAAACTGTATCGGCACTTAGAGGCGCATAAAATCTTGGCGATCGAGCAAAAGGGTTGCGTAAAGCACTCACAAGGCTGTAAAGAACAGCTGCTAATAGACTCGGTTGTAATGGAGCAAGCTTATCATAAGCAAAGAAATATATTTACAGCGTATATTGACTACAAAAAAGCTTATGATAGTGTACCGCATTCATGGCTCCTAGAAGTGTTAAAAATCTATAAAATAGCACCAAATATCATAAATATCTTACGATATTTAGCAAATACTTGGGAAATAACACTCAATTTAAGAACTAACAAGGGTCTTCTGAAGTCTTCGCCAATATGTATTAGAAGAGGCATCCTGCAAGGGGATAGCCTAAGTCCCTTATGGTTCTGTCTTGCGCTTAATCCGCTCTCCTCTCTTCTTAATGCAACTAAACTCGGGTTTAATGTGAAAAGTGCTGATTCTTACAAAATCACACACCTCCTTTATATGGATGACATAAAATTGTACGCAGGATCTGAACGTCACATAAATGAACTGCTTCAAATTACAGAAGATTTTTCACGAGACATATGTATGTCATTTGGACTGGACAAATGCAAACGGTTTAGTGTTGAAAGCGGAAAAGTTGTCCTGCGAGAGTTTCCGTTAACAAGTAACGAAACTATAAATGCAATGGATGACGATGATGCCTACAAATATTTAGGCATCATGCAAACAAGGAGAATCCATCATAATACTATGATACGAAATGTTACGGACTCCTTCCTGCACAGAACCAAGGCTCTCTTAAAATCGTGCCTTAACGGGAAAAACTTGTTCAAAGCAATAAACACGTATGCTGTTCCGGTGCTAACATATACGTTCGGTATATTGAAATGGTCCGACACGGAATTGGAAAGCGTTAAGAGAGCGACGCGCACTTTGCTTACAAAGTATGGAGCACATCACCCAAAGTCAGCAATCGAGCGAATAAACCTACCCAGAAGCTTAGGAGGCCGTGGATTAATAGACATTCAGCATCTTTGCAAAAAGCAAATCTCTAGCTTGCGCCGATACTTTCTACAACAGGACACTGCATTACACATAGCGGTATGCAAAGCCGATGACAAATATACGCCACTTAACCTAAAAAATGCGACGCCCCAAGACGAAGCAACAGACATCATGCGCATTGACAAGTTATTGGAAGAATGGAAGATGAAATCGTTGCATGGCAAACATCCACATGCCTTAAGTCAAGCTGATATCGACGCCCCTGCCTCAAATCTGTGGCTCAAACAAGCGGGCATTTATGCGGAAACTGAAGGACTCATGCTCGCGATCCAGGACCAGGTTATTGCAACCAGAAATTACCTAAAATATATTGCACGCGCTGACATTAACAACGACAAATGCCGGAAATGCCAACAACAACCGGAAACGATACAACATATCACTGGAGCATGTGTAATGTTAGCGGCCACTGAATACTTGACGCGTCATAACAACGTTGCAAAAATTGTGCACCAAAGCCTTGCAATACGGACCAAGCTGCTAAAAGAAGAATTACCATATTATAAGTACACGCCCAGTGCAGTGCTAGAAAATGACGAGTTCAAGATTTACTGGGATCGCACAGTATTGACGGATAGGAGCATTCCGCACAACAGACCAGATGTTATCCTGCTCGAAAAATTGACAAATAACGCACATCTAATTGACATCGGAGTTCCCAACACACACAACCTACAGGACTGTATCGCGGAAAAAAGCAGGAAATATCAGCAACTGGCCCAAGAACTGAAACAGATGTGGCAACTCGACAAGGTAGTGATTGTACCAATCATCATTTCATCGACAGGGGTAGTGCCCAAAACATTAATGACGACACTGGAGAGGCTTCAATTAGCGGATAAATTTTTGACTATACAAAAATCAGTAATATTGTCAACAACGTCAATTGTTCGTTCGTTTTTAAGTATTGAAAGTTAAATTGTATATATGCTTAAGAAAATACCATGTACCTGCAATAGTTTTATGTATCTTGTTGTTATACAACCGATATGTAATATTTAACCCTTAAGGAGTTCAATAAATCGTGGAAATAAAATAAAATAAAATAAAATAAAATAAAATAAAATAAAATAAAATAAAATAAAACAAAATAAAATAAAATAAAATAAAATAAAATAAAATAAAATAAAATAAAATAAAATAAAATAAAATAAAATAAAATAAAATAAAATAAAATAAAATAAAATAAAATAAAATAAAATAAAATAAAATAAAATAAAATAAAATAAAATAAACTAAAATAAAATGAAATAACATAACATAAAATAAAATAAAATAAAATAAAATAAAATAAAATAAAATAAAATAAAGCAAGAAAAAAACATAAAATAAAATAAAGTAAAATAAAATAAAATAAAAAAGATAAAATAAAATAAAATAAAATAAAATAAAATAAAATAAAATAAAATAAAATAAAATAAAATAATATAAAATAAAATAAAATAAAATAAAAGAAAATATAAACAACATTTTTAAAAGCATCCAAAACACGAAGGCACCTGAAGTCAAAGTAGACCCTGCCAGATGCTGCAACCTTTGGACTAAGTGTCGAGAACAGGGACGGACGCAGGGGGGTGGTCCGGGGGGTCCGGACCCCCCCCGAAATCTCAGACTTTTTCAAAACCCCTTACAGCACACGGTCTTTCAACCGCATAAACTAAATCCACATCACAAGTTGGTACATTACAAATATGATTCATTCCACTTTATTTCGTAATTTTCAGTTTATTTTCACTTAATATTATTATTAAGTTTTATTTATTTATTATTATTTCTATTTAATAGTACTATCGTTAGACGACTCGCAACCTACTGTAGTGCGAGAAAGATGCATTTTTCGTTTGTTTATTTTTTGACAGTTTGACAGAAAAAATCACAAAACGTTTGCAATAGAAGATTTTACAGCCAGATATACAGGCTTTTTCAAATTTGTGGGACACTACCGGTCACAGTTGCCTCTAGTGAACGGTCCTTCTCCACTTTGCGAAGGTTAAAAACTTACTTGCGCAACCGGAATGGAGAGGAACGACTGAATGGACTGGCGCTTCTTAACTTTCACAGAGATGTGAATGTTACCAGTGATCAAATTCTGGATATTCTCGCAAAAAGAACAAGAAGAATTGACATCACTCTGTAAATACTCTGCCTAATATTAAAGGCAGTAAATCATATGTATTGCAATTTCATCCTTTGATTCGTGTACTGTCAATTAATGCTTCTTATACCAGTATGCGCCTATGAAACCGGTAATTATTTTTGAAAAAACACGTTTATTGTGAGGAAATGATTACAATTTTATTCTTCAAAGTAATGGCCATCGCTAGCTACACATTTTTCCCATCTCTCAGGCAATTTATGGATGCCTCGCCAAAAAAATGTTTCGTCTTTTGCCTGAAACCAATCATCGATCCATTTTTTGGCTTCTGCGTGAGAATTGAAGCGCTGTTCCGTTAATGCGTGGCCCATCGATGCGAACATGTGATAATCCGAAGGCGCCAAGTCTGGTGAGTAAGCCGCATGAGCAATAGCTTCCCAGTTGTACGATGCAACCAATTCTTTGGTGGCTCTAGTGCGGTGTGGTGGTGCGTTGTCATCGAGGAAAATCACTTTGTGTTGCCTGGCTTCATATTCTGGGCGTTTTTGGCGTACAGCACGGTTCAAATCGGCCAATTGTTGTTGGTAACGTTCACCGTTAACCGTTTCACCAGGTTTTAGAAGGTGTTTTTCTTCAAATGGTAACACAAAATTAACTGTGTCCGCAAATCGTAATTTGTAGGCACGTAATCCGACATTTTCCGGAGCGTCAAACAATGCGTTGTTGGATGAAACTTCACAAATTGTGAACTGAATATTGTTGACATATGACAGAAGAACTAAACATGACATTTGGTACGGTTCCGAAGTTTATAAATATTCGGCTATTTACCGCTAGATGTCGTTACCGGTTTCATAGGCGCATACCTGGTATTATAAAATATTATAACGTTAAATGAAATTCCAATTGACTGAAAATAAATTTTGTTTTAATTATGATCACTATTTTTAGCTAACATACTTTTACCCAAAAATTGATTTTGTCTTGTGTTTATTTTTTGGAAAATAAAACTCGCAAACCGCCAATCAACACGCGATTCAATGAACAATCATAAGTTATAAATATTAAGTTTGTCAAACACAACTGTTTAATTATCCAAATTTTTCGATCGGACCCCCCCCAAAATTTTTTTCTGCGTCCGTCCCTGGTCGAGAATAACAGCTTTTTTTTCTTAACTTCCCAATTCCACTCTCTGTTTATGTCACATCCGTATGTGGGTTCAAGCCTCCTTGTCTTAATGTGTGAGTATCTTCTGTCCTGTGTTGCCACATTTTCTTGACGTAACTCTTTTTTGTTCTTTGACTGTTCCTATCGAATTGAATATTTGTAGCTGAGCATTACATCTCAGTTTCCCTTGTCCTAAAGCGTCAGGATCTTCATCTTCTATCCTGTGTTGTCACATTTTCTTGGAATTATCTTCTTCTATTCTTTCACTGGTATTATCCAATTGAATATCTCTAACTCAGCATTACATCTCAGCATTTCTTGTCCTGAATCGGCAAGATCTTCTATCCTGTGTTGTCACATTTTCCTTGTTCTAAAGCATGAGGATCTTTTATCCTGTGTTGTCACAATTTCTTTACGTTACTCTTCTTTTCTCTCTTTTATTGGTTTTCTCCCTTTCCTTGTCCTAAAGCATCAGGATTTTCTGTGTCTTTCTGATTTTCTGTTTTCTGTCATATTTTCTTTACGTTCCTCTTCTTTTCTCTCTTTCATTGGTCCTAACTAACTATTAAATCTAAGCCTTCTTTATTCTAAGGCGTCACGATCTTCTATCCTATGTTGTCACATTTCCTTGGGGTTATCTTCTCTTCTTTCTTTCACTGATACTATTGAGTTGAATATCTCCAGCTCGGCACTGAATCTTAAATTTACTCCAAAGGTGTCAGATCCTCTGTCCTCTGTTGCCATATTTTCTTGAAAAGAAGAGTAACTTCTTTTCTTTCTTTCACTGGTCCTGTCGAGTTACGAGTATCATTAAATCTAAGCGGTCCTTGTCTTATGTCCTGTGTCGTCTTTTCTCTTTGAACGCGTTGCTTTCTTTTCTCTTATCCACTCGTTTCAAATTGACTATTTTCAACTCTGCATTAAATCCTAAAATTATGTGGTACCATAACTAAATGTCTGGCAAAATATTAAAATCAATTGGCCAATGCACAGCACGGAAGCACGGAGCATCAGCTGCATTGCGCTCCATTTAGATTGAAGCAAACTTTATTAAACTTCATAAATTGCAGCTTCATGAATGCTTTTCCAATTTCCAATTGTAATTTTCGTATGGTTGGAGAGACTGTCTCACATGTTTATTAGGGAAAATGAAATGTTCATATTGTCAAAAACGAAAATCAAAGAAATGACCAGAATTTATACATAAACCAAACATAAACTTGTATTTATTTATTTTATATATGTTTGAGAATTTCTATATATTTTATGTGTAGGTATGTGCAGCTGATTTGGTATTTGTGCAACTTTCAACACTCGACTGCCTTCTGGACAAACCAAAAAATGTGTAACAAAAACAAGCATGTTGTACTGAACAAGAAGACGAAAGACAGCTTAGACTCCGGTTCCGCGCTCTAACGATGTGTTGTCGCTCGACGAATGGACAAAAGTGCTCGTTGCTGTCCGTCTGGCACTTGCGAGTCCATTTTCGAGAACGGAAATTCACCTTGGCCAGTCAATACGCCACGAACGAACGAAAAACGCATTGATGAGCGTAACCGAGAGGCAAGAAAGACTGCGAGGGATTTGCGGGAAGATGAAAAAGTTAGGGAAAGCGGAGTGGAGATGGTGAGACGGAAAGTCAGTGCAAGCAGCAGTCGCATGAAAGTCCTTATTGCTAAATGATGCAATCAAATGCATGCAATTTTATCTGTGCAACTTGTGTCCAGAAGGACACTGGTCGCTGCCGCAGGCCAATGCACCACCACACCACTTCGTCTTTCCTACCCTTTCGCTCTGTTTGCTTAGCACAGCAAACGGCAGACAGTCGATTGAACGTTAGCTGCGTCCAAGTGCAACACAGCCCAGTGGGCAACCGCCGCCACACCCCCTGCAGTTTTCACTCCTTTTCTGATCTTCTTGTGCGTTGAGCGCTGTGGCAACTTTTCGTTTGGCTTTATAATTCTGCCCGACTGTGGTCCTGCGTTGTTGGGCTTTGTTGCTCCCTTCCGTCTCTTGGCCCACTCAGATCACGTCTCTGTGTGTGTGTGTGTGTGACGTCCTGGTCATGTCATGTTTTGTGCTTTCGTCAATTCTTCACACAAGCCACTGCGGTGGTCGTGTGTCCTCATGTCTTGTGTCGGGTGTCGTATGCGCCGGTTTGGCCGCCTTGTGTGCTGCTGCTGCAATTTAACGCTCCATGTGCCGTTTGTGCGGCGCGTCCTTGTCGCGGGCTCAGTCCCGCTGAGCTCGTATCTGCGCCGTCATGGCTACAACTACAATGGCGCTATCGGCTAACTGGGTCAATCTAGGATGAGAGCCCAGCAAAAGCAGCGCGACTGCAAGAAATGTTATTGTTTGCCGCTATTTACTTTTCTCTCTCTCCCTCTCACTCTCTCCGCTTTGGTTCGCTCCTCTTATTTGGAGTGTTAAGTTTAGAGTGAGCAGTGGAAGCGTAAATACGCCGCTTGGATACAGCCAACTAAATTGTCCTATTTTCATTTTGTACTCGTCTTTTTTTTGTTTTGTTTGCAATTGTTATTGTTGTCATTGGCGCTGTTATGACGTTTTTCACAGAGCTTAGCGCTTTGTTTCAATTTTCAGTTCTATTTTTTCTTTCAGGTTAGCGTTTTAATTAAAATGACAAGTCGCTGCAGCAATTCGCACTTTAATGTCGTCGAGTTTGTAAATTGAAAATGTTAACTAAAGCTTCGAGAGATGCAATTTAATGCGTAAATGTTTTACTAAAAAATTGGAAACAGTTTATAATGAAAATCGTGAAAATCATTATCTGTAAGGATTGTGTTAGCTGGTGTAATTTTTTAATTCTTTAATCTTTGTTTTGTTTTGTTGAAGAGTTGTTAAGTTGAAACTAAAGCTTCAACAACATAAAACTAGTATTGGAAAATTTCCTTTACGAATGACGATCAGGATTTAATTTTGTGGGGTTTTGCGAATAACTTTTGAGCCGAATACCATTCGAAACCAAATTTTGCACCACAAATTTTTGTGTTTGGGGGGTTTAAATCTCCAAAACCCTCACCTACATATGTGCCACAATGCCGACAATGTATTATAAGGCAAATTCGACTTTTCTAAAGTTTAGGTGAATTCTTTGCGCGCACATTTGCCTAAAAATTAAGAACCATCACTAAGACCGGTGGCGGTCAAAGCACGAAGCAATATTTCGATAAAATTATGAAAACCATTGCAAACCCTAACCCTTTCAGTCACAATGTCCCATATATTGGACTACAGCCCATACAATTCATACAGCCCGGTTTATTTTCATGTTGGAAAGGGTTAATTCAAAGTTGTAAGCGTTTTTTTTCTTTCGTTTTTGGTTTTGTTGGAGAGTTTTTAAGGTTAAAAAAAGGACGGTAAAAGGTAATAAAGAAAACACTGTGCTACAAAAATGAAAAATTTTAAAGTACACAAACAAATCTTTAAACTTGCAAAACTAGAAGCCAAATATAGTAAAACTGTGTTTTTAGTTTTTCTTTCTAATGTCAGGATTTTTTTTTAAAGGACTTTGAAATTTTAAATAATAAATATTAAAAATATTTATTAAATATTAAATATTTAAAATATTAATTTTAATAATAAATATTAAAACGGCTATCAAATGAAAGAGAAAATTTCCTAAAATAAAAAAACAATTATTTTATGGTGGAGAACGTGTACTTGGATACCTTTGAAAATATGCAATAGTTTTTTTTGTTTTATACTCCCTAAGGACTAATGTGTACACTACCACATCCTCCAATTTCGCCCTTCTAAATTAAAAATGTTTTTTTTCAATTTTATTTTAATATTATTTTATTTTAATTAAACATTTTTTTTTTAATTTTTTTGGTTTTATTTCATTTAATTTTATTTGTATCTTATTTTTACAATCTATGTTTTATAGAGAGAAGAATTAAATTTTTTATAATAATTCAATAAGTTTTATGTCGAAATATTGTTTCTCTAAACAATCGTATCATGAAAATCATGAAAGCCATTCTTGCTTAGCTTCTTTTTCTCATCATGAAAATTCTTGCTTAGCTTATTTTTCTCATCGCAATATTAGTGGACCCAAAGTATATTCGAAGTACAGTCGTTTAGTGAACACCCAAATTTTGACATAGAGCCTCTAAATATTGAAAAAAATTTTGAAAACAATTTCAAGCAAAAAACAAAAAGAGTATTTTGAGTAAATAAAACTAGTTTTTGAATAAAAATGCTAACCTTGATATAGTGAACAACCTCAAGACTGTGAACAGGCCTTGCAATAATTAGTTCACTATATCCAGACACACACAGACAAGTAAGTAAGGAAGTAAGTATCCAGACACGACTGTAGTTTCGAATAAGTGCTTTCACTTATGCCCCGTTCTGACTATGTCATATATGGTGTCATTTGTAGTCAGTTAAATGAGAACGGGTTGTCATATGGTGTCATTTGCGTTTGCCTGCATGTATGACTACAATTTTCCAATACGAAACGAGAATCAAATGAAAACGACCGAATTTGTGTCGAACGAACGATTTGACTACGTTTGATGAGAAAACAAAAAATGTCAACATGCTGGCAAACTTTGTCATATGTATTTTTCGTCAGTTTTGCCGTGCAATGAGAACGCATTTGACGACATAGGACGAACATGACATATATGGCAGTGTTTGTCGTCAGTGAATATGACACCATATATGACATAGTCAGAACGGGGCATTAGTTTAACATCAATAGGCCAATGAAATCACAATTGCCATAAAAAATCTTAACCCATTTTTAACATTGTCATATTTTATTGCTCGTCATTGCTTTGGTTCTAGAAGAATATAGAAGTCAGAAGACAGTGTTAAATGAGTAAGTTATGAACACTTGATTTCAACCCATCAAACTCATAGGCACTGCACCAACTTTATGCGTTTCGCAAGAATTTTAGTGCTGTTTGAAAATGAAAAAGCAGAAAATATTTATTTTAGTGCTTGGTGCGTTTCTTTATTTAAAAACACCAAGACTAATTTTTATTTAAAAATGAAAGTTTTTTTAAAGAACTGTAAGACTATATTTCCTTTAATAACAATACAACACTGAAATGTTGAGTTAAACAAATATTTGTTTGGACATGGAACCTGGAAGTGATCTTCCTTGGTTGAACTGCTAAGTGGTTATGGTTGCCACTAATCTGCAATAATCTTTAAATATCTTACACGAAACATTAGTAAAAACACTAACATTAATTTTTGTTCTTTTTTTGGCTCATCAGTGCCTTTTGAAAACGCGGAAAAACACTGGTTTTAATGCTGTCTGAACACTAGTCATAAGTTTTGAAAAAATTCTCCACAGAGAGGCCATTTCTCTCTCTATCTCTGTGTTCCCAATAAGCTTCATCCCACTATTTTGGAAGCAGTCAAGGGGCTCCATAGAGGTTTTTGAAGCCTTGCTCACAGTTGCGAGTTAAACTCGATTTTCGGTTGTACGGTTCGGTGTTTCGGTTGTTGTGTTGATGATGGTTTAAACCAGAGGTCGGCGAAATTGACAATGAGATGGTGTTAGTGAGCGCAGTGAAATTTCTGTCCACTGTGTAAATTTTACCTGAACAACGCCTGATTGAGAGAGCGTACTGCTCATAACAGTAAGCTTTGCCGACCACTGGTTTAAATAATGCAGAAACATGATAGAGTAAAATATTTTGTATGCCATTTGTATTTTTGCATTGCCTGCCAAGAGCGCACCTGTGCGATTCCTCTGATTCTCATCTACTTCATGTGGATGGCGATAGAAGCAGATGAGTTTTTCACCAGCCCGAGATAGGAATCGAACTTAAGGCGTCTGGTATGAGAAGCCAAGCATCACCCTTAACAAGGAATGTGTTTGATTTTCAAAAACCGTAAAATATGTGTAGAATTAATTGTGATTTGAATAGCTTTCATCAAGTTTTTAATCCTATTACGCCTAAACATAAAGATTAAAAACAAATATTATAAAAGGATTAAGAACAACTACTAAAGACTCACAAACTCAAACTTTTAACCCACCCTTAATCACAAAATCTCTGATCTTCTTATCCCACACATGTTTAAATATCCGTTGCCTCCGAACCCCATCATTTCTGTAAGCGTTATTGACTTTTATTTTTATTTATTTTTATTTTCATTTGCTTTGATGATTATTTTATCAGAAAGGCCATTTTTAATTGTTTACTTACTTACTTACTTACTTAACTGGCCATAACAACCCGTTATCGGGTTACGGCCTGCCGCAAAACTTCTCTCCAGGCGCCTCTGCTTCGCGCGCGCCTTCTCCAGTTGGTCACACCAAGAGATACCAGGGCCTCTTCCACTTGGTCCTTCCACCGGAGACACGGCCTCCCTCTTCGCCGTCGACCTCCAACCATCGCATCGAATGCCTTTTTCGCCGGAGCTTCGTCGTCCATGCGGCAGACATGACCGAGCCAGCGTAGCCGCTGGATGTTAATTCGCTGCGCTACGTCCATGTCCTTATACAGCTCATACAGCTCGTTATTGGTTCGTATGCGATAGTCGTCACCAACCCGAACAGGGCCGAAGATTTTGCGAAGCACCTTCCTCTCGAACACTCCAAGGGCCGCTATGTCGTTTCGTGTCATTGTCCATGCTTCAGCGCCATAGAGGAACACGGGCAAGATAAGCGTCCTATAGAGTGCAAGTTTTGTCGGTCGAGAGAGGTCTCTACTTCTCAATTGCCTACCGAGACCGTAGTAGCACCTGTTGGCAAGAGTTATCCTTCGCTTTATCTCCAGACTGACATCATTGCTGCTGTTGATGGCGGTGCCAAGGTAGACGAATTCCTTGACAACTTCAAAAGCATACCTGTCGGCCTCGACGTGAGACCCTAGCCGCTGCGAGTCCCTGCGTGTAGACAGCATATACTTCGTCTTGCCCTCATTTACCACCAGACCCATTTTGGCAGATTCTCTTTCGATAGCCGCAAAGGCAGCGGTGACATCTCGCTTGTTACGTCCGATGACATCAATATCATCAGCGTAAGCAAGGAGCTGGACACTTTTGTTGAAAATTGTGCCATTACGATGTACACCGGCCTTGCGCAGAACACTCTCCATGGTGAAGTTGAAGAGGTCGCAGGACAAAGGATCGCCCTGTCTGAAACCTCGAACGGTATCAAAGGGGTCGGAGAGGTCACTTCCAACCTTGACGGAGCTGCGCGTATTGCTCAACGTCGCTCTGCAAAGTCTAACGAGCTTTGCAGGGATACCAAGTTCAGACAATGCGGCATATAGGCGATCCCTTATCGGGCTATCGAATGCTGCCTTGTAATCGATGAAGAGATGGTGTGTATCGATTTGGTTCTCATGGGTCTTCTCCAGGATTTGGCGTAGAGTGAATATCTGGTCGATGGTGGACTTACCAGGTCTAAAGCCGCACTGATAAGGTCCAATCAGCGCCTTGGCGAGTGGCTTTAGTCTTTCACATAATACGCTCGTCAGGACCTTGTATGCAATGGGAAGTAGGCTGATACCCCTGTAGTTGGCGCATATTGTTGGGTCGCCTTTCTTCAGCACAGGACAAAGGGCACTGAGGTTCCAATCGTTGGGCATTCGTTCCTCCAGCCATATTTTGCAAATGAGCTGATGCATGCACCCAATCAGCTCACCGCCGCCGGCCTTGAACAATTCAGCTGGTAGCCCATCCGGCCCTGCAGCTTTGTTGTTCTTGAGTCGCTGGATAGCGACCCGGACCTCGTCATGGCTGGGCGGTGGCACATCCACACCGTCGTCGTCGATTGGTGCCATCTGGACATCTTCACCACTGGCGGTATTGTTCCCTTCGTCGCCTGCGAGCAGCTTGGTGAAGTGCTCCTTCCACAACCTCAGCACACCCTGCGCATCCGTAACCAGATCCCCGTTTTCGTCTCTGCAAGAACATGCCCCAGGCTTAAATCCTTCCGTAAGACGCTTAACTTTTTGGAAGAATTTTCGGGCGTCATTCCTGCTCCTGCACTCCTCGATTTCCTCACGCTCGCGCCTTTCTTGCTCCCGTTTCTTGCGTCTAAAAAGGCACCTCTCTTTCTTCCTCTCCTCCCGGTATTTTTCTGTCATGGCTCGCGTGGCGGCCGACTGCAGGGTCTTCTTGTATGCAGCATTCTTCACTGCAGTGGCTGCGCGACACTCTTCATCGTACCATTGGTTTTTTGGTGGTGGGCGTCGAAAACCAAGGACATTTTCTGCGGCGACGCGCATAGAGTGGGATAAGTGAGCCCATAATCCGCCGATGTCATCAGGTGGAGAGGGGGAGCGACCGAGCTGGTTGGAGAGTTGAGCGGAGTAGGCTTCGGCTACCCCTTGTGATCGCAGCTTACTGATGTCCAGCTTTCTTCGCAAACTAGGTTGTGCGGTCTTCGCTGCGCAAAGACGCATGCGTACCTTGGCTGCAACAAGGTAGTGGTCCGAGTCGATGTTGGGTCCTCGGAACGTGCGCACATCTAGAATGCTAGAAGCATGCCTTCCATCAATCACAATGTGATCAATCTGGTTGCGGGTGGATTGATCGGGGGATAACCAGGTGGCCTTGTGGATATCGAGGTGCTGGAATCTGGTGCTACTAACTACCATGTTTCGTGCCGCGGCGAAATCGATCAGCCTCAGACCGTTGTTCGAAGTGGTCCCATGGAGGCTGAACTGCCCGACTGTGGGGCCAAAGATGCCTTCTCGCCCGACCTTTGCGTTGAAGTCCCCGAGGACAATTTTGACGTCATGGGCCGGGCACCTGTCGTAGACGTCCTCGAGCTTCGCATAGAAGGCATCCTTGGTCGCATCGTCCTTCTCTCCCGTCGGGGCGTGCGCGCAAATCAGGCTGATGCTAAAGTATTTAGCTTTGATGCGGATCGAAGCCAGCCGTTCGTTCACCGGAGTGAACCGAGAGACGTGGTGGCGAAGTCTCTTGCTGACCACAAATCCGCAGCCAAATTCGCGCTTCTCCGCATGGCAGCTGTAGTAGATATCGCATTTTAATTGTTTACGCACACAAATGACAGACATGTTCAATTAATTAATTAAATGTAATTATTTCATTTAATTTCATTTCGCTGACTTGTAGCCGGTTTTTCTTTTCAGTTTGCCATTTTTTTCAGCGTCTTTCGTTTTGCACATAACTGCACGTGTGTGTGTGTGCTGTAGCTTCTTCAACACTAATTTTAGGAAATTAACTTTTTTCCCGACCGCTTCTCGAGTCTGCTGCTGCTTTTGCTTCAAAAGGATGCTCTTTTGTTTTTCTTTGTAATTGCCGAGTGAGTCCAACGAAGCGTTTTTCCACGTTCCACGTTTTCAATGCGCTGCCGAGCGCGCTGCACGACGTAAACTGGAGTTGGCGGCGTCATGAGGAGCGGCGGGCTGTGCTGAGTAGTGAAAATTGAAGTTTTTCTACGCTAAGCTGTGGGTAATTGCAGCGCCGCAGCGTTGCTTGTTTGCTTTCAACGTTTCAAAGAAACATTTTTCTTTCGTTGCAGCTTTCAAGTTTTGAATGAAATTCTGTTTGAGTTTAAGGCGTATTTACCATTGCTGGGACTATGGAGAGTGTTGGCAATGCTTGTTTCTTGTTGCACTTCGATTTTCACGTTCGGATGCCTATTTGTGTATATTGTGTACATATGTATATATAATTAAAATATATAAATATAAAACAAATTACTAACTAACTAACACTTTGCACATTTGTTTTGCAATAAATATTTTATAATTGATTTCACTGCTGAAAGAGTTGCAATATTCCATTAATCTTTATTGTATATTTTTATGCAAATATTTAAGAAATGTAAATCAGCATCGTAAAACGAAAGAGTATAGCTCAAAGGAATCTCTCAACTAAAACCAACCAACCAAAATCTTTGCTGATAGTCTGTCTCAATTATTTAATATGAAGTTCTAACATGAACTGACTGACTCCAAAATTTAATTAGAAGAACAAATATGACCAGAACCTGTTATTGTAAAATCAAAGTAAGTGAGTAAAGTGGTTCTCAATGTTACAGTACGTAACCTACGGCACGTAGAGACTTTAAACATCAACTTTTTCAGGTCAAACTATGCTAGGAATGCGCCTCTGGCTAGAGTCCTTGCGGAACTGGATAGTGTCACCAACCTTGAAGTATCGTTTCCCAAAGGAACATTGTTAGATTTGTTATTGAATAAGTTAAGTTGAAGCTCTTTTACTCATATGTGTGTTCTTTTTTCCTATAGTCAGTAAGTTCTATATGTTCATTGGCTTATTTAATAAATAAAATAAAACAAAAAATAAAAATAATTGCGCCCGTGGATAGGTTTTCATCCGGCCATCAACAGA
This sequence comes from Melieria omissa, assembly GCA_963971225.1. Classification (NCBI taxonomy): domain Eukaryota; kingdom Metazoa; phylum Arthropoda; class Insecta; order Diptera; family Ulidiidae; genus Melieria; species Melieria omissa. The sequence continues at coordinate 131,959,730 of OZ020267.1, read as the reverse complement.
TGTTGTTTATAATGCAAGATAGGATTTCAAAAGTTTATAGCTGCGTGTACACTGTAGAGAAATTTCGATAGAGCTCTATCTACTCTCGAACTCTCGTCTATCAAATGTGTTTACACTATAGAGGATCTCTACTAGAGATTTGACTCTACGTAGAGTTTGATAAACTCTATACAACGATGAACTCTATTCGACGTATACACTATGACAATTTTTTCTCTCGGCTAGAGCTGTAGATCAAATTTTTATTCTTGCGAACGAAATTCGGAAAAATGAGTGCGCGCCAGAAGCAAGCAACCGCTGCAGTTGTAGTTTATTTGAAGAAGAATTAAAAAAAAAGAGTCGAGAATGTTGGGGGCAAAATTGGATCGCGAAACGGCAAAGTGCGGGTGTTTATCGGGAACTACGTGGTGAATTAAAAAATAGTGATGCAGCGGCGTATGCCAATTTTTTGCGAATGTCATCCACAAATTTTGAAGCATTGCTACAAATTGTGGCCCCGGTAATCACAAAAAAAGACACACATTTGCGCAAAGCGATTCCTGCAGGAGAAAGGTTGGCAGTGACCTTGCGATTTCTTGCTACAGGTATGGTACATACATAGTATATGTTTTTGAAAGATTTTTATATTTAATGCGTTGTGCACATTTTGCAGGGGACAGTTACCATTCGCTTTTGTACCTCTTCCGCATACCCGTTTGAACAATCGCTAAAATAATTCCAGAAGTGTGTGACGCTATGTACCATGGATTGAAGAACAAATATTTGAAGGTAAATGCGTAAGACTAAAGTTAAGGACAGGTTAGAAATTCCATATTTTTGCAAAAGAAGTAATTACAAATGGAAGATATTAACTTTGAAGCTGCATTACACCTTTTCGAATTGTAAATCATAAAATTGCATGTGCTACGGTTTTGTTGTCAATCTACTGCATATAGATATAATGTATTTAAAACCATATTTGAAAGTGTAGTTAGTACATATATTAACAATTTCAACGATTAATCAATTAAATTTTGAAATGCTTGCTCAATTAAAGAAGGTGCCGACGGTATTTGTAAAACAATTATATCGTCAGGCCCTTCTTCTAGTTCCACAATTGTTCTTTGTACTATTAGCTTTAAGCGCTTTCGCTTTCGGTCGTTAATGTGGCGCATTTGGTCAGCCACATAATCACCAAATATTTGGTGTGAGTCAGCGGGAGTGTTCAATATCTTCAATGCGTTATTTAAAGTTGATCATTTTCCATGTTGGTCTTAGATTTTTTTCTATATGATCCTTTTGGCATATCTAGGCTTTCCGTAGTGGAATTATCTCCGCTTACATCCACCCATTTTCTCCCTCGATTTCCTACAAATACTAAAAATTCCCTTTTACTTAGGTGCCGAACACTGACGATGAATGGATGCTGCATGCCATTGCATTCAACAAAAACTGGAACTTCCCGAATTGTTTAGGCGCTCTAGACGGAAAACATGTTACCATGTTTGCACCTCCGAATAGTAGAAGCATGTTTTAGAACTACACTCTTTGTTTATATGAATTAGTTTTGTTACATATATGCATTTAAATAAATAAAATAAATTACATAAATTACAAATACAAGAGCAAATATTTACTTACTAAATTTTAAATCGTGTTACAGGACTGCCCAGCTTTTGATATGCATTCATATAAACAAAAAAACCTGCATGCGAGAGTTCTAAACTCTATTGAACTTGTTCAATAGAGCTAGAGTTCTCGTAGAGCCAATGAAAAACGTGTGTATACTACGAAAAACTCTCGACTAAAAAATCTCGGGTAGAGACTGTGACGAGCTCTCGTGGAGAGCTCTACTGAGTGTCTAGACTTCTCTAGGCGAGATTTTTCTCTAGCTCTCGGTATTTTTCTCTACAGTGTATACGTAGCTTATCATTCACATCTTTTCTCTACAATTTTTTATTAAAAAAAGAGAACATCGAACTGGAATGTATTAACCATATGTGACTCAATATCAACTCACTATAACATTATGTTACATGTGATGGAAGCCGAGAAAGTAAATCTGCGGAAGACTCATGTCTCAAGCACTCAGGCTTCAAAGTCTCTTGTACTCTTGTTGAGACAGAAAGAGAGAGGAGTAATGAACTCTTTTACTTTTTTATGCGATCACCCAAGGAATGAAAAGGACTTTGTTTATCCTTATATCATCTGAACAACAACAACAACAAGTTCCACCGAACTTAGTAGTGGACGCACTTCTGGTAAAGCGCGTTAGTCAGTGGCGCACACAGGATTTAATTTTGGGGGTTGTTGTTGTTGTTTTGCATACAACTTTTGAGTTCAATTCCATTTGAAACTAAATTTTGCACTATAATTTGTTTTATTTGGGATTTGAACCTGCAAACCTCCCTGTGTGCTAATCTAAGTAATATCCATAACATGTCATAAATTCCATTCAAATCGGACAAGTAGTTTGAAAGTTACGAGTATTAATTTTGGTTTTTGTTTTTGTGAAATAAATTCTTCCAGATTGGGTATTTACTACTAAGAACTAAAATTCAGAAAAGTAAAAAAGTTACTTCTATTATAAGTTATATTAAAAAAATATATAACAATCGATATTGGCTTGGATCACTTTCCTCTTTCTTATACGACTATGGCCTTTCAATGCTGCCTAACATATAACTTCGACATTATTCAATTTTATATACATATTTGTGTTTTACGACCTTTGTCCAAAGCCCAACCCGTGCTTTTAGTCAAAAGGCGCATGTGGCAAATCTATGTAGAAAGTTCGCACCGAGTGTCATGGAACGTTCAGTTTCAATGATGTTTTCTTATGAGTTGTGTAAACGATACCACGCCCTCTTGCCCATACAAACAAACAATATCAAGAATCCTTCTCAGCCATTGGGTAAAAATTTCAAATCAATCGTGATATCTGTGGTCAAAAGCAATAACCGCCTAAGTCGAAAATGTCTGTTTCGAGCAATCTCGTTTTAAAATTTTAGACGCATATTTGATAAAAGTTTGAAGGTATGAATAGGTTTTTATTAATAACTTTTTTTATTTTAAAGTTACAAACTCTCCGATTTTACACAAACGTAGAGCACAGTCAAGGAAACATGGTAGCATCCATAACTCAATTTCTTCTTAAGTCGACTTAGGCGGTTATTGCTTTTGACCGCAGATATGATCGATTGATTTGAAATTTTGACCCAATGGCAGAGAAGTGCAAGTAGTTTCCGAGTCTATAAAGAACAAACATACAAACAGAAAAATTGACACAAAAAACAGAACATCAACATTTATTGTTAGAAATTATTTGTTTCATTTGTTTCCATGTCTACATAAACTTGTTGCCCTTATGTCACCTTCTTATTTTTTTAAATTATTTTCCATACTCAATGTTCAATTGAATACTTAACTAAATACCCAACCATATGTACACTTCATTGTGAAAATCATTGCTTCACCAACTTTCTCATAACACATCTCCACCCTCAATGCTCCACGTTTGCACTAAAAATACAAAACTCCATTCAAGATCGTTGAATGCAGAAATCGTCTGCATTCATCTTGATTCGCTTTGGCTCGCACACTGCCTAATTGATTTATTACGTTTCGAGACTGCATTAATTATGAAATCACAGAATTATTAGCATCGCATCTATTTATCTTTATCTGCAGTCAACTGCAATTACAAGCCGTGGTGCGCAGCTGAAGTGCGCTGCCGCCGTCTGTTTGCGTTGGCGTCTGCGTGTCCGAAGCGAAGCCGCAAAGTGCGAGTACTCGCTCCAGCGCGCTGTTTATTTGCATGCGTTCGCCGCACTGCTGCGCGTCGAGTGCACTTGCCAGCTCTGAGCATTTAATCGGTGGGGGGAGAAAACAGAAAATTATTAATCGCTGCACTGGCAGCGTTGCCAGTCGATGGTTAATGCAAATTGCCAGCTAATGAAGCGATCAGTGTGGCGCTTCTATGCATTCAATCCATAGTTGACTGGACTTTGTGGTGTCACATGCGGAACTAATACATTGGCGCAATGTGTGAATTATGATTTTTTTTTAATTAAAAATAAAAATTATTAAAGTATTTCCATTGTTTGTTAATGATTCATTTAGTTCATAAAAAATATTAAACATTTTTTTATTGCTTGGAAATTACGCTTAATCTGCTTCGGCGCCTAATTGTATGACACAAACACATCAACCAAGTGTTCACCTCAATGTTGCCAGCTGAACTGAATGAATGTTGTGTTGACGATGTCTTGCACGAGCGCCTGTTTCCATTTTCATTTGTTTCCTGTGGAATCCATGTGATTTGCTTTTATTTTCTGTTTCATTTCAATCTATTTCAATTCATTATATTTCATTTTATTTCAATCCACTGTTCCTGGCCATGTTTCGTTTTCATTTGGCGCTGTTGTAAGTTTATAAACAAACTGTTTTGTTGTAATGCAATGCGGGTGCAATTGCATTTAGCATGTGGTGGATTGTAAATTTCAAGTACTTCCACATTGACTGCTTTCAGCTGTTTGGAGTGCATGCACTCGCAGCTACAATGTTTATAAACAATTTGGATATGTTGCTAAGCAGAAGTGGTCTTTTTATTCCGTAATGAAAATGATTCCAAATAAATGAACTGTGTCAATAATTTCTAACGTACACATTTTTTTTTTATTTTACAAGAATTTTTTAAATTAATTTTTTTACTCTTTTGTGTTAATTACAGATCGTAATATATGAACAATTCAAAATATGAACACTTTTCTTACCATTCACACAATTTGATGGATGTTGGACAAGTAATCGGCATGAAAACATTGCAGACTAAATAGTTCTTAGTTCTTTGGTATTTGGTATTTTAGTTAGTTTAGTTCTTTGGTATTTTTATAGGAATTTTCAGATACTTTAAAGAAATCGACGTAAATCAAAATTAACTGAAAGCAATCTATAGATATGAATATGAATTTTCAGATACTATAAAGAAATCAATTACACAATCGACGTAAATCAAAAGAACCTGAAAGTAATCTATGTATGTAGAACTAATTTTTTGTCCTGAATGACTGATTGACTAACTGATTCATCATCGCCCAGCCCAAAACCGCTAAAGCTACAAATATGAAATTTAAACTGTAGTCACATACATCTTGAAAAATTAACCTCTGCTAAGACGGGTTTATTAGAAATCCGGGATCTAAAAGTGCGCAACGTGGGTTAAGGTGTTGTATGAAAAAAGTTCAAACTGTGTGAAAATACACCAAATTAAAAATAATTCGACACGTATTTTTCAATTTTTCGAAAATCAAACTTTAACGTGGTCAACAATGGGTTAAGTTTCGTATACGGAGAGACTACGAAACAACATGAACCGATGGGCTTATTGACTTCAAAGTTTGTGAAAACAATTAAAATTCAATAGACTAGTGTTTTTAATTTTTTTAAATCAAAATCTAACGAGGTGAACCAAGGGTTAAAAGTTTGTAGAAAGAAACATGATTTTTTGGGCCTTTTGTCTTCAAACATGGTGAAAGTACTTCAAATGAGAAATAATTCCATAACGCACACGCACTACAAAAGTGACACAACTCAAAATTTTCCATTTTCGGGTTTATGTGTTAATACTGTGCACAATGCATATATCTACCAATCAGCAAAAGCTCAGTATATTTTGTTGTAGTTAACTGTTGCAAAAATACAGTTAGGTCTCTCTTCATGTCAGAAGTTTGATGCTATTTGATCTCGCTGCAGCTCAATGTAAAAGAGTCCTAACTCAAATTGTGTCACTTTTGACGAAATAAATTTTTGTTAAAGTTAATTTTAAGAAAAATTCTGCCTTTTTTTGTATAAATATTTAATTATTAACATTAATTATGAATTTTCAAAATTTTTCTTTGAACTTTTTAACTGTCATTTATAATTATTAAATTCGGAAAAAGTGGCATAACTTGAAATAATTCGGTAATAAGTGAATTAAAATATCATCAAAACAGTCACAACTCAAAATTTTGGATTTTCTAGTGTAAAATAAAAAACAATTCTTGCAACTTATCATAAAGCGTAATCTGTAAGGATTTTCTACTGAACGGTCTATACGTTATTAAAACAATGTTTATTTAGTTCAAAAACATTTTTTTGCGTTTCCTGAAAAATCACAAATTTTGAGTTGTGTCACTTTTGTTGTGAGTGTGCGATAAGTATTTTTTCATAAAAAATCTGATGAGATCAACAAAGGGTTAAGAAGAACTTTATTTATTGGCTTCATTTAAACTTTAAACTTGCTAGCACTCAGATATAGTCCTTAAGGACTAAAAAAATAGAGTCCTTTTTTGCTTAATTTACTGTGTATTTCATAGTTTGTGTTTTGCTGAGTTTTCTGTGCCACTTTTTACCTCAGAATATCTGGTAACCAAAAGTATAGTAGATAGATAGATAGATAGATAGATATATTCTTTATTCAATTGTTTAACAAATATTACAGAAATAATTTAATTAACAATAGATAACATTTCTGATAAAGAATTTACGACAATGACCTTTAAGTCGTCTGTCGGAAAAAAGGAAAATACATTGCTCTAACATAAAGATATACATACATATTAACAGAATTCATTTACAATTAAACTCCTATATTTTAAAGCATCAGTGACATACAAAACAAGACAATCCCATCCACCTACGCGAATTCCATTTAGCTTGTTTACAATTTCATCTTGAGTTAAAAAGAACTTTCCAAGATATCGATATCTGATTCTTTTCAAAATTGGACACCTACCCAGAAAATGTGTTATATTTTCTAACTCGTTCAAATTACAAAGACTGCAGTTTAGATTTCTGTGACCCCCAAGAATTATCAAATCGCACCTGGCCTTCAAAATCCACATTATTCTATATTTTTCAAGATTGTCATTCAAGTAGCTTTTACCGATGTTATGATCTAAGTCTTTATATATACGTGAACTTTTAAGAGCCCTTTCCCATGATTTTTGTTTATTTGTCGAGTTCAGAACGGATAACAATGTGTCAATGTTTTCATTCCAACTTCTTCTATTTAAAACGTCATAATTCCAACTAATATTCAATTTTTCTCCTAAAACTTGCATTGATTTTACCCAAAAAATCTTTCTCTCTATAATAATTTTTGAAAGTTTGTGTGGCAATCTGCTATCGTCGTATTCAAATAGAGTTTTAGAAATATATTTAAGATGAAGCCGTAAAGTATACAGGTGACAGTGTGGTATGTCTGTTTCTAACATAAGACAATAAGAGGGTGTGTTTGTTGGTAGATGTAAAATTTTCTTTAAGAAATAAAATTGAATTTTATCCACCAATTCAAACAACTCAAAGCCCCAGACTTCCGCAGCATAACTTTGTATAGCTCTAATTACTGCTAAAAATAATTTGTATTTAGCTGATAATTTTATCTTATTTTTGATTAGAAAGGACCACCATGTTGCATTGATACTGTTTTTAGCCATACAGTTTCTATTTTCAACATGTTTTTTAAAGCTTAATTTTGGTGTTAATTTTACACCGAGGTAATTGTATTCTGACACTATAGGGATACTTTCGCCTTTAAATGTCCATTTTTCTCTATCCGCCAATTTGCCGCCTTGTCGAAAAACCATTATGGCCGATTTCGAGAGGTTTACTTGCATGTTCCACACATTGCAATAATTTTCTAACCTAAATATCATTCCTTGCAGCTCCTCTACATTGTCAGATATCAATACTATATCATCCGCATACAACAGTAGTCGCACATTCAAGTTTCCTATCCAAATTCCCCCTCCCAAACTATCATGTAAGTCATTCAGATAAATAGAGAACAACAAAGGCGACATTAAACATCCTTGCTTTACGCCTGTTGAAATATTAAATTTATTTGATATTGCACTGCCAGTCCATATAATCGAATCCGTGTGGTTGTACATATTTTCAATGAAATTTACCATTTTTGTTGGGATTCCCAAGCTATGCAGTTTATAGATTAAAAGTTTTCTGGGAACCGTGTCAAAAGCGGCTTTAAAGTCTACAAAAAAAGCGTACACTTTCTTTTTTTCTGCGAATCTAATTTGAATGATTGAAGTTAAATTATAAATGTTATCTGCCGTGGAATGTTGTTTTCTGAACCCTGCCTGATATTCGGTAATCAGCTTTTTACTTTCTAACCAATTTGTAAGTCTTTCATTTAATATGCCCATCATAATCTTTGCAATACAGTTCATAAAAGAAATCCCTCTGTAGTTTGATGCTAAGGTTCTATCACCTTTTTTGAAAAGCGGAAATATTATGCTAGTTTCAAAAGCCGTATCTGCTTCCCCACTATTATATAACGCAGAATACGTGTTAGCCAGCTCATCAAGAAAAACAGTGCCAAAAGTATAGTATATGATTTTTCTACAATGATAGTACCAACAGTCTACTACATCATAAGCAGTTGTTTGTTTATTCTTGACAGGAACCGGACAGGTCCAAATCCATTCAAGTTGCTTACTCAAGCCCCGGTTGTCAGATTAAAGTAGCGCAGTCCAGGCCGAGGATACAGCAATCTGCGCAGCTTTAAAATGTTATAATCTGAGAGCCAATCCGCTTAAGGGCTCTGGAGGCAGTTTTAATAATATCTAATTTAATATCTAATAATATATATGTTATCTAAGACTATTCTGGAATGTACTGCAATACCGGGTGCCAATAGAAAGGCTTTTCGCGAACTGCATATTTATTAAATACCCGGCCACAAAGCCATTGAGAGAAATGGAGCAGCAGATGTCGCCAAAAGAGGTGTTCACCTGTCAGAAGCGCAAATCAACAAATATCTGATGCATCTGCGGGGAATCAATACGCATTTGAAAGACCACCTAATGAGTAAGACGAAAGCGAGCTGGAACAGTTGAACTATCTGCACCACCACTAAAATAATGCTTGGGCAATTCAATGAAACGCTCACGACATTAGTTCTCTCGCTCGCAAGGAAAAACTGCAGAATCTTCGTAAGAATACTAATGCCTGAAATTCTTATGAGCGAAGATGGGCATTACTAAAACGAATGAATGCAGGAAATGCAAAGAAAATGGTTCCAAGGAAACTCTGGAGCACATTCTTTGTTCATATCCAAATTTCTCAAGACTATGTTTTACTAACGTCTCCGTTCATTCAAGCATGACTCAAGTTGCTGTTGAACTGCGCTAGGAACAGCAACATTCTCACTGATTACTTTTACGTCAGTCGGAAACACTAAGGAGCTCAAACTGGTACCGCTTGGGAACTAACAAGGTCTATGAATGGCCGATTTGACCAACCAGCTTACCTAACCTCAGACTGTTCTTAGCTGTTACAAGTGTCTCAATTTTACTGTCAAAGAACTTCATACTTAGCTTTGCAAGTCCTAGGGATCTTCCAGGGAACTGTTGAGCAGACGAGGTCGCTCGGCAAGGTAAGATAATTGCTTAGTCCATAAAGGACTTTATTCAACTAATAAACAATCGCAATTGTTAAGATCCAAAATTGATAACATTGAAATCAACGCCCGCTCGGGAAACCGCAACATATCGCAGCATTGAAATTATTGCAATTGCATTTAAAGTTTATTGCCGCCGGTTGCATAGGTGCACACTCGCACATGCTTAGTTATATCGCTGGCAATTTGGCGATATTGCCATATAATCCACAACATTTGCTGACTGCATTAATTGGTGATAGCAGATAAAGTTGAGCTGCTACAAAGCTTAAGCCGAGGTCAATAAAACTACAGCATGCATACACACAAAGTGCTGCTGCATACCCATACACCGATATAAATACTAATATATATACAAACACGCAAACATGATTAAGCAGCCATTATGGCTACTTCCCGGTCTGGTTGCGAACAATGACCGCCAACTAAGCCGCCGCGATAAAGGGATTAATGCAAAATTAATACTAATAAATGCACACAAACACACACACATGCACAACTATGCCGACTTTTGCGCATCGCATGCAGCCCACACACAGAGGCACCAACGTTGCAGGCGGCAATCTGGCAACACTGTCGAAATATTTCATCGCTGCTCGATGCATTATTCGCGACCGCAACGCGCCCGATAAAAGCCTTCGAAATGAAACAAATATAGCAGCCAAACGAAAAATTATCTCCAAACAATTTCGTGCAGCCCAGTCCGGCGGCTGGCATTACGCATGCGCGACCGCAGACTCCGGGCCGGTTAATTGGAACCGACGGAAGTGCCTCGGCGCGTTCGCGGCTTCTGTACGAACTCGGCTGCGGTTGTCGTTGATTAGCTTAACTAGATGACGTTGTTGCCGCTGCTTGTTGCCGTTGCTGTGGCGAGTTTGTTTATCATCGGCGTATGAAATTTATCGACTTTTCGGCGCGCTGGCCGCTGCCTCCGAACAGTTTTGTGGTTTTTCGCGTAATGTTTGTTATTAACTTGGACCCGGCTGTTGTTATTGCAGCTATTGTTGTTAATGTCGTAGTTGTTGTTGTTGTTAGTGCTGCTGTAGTAGCTGCTCGTTTGATGCGCCTAAATTGTTTACTTTTCCAATGAAGTTAATTAGTGGCAGTAGTTGTGTTTTTGTTTTTTTGTGGCCATGTGTGATGCGCAACTTGAACGATAATTTAATACAAATAATATTTTTTTATTACATTTTTGTCTTAAACTTGCAGCGTGCAACAGTTTTAAAAATGTTGGCTTTTTTTTAATTCAAATATGAAAAATACATTTGTTGTTGTTGTCGATTGAGTGGAATGAACTGAAAATCGATTTAATGATTCTCGAAACTGATTAGAATTGATTTGAAATAGACTTGGGTTGGAGTTGACTTGGACATGACTTGACTTGGACTTGACTTGGACTTCAGTTGAACTTGAGTTGACTTAAAATTGATTTTAACTTGACTTGACTTGGATTTAAGTTAAACTTGAACTTGACTTGGACTTGACTTGGACCTGATTTGGACTTGACTTGACTTGGACTTGACTTGGACTTGAGTTGGACTTGACTTGGACTTGACTTGGACTTGGACGTGACTTGGACTTGACTTGGACTTGACTTGGACTTGGACTAGACTTGACTTGGACTTGACTTGGACTTGACTTGGACTTGAGTTGGACTTGACTTGGACTTGACTTGGACTTGACTTGGACTTGACTTGGACTTGACTTGGACTTGACTTGGACTTGACTTGGAGTTTACTTGACTTGACTTGGACTTGACTTGGACTTGACTTGGACTTGACTTGGACTTGACTTGGACTTGGACTTGACTTGGACTTGACTTGGGCTTGACTTGGACTTCACTTGGAGTTTACTTGACTTGACTTGGACTTGACTTGGACTTGACTTGGACTTGACTTGGACTTGACTTGGACTTGACTTGGACTTGACTTGGACTTGACTTGAACTTGACTCGGACTTGAACTTGATTTGGACTTTACTTGGAATTTAGTTTGACTTAACTTTGACTTGACTTGGATTTACGTTGAGCTTGACTTGAATTGAAGTTGGACTTAAGTTGGACTTGACTCGAACTTGACTTAGACTTGACTTGTATCTGATTTGGACTTGGCTTGGACTTGACTTGGAATTGACTTGGGTGTGGCTTGGACTTTACTTGAACTTGACCTATAGTTGCTTTGGACTTGACTTGGAATTGAGTTTGACTTAATTTTGACTTGACTTGGATTTACTTTGAGCTTGGCTTGAAGTTTAATTGGATTTTATTTGAAGTTTTTTTGACTTGGGTAGACTTGGATTTAAACTTGACTTGGACTTTACTTTGAGTTGATTCAAACTTAACTTGAATTCGATCTCAACTTGACTTGGACTTGAGTTTCAGTTGACTTGAAGTTGATTTGGATTTGAATAGGACTTTGATTTAAGCTTGACTTAGACTTTAGTTGCACTCGACATGGGCGTGACTTGGACTTTTCTTAGTTTAAAAAAGTGAGCCATGGTTGTGTTTCGGACTAATAGAATTAACAAAAATAAAAATCATAACAATTTAATTTCCAACAATTTTTTTTATTATCCTTTTCCAAACTTTTGTTTCGTTCACACACGAATATGAATACACGTACAAATATTATTTACCGGCATCACACTATACGCCAATTTATTGTCATCGTCGCTGTCCGTAGCCACAATGCAAATTAATTGGAAAATTGAAATAATTGATTTCAATTTTCGCAAAAACACTCAGCGCCGCCCGCAACTGCAGTTAAATTAGCAAAATTTATTGCATTTTTGCGTCAACTCAAACAAATACAAAGCGAACAGAGCTGAAGGCACTTAAAAGCCAAATTCCACTCAGTCGACGCAATTGTTGCATGGAACATTTGGCGCTGACCAAAGCAACAAAACCGCTTGATTTGACTTCATCAACAGCAGCCATACAAACCAAAGCAACAACAACAACTGGTCAACTGAGGCTTATTGAAGGCAATGCGTGGCTAAGCAGAGACAAGCCGAGCGTTGAGTGGAGTGGCAAAAAGTGGATTGGAGTGAAGTTGAGTCGAGTGCAGTTGAGTTGCAATTGGGGGATGGATGGAGTGGCTTGTGGTCAATTGTGCGATTAAAGTTGAAAAAGCGTTAAAAGTGGAAAAGTGTGGCACCGTTTTCATTGTGTTTATTGCCACTGGTCGCTGCCATGCTTTGGCTTCTTATGATTCTTAGCCGTTCGTTCTTCATTGCATAACGGCAGCCAGTCATTAAAACTTTACAGCCCTTTGATTGCTTACGAACGCAACCAATGAGAAAACTTTGACTGCAATTTTCTTGGTGAAAATTTCTGCTTATTACTTGGTACAGCACAACTCGCGAAGCCGCGCTGTGTATCGAATTTATTGAAAAATGGAAATACTACTTAATGGATTTTAATTATGCATGAACGGAGCCAATGGCAACGGCGGAAATTTGCGCGCCAAGTGCAGCCCGGCTGAAGGTGCAACGGCGTACGAGAGTCGGTCGCAGCTCTGGAGCGACGCGTATTTATTCTAATAAAAGACAGCCTTGAGCAATGCGTTCAAGTTAATGGGCGGCTAAAGCCAAAATACAGAAATACAAAGATGAAAAAGTGCAAAACAAATACTGCCAAGAATTGCTGCGCATATTCGAACAGCTACGAGTACAACGCAGGCGGCGAGCATGAAATTAAGCGACAGCAACAACTGCAGATTTAAATGTCTGCAAACTTTTCGCAAAGTGACTTTCGCTGTAATGGCCAATTGCTGGCTGGCAGCTAAAAGTTTAGCAAATTTCAAATGAAATGTGTCCATAATGTGTGGCAAAGATTCGAAACATTCCATAACCATATTGCACTGGTCAACAAACAAAAATGTTCAACAAAATATTTTTTTTATTACTTATATGGAAATTTCTGGTTTTCCTAACTTTCACTCAGTTTTATGAATATGGGTGGATAAATATATTAGGTTAGATTATATTGAGTTAGGTTAGACAGGTGACTTACCGATTTCTATAGATAAGGTTAGGCCAGGTTTGACGGAGGTGGCTTATCGATTGCTACTGATTAGGTTGGGCTATTAGAATATTGGTTAAATAGATTTAGTAAGATAAGATTAAGTTGAAAAAAACCGCCTTACCGACTACAATAGGTAAGGTGAGGTTTGACAGGTGGCTTTCCGATTGCTACTGATTAGATAAGGTTAGAAGACCAGGTTTTGTACCTTTCACTAAGATCTATAAATATGGTTGATTAAATAGATTAGGTTAGTTTGAAGAACCGCCTTACCGACTGCAATAGGTAAGGTTAGGTTTGACAAGTGGCTTACCGATTGCTATTGATTCGGTTAGGTTATAGGACCAGGTTTTGTACCTTTTACTAAATTCTATGAATATGGTTGGTTAAATAGATTAGGTTAGCTTGAAGAACCGCCTTACCTACTACAATAGGTAAGGTTAGGTTAAACAGGAGGATGATCGATTGCTAATAAAGTTAGGTTATTAGATCAGGTTTTGTACTTTTAACTAAGATCCATAAATATGGTTGACTGTATAGGTTAGGTTAGACTAGATTAGGTTGAAGAACCGCCTTACCGACTGATAAGGTTAGGTTATTAGATCAGGTTTTGTACATTTAACTAAGATCTATAAACATGGTTGCTTAAATAAATTAGGTTAGATTGGGTTAGGTTAAAAAACCGCCTTAACGACTGCTATAGGTAAGGTAAGGTTTGACTAATGGCTTAGCGATTGCTACTGATTAGGTTAGATTATTATTTTGTACCTTTCACTAGGATCTACAAATATGGTTGGTTAAATAGATAAAGTAAGAAAAGGTTAGATTGAAGAACCGTCTTACCGGCTGCTATAGGTAAGATTAGCTTTGAGAAGCGGCTTACCGATTGCTACTGATTAGGTTAGGTTATAAGACCAGGTTTTGTACCTTTCACTAAGATCTATAAATATGGTTGGTAAAATAGGTTCGATTAGATTAGGTCAGGTTGAAAAACCGTCTTACGGACTACAATAGGTAAGGTTAGGTTTGACAGGTAACTTACCGATTGCTACTGATAAGTTTAGGTTATTAAGTCAGGTTTTGCACTTTTTTATATATTCTTGGCTTTATAGGTTAGGTTAGACTAGGTTAGGTTTGACAGACAGCTTATCGATTGATACCGATTATATAAGGATATTATAATATATCAGGTTTTTTACTTTTCGGCCAGGTCAAGTTAGAGAACCGGCTTACTCACTATGATGCCCATTGTGATGTCCGAAAGAGTACGGAAACACCTCCTTATACAATGTTTGTCAGAGATTAAAAACAACCTGAGATTTGAAATAATCCGGCTATATCCCCCTCTGTTGTTTTGACTGCATAAATAATGTCGGTTTTCTAACGTATAAACCTCTTAACTCCAAAACCAATACACCAAATATGTGTTAACCAGTGTGATTAGTCGCAGGCTGCTGCACACATTAGTTCTCCATCTGTGGCCATTACAGACAGCAGTGTTTAATTCAATTTTCCAATTTTCTTTAGCTTTTTTTTCTTGAAAATACTGTCATTGTCCTGCGGCTATTTGGTAGCAAGTTTGCTTTTACATTTTGTCACAATTTTACTTAAATTGCTACAACATTTTCATTATTTCAATTATTTGTTTTTTTCTTACTTCAAAGCCTGCAACAGTGAGTGTGTTGGTTAGAGTTGGAATTTGTAGCCAATAAAATGTCGCAGACACTAAGAAATATTCAATGGACGGTCGATTGGACAGAAATTTGCACACTGTATGCGACATTGACACTTGGGTCATTGGTCATTGGTGATTTGCTTTGATGATGATTTCTTGTTACAGAAATAAAATGTCAAAACATTTGCATAAAAACATAGGAATGTAGGAAGGAAAGACGATACAGAAGCTAGAAGTTTACGTCAACAAGTGTTGACAAGAGTATTTTGACTAAAAACAATCAGAAACAAGGAGCTCTAAGAACTAACGAGTGAGAGATCTCATTTAAGGAGATAAAGAAAGAAAAATTACAATGGAAAGGTCAATGAACTACATTACAGCATTACAAGAATGACGTTTGACTGTGATCCCCAGGGGAGCAGAAGTTGTGGATGACTAAAAAACACTTGGAAGAAGTCGATTCTAGGCAAACTAGTCGCTGTCAACATTGCATGGAAGCGTGAAAACAGCAGATTCCAATCGAGTCAGATTGGAAACCTTTTCGAGGCCCCATGCTGCCAAGTGAAATGAATAAGTAGAAAAAAACTGTACCTAAGTATTGAGAATTATTAATTGTCATAAAGATGCGAATTTAAGAATCAAAATTCTCCCTCAAGTCGTTTCCCCTAATTGGATATAAATCACATCATATGCTTTCAGAGATTTCAATTCAGATTTCTTTTAAAAAAGTTCTGACTACAGGTAATTAAGTTAGCAAATACATCAAAATCAGTTACCAGTCTGGTCAAAATCTCTTCCTGTTTTCTTTTCAAGAGCCCTAAAATAGACGGAGTTCTTTGTTCAAGTTACTTTTAAAATGGTTGATGACAAACGAACGTCAAAACTTAGGCAAACATTTATTTGATTCAATACTTGGAAGTGGAGGTCAACCAAAACGATATAGATCTTGTTTTCGTTGAAGGAATCAAGTAGAGAGAAAATAAAGGAGAAGGAAGTATCATCTCTTGATTTAACTTACTGGGGAAGGCTGCACAATAGACCTTGAAGGTTAATGTATCGTATCCCCTACGATAATAAAAAAATAATACTAAAGAAGGAGTCTGAGCTCAGGCTTTCCTGTAATCCATTATTGGTTTACGAGTACATTACGTCTATGATCAGTTCAGTAAGAAATGAGTAATAAGTTCTGAGATGTTTTAGGTAACACAGCCCTAAACGTTTCTTTGATTGCGTAAGTTTAGGTTCTCTAAATAAGTAAGTTTGCTAAGGTAAGCTTCATAAGTAAATAAATAAATAATAAATAAATGTTAAGTAGTTTAGAATTAGCGGCCTTTAGTACTTGTAAGAATGAAAGAAAGAGAAACATAGTTTCAAGCAGAATTTGTGCGACAAAAATGATTGATTCGGCGAAATAATGAACTTAATAGTGGCTACAGAAGGTTGGTAGATAGGTAGGTATAACTGGTTGGCCACGAGTAGCCACACATAGACCCTTGTTGGGTCCTTAGTGATGCCAGATAGAGATCCGTTTACGGATCCGTTTACGGATCTCCATCTGGCAGTAGCAGTGATCCGTGAGAATGCGAGTGTTTTTGGCAAATTTCAGCAAAAGCTTTAGGCCCGTTTCCGCTTATCCGGCTACAGAGGGTAACTGATCCAAAACTCACATGGGATGAAAGTAGTAAGAACGCTTTTGCTTCGTAAAGTGTTATTTTTTTTAATACACAGTTAACCAATCAACCAACCAACCACTAACAATTTTCCTATCATTGTTTGCAATGAAACACTTTTATTGGTTTTAACTGAAATTCGTTTCACCACTAATACATAAGTAATAAAAATCCAAAACTTTTAAAACACAAGAACAAATCTATTTACTCACAAAACTAGGGACCAGTTATAGGAAAACTGCGTTTTTAGTTTTTCGCTCTGACATCAGGAATATTTTTTAAAAGGACTTTGATATTTCAAGGTCATGATTATTTGAAAACATTAATTTAAAAAATTGAGCGCAATGCAAACATTTTTTTAATTATTAAGTTAAATTGAAATTACAAAATTAATTAATTAATAAAAAAATAATTAAACTAATTAAATAAAAATTAATTAAAAATTATATAAAAAATTTCATTAAAAAAAAATTCAAGAAAATTAATTTAAAAATTAAATAAATTAAATTTAAATTATTATTTAATTTTTTGATGAACCAGGACAATTAGGTATTGAAAATTT
Organism: Melieria omissa; assembly: GCA_963971225.1. Lineage (NCBI taxonomy): Eukaryota > Metazoa > Arthropoda > Insecta > Diptera > Ulidiidae > Melieria > Melieria omissa. Next base: position 131,942,360 of record OZ020267.1, on the reverse strand, counting down.
ATTTTTACAATTTAAAAACTTGGGAACTAGAGGGTTAATTGAATTTCGTTCCACTAGTAATAACACTGTGCTAAAAAAATTTAAAAAAAATTTTAAAACATACGAACAAATCTATTTACTTACAAAATTAGAGGCCAATTATAGGAAAACTGCAATTTAAGTTTTTCGCTCTGACGTCAAGAATTTTTTCAAAAGGACTTTAAATTTTTGAGGACATGAATATTTCAGAAAGTTATTTTAAAAATTGAGGGCAATGAAAAATAATTATTTAATTAAATTAAAAAATTATAATTTTGTGTGTCCTTGGGTACCAAAAAGATTATTTTTTGTTTTTTCTAGGAATTTTTTCTTTCATTTGATACTTGTATTTATATTCTTAATAAAAATAATTTTTTTTTAATAGTCATGTCCTTAAAATTTCAGTCCTTTTCAAAATACTTGTCAGAAGAAGAAAAGTTCTGACCAGTTTTTTTTTTAAGGACTTTGCAATTTTAAGAACTGACTATTAAAAAAAAAATATTTATTTTTATTAAGAATATAAATAAAACAAAAAAAAATCGAAAAAATCAAAAAAAATTTCATTGAAATTTCAAAGTCCTTTAAACAAAAAAACTTATCAGATAGAAAAACCAAAAACACAGTTTTACTATATTGTTTTGCAAGTAAATCGTGTGTAAAATTGGCTTTAAATTTTATTTAAAACTAAATTGTTTTCATTTATTATTCACACAAAACATTTCAAAACCATATCTGTATAATTTTCTTTAAATTTCAGCTTCCACTTACGCTTATAGAAAGTTCAGCACTTTATTTCTGGAGCAATACTGGCCTTTTCCGAGAACTAGAGGATTACATAGATGACAACAATATTTTTTATTAAATATTTATTACAATCTGAACGAACCCATAAACTGAACAAACGCCAATAAAATATTTAACCGACCATTAAAATGCCGAAAACATTTTCACACAACATTAAGAGCGCGATTCCATATGGGATTCCAATAAAATTAAATCACATTAGAAAAATTGCTTCCCGCCTCAGTGTTCTACACAAAAATCCTCTTCATCGATTCGATGTCATATCTAAAATATATTTTAAACACGTTCAGCCAAAGCCAGACACACCGTCTGCTGCGGCAATTACGCAGCACCAGCCGGCCAAAACGCACCCATATCACTTACGAGTGGAACACGCGGCCATCCAGTGCACACGTCGCACCACCACCAACCCAAACCAGGTGAGATGCGGTGCATGCACCATAAAATCCGAAAGCAACCGAAATTTACGCCACGCACCCACGAATCCAGAATAATATTGCAATAAAAATAAAGCCACAACAACGTGGCCGCTCATGGCGGACTTAGAATGTGAAGAGTGGAGGGGGCGCGAAGAGGGAGCGACAACACTCAGCGCAGCGATGAGCGCTGTCAACTTAAGTAAATGCGTTTTTATGAGGACACGCAGTGGCAGTCACACTCACACACATACACAGTGTTGGCCACAATGTCGACGGCGCAGGATTTGCGGTCAACACGCCAGAGCCATCGAACCCCTCGGCCAAGTGCCGGCGCCGAGGTCAACAAATGACACGGGGCGCGTTGTGCCAACTTAATTGAGATATTCTGTTATTGTTGTTGTTGTTTTTGCTATTAGTATAGCACAATATGCTAATATAGAAACAAATTTTAGAGAAATATAGGAAATTTACATTAGAATTTTTTACTTTTTTTTCTCGTTCGTTCACTGGTTGCTGCCGCAGTGCAGAAGTGGAACGAATTGGACGCAGGACGCTGAGCACTGAGCGCATTTTCCGCCGCACCGCTGCTGCTGTGGCGCGTCGAAGCCGATAGCGTCGCATTAATGCCGCAACAACGCGTCGCGCTGTTGTGTTTGTTCTGGCTTGGGAAATTTGTTTGTGGTCGCTGGGTCGCGCATTGCTGCCGCTAGTTGGACACTAGCCACGCCGACCAGACCCGGACCCAGTGCGTTGGCAACATTTTCAATTTCATGGTTAATTGTTTTTCAAGCGAGCATTTTTCAGCAGCCAGCAACGAGGCAAACGTCGGCAAATGAAATAAAAACAGTGGCCACAAAAACAACAACAAGAAAATGTTGCGGGAAACAGCAACAGAAGCACATTTTCCGCAGTCGAGCATGAGGTCAACGTTGGCTGGCGTTTGCCGCCGCCAGTGATGGGCAATTTGTGTGCGGTGGCCACTTGTGCGCTGTGCGCCGCGTCGCATCAAACGAAGTTTTAAATTATCTGCGCGCCAAGTGAAAAACGAATTAATTTGCTTATGCGGAAAATTTACTCAAAAACAACAAGAAAGTACAAAAATTGTGTGCGCCTTACAACTTCCCCAGTTTGACCAGCAGTCAGCGGTTTGTGGTCGCAACAGTGTTGCCACACTATGCTTTTGTTTAACCTTTGGTGTCATCCGCCATTTAACGCAAAACAATTGCAAATGCAAAATAAACACAGAGTATTTTCCAAAATAAACATGAATTGAAAAAATTCATATAATTTTCTTTTTTTTTGTTTTCTTTGCTTTTGCCACCTTGAAATGTACACCGCACTTCCGGCCATAAGGCAGCACAAACCAAACACCACGCATTGAGCCAAAATTCATGCAACAACAAGTTCGAGTACGAATACGTTGTAGTTGTTGTTGCTGGTGGCGTTGTTACGTGTGCTGTGTGGTTGAGTGTGTCGATGCGGCGGCAACTTGTTGTGGGGTTGAAGTTCACGCAGTGTCGAAATTCAGCGCAAACAGTGCACCGAGCCGCACGTGATTTGCCTGTCTAAGCAGCCGAAAAGTCGAATGGGAAAATTTTTCAAATTTCTTGACGACAACGTGGCTAACATCAAACCTAACGACATGATAAGCCAGGTTAAGAATTACACCCAGTCACCGATACGCGTTTTTTTAGGTGGGTGTGTATATGTTTGCTGAAGGTGGATGTGTGTGTGAGTGTTATGGAAAAGCATATGTGATGCACTGTGGAAAATAATTGTGGACAACTGCCTAAGAAATGTTGTATAGGAAGCTTCACACTTTAACCCCTAGACCCTATTTTTTTACTTTAATATTTCTACAAGTCATCTTAGGAATCAGAGAATTGGGAGTAATTAAGATTTGATTCCATAAAATTGAGGGAATCTCATTAGATTCTTAGATCCATTGATTAAAGTCTGAGACAATTTTTGATTATACAGGGTGGCGCAAAAGCCGTCACCTTATCGGCAGATGTTTTACTTTTGTAAATGTCGGCAAAAGTAAATTTTGCTTTGACTTTTATTCATTGATTCATTCATTTATTAATTTATTCATTCACTTATTCAGTCTTTCACTTATTTATTTATTTCGCCTTCTCGGCAGATGCTATGAGTTTTGCAAATATCGACAAAAGTAAATTTTGCTTTGACTTTTATTCATTCATTCATTCATACATTTATTCATTCATTAAGTCATTCATTCACTTATTCATTCATTCTTTATGCATTCATTCATTCATTTATTCATTCATTCTTTATGCATTCATCCATTTATTTATGCATTCATTCATTCATTATTTCATTCATTCATTCATTCATACATTTATTCATTCATTTAGTCATTCATTCATTCATTTCACCTTTCGCCTTATCGGTAAATGCTATCAATTTTGCAAATGTGGGCAAAAGTAAATTTTGCTTTGACATAAATTCATTCATTAATTTATTCATTCATTCATTTATTCATTCATTCTTTCACTCATTCATTCACTTATTTATTCATTCACTCGTTCATTTATTTATTCATTCTTTATGCATTCATCCATTCATTTATACATTCATTTATTCATACATTTAGTCATTCATTTGACATTAATTCATTCATTCTTTCTTTCACTCATTCATTCATTTATTCATTCATTCTTAACCCATTTTTTACCGACCCTAGATCCCGTGGACCGATTTTGAAAATTTTCATAACACAGCCTATTTAGCGCCTCCGTATGCCATTTCTGCTTTCACAAAAATTAAAAAAATTTTTTTTTGGGGCTGGAGCAGAAGTGAATTTTAAGACACGTAAGCCAAATTCGGAAAATTACACATTTTTCAAATTTAAGTTTCTGTTTCTTTTAAATACGCATCGAAAGTAGTTGCAACCAAGGAGAAAGTTGAATATAATGCGATTCCCGTGTTTTTAAGGACACATCAAAATATTTCAAGTTAGAACATGCTTAAAACTTTAGAAAACTGAAAATTTCATAATTTGTATGTCAAAACCAAAAATTCATTTTGTATTAAAAAAAAATTTTTTAAAACCCTTCAAAAAGGTGGTCCTGTTTATACCAGTTTTACACTAAGTGAAACCCTAAAATTCGATAATAGTTGTACGCAGTTTGAAAGCCAATGAATGTAGCTTTCCGATAATGTAAAAATATTTATTAACGTTAGAAACTGTTATTTTCAGAATTTTTCAAAGTTGCCGTGTCTTTAAAGATACGGCGTTAAAAAATGGGTTAATGTATTAATTTATTCATTTATGCATTCATTCATTCATTCATTTATTCATTCTTTTACTCATTCATTCATTTATGCATTCACTAATTCATTCATTCTTTTATTTATTTTTTCATTCATTCATTCATTAATTCATTCATTCATAATCAAATTAAAGCCAAACAGCACTGGGTGAAAACTTTTGAACCACCCTGTATGATTTTGTTCCGTGGAAATTAACAAGTTTTAACTTTTTTCTAATTGAGAATTTTATTTTCCGTCTCCTGAAGCACTGGTTGCCTGAGTATTTGTTGTTTCAATTGTTGTTAGGGTTTAAAAATGTAGTATACAATAATCTAGGGGATTCCCAATCGAGTGAAAAGAGCACAGAGTGCCAAGAAATGAAAGTCTTACAAACGTAGAGTTCTCAGAAAACTAAAATGAAATCTGAAATGTCGTTATTGGGGTTTAATAGTTTTGTATACAATGATCTTTGGGCAATCCAATCGAGTCAATGGCTTAAGAGTGCCGAGAAACGAAGACATACACAAGTGGAATTCTCAGTAAACTAATATGAAACAAGAGAGTCGTCAGTTCTATATACAAATTTAGTACACAATGATCCAGAGGCGTTCCAATCTAGTCGAGAGGGCTGCGACCGACAAGAAAGACATACAGACGAGGAGCCATCAGCAAACTAAAATTAAACTTGAAGTGTCATTGTTAGGGTCCCATGGGTCCCAAACGACTATAAAGGGCTAAGATTGACAGAAAACAAAATACAGTAGACGCTCACAAGTTCGAACTCTCACAAATTCGAATCTTCCAGAAATTCGAACCTCATATTTTACAGCATTGAATGCTCTAAAATTCGAACTGGTGGTTCGAATTTGAGAATCTTTTATTTTCCGTTTCTCCCCCCCCTGTTTTGGATTTTATTTTATTTTTATCCAAAGTGGAAATTTTTGGCCGCATGCTCGTGAATGATTAATAGGTATGTAAACATTTAGCTCAGTTTCGATCAAAAAGTAAAAGAAAAATTATTAAAAATTTTGAATAAACTGGAAAAAACAAAAATATCGAACAAACTAAAAAAAACCTTTTGACTTTGGACGTTAAAATTAAAATCCTAAAAAAGTTTGATAAAGTTGTTCATGCGAATCGTTTGGCTTTGCATTTATGGATTATATGAAAATTTTAAGAAACTAATAAAAAGAGATTTTTATGCGAATAAAAAAATTGTACATGTTTTAATGTGAAAAAAAGAACTGCATCACATTCAAATTATAAGTTAATTCAAATATAAAGTTAATTAAATAAGTTAAAATTGTTTGGAATTTTGAAAAGAATTAAAAAACGTTCAGAAATTCGAACATTTCGGAAATTTGAACTTTGTACCAAGTGGTTCGAATTTGTGAGCGTCTACTGTACATACAGACGTGAAGGCTGCATAGAGTTAAATTAAAAAGTGAAGTACAGCACATCAGTGTTAATCATCTATTGACTTAAACCTGAGCCGATTGTCAGAGACTTCAAGCAATCGGCTAAGACATAAAGCTCCACGAAGACATTTCGTTCAAACATTTTTTGACGGCAAGCAAACGTTTATTTGTATCTACTAAGCTGATGTGATGTGAAGGTATTTATAATAAGAATTTATAACTTTTATTTTTCTCAGTGTGCACTTTAGTAGCAGTAACTCTGTGTTCTGTGCCCATAATGTGTCTGACTTATATTGAATCTTCGACAACGTATTGAAAACGTTTTTTGTTTTATAATTGAGGCAAGAACACCAACACTTGGGTACATGTACAAGTCAGTAGCGCACCCAGTATTTAATTTTTAAAGGATTTCGTACACAACTTTTGAGTCAAATGCGAGTTGAAATCATACTCGCCGCCCAAAATCTTTGCAAGAAACAGATATTTTTAGCGGGTTTGAACCCCTAAACCCCCCCTGCACCATTACTGATACAGGTATATATTCATACATATGTACACATACAAATACCAGTACATAGAAAATACTTCAGTCAGGATAAGCGATCGATATGAGCGGCAACAGCCACCAAAAGTATCGCTTGTCAGCACCGAAAATGACATCTGAGTAGGGTTGACTCGGCCAGGAGTGAAGTAGAAAGAGGGCAAACTGGTGTAGGCTGCTTTTTCAACTGGCATTATCACTGATTGCAGCCAACTTTGGTCGAATCGCAATGCCCGAAATACGCATTTATGGCCAACATGAAAGGTGCAAATGCGCAGTTACGGCAAATGTGAAATCAATTTCGCCACCATTAAATTATCGTAATTTCTTCACACGCGTAATCCCGCACAACTGCACAACTTTTTACCGTTGTGTCCTGTTGCCGCTGCCGTTTCCGCTTCCGCGCGCCATCGTTGGTGGCGTCTGGTGGCGCGCTTTCGAAAGTTGCACGTACCAACGCTGAAATCCGTTGTTTGTCGGTGTTTGTGTGTAAATGTGTGCGTCTGTGTGGGTGGCTCGAAATGGCAATGCCACGATGCCTTTGTTGTTGGAAAACAATAAAAATTTGCATAATACGAGAATGATGTTATATTTCAGTATTATGCGCACATGTGTGTGTGTGTGTTTGTGTGTTTGTGTGTTTGTGTGTGCGCTGCTGAGATAAAAAGATTTTGGCCAAAATATGATAATGGCACAAATGTGGCAACATATGTTGCCAGCCAGAGTTGGCCGCAACGTGTGCAGGCGGCATGACAGCCGGAAGATGAAAAGCGTCTGAACGACAGGTGAACCGGCGCTTTTCAGCGTCTACGGAACGAACCGTAGAATTGCCGAAATTGCGCTGCCACAAAAGATGGCACACGAAGTGCGACTGCAGAAGGGGGGAGGGAGAATGGACTTGCGAGACGCGTTCATTGGCGCAGTTTAACGATGATTTATGCTAAGCGCCCGTTTGGGCAAACTGACAAAAGAATTTGGAAATTTGAAATTTCCAAAGAAGAAGAGGAAGAAGCATGCGCGAAATTTCAAATGGCGATTTAGAAAATGGTGTGTGTGTGGTTCACAGGGCAGACGCGTTAGATGCGCCGGATTTCATATAAAATGACATATAAAAAGTTTGTCATTGTGCCTGGTGACAGTTTGCGCTCTAAGCGGCTGTGAATGGCAGGTGGGAAAGTAGGAAATAATTCGCTGTCAAATTCTGGATTGGAGTTGTTTTAATACAGTAAACCAGTGAGAATGTCTAAGTTGGTTTTAGTCAATTTGGACTTAATTTTTTTAAACAAAATCAGATTGTTACTAATGAACTAAATAACCAAAAGTAATTCACTTTGGGTTATTTAATTCATATTGATTAACTTACTTATTGTGCAAAAAGGATCCCAAAATGATGCTGTATGGCAACCCTTGCTTAACAAAAAATGTATGAAGCCAATTAATTTTCTAATGACTTCTTAGTTAGGGCTTCGGTTCTAACCCATAGCAAGTCTACCAGCCAATGACAGAAGCATAAATGTACCATATGAACGAATGAACGAACAGACACATGTATCTTAACACTTGAAAGACCGCATGTTTTCCATGCCTATAAAGATTACATATCATATATCTCGAAAAGTGCACATTGGATCTGGCTAATATTTCACAAAATGAATTAAAGCAAAAAATATACAGTGTGTTCAACAATAAACGTTCTTCGCTTATTCGGTTAAGTTTTAAGTAAACATTTACCGGTTCAGTGTTTATATAAGTGCACATTATTGCGGTTGTCGACGCATAAATTTTAATCAATTCTCTTAATTGGATACTACAAGAAGATAAAGAACCGAAACACAAAAGTAAACTATGCACTAAATGGGAAGAGGATCCCGATATTGGATCACAGCCCTCACAGTCACCAGATGCAAATCCCATAGAGAATAGCTATAATGAAAGCTAAGATATCAAAAAACAATACAAAATCATCAAAACATTTTATTCGATTTCTCAAAAGAACGTAACGGTCTCTTTCCGTGGAATATGCTGAAATTTTTGGTGCCAGTTGTCGCCAAAGATGTCACGCTCTTATAGACCATGCAGGAGATTGGAACCCATATTAAGCATTCTGTCGAAACCTATAATGATATCTATTTCTCAAAAATAAAACATTTTTTTAAATAAATGTAATGTACACTCTGTGAGAGAAGAACGTTTTTTGTTAAACACACTGTAAAACTTTGCCTGATAAAAAATAAAACTCACCAAAGTAAAAGTTGATAGAAATACTAAGGCAAATACAGATATTTAAAAATGTAAAACCATCAAAATCACCGCAATGGTCTTTTTAGTGTTAATCGATTTTTTGAGCGATCCTGATTACAAACACATATAATTTTTTTCCACGGAACTTTAGCAATTGAAAGATCAATAAATCGAAGGTGCAGAGAGCAACACTGGTGTCAAGTGGATGAGCGCTCTTTCAGGCGAAACCTGGATTAAAAACAATCATAAAAGTAATATTTAGTTTTACTCCCTTTCCAATCACTACAAAAGTGTCATACTTTAGTGACTTAATTAACTGTAAGAAAATGTAGAATGAATTGATTTGCTTTGATGAGACGAAACAATGGTTAGAAACCAAAAACCAAAAAATTACCACTGTACTCACTGGACATTTAGTAACTAACAAAACAACAAATTTGGTTTTAAACACATCCGCAAACGAAATTTCGTTCACACATAGTGAACCGGAAAGAAGGAAGGTTGGAAAAAAAAGAAAAGCAAGTTGTTTTCTTGAAAGAAACATAATTTTACCCTCAATGAACCGGAAGGAAGGAAGTATGGAGCGATTCATAACAATTTCTTGTAACGATTTCTTGAAAAATTCATAATTTCGCCCATGGTAAACCGGAAGAAAAGCAGAAAAATATAGGCAAAGCTGCCCAACTGCTCAGCAGCCAGGATGGTACTAGAAAACATCGCCTCTGAGTCGTGGTCTGACAAACCAATTAGCTGAGCCACCGCTTCCTTAATAAATGATTTAAAAAAAGAGGTAAATCTTAACGTTCAAAGTTCAGACCAAAACAAAGTGGGCCCAGCCCAACAAAAATAACGGTACTATTAGTCCAACAAAAGACGTTATAAACTACTTTAAGGGTGTGTTCTGTAGTAAAATTTTCAAAAAATCGATTTTTTTTTTTTGCATTTTTCAACAGGTAATGTTGTTATCTATCGTATAAAAAAAGGTCTTTGATGAATTCGGACCGAAAAGTCATTTGTAAAGGAGGTTTCGTCACGCGCTCCGCCGAATTTCCACAGTACTTTCAGTGAACAAAAAACTTTAAACGCGTTTTTCCCGAAACCATGTTTTTCGAACTGGTTCACACGATTACAAATGATTGAGTAGACGGATTTTGATAATTTTTTTTTTTTAATGTTTCTAAAAGTTGTCGCTATCGTCCGACGAGCGTTTTTTTCGATTTTGTTATTAGTTAGTGTTAAATAAATTTTTTTCATTTGAAAAAATGGGAAAAAAAAATTTTTTACTTTCAAGTCGCGCCATTTTGAGAATTTTGATGAAAAATAAAAAAGCTCCCGTCGGACGATAATCGCACTCATATAAATTACAACAAAAAAAAATTTTCCGATTTCCATGTTTCAGACTGGAGCAATCGTGTGAACCGTCAACGCATGTTTTTTTTGGAGGGCATCACTTTGCGGCGCTGCAGTGCAGCAACGAATCAATATTTTTTCAAACCTTATACTGAATTTTGTAGTTAAACGTATAATAAAACATTGAAAAAAACCGCATAAAAAAAAAAATTGAATAGTTACTTCACAGTAGAATTTCAAAAAACACCAAAACGAGCTGTTACTACAGAACACCCCCTTAAGTTCTAAGCATCGATAGCTGCGCGTAAGTGTATTGGGTTCGCATCCCAGAGGTCGTGGGTTCGATTTCCACTTAAGATGTTGCATCCAGACTTTTTCAATTTTAATCAATCATTCTTTTGTTTTGATTACATTGTACCACAGCATTTCTGCAGCAGCTTAATCATTGCACATTTCTGAAAGAGTATCAGATCATATAGATCATTATTGACGAACAATTATTTAGACCAACACGTCTGAAGTTCCCGCCTTTTTTTCAGATTTACAAACTATCCAATTTTTTCTATCTTCTAATTATTGTTCCATCCCATTAACATAACTCTGTCCAATTCATTACTTTGTGACAAATTTCTAATCCTTACACTTCTATTAGTTGAGATCTCCAGAAGCCAGCTACGATCGTAGTGAATCTGCCACGTTTTGCACAAAATTTTTAAACTTGCCTAGTCACCCCACTTGAGACCCAATTGACTACAATTTTCTCCGAAGCCAAATGTGGGAAAATTGATTTGGCAGCATTAATTCTGAGTGGTGAACTACCATATCAAATAAACCATAGATGTCAATTTCATTGGATTTGTCTAAATTAAAAAATTGACTAAGGAAATTTAGGTTTCACTTGGCTTTTTGGCATCTGTCATTACGATTTTGGAATTGCCAGGTCCGAATCCTGCTAGTAGCTGTTCAAGTACAACAACAACAACAAAAACACATTGTCTGTACGAGCTAACAATATATGACGCAACACTCACCGAAGACACCAACCTTCTGATATCAACTACTTCAACCTATCAGCCATTGGATGCAGAGAGGGCGCTTAGGTAACCCAAAACAACTATCACCATACAGAGGTGTCCCGTGGTGCATACAAGAGCAGGGGGGACAGATTCAAACCCTCATCCAAAGGCAAAAATGTATGGTGCAAAATATGATTTCAACTGGAATTGAGCTCAAAATTTATACACAAAACCCCCAAAATTAAGTCCTATGTGCGCCATTGTGGGTGTCTCTTCTAGGGTGAATATATATAGATGATATCTCCTTGGCCCGTAGAACTGCCAGGGATAGGTTAATCAACCACCTTGGCAGGATTTCAATTGATCAACGTAACCAACAGAACCAACATGCCACTCTGGAATAGCTGGGAACGAAGCAGCGAACGAGATGTCAAGAAAGGGGTCGCCTTGCCTACAACCGAAGTAGATAACTCCTCCGAGTTTTTTGCTTCCTCCGATATTTGCTTTGTATATGACAAGTTTGAAGAAGGGGGCCCTCAGCAGCCTCGCGCTTTCCCCCTTCTTCAACAACTTGACCGACCTAACAGGACCCAGCATCGGCCGCATCGCCGGATACATTGCCGAATCGGGATGGCTCCTGCCCAACATTCGGGGGGTGTGTAACTGGAGGGGCTACCACGCCCTTCTCGTGGTATCACAACGGACCGCAAGGCGCCTACGTGAGCTCATCCGAGCTGCACCCTAACCTAACCTAACCTATGACAGGGTTCAATAAAAACAACATCGTGCACTCACGGATTCTAGCACCTGCCGGGCACTATGGCCCTCCCTGTCTTTGAGGAAAACACGATTTGTACTGTCCCTGAGTCGAACCTTCCTGCTTAGAGGAGTCCTTGGAATCATAACTGTACACTGCGCCATTGGATCTATGCTTCTCAAGTGGAGCCTCTCGTCTTACGATGTCTGCAGAAGCCGGCTCTGCAGAAGCGCCGACTCCGTACCCTGGCGGCAAGATTCCTAGCGGACTTCGGTTGTGCGGCAAAGAAAAAGTTCTATTAGGAGGTCGAACTGGTTGGCCCCGGATTGAGACAGATTGGTTAGTTCCAGAACCATTTAGGAAGGGATTCACAATGGACCAATTCGGACTCCAGGTGGAAATGTGTTCTCTGTGCTCTTCCCTACCTAACCTAACTTAACCTAACCAACAAAAAACATTGGCCTTGTTGAGACACTAAGCTCCCTAGCGGAAAAAGGGGACAAAAAAGGTTCTTGAGACCCTGGACTGTTGAACTTTTGAAACCATTTCTAACGTTTGTATCCAAAAATCTATTCATTTCATTCATTCATGGTTTCTTAAGAAACTTTTATAAGAGAAATCTTTGATATTTTACAACGCAGCGCATTGTAAAAAATATTTCTAGGCGTCAGTTTTCCTATTCCACGAATTATCTGCCATTTCTCGACGCAATGCAGCTGTTTCACTTGAAGCATATAAGCTCCGATCTGTCACCCATAGTTGCTGCTCACAACCCGTGCATCCACCACCCCTTCCTCCCACCTATCCGCCTGCACGCATGCATGATGCATGTATTTGTCACCGTAAGCGCCTGACTGGCTGAGTGACTGCATTATTTTCCATTTTATGCAAGTTAACAAAAAAAAAATTTATATAATTTTCGCTCTACGCTGTGCGTTGGTTTTTTGCCGCCAACTGCAGCACACACTGACAACGCAAATCCTGCGAAAGTAATTTTGAATAATGTGCGCTCAACGTAGAAAGGCGGCACCGACAAAAACGAACAAAACAATAAAGCAACTGAAAAACCCCAAACCAGCGCAGTGAATTTTCGGCCAACGAAAAAAAAAATAGTAGTGGCAGAAAATATGCAATGCGGTCGACGCTGCTGACTGCGGCGCTTTGTGGTCCGGCTTTAGCGCGCCGCTTAATTTTGCATTACGCGAACTGCAGCCGCTGCAGCACTTAAGCATGCATGCCGGATTGCTGCCAAGGTATCTTCACTATTCCGCAAATGTTGTACTTCCGCAAAGTACACTCACACACCCACACAGGCACACACCCACTCAAACACACACACACACTCATAGTAGAAAAACGTAAACATAAAAACTGCAATGAGGCAGCAATTTGTTTGGTACTCTTTCCGCATCGCAGCTTCCACGAACAGCTTTTACACTCCACACTTCGCACTTTTTTTGCTTTATGTTTTGTTGCTTTTTTTGCTTTTTTTTAATCCGCACTAATTACTTGCCTAATTACACAGATTTCGTGTCCGGGTAGCTGCCATTTGTCTTCGAAATCACTTGTAAAGCGCGAAAAATTAGTCTCGCGCACTGGAGCCACCGACCGAACGAAATGACTAACAAGTGTGGGCGTGCAATGGGCGGTGGGGCGGTGGGGCGGTGGCGCCGGCTGGCAGTGCACAGCAGGTGTTGGCTGCGCACAAATATTGATTGCCTGTAATGGACAGCTGGACAGGTTGCAGCGTGTCACGGTTGAACAAAATGAAGTAAAACTCAAATATAAAAAATTGAAACAAATATTTTTGCTACAGTATTTTTGCTTGTACAGTTATTGTTGACGAAATAAAACTAATTAAATACTATGAAAATAAAATTCAAATGAACAAAATGTTTTTTGAAGTAAGTAATGACTAAGCAATACTGATTTACAGTAAAAAAATATAGTCTGAGTCTCACCTGAACCTGGCAGCTCATTGTTTTTGTTATTGGATACAGATCTACTATATCTTTCGAACAAAAAAATACCTAAAATTCCTCAATGAAACAAAAACGGTTCAACTATTCGACACTAAAAATTCACATAAAATCAAAAGTATTTTGTTTCCACATGTCTACATATCTGAGTCTCACCTGAACCTGGCAGCTCATTGTGTTCATAACTGCAGACAACTACTATAGCTTCCGATCAAAAAATAGCCGAAATTCTTCAATGAAACAAAACCTGTTCAATCTGGCATGGAAACTGCAGCTAAAACCAAAAGTATTTTCTTTACTAATTTTGTGTTGCTAAAAATGAAACTGGAAGGAAAAAAATTGAAACAAATATTTTTAAAAATTTTCGAAAAACCAGTCTTCTTCCTCTTGCTGAAAATGAAACTCGAAGGAAAAAAATTGAAACAAATATTTTTAAAAATTTTCGAAAAACCAGTCTTCTTCCTCTTGCTGAAAATGAAACTGAAAGGAAAAAAATTGAAACAAATATTTTTAAAAATTTTCGAAAAACCAGTCTTCTTCCTCTTGCTGAAAATGAAACTGGAAGGAAAAAAATTGAAACAAATATTTTTAAAAATTTTCGAAAAACCAGTCTTCTTCCTCTTGCTGAAAATGAAACTGGAAGGAAAAAAATTGAAACAAATATTTTTAAAAATTTTCGAAAAACCAGTCTTCTTCCTCTTATCTTAGTTATGAGCAAATATCTCGAAGACGAATCATTCGCTTAACACGAGCAAAAATTTAACATTATGGGTTTTATTTATGTATCAAGTGGATTCTATTTTATCCAACTTAGAATTTATAGAATTTCCTTAAGGATTTCTTTAGTTTACATATTCAGTTCGGTTATTAATCACGCTATCCATCACCTGAGGATTCCTAGGTTCCTGGAACTTAGCTAAGTTGTAAGAGTCTCTTGTCAGATAAGCTGAAAATATTTTCTGAAAAATTTTTGGTAAAATTCTAATATTCTGAAATTTTTCTATGGTTCAATGAACAAATGCTTCACTTTGAAACAATGATGAGGAGCAGCAGAAAAAAATTACGCATCATCCCATAATTGCAAAAAATGTTGGAAAACTTGCTGCGTGACTGCTTAGAAATCACTCCAGGAATACAAATTGCAGACCCTAACTGATTTCTCCAAATCTGTTTTTTTAGCATTCTTTGAAAGATTTTCTTTTTCCTATCACTCTTTAAATTTTGTAACAATCTTTTACCGAAAAGAGTTTTTAAAAAGATAAAAAAGATCATAAAATTGCTCCGCTCAGGCAGTAATAGCTTAATCCATTTCGTTCCGATATTTCGATAAAAGTTTTTTTTGTAATATTTTGGAGTGCGAATAATTTGAAAAAGACACGGCACATCCGACAAAATTCCTTTGTCCTGTGTCGGTTTTGTACAAATCTGATTATTTGAGCATTTTTAAAGAATTTAAGAAGAAAAGTCTATAAATGAGGTTTTGTGAATGTCCGCCCAACTTTAATAGGGAAGGCGAACGAATCAAAGATACGAAATGGGTTAAACGAACTGCCACAAAAAATGATTGAGTTCTTTAATAAACTCCAACTGCTTTTAGGTTCTTGCTGGAGTGATCAAAGTTGAAAACAACAACAATTTTTATACTACCAAATGTTCGACCACATACATTGTTTAACACTAGAATGACTAAAAGACCAACTCAACCTTTTTAAAATGTTCATATGAAAATATGTTAAAACAAGGAGATTCAAATTTTTAACCAAATTAGACATTTTTTTATATTTTTATATTTATATTTTTTTAAAAGTTTATTATATTTTATATATTTTATATAGGTATATTATATTTTTTACATAGGTATAATTTATTCAGTCACTAAAGATTTTCTTTTTGAAAAATCCTCAATGCACTTTTGATATGCGCTTTTTTAAATAAGGATTTGAGATCTTCCACCAATACTGCCTTTATCTTCTCAATCGTGACAAATCTTTGTCCTTTCATGTCCTTTCAATTTACATATATCCCTGTTTCGCCAACAGTTATGATCCTTTGGGATAATTATAGAATGTCATTAAAAGCACTCACCAGATTATAAACAATGCTCATGCAGGGATTCTTTCGGATTGGGAACAAACTTTACTGTCACACGTTTCATGGCTAAAGCATCTGAAAAAGCTTCATGGCTAAAGTATCTGAAAAAATTGCATGCCATGAGCCAAACGATATTCCAACATACTCATAAAGACCTCTGAGACTGGTTCGATAAATCTCCATAAAAATGTTTTTCACTGGTTTAAAAGTTTCCATCGAAGGTTGATGGGCGTCCGGAGCGGTCATTGTCATTAACATCTTTTTGGCCTTCTGTGGAAAGCTTGTACCACTTAAAACATTTTCTGTCCAAAGAAAATCGTCAAATACCGCAGTCAACAATTCTGTGGTCAAATGCACTAACCGCTTAAGTCGACTTAAGAAGAAATTGAGTTATGGATGCCACCACGTTCCCTTGAGTGTGCTCTACCTTTGCGTAAAATCGGGGAGTTTCTAACTTTAAAATAAAAAAAGTTATAAATAGAAACCTATTCGCATTCCCATAGCGAACACACTACGCGCTAAAACTTTAAAGCGAGATTACTCGGAACAGCAATTTACGACTTAGGCGGTTATTGCTTTTGACCACAGAATTGTAGTGCGTTGGAGCACTATTTTTTATTTTTTATACAAATTTCAAACCGATACTTTAATACATTTTTCGATGGCAAAACGTCGCCAAGCAGACCAACACCATGTCTAACCTTTATATCTGTCAAAAAGAAACTAAATAAGGAAAGTAGTTGAAAATCTCAGCATAAGTTGAGGACATGTGTAACAACAGAACAACAACCTAACAAAACAAATTTAAGACTCGATTTACATAGCCCGTGAAATTTAATAGAGTCAACATTTTTAACAGACCTCCTAGTTTAGTTTGTAAGGAAACAAAATATTTCGGATACTAATTGAACGATTTGAATTATTATTCAACATTATTTTTTCAACATTATTGGACAACATTATTTAATGCTTAAAATACAAAATTGATTCATGTTCCAAAACGCACATGAAATGGAAGTTATGAAGCGACTGTAAAGTACACAAATATTTTATTGTTGTGTTGATTTCATGATGCCAAACCAATATTCTATTATATTCTATACCAAACCATTATTTGTTGCTCACGCATATCGCTTGAAATGTAATTATTAATTTTACTGCTAAATAAAAGCATTCTAGGCATTTTGTGTATAAATAAAACGCAGAGCTTATGCTAAGCGCCTTACGACTGACTGACAATGTGTTTGTCGGCGCCATTTTAAGCCTTGTAAATATTTACAACATCGACATGGAAACGGACAATTAATTTCGTTCAAATCGTTGGCAGCAGCATTAATGAATTTTAAATTGCAATTTGCAATTTATCAAAAAAAAAACAACAACAATAATAATATTCGATCGACAGCAGACAGCAGCTTAGGTTCCATAAGTTGCTTATGACTTGTCAGAAATTGCTTAATTAATAAAGTTGCAGTTCATTTAAACGAACTGACCAAAACATGCTGCAGATTCACTTTCGCAACTCATTGCCCGAAACAAGTCAACAGCAACAACAACAACAAATAACACAGTTACAACCAGTCAGTCCAGTGTCGCTTTTAAAAAACAACTATCGTATGTTGTAGGGAGTCTGGTGGCACATACGACATTTATTTACTCAGACAATGCAAAGTCAATGGCAACATGCAACATTGAGTTGTCAATTGAAGATTAAAGCCGGCATTGGCCAACCTGTACAGCACAGCAGCAATTGATATTAATTGTTTACATATTTCTGGCTTCATTTCCTTCACTCACACACACACACACACACACACAAACGTTGCATTTAATTTATGTGATTTGCTGTACAAAACACAAATAAATAAATAACCGAATATAAACGAATGTTGAACGAAAGGCTGCAGTCGCTATGCTCTTTGGTGGGTATTGAATAGGGATCGCAATTTTTGGCCATTTTGTGATCCCGGGATTTTCGGGATTGAAAAGTCAAATCCCGGGATCCCGGGATTTAATCCCGGGATTCATATAACAAATTTTTTAATAAAACAATTTTCCCGAATTGCATAAATACTTGTTTATAATATATTTATCATAAAAATGGACATGGATGATTAAAATCACATTTGGGTAGTTTCAAGATTTTTTATCTTGAATTTAATTACATTTTGTTTAACCCTTCAATTCCCATGTCCAAAATAGTGAAAAAGAAAATTTTCTTTTTAAATAAAAGAGCTTAGATACGTTTGGATAAGACAAAAAAATACATAAAAAATGTTTAAACTACCCTAATTTTTATATTGAAAGAAACCACACAAACTCGCACTGCTTTAATTACGCGTGAAACAACTGAATAAATTTTACAAATGACGTATCGCTAGTGTTGGTAGGAAAATTAAATAAACAAGTACTACTAATTGACTTTGCTATACAAGTGTTAGAATTTTAAAATAAAAACCTATGTGGTAGGAAAACAAATATTAAGCATCTGTCACCTACAGGTGACACTGGGAATTGAAGAGTTAAATTAAAAGTTTTTCATTTGACATTTAACTTCAGTTTCATAGCATTTTGTTTTATCCAAAAATGACACTTAAACATAACTTATTACTTTGCAACCGATGTATCATAAAGTGCATATATATGCATATTTGATAAAAAAAATAAAATAGTTAATTTGTTTGTGCTTTTAGTTTTACTTCGATTATTTCGATAAAAAGTTAAGCGTTTTGATTAACTAAAAACTGAGATCTTAAAAATACAACGGCATTAAGTGTTTTTTTCTCTTATCTAGAGCGAAATTTATTTCAAATGAACCCTGCTGAAGAGAAACATCCTTCAGATTCAACACTTGTTGGTTGAATGCTTAGTAAATAATCATAAGCCTTTTGCAAAAGACGCACTCTATCCCCTCCCTTCTCCCTCAAATAAGGAATTGGGTTTTTGTGCCTTAAAATTTATTTCATTTGAACTTTGAAGCATCTTTTGCAATCCCGAAAATCCCGGGATAAAAGAATTTGAATCCCGGGATTTTCGGGACTGGAAAAAGTCCGGGATCCCGGGATCCCGGGATCCCGGGATCCCGGGATTGCGATGCCTAGTATTGAAGTTATCGTCGTTATTGTTGTTGTTGTTGTTGTTATGTTTGTATTAATTGCGGTCATAATTAACTTGGCCGTAGGCAAAAATATCGAAATTTGCATGAAATGAAATGATGAGCGTCGAACGTCGACCAACAAGCTGTTCGTGCACATTGCTGATGCTGCCAATTTGTTGTTGTTGTTGCAAGTTGAAGGTTTCATTGCCTGTCCATACTTTATAATTAATGTAAAAGTGCTGCAGGAGCCCAGCGATTCGCTTCGTTTCCAGCAGCATTTTGCTTCATGATATTTTTTGATTTTTTTGTTGTTGTTGTTGTAGTTTCGAGCAACTGTGTCGATTGGCTGGCAATTTAATGATTTTTGTTTTTTTTAGTCGAATAAATATCCAGTAGTTGCTGCGTTAAATATTTACATTAAACTCGTAAAAAAATCATTGCAATTGAATTTATTTCTCTTATCAGCGTTGGTGCGATTATTTCGAGCGAAATCGCTTTGTGTTTTTCGCTTTGTAGCGTCAACAATTGCCAACGAAATGAGTGTAATTAAATTACTGACATCACGATTGCTGTTCATTTTGTGCTGTAATTACATTTGAAGTTTTGTATTCTGCGTTTTTGTTTCGCTACTCGTTGCTAGACTCGTCGTTGCACACAAAGACACAAAAGCAACGCGCCAAATTCGCCGCCAACAATGACTGCGCACGTTGCTAGACAAATTCTCGCTCATTTATCTTGGCTGAAGTGTATTGTTGTTGTTGTTGTTGTTGTTTTTGTTGATGATAAAATGTGCTTGATTTTGTGAATTGGTGTATTGTTGTTCAAAGTGATAAACTGCCAGGCAATCAAAAGGATGGAATAATTTTTGGATTCTCTGATTTTATTTGGTGCAATGATTGAGTACGCAACATTATTCGCCTTTTGTGACAAAGTTGTCACTTATTTTGTATATGAATTACTCACTCACTCATATGGAGTACTTGTTAAATGTGTCTAATGTATTGAAAAAAGTTATAAAAATTTTGGGTAAAATTTCTCAATAAAGAGCTTTTTGTACTCTGAACCTAAAAAATCTAAAAAAATACTTATTGTTAAAACATATATCGCAGAGACAATTTTGTGACTGTACGGTAAACAAAACCTAAAAAATTAATTTGAAATTATGTTTAAAAATTCGGTTTTATTTATTACTAAACAGCAGGGCCTTTAACCCATGCTTTGCCCCTCTAGACCCTGAGTTTCAAAAAGTCAATTGAATCGCACGTCTTAGCCATGACTCTGTACTAAATTTCAATGATGTCCCATTTATAATCCAGAAGCTATCACACATTAAAAAATTCGTTTGAATGAGCCATGCCCTCTCGTTCAATAACAAACCCATATCTACCCTCTGTCGAAAGACGCATCTAAATCGTCTGTGCTAAATGTCATTGATCTGTGACCTGTAGTTCCAAAGTTATTCAAAACATTTGGGCCGTTTGAAAAGTGCCCCTACGCCCCTTGTCCCACACACATTTTCCCAGTGAAATGACACACCTAAGCGGTGGACATGCACCAAATGATGCTCGACTTCTAATTCCAAAGATATTCCATATTAAAACTTTAGGTTGTACGGGATATGCCACGCCCATCTGTCGAGTCGTATTCGTACTACTTGGTTTATTGAGATTAAGGCAAGACAAACATTCCGTGAAAGAATCAGTTCAATCGCCTGGTTCTTCTGGACCAACAAACAATCAAACAATAATTGTTTATAGATTAATTTATATATATTACACCGTGCGACAGCATTTTTCACACCGGGAAAACTAAATATGGTTGTGAAACTAGAGACCAAATGTAGTAATACTGCGTACTCAGTTTTTCATTTTTACATTTTTTGTCCTTTTAAAAGGACTTCACAATTTTGAAAGGGATAAAAAATAAAAAAATATAAAAAATACTTGACCGCGTTAGAATATGGCGATATGTATATCAAATGAAAGAGGAAAGGCTGAAAAATTTAAATAAAATTGATTTTTTATCCATCTGTAGAAAAAGGATATGAAAAAGGTCCTTTGAAAATTTTAATCCTGTATATCCTTGAAAATTTATTTGGAATTTTCTTCAAAAGTTAGTATGTTAAAACCCAAAATCCCCTTGATCACATGTCAAAGATTCATTGCTCTAACTTTATTGGTTCGAAAGTTAAAAAAAATAGACGGAAGCTGCAATTCTAATTAAGTAAAAAAAATTCTAATTTTTTTCTAATATGTTGTAAATTCAAGGTTAGGTTAGGATAGTGTAGCTGACCCCAGGGCGTCTCACATAGATCAATTTAGTGGTCTATAATGTTACCAAATAGTGGAGCGGAGACCTAGAAACTGTTTTCCATAAATTAACGAATTTGAGTAGGTCGCCACTTCTTTGCTCCGCAATACATTCCAAGGAGGGGAACGACGTGGATCCAAGCTGACCGGTGATCTATAAAAAGTAGGGCAATCGCACAACAGGTGCATCAGGCATTGGGGCACACAAGGTGAGGGAGAGGTTTTGGAGGTTCAAAACCCCCAAACACAAAAATTACTTGTACAACATATGGTATCATTCCCAGAACCCCCCAAACCACCCCAGTGTGCGCCAATGGCTTAAGGTCTAACGTAGTCTGAGGTATCGCTTAACCCTACATGTAACCAATTGGGACCGTAAGGCCATAGCATGAGCTGGTTGTATTCACTTTTAAGTTCTAAGGGTTTTTCTGGGATTGTCTCTAAGTGGTATCAACAATATGTCATAATCGCATTTAAATCGGACTTGCACGAATAATCATTGATGAAATTAACTCTCCCATATCGGGGAATAACCCTTCGTTGCATGGCATTGCATATATGCAATGTTAACTTATCATAGATTTTCAAACTATTCTGTTCACTATTTTACAGTCATTCATTCTTCAGTTGAGTCTTTTGTATTAAAACATTTGATTACTAACGGAATTTTGCGAAAAACATTGAAAGTATGTTCAAAAGAATCGGAAAAACAAGAAGTGTTTCGATTTGGTAAAATAATTTTGGTTATTGATGGCGATGGTGATATGGCGGTGTCCGTCGCTCAGCTGTTTAGTGCGTTGAATTACGAGTATACAGTGCCGCCTGGCCTCTGTTCGACTCCCCCTAGTAGCCAACACTAAAACATAGATAAAACCGACTTTCCTTTCGGCGTAGCGTTCTCACCAGGATATGAAAAATGTTCGCAAAACTTCTTTCATCAATATAGGAATTCAACAAAACTTCATTTTTACCATCAGAATTTCACAAGCAACAAGAATTATATGACAAAAATGTTTTTCCTTCACGGAAATTAAATCATGTAACGAAGGATTGATTAAATGACATATTTTAATACTCAAAGTTCAAAATAGGGAATTCAATCAGAAAGCCACATGTTTCTTCTTTCAGTTGATACCCAAATCTTCATCATGGCACAATTATAAATATTGAAAAATTACTTTTGTAAAGTTTTGTACTTAAAAATTTAAAGTTCTTTTAAAAACACAACGTATTAAAAAATGAAAAATTGAGTATGCCATGTTACTACAAATGACCCTAGTTTCAAGCTTATATCATTTTTTTGATGGTTCTTGACAAAATTTTTGTTGTTGTTGTTGCGCGGTGTTATTAGGAACCGAACAGGAACCGATCGCTACTCCAATTGCCGTCAATTGCCGTCGTGTTGTTAAGGAACGTTAAAGGGTAAAGGGATCAAATAGTCTTTGTGATACAGAGTCGAATTTTACAATGAACAAAATTCAAAAATATCAAATACACAATGATCAATAAGTACCGGGACTGTGTATTTTATTGTAAATTGTAAAATGCGACGAAGTACAAAAAGTTGACTGACGCTAACAGTTGCCATACAAAAACTAATGATGCAATCCCGCTCACAATTTGACACAGATGTCAGTTAAGGTCCTACCGACCTAAAAAAATTTTTTTTACCTGCATCGAGCAATGGCGGAAAATTTAAAATACACAGTCCCGGTACTTATTGATCATAGTGTATGTATTTTTTTTTTTTCAATATGGAGCGAAGATAGTCAAGTGCCGCATTAGTAGAAATGTACTCTAACCAGAAGAAACTATTGAGGGCATTGGTCTACTTGAGTTTTTATGAATAAAACAAAACAATTTTTAGCAAATCTCAATTCATACATATGTATTAACATACATTTATCTGTATTTATGTATGTCAACATGTCTGCATCAATTGGCATTATTTATGCACTCAATTCGAAAAATTACGTCAACCGATTGTTTTTTATTTTAATTGAAAAATTTTCTTCCTTTCAAAGTTTTCATAAACTTTTTTGTTAGTTAAAAACAAAGCCAACAACAAAGCGCAGCATAAAATAAAAACTAATGCAACACAAATGCAATGCGACGGCAGCAGTTGCGACTGTTGGACGCGCACAAATGCGCATAAAATCGCATAATTCCTTGGCTCGCATCCAAAGTGAAAATAATTTCAGTTTTGTTCTTATTTGTTTTTTTTTTTAATATTTATTTTACATCATTTCAAGTCATTTCGAGTGCATTCCATTTGTTTGTGTTTAAATCTGCTGTTGTTATTTTTGCTTTTTGTTTTTGTTGTAAACCTATTTTAGCACAAATGTCGAGAGATTAATTCGAAGTCGAGCGGCCGCGTGCAATTTGCCGACAGTAAAGTCAAAATTGTGTGCAAGTGTCCTGCATGAAGTTACGGTGTGGCTGTGCGTATGTATTGGTGTGAGTGACTCCCAACAGACGGCAGGCGTGCAAATGTTGCGCATAAAGTGCGCTAATTTCATGACAATTCGCAGACATTTCGCATTTGGGGCATTTGTGTTCTACTGGCGACGGGGAAAAGCTGACAAATTGGCGCTATTAGTAGGCAGTGTGACAACTGGCCAGTGAGATTTTGTTTTTGGCGCAGCGTCGAGTTATGATTTTGATGCAACTGCGAAGTGTTTGGTGCAAGTTCAAGCAAAAAATTGAGCCCCAAAACGGCGCAACGCACTTAACTCCAGCGAGATTTATCGACACCACACGGCGACGCCTTTGGCTGCATGCCTCATTTGCCACAATAATTAGCGCGCAAAAATTATGCCGCTCCAGACGCGTCGTTCGCATTTCAGGCGCGCAGTCGACGCTTTTGTTGTTGTAGCAAAATCGGCTTGAAAGAAAAAAATGAAATTCCCATTGCCAGGCAAGCGGCACAAAACATGTGTTTATTGTCTGCCAACGACGACGACGACGATTGCGACTGCGGCAACAACGACAACGAGTTGTCAGCAACAGCTCACAATATGCCACATTTCACATTTCATGTGCGGCATGCCACATGCCCCCAGCCAGTGCCACAGTTAGCACAAAATTTGCATGCAACAACAGGCATTTTCAAGTTTTCCACCAACCAACAACAAAGTTTCATCACTGTTTACTTAACTTTGTACTTAAGGCGCCGCAAAAAGCATTTTAATTACACGACTGTTGCACGTTGGGCTTTGGGCAGCAACAATGTCGCCGCATTGATGTCTTCGGCGACACAGACCACTCCTGCCTCAGTCTCAGTGGGCGTGGCCGCAGCTAATAAAAAGTTGTAAAAAACTCACAGCGAAAGTGTCAAAAGTACTCAGCAACATTGTCAAATTTACAACAACATTTACAAGTATTATTTTATGTTGTTGTTGATTTTTTCATTGTTCTCTCTTATGGCCACTAATTGCAGTTCGTAAAAGTGCAAAAATTATTCGACATAAAAATTATTTGACATAATTTCGAGCAGCAATTTTCAATTTACCAACAAGCCAAGTCAATGTTGTTGTTGTTGTTGTTGCATTTCATTGCAAATGCCTCCCCGACATGTTGCTGACGTCACGCGCCATGCAAACAATGCAATTCAGTAAAAATTCATTTGTGTTTGTTTACAACAGCAACAACTGCAATTTTACATGTTGCCCAATGTTCGCTCGTTGCGCCGACAGTTGGCCGCTTTCATGCGTCTTTGCTATTTTGAGCGCACAACAAATTATTTTACTCAACGCTGACATTAACAAATGACAAATTTATTTGCGCTGTCATTTGTTCGGTGTCGCCAGGAGTTAAACGATGCACGCCGTTCTGACAGAAATCGCAGAAAGTGGTGAATGAGCGCCGCCGTGGCTTCCCAGCGTTGCATACAACTCGCTTTGATTTTCACAAAAACAAGAAACTGAAGATCTCTTTGAAATAATAACGCTTCATTGTTTTGTTATATTCACGTCGGGGAAGGTCTTTTTGCATTCTTGACGCTCATCTCCCAGCTGAATTTCCCTTTAAATCTTTGCAAAGTGTTGTTCCCTTTAGATAAGTTAAACAAACTTCAATTCTTAGAGAACAGATTCACTTCACTACAATACTTAGTATTTATTTATTCCCCCAGAAGCATAACCTCATCCCTTCTGAAGGTAAAGTTTTCAGAACATCTATAAAACCGTGCAACAAAAAAACCACTTTTGTCGAGACCCATACAAAAGATAATATAGACGAGAAACTAGAGGTTATTCTTAGTAACCTGGCACACTCAGTTTTTTATTTGCTGATCCAATATCCTTTTAAAAGGACTTTAAATTTTTTAAGACATACACTTTTTTAAGATTTTTTAAAATATTTAGAGTTGTGCCATGATGAAGGTATGGGTATCTACTGAAAGATAAAGCTTGTCGCTTTTGGACTAAATTTTTTACTTTGAACTTTCAGGAATAAAATATGTCGCTAAGGTCCTTTCAAATATACATCTTTCGCTATACTTAAAGTTTTTTAACGAATCCTTTTAACCCGGTGTTGGTGTGGTGGAAAAAAATTACGTTATTGGTGTGCTGGGGTATGACATACCCCAATGAACTTTAGCGAGATGTAACTGAAATCTGGTCACATTCAAGTTGTTTTAAGATGGCAAATGTGGATGGTTGGACTGTTATAAACAGTTACTAGAAGTGATAGTGCCCACATAAAACTGATATCCGTATTATTCACAAAAATACAACCTCTCCGGTATGGTATACCCCACCACACCAATGCCGGGTTAAATAATATTTACAGTAAGAAGACTTTCGCTTTCTTACTGATGCTACTGTTTTGAACTTTGAGGAACAAAATATGTTAGCTAGGTCCTTTCAAAATGTATCCCTCGATATCTTTGAAGTTGTTTAAGGAATTTTATGGAAACAATTTATATTTTGGATTTCGGTCTGTTGTACAATAAATTAGACAGTAATTGTACAATTTATTCCTCTACCTTTTTTGGTTTAGAGTAATTAAAATAAACCAATTTCCTTCTATAAGCAAGAATTAAGTATGGAATATTAATTTTTTTTTGTATAAAATTAGTTTCTCTAATGAGTTTTTTCACTCCTCACAGGAATTAGTAAGCCATAGTCATGATACATATATATCTATATATGCATATATTACATATTCATCTAAAAAAGCTAAAAACGGAACAGAAGCAAACTCAGGCCAAACATGACAATGAAACGCTTAATGACTCTTAGATCTCAAACTACTCCAAAGTTTCGAACCAACTAAAATAAATCATAAAATCTATTAGGCTCTCACTGTCACCCCTCAGAAGCCATGGCCGGCCATGGAACCGGAGCCCTTCATTGGACTGGGCAAAAGCGCCATAGCACAGTCACTAAGACTTGAAGGGAGAAACAGGAATACAGAACACTAGTCCAACATGGTCCTGGACATTATCAAGTCATCATATTATCTATCAAATAACTGTATAACACTTTGAAGAAGATATTGTAAAAGTTTATAAAGTTTTTAAAGTTTATAAATAAAGAATATACCAGAGTTTCTGGTCAACGTTAATTAAATATAGACACGAGACATGATTTAGTGTTGTATGTGGATTCTTAATGATGAGTTTTCAATTCTGAAGAACCTTTCCTTTTTTGCGGTTTGATGAAAAAGTACAGGAGCCAAAAATTTGTGTGGCTAGAGTGCGGTTAAATAGCGTCGCATCGAGGTCAAAGTTCACAAAAAAGCTGGGAAATTCGACATATTACTCTACATCTGCTCAAAGGTTTCTCTTAGAGGGTTAAAATGACTGGCCCCCACTACTTTTATCTACTGAACATATTTTTTTAACATTTGTATACCTTATCTCCAACCCTTAGTGGGCTCCTATATAAAATGGTCGTTTTTATAAAATAAGTTCCAACTGCTCCCAGGTTGGCGTCAGATGTGTCAAATGTAAGATCGACACTCATTTATTTTCTCTTCCGATTGTTTATTCCAAACAAACCTACCCGTTTTCTCCAAATTTTAAAGGGCTGCCTCAAAAATGGCCATTTAGTAAACCCTTTCGCTACAGGTTTTTACTGGAGAAAGTTAAAATTTAAAATTTTACGTTTTGGGCTTCAATGTTGCTAAGTTAGAAACATTCCATAAGAAATTTTTTAATTTTTATACTCGGACCCTGTATTTTAGAGTGTTTTTCAATGAGAGCAAGCACATCGTTGTGGCTGTAATAATTACTTAAACCTACAACTTTTTACGCATAACGAAAATTTAAATATTTCTTCATTTACTTCAAAAAAATAAAGTATCTTAAATGAAAGAAAACATCAAAAAGTTCTCTCAAGTTTTCTGCTTCTTCTTCCTTTACTATGTAAAGATATACCATTAAAAAAACCTGTATACTTCTCTTCTTTAAACTTTAATATTCAGTTTGTTAATTTCGTATTTTTCCTAAAACTTCAAACTATTCTAAGGACCAATAAAAAGATGTATTCCTGGAACCATAGAGGGTTCAGGCGTCCACAAAGTAGCATGTTCCATATGGCAACAAAATAGCGAAAGGATTAACCCTTTCAGCCACAATGTCCAATATATTGGACTACAGCCCATACAATTCATACAGAACGGGTTTATTTTCATGACGGAAAGGGTTAAGTAAGCGATGAAACATCGTATCTCGGACTACTGAACCGATTTTAATTATTTATTTAGCGATCGGCATCATTCTTGAGTGTAAAAAATACAAAATTAAGTAAAGTTTAGAAAATCACTACGAGAAGGTGTCTCCCATACAATCGCAGTTGTGAGGTTGGGTTTCTACGAAGCAATAATCAAAATGTATTGTCGAAACCCCATCAACCTCCGCATTTCGAATATAATTGCAATCGTAATTAAATGTTAAGAAGAAATGATTTGATTGGTTGTGAGAAAATGTGTATTTTTCATTCAGCCTGGAACAGACATTGTTTTCTATGTCACAAGACGTCATTATATGTAGTCTCTGATGATTTTCATGCCCCTTCCGACAAAATCGTTGGCCACATGTATTTTTCAAAATGTTGTTTGCCTATTGGTAACTTAATTATGCAACTGTTGGGACTTCTGTGTCAAAATAGTCTTCCCACTCAATACCTGACTAGGGAAGACTGGGAAGATGGTTTAACCCTTTCCGACATGAAAATAAACCCATTCTGTATGAATTATATGGGCTGCAGTCCAATATATTGGACACTGTGACTGAAAGGGACAGTACTACCAGGTGCATATGAAACCGGTAATTATTTTTGAAAAAACCTTTAAAATTTTTCCCATTGCTTTTAAACGTTTTCCGACGGTCCGACGGTCAACAAGAACAGCTCGCAGAACAATTGGGTTCTGCGAGCTGTTCTTGCGTTTGGCCATCATCTTCATCGAGCAATGCTTGCAATTCGGCGTCTTCAAACTTTTTTGGTGGCTGGCCACGCTCCTCGTTTCTCACATCAAAATCACCACTTTTAAATTTATTGAACCACTCGTTACACTGTGTGCGACCAAGAGCATGCTCGCCGTAAGCTTCCACAAGCATTCGATGCGATTCAGAAGCGTTTTTCTTCAAATGGTAACACAAAATTAACTGTGTCCGCAAATCGTAATTTGTAGGCACGTAATCCGACATTTTCCGGAGCGTCAAACAATGCGTTGTTGGATGAAACTTGACAAATTGTGAACTGAATATTGTTGACATATGACAGAAGAAGTAAACATGACATTTGGTACGGTTCCGAAGTTTATAAATATTCGGCTATTGACCGCTAGATGTCGTTTTCATAGGCGCATACCTGGTAAATAGCTTTGGCTATTTACACTGACTGCTCAAAAACGGAGAGTTATACTAAAGCTGGTCTCTACTGGAAGGATCTGTAGCCTAGATTGCCCAACTATCTCCCAGAAACCTACAAGAGATCTCGTTGCCATTAAAAGGCAAAAAAGCCTCTGCATGATATTTTAGTTCAAGCGATGAACCTCAATATTTTGTTTGACATTCAGGTTGCCTTAAAGGCAGAAAGCAAAGTAGATAAACTGGAGACTTTAAGGAAATATTGTGCTTCACTTATATTCATTGACCACCACAAAATCTCACTCTGCTAGGTTCCTGGACATAGCAATTTCAAAGGAAATGAAATGGCGGATGAGATTGTAAAGCAGGGCTCGGAAGTGGATATCATCGAGGCGGATACCTCTATTCAAACTACTCTCTGCAATTAACTTAGACGAGTTAATTAGTAACGATTTATGGACCAACCATAGTGATTGCGAAATAACACTGTTATTATGGCCAAGGTTCGACAACAAATGGATGAAAATCCAGTTAAGGTTCAACATTGCAATAAAAGTACTTCCAAAAGTTATCAGTGGGCACTATGCTTCAATGAAGTACAAGTACTACAAACACTTTCTACAGAAGTTGTTATTATAACGAAGAAGTGGAATCAATTTAGAACTTTCTATGTCGTTCTGTGAAACAGAAACCAGATGCCAATAAGTTCAATCCTTGGCTCGCTCAACATTCCCAGTTCCTTTTCGCTCATAAGGTACGGAAAAACTTGACAAATAGCAACGAATAGTTCTTCAAAATTGGCAAACGGACAAAGGGATTACAAGCCAAATCCTCATTATTAGTTGAAAGAGAAAAGTAGTTGACTGAAACTATCAGGAAGCAACAACAGAAGGACAACAATAGCACTAAAGGACCACATTTGACATTTGTGTGCTCAAGCGGATTAAAATCGAAACACATATGAAGAGACAAAGAATTCATAGCTATTATATCTTTGCAAGGAACACATACACGCGCACACACATGAACACATATCTACGTTTCAAACTGTTCATGTTCTATAAGTAGTCCACCATATAGACAGACGATTCCACAGAAACATTTAAAAAAAACTTCTATGTGTATGTGTGTGTTGTTTGAAATTTGAGCGAATCATCGACCATGCTGCGTGTGTGCGCGCCTCAAAATATGCTAATAATAGTCATTCAAACAGGCAAAATAGCTGACAGTTGTCGAGTTAATCCTTGGAAATACGCCCCGGGCAAGGCGCAAGCAGATGAAAAACGCTGCCAAAATACTGCTTAGTGAGACGACAGCGGCGTTGGTGGTTGTGGTGGTGACTGACGACGCTGCTCATTATGTGGGCATGTTGCTGTTGTTGTTTTTGTTGTTCATATGAAAGCAAGCAGGCATCCACAGCGAATTTGATGAAAAAAGGTGTCAGCAAGCAATGTTAATAATTGTAACAGTTTTGAAATTTGATGAGAAGAAAAAAACTGTTGTGTGCATATGACTAACCCTCAAAAATTTTGGAAACAATTTTTTCCTTGATTACTTTTGTTCAATGGAAAACACTTTTGAATCGAGGGTTGTTTTGACACACTCCTCGACTACTTTGCACGTTTACCCGTTTTCATTTTCGATTTCCATTTCAATTTCAATTGCACTTCCGTTGTTCTTGTTGGTTGAGTTTTTTCCAAGACTTTTTCCAACAATTGTTCGGTGCACCCTTTGGCCTAATGGCGTTTCATTAAATGCTGTGTGCGCGCACACATTTACAAAACTACAAATTAGCTACGGCGGTGTTGTAATTGTTGTTAATCCTTTGTTTGATGCGCTGGCGCTGGCGGCCATTGTGCGTGGCGCTGTCAGTGTTGGCGTCGGCGTTCGCGTTCGCGTCAGTGTCTCGTGACTTTGCAAAGTTGAAAATTGTGTTTTAAGCTGTCACATTATGACGTGTTCAAAGTCAAATACGCTGCGGCGAAGGTGTCAAAATGTGCGGCTTGAATATGGAAACAATGCAAGAATGAGTTGGCGTTCAGTGAAGAGTGAAGAGGGTCGATAGGGACAACACATATGGTGGTATATAGAAAAAACTGAATGGTTAAAAATTATTACTTATATGTAAAATTACTTCATTTACATATCAATATAAATAGAAGAGAAAAATACAAAAATTTGCTTTAAACAAAAATGTAAAGAATTTTGAATTTTTTAAATTCTTTACCTTCAATACTTGATTCAAAAACAATGAGTGGCTGCTAAGTATTGGTTGAAAAAGAAATCTGTTGAATCTAAAACAAACAGAAAAAATCAGTTTCGATTTGTGACGAACGACAAGTTGAAAAAAATAAGGAAAAAGAAGAACAAATCTTTACTTAAGCAAAAGTTTACAGAAATACTAAAAAACGATACAAATATTTGAAAATGGAAAACCCGTAAAAATTCCCGCAATGGTCCTTCTAGTGTTAAATATAAAAACTGCTGTGCGAATTTAGAACTGAGTAAGAAAAGAAATTGGCTGTGGAATTCTTTCGAAAATGAAGCCAGTTTAGGGACCATTGGCTCAGTCCCGATGGCATCTAAGACTATTCTAAGCTTAACCGTTTCGCTATTTTGTTGCTATATGGCACATGCTACTTTGTGGACGTCTGCATCCGCTATGGTTGCAAGAATACATTTTTTGTTGGTCCTTAGAATAGTTTGAAGTTTTAGGAAAAATACGAAATTAATAACTGAATATTTAAGTTTAAAGAATATAAGTATACACGTTTTTTAATGGTATATCTTGGCATAGTAAAGGAAGAAGAAGCAGAAAATTTAGATAACTTTTTAATTTGACGTTTTCTTTCAATTTAGATATTTTTTTAAATCTTGGCTGAAGTAAATTAAGAATTATTCAAATTTTCGTTATGCGCAAAAAGTTGTATGTTTAAATAATTATTACAGCCACAACGCTTATTATAGCTTGTTGCTCTCATAGAAAAACACTCTAAAATACAGGGTTCGAGTATAAAAATTAAAAAATTTCTTATGGAGTGATTCTAATATAACCGCATAAAAGCCTAAAACGTAAAATTTTAAATTTCCCCAGTAAAAATCTGTAGCGAAAGGGTTAAGCAGATCACCAAAACGAGTTCCAACCAAACCAAAAAAATTACATTTGGCAAATTTAATATATCATCCACTATTTACACATTGCTTATCAATTCTATTTCCATACGTAAGAAACTTTAGTCATGGAAATATTGCTTCAAGTCTGGTCAAAGTTCAACTTCAGCCTCTTAACCCTTCGTTCTCGAATTTTATACTGTGTCTCGATATTCCTTTTTGGTATTTAAATCATGAAACACTTTCCTAAGAAGTGTGCACAGGACATTTGAAGTCGCCACGCCTCTTTGTTAGAGTTCTAGAGCTAGTTTACTTTTGAACAATTTTAGCTTAAAACGAGTTAAATAAATTGTGTATTAATATTTTTTAATTATAGAAACATTATTTCATATTTATGGACAAATACAAAATTATAACTTTTTGATTTTATTTAACAATTATTAAAGAAAATGGGGTTTTGATCAAACGGCTCCAATTCGTAGACTTCAATTAGAACACAAACTTTCCCTGATATCGCTGCAAATTAATGGATATTATTTTGGGAATAACAGTAAAATTTTTGTAATTACTTTATAAAATTATTATTTTGTTGGTGCTTAGTTAAATTAAACCCATAAATCAATCGTAGCTTTTGCTATAAGATGACAAATAGTTGAAGATGCTCTCAGGCAACTTTGGTGTCGAAAAGGTTAAGGAAATTGAATAATCTTCGAAAGAAGATATTAAATTGAAATTGTTTTCAACTTTTTAATGAGTTCCGTTTGTTTATTCAGTCCAAATCTGCTGCGGCTAATATTCCACATTATCTTTTCATAATTGTTTTGCTGTAAAAACAAGTGGTCGCCAAAGTCAGCACTCAATCAGAAGATGCTATAATATTTTCAGATGGCATCGAATGTCGATTCTGCTTGGAATCATTTTGTAAATTAAACAAATACAGGGGGCACAAAAAGTTATCACCAAGTGTTCTTTGGCTCTAATTTATTTAAGAATGAATGGATGATACGAGTACATCATTCCTATTCATTCATTCATTCAATCATTCATCCATCCTATTCATTCATTCATTCATTGATAAACAAATTAGAGCCAAAGAACACTGGGAGACAATTTTGGCGCCACCCTGTACTTGTTCTACTTCTACTTTGTAGCATATTTGACATTTGCCACCATCTACGAAATTTATAGCATCTTCTGATAGGGTGTTGACTGACTTTTGCGCCAACTTGTACAATATCAGAGCTGTGAGGGGGTTTGAACCGAATCGCTTCTGAGCCCAACCAACTGTCCTTTTAGCGCTTTGAATTGAACCATAAATTAAAGCAATGAAACTTTCCAAAGTATGTACTGGATCAAGAAATAGATCGTGTGATTTTCATATTCTAAGGAATCATTGAATTCGCGACGTCACGAGCGTCATAACTGCTACAGATTAAGACTGGTTCAAAACATTTAAATAAAGAAATTATGAATATGTTCAAATTTGTTAGTTTGTTAAGATACGTTTATAAATTGTTTTTATTTTTGATATTAAATGTTGTCAATACAATATGTTTTACAAAAAACACTCCTAATAACTTTTGTTTCTTGGTTTCATTGGTTTTTTTTAGTTGTGTTGTGTTTAAAAACAAAATATATATGTTCAAGTTGATATTTATGTTTTATATTTAACAGAAATGCACTAATCAAAAGTTTGACACTATTATTAATTTTTGAGCCAAACCAGTGCTTTAAGAGTCAGTTCGAAACGGTTCATGAACGAAACCAGTCGTTTATGTAAAATAGCACCAGCCGACACTAATTTGTACCCATTCAAATGTTGATAGAGTCGTAAAACTAGGGGTCATTCATGGTAATCTGACTCAGTTTTGCTTTTCCTGTTCCGATGTTCTTTCAAAAGAACGTCAAAATGTCAAGGATATACACATTTCAAAGGTTTTTTTTTTAATATTTGCAGTTGTGAAAGGGTAAAAATATGGGCATCAAATGAAAGAGAAAGATTGCCGTCTTTTAACTAAATTTTCTATTTAGAACTTTCAGGACCAACTTTTGTCCATAAGATAAGGAAGAAAATACATGTTTTGGACCTTAGTCTGTAGAAAATCGAATATCTCTAAATTTTTTTGTTTACCTAAAAAAGGAAGTTTACATCCATAAGCAAGAATTAAGTGTAGAAGTATGCATTAATATTTTGTATTTTTTGGTATAAAATAAGCTTTATTATATTTCATATTCATATTTTTGAGGTTCATAGCTCTGGAATTTCGAAGATTTTGATATATAGGTTTTCCATCTCCTTCTTGATGAGGACGGACACACGAAAAGAGACTCATGGACGGTTTCCCTCTTACTCGGGTTCTCAGAGTTGCAATATTAATGGAAATTCCCTTTTAAGGTACTTGCTCTTCAAAGGGTCAGTGGTCTGTGATGTACGTAGTTAGTCTTGCCACATCAGGGCGGCCCTTATTTAAGCTCTTGAGCACAGTGCGATGTTAACCGTCAACGCTTCACTCTCATCAAGAGCGGAGCCTCTTCGAGCTTTGACAAATTTATAAAATTATTCTCAGTGAAACGTTAACTTGAATTCATTTAGTTTTTAAAACTTAAATATTATCTTATCTTTGAAAAAAGATAAGAAATGGTCAGAAAAAAACTCTATGGTCAATTCATAACTCTACAAATCATATTGATAACAAAAAAAATATGACATGACATGGAGAAACGAAAAACTAAAATACTCATGGAACGCAAAGCCAAGAAACAAACCGCAGAAAACGATTAAAAACATTCTAGCAACAATGCTTTTGGTTGAAATCTTTGGTGGCTTGTAACATGTTGAAGCTAATCGAAATTTTCAATTCCTTCCAAAAATTGAATGCTAAAGAAATCTAAATGATTTAAACAAACACCAACCAACAAGAAATAGAGAAATCTTGGCCTCTGGCCTTCAACTTTGTTCATGTACATTTATTTGTTTATCTTTTCGCATGGAGAAATCAACATTTTGACTGTAAATCAGTCACTCACAATTCAACTGCATCACTACTTATCTTCACTTAATATCTAATGTAAACATTTTACTAAGCATTGGTAAACGAAACACTAACAAGTGCGGCTAAGAAACGTACATATGTATGTGGCAAAACCGCAGCCTCTGCTGCTCCGCAACTCCCTCGAATGCAGTGGAATCCACACAGAACAGAGTAAACGAAATCCATACGAAATGCTTAAAAAGCCAACAATATACAAAACTCAAAGTATTTCATTTGATTAAATAAAAACACAAACCAACAAGACCAACAACAATTCTCCACCACGCGCACATTAAGGAAATTGCATGTTGCATTTTTTATGTGTATTGGTGTAAACATTTTTTATTTGTGTAAAAAGAAGTTCAATTGAAGTTTTAATTGCGCTTTCCAAACATTTAACAAAAATACACACAGCCAGCCACCCACCCACCAATACATACAAATGCAAACACACACACACATACGCATACATGTACATTCCACAACAGTGCTGCAACCCTTTGCTGACGGCGCCCTTTTCCTATTTCGCCTCTCAGCAGCGTCGACATCTTCGACATCTTTCGCCATGTTGCACGCGTCTGTGGCGGTTTCGCTGCTCTGTTCTTCTGTGTTCTGTGTATTTACGCAAATGTTGATTTGTTCCCACAGCAGATCAAAGCATTTGCGGAGACAAACAATCGCTCTACTTTATTTACTGTGGCTTCCGTTCGTTCGGCACACGCACCATCACCACTGCGCGGAGGCATTCCACGTTGCGTCGCGTTGGCTCGCTTCGAATTGTTGGCATTGTCGTTGTGTATTCGTTGCGCTATTTTGCGGTGTGCGGTGCTGGTGAGTGCGCGTAAACAATTCGAATTTCGGTTGTCATCAAAGTGAATTTTGAGTTTATGGATAAATAAGACAGCAGCAGCAATGACACAGATTCGACGTCAGCTCAATAAGTTTGCGCCTCTTGCTTAACAACGGTGTTTATATTAGATTAGTTTAGATTTCATGGAGCAAAATTAGGCTGGGTTGCGTTGGCGGCACAATAATGATATTGTTTTTAATTGCGGCAAAAATTTATTTTAAGGTTTAATGTTGAGGTTTATTGTTGAGGTTTTACGAGGAAAACAGTTTTAAATGTTTTCAGAAAATTTGAAAAATACTTTCTAATTATCTGCACTGTTTACAAAATTGCATTCATTGATTCTTACAATTGAAGAATCAGTGGCACTCAGGTAAATCCTCTGGAAAGATGTTTAGACTTGCTCTTTTTTTCCAAGTTTCAATAAAAATGTCTTGATCATTCTCAAAAACTGTGAAAATATCTGTTAAACAATCAGGTCCATGGAAACCATAGGTAAGCAGGTTGTAGGGGTTTTGT
Source organism: Melieria omissa (assembly GCA_963971225.1). Taxonomy (NCBI): domain Eukaryota; kingdom Metazoa; phylum Arthropoda; class Insecta; order Diptera; family Ulidiidae; genus Melieria; species Melieria omissa. Next base: position 131,905,719 of record OZ020267.1, on the reverse strand, counting down.
ACGAGACACACTTAGGCCTCTATATGGGCCAGTTGTGATACCACAAATTCTACCTGTTTGAAATGTGTATGCAACACTGTTTTTTGTGTGTGTACAACACATTTCAAACGGGAGGGAGAAGTATGAACGGGGACCCACAGATAGAAGTAGACGAACGCTTAACCAGCCCCAGCTAGGACTCGAACCTAGGACCTCGGGTATGAGAAACCAGCGCGCTACCCGCTGGACTATTGAGGCCGGCCATGCAAGCTTTACAACAACAACTTTTTTGTTTGACAAAAAGGGAACTTTGATTTTTTAAACTTAGTTTGTTTTAAGGATTTTATTGATTGATTATTTATTTAGTAAATTATTTTAATGATCTTTGGTCAATGATATATTTCCCATTATGCGCATTAACCTTTTGTCATATTTTGGGTAATTTCATAATTCCGCGCTCATGGAACTTTTGGTCCTTATCAGCAAAAAACGGAACCAAGTTCGATTTCAGGTCATCATTCATTAGTGAAAGTTTTGACATTTAAAGAGTTTTGCAGATTTTGGAATAAATGGTTTTCAGATGGTGCACAGCCAAGCTCTACAATTCTACAAGTTCCTTACAAGTCACAAAAGATATCAGAGAACTTAAAGTATTGTGGTAGAACACAATTCTTTTACGATTTGCCATATCAGGTCGTTTTTCTGTTATTGCTTTCAAAACTTTCATTAGTTTTTGCCAGTAAAAATCTGAACTGATCGTTGGTTCTTCAGTAGTAACTCAATATACAAAACAACCTTTGCAATACCACCAATTTGACTAGAATTTATTTTGATGTGGATTGTATTAGTTCATCACGCATCATTCATACTCGACTGCTAATTAACTCCTACTCAACTTTAGTCTCTTTCTCAACTCCTACTCAACTCCTACTCATCTCCTACTCAACTACTACTCATGTCCTTCTCAACTCCTACTCGATTCCTACTCGACTCGTACTGAACTCCTAATCAACTCTACCTACTCTCTCTTTCATAACTAATCGGCTTGATTACACGTAACGAGTAGAGTGATGAGACATCAAAATGGTACTAGGCCGAGAAAATTGGAATGGTAAGCAAAAGCGACGAGTTGTTCAAACGTATTTTGACACGTAGCGAGCCAGTTCGGTTTTACAATGCACAAACCGAACTAAGCAACTCGCGCAATAAAACTCAACCGAGCGAAAAGTGGTGTGTGACCCATTCCGCATATGACGAGCGATTCCGCGAATCGGTGCAAAAAGAAGAAAAATATAACGGTAAAGTAGTACTCGGCCCAGTAAACAAAATGTGATTCTAGTGACTCTCTTGCCACTTTACTCGGTCACTGACTCAATCAACCACTCGCCTTACTGTTTTGACGAAACGAGTACTCGTTCGAATTGCTGTCTCGTCACTCTACTCGTTACGTGTAACCAAGCCTTTACTCGACTCCTAGTCGACTCCTACTCGATTCCTACTCAACTCCTACTCGACTCCTACTTAACTCCTACTCAACTCAACTCTACTCGTTCTCTCAACTACTCAACACGTACTTGACTCCTACTCATCTCCTACATAACTCCTACTCAACTCTACTCTACTCTCTCTCTCACAACTACTCGACTCCTAGTGGACTCTTACTCGACTCCTAGTCTCTCTCTACATGACTCCTACTCGACACCTGCCAGGCTCCTACTCGATTTATACTCGACTCCTACTCAACTCTATTCGAGTCTCTCTCTAATCGACACCTAGTCGACTCCTACTTATTTCCTACGAACTCTTCTCTTTCTGTCAACTACTCAACACCTTCTCGATTCCTAGTCGACCTATTCAACTCCTACGCGACTCCTATTCATCTCCTGCTCCTCTCATCTCCTATTCATCTCTCTACTCTACTCTTCTTTACTCTACGCTAACAAGTCAGCCATTTCGGCTCAAGACCAACATTTGAGATGCCATTTCTTTTATAACGCAACACATATTGGACCATCTCATCAAAAATTGGACCAACCGTTTGAAGCACTGCCTACATAGCTGAGGCGGCCATTTAAATTATTTGCTCTTCCATACGTAATGACATGAATCCAGCTTTGATAACACGCACTGTTGTTTTTTTCATTTAAACTGATTTTCTTATTGTTCATATCTGGTCACGCTTTATGAAACATTTCGAAATCCTTTACATCATTAACTGTGCCAAAGTTAATTCAGCAGCTTAACCTCAAAAGTTCAGATCTATTGCACATTTATGTTTTATCCACTTTATATTTTCATTCATCCTTTGACATGAGAATTTTATGGTTTCGAATCAATCTTAGTGTCCTTTTTTTCAACGCAAAATAATAACTATGAAAGGATTCGATTAGGATTCTTTCATGTTTTGACATAAACTACTTCAATTCGAAATCGGATTAGCAATAATTCGGCAGCGCTCAGCTTTAGTATTTCCCCAATTCTGGCCTTGCACATGTTTGACTTGCCGGGCATAAATTATGATTGGTATGCGGCGAGCGGCACAAGCACAACACAAACATTCGACAAGTCAACACAAATCCAACGATAATTGCACCAATAGCGGCCGACAGGTGCGCTGCCAGTGGCGACCACTTCAATTGTATATAAAACTGTCGCAGGATAATAAAGTTCGGCGCACAATTGGGGAGCCGAAGAATGCGGCGCGCCACATATGTGTGCGTGTGTGTGTGCGTTAGCGCATAAAGGATTCCCCCACGGTGCAGTTGGCCAAAGCTGCCACTATGCCAGCCAACTGTCAGGTGGTCAATAATAAATGCACAAGAAGATTTCGGCCGCATGCGGCGTGCACAGCGGCGGCCGATGGGCGCATATGCGTCCTGCTGTTCGAACGCACTGATGAGATTATGTTTTTGCGGACCGGGGGGTGGGCGATTGGGCGGCCGACTGGTCGAGCTGATTGGTTGGGCGTGGGCGCTGAGTGAATACGGTTGCTGTGGTTGCGCCGTTTGTGGTAATTTTAAGCTTCATTGGCCTTAATCGTAAATAATCAATTCGGGCTTTTGTCTGTGTATGCATTGTTGTTGTTATTGTCAGTCGCTATGCTGTCCAATTTCATTTGGCAGGCAACGTGCTGTGTGGCGCCGAGATTGCAGCGTGCAATTTTGACACACAAAAATGTGCACAAACAAACAACAACAAACATGTATGTCGATGTACTCGAAGTAGACAATTGTTGTGCGTAATTGAAGCAATGAACATAATAAAAAAGGTATTTCACAAGATGATTTCATTAGTGCAATAAACTGATTTGAACTGAGGAGAAGGGCATCAAATCAAAGTGGGTTTTGATTCAATATGAACAAACTGATTCCATGCTTTGATTCTCTTTTCTAATAACAAATATAAACCTTCTTGCTTCTTCTTTTCAACTCCATGGCAACTAAGCGACATACTCCCAAGTGGCGGTTAACAACAACAAAACCAACCGCATTATTATGCATTCCGAGCACAAGTGGCCGTAACAGACCGTAACCCGAACGCGAACGCGAACGCATTGCCATGAAATGAGCAGCGCCAAGTTTAGTTCTAATTGTAAACTTAATTAACACCAAACAATAAAATCGAATGGCCAACGCATGTTGTTGTAATTTCAAAGCGAATTAATGCAATAAATTCGTAATGACAGAACGTGACAGGAAAATATTGAACAAGTAAACGATTTACAGTCAATTCAATAATGCCAACTGCCAATGTTTTGAAGAGCTTGAACGTGGTTGTTTTTTTTTTTGTCATTGTTCATGAAGGCCCAAATGTCTAGGAGACAATTATTGAAAGTGTCAAAAGTTGGTAGAGCATTTCATTTATTTGAATTTACAAACATTTGCCAAGTTGCATAAGTTTTGTGTGTATGTAGTTTAAGTTTAATGTAGTTGTTTGTGGTTGTGACTGGAACCCACATCAAAATGTCAAAACTATAATATTTTCAAAAATATTGTGTCACCAAACTCGCTGCAATTCCCTCGACAAATGTTTAGTATTTATATCTACAAATACATATATATGTGTACGAGTATATATCTAAATATTTATATATACATACGGATATGAACATTTGTTGGGACATGTGTGCTTAGGTCCATTCAGACTGTGTGACTGTATATTTGCATTGCTTGCAGCGCTTTTCGCACTGTGGAGTGTTTGAACTCCCATTTCTAATTTTTTGGCAATTTCAATTTCCGTTGATTGTCCAGAAGAAGAACAAAAAATGAGCGAACGCGCATCAAAACAAAGGCCCCAGTCGCTGTAGGAAGGAGAAAAAATACAAAAGCACAAACAAAACAGAAGTTCGAAAGCAAAGTGAGAGAAAAGAAGGAAAGAACACTCAGAAAAATATGAACTCAAATTTTTAATAAAATCAAAAGTTTCAAAAAACTTTTCGTAAAGTGGTAATTTGAATAGGAAAATATAAAAATATAAAAATAGAGACTAGGAAAATCTCACAAGAAAGAGAAGAAACCGAAGCTATAGACCCTGTCTTGTCATGGTGAAGAAACCACAAGTTATTTCTTGACAATTCTAGACTCTATCGAGGCCACACTTTTCTTCAAGCGTTTTAATTCCTTGTTAGAAACACAAGTTTTCAAATAAATTTTTGGCGAAATTCACACAACAAACACTGACTTGGTTACAATTGTAAAATTGTTAACTTTAAAGTTATTAGGCACAGACTCCCAACAGATTGCACTCAAACAGATATTTGAGCACCAGATGAAAAACTTATAACAAATTTTTGTATTATCTTTGGTTGTAAAAAATCAGAAAAAAAATCTTGACAGTAAATATTTCAGGCGCGGTTCTTCTAAGTTTTTTCAACAGATAAGAATCATTCCATTTAGTTCACATATGCATATTTTTTCGATAATTTATTTATTTATTTTAAGTTATTTGGTGTACTAATTTAATACTTTACAGACTATAGAATAAACTAAAAATAAAAATAAAAATAGTTCAACAATGAAACAAGTTCAAAAAAGAATAAAGTTACAAATGATCTTTTTCTCATAGAAACCCTCATCCCCATTGGTTGAGACGGTCTGAGACAATCGATTAAGCTTCTCTTGAGGCAAATTTTTCATTAGCGAAATCATTCACCAGAGACAGGAAGAGATGGTAATTACTTGGTGCCAGGTCTGAACTATGAGGTGGAAGAATAAGAACCTTCAATCAAACTCCCAGATCCTCTGACGATTTAGCATTGTTGTGTGTGGGCTGACGTTCTGATGGAACACAATTCCTCTCCAATTGACCAAAGTTGTCCACCCTCTGGCTATTGCTTTCTTCAGACAATCTAACTTTTGATAAAAAAGCTTCGCATTAAGAGTTTGACCATAGAGAATTCGAAGTAGACGATTCCCTGCCAATTCTATCAAAGACATAGCAAAACCTTCCTGACCACTAATTCTGTTTTGGCCACAGCCAGCCTACCGACTTATTTGACCACGACCGTTGTCATAAGTGACTCAATTTTCATTATTTCAGCAGCAGTGGCGTACACTGGATTTCATTTCAGGGAATCTGTACAAATTTTTTGGAGCCATACACCAACTGAAACCTTATTTGCATCCCAAGATATTCTCAAAACAAAGCTATATATGAGGGATTTGAACCTCCAAAACCCCCTTTTGCGAACGCCATTGATTATCAGTCACCATACGCTTCAGAAAGGCGTAGATTTTTCTGCGATTCAGAGCGTTTCGCATGTGGAAATTCAGTCCATGAAGTTTTTTACGTTAAATCGTGTAGCATCCATACATGGAGCTTCTTTTTGTATTCAGCCTTATTCAAGCGGTTCCTGGGTCATCGAAACAGTGCCTACTTCAAAGTCGGACTCTATGATTTCCATAATTTAAACGAGATTTTCGATAGTTGGCCTTCCAGAACCGGTACGGAATAGATCAGTGGCGTACACAGGTTGGGAGGAGGTTTGGAGATTCAAACCCCCCCCACACAAAAATGTCTGGTACAAAATATGGTTTCGAATGGTATTCAGCTCAAAAATTGTACGAAAAATTCCATCCCCCAAATCAAATCCTGTGAGAGCCACTGATCAGGACATTTTCAAGTCTTTCAAAGCCTTTATGAAAAGAAAAACTATAAAAAAAATGGCGAATTTTGTCTTTGCTGAGAAGTTTTTTTAGCACGTAATCTTGTCTTTCTAATGTCATCTAGCGTAAGCCGATAGCACTTATAGAAAGGGCTATACAGACTTCTAAAGATTGCTGAAGCCATTTATTGGTCAAATAACAGATTTCATTTTGCTAAACTATTTATCTTGTATAACAAAATTTTTTTTTTATTTTTACTTTTTAATTTATAATTTTTTTTTATTATTTAATTATTAAAAATTATTTTATTACTTTTAATTTTTATATATTTTATATTACATTTTTAAATTTTACAATTTATTTATTTACATTATTGCAGTTTACATAAATTTTACATGTTTTTTTGAATTATTTAATTTTTATATATTTTTATGTGTTACAACAAAAACAATTTCTACAACATTTCAAACTTCCACTTCGAAAACTACGTGATATACAATTTTTTACTTAGCCTTTTATTTTGAATATTCCAAATATTTTTATTTTTTTTTAATAATTTTTTTATTTGTTTTTTTAGTTGTTTTTATTTTTCCAATTTTTACATTTCAAATTGGTAAGTATATTTTGATATATTTCAAAAAAATTTTTAATTTTTTATGTATTTTTATTCAATTTATATATTACAACAAAACCAATTTCTTCAATATTTCAAACTTCCACTTCGAAAACTTCGCGAAATATAAAAATTTTTGACGAAACCTTTTATTTTAATTATTCAAAATATTTTTAATTTTTTTAAATATTTTTTTATTTATTTGTTTGTTGTTTTTATTGTTTTAATTTATTAATTTTTAATTTATATATTTTCATATATTTTGAAGATTTTTAAAATGTTTCAATATATTTTTATACAATTTATATGTTGCAACAAAACCAATTTTTTCAATATTTCAAACTTCCACTTCGAAAACTATCCGAAATATAAAATTTTTTACCAAAGCTTTTATTTTGATTATTTAAAATATTTTTAATTTTTTTTATTCTTTTATTTATTTTTTTTTATTTAATTTTTACATTTGAATTGATATATTTTCATATTTTTGGAAAAATTTTTGAAATTATTTTTATAAAATTTTATGTAATTTATATGTTACAACAAAAACAATTTGTACAATATTTCAAACTACCACTTAAAAAACTACGTGAAATATCAAAACTTTATTATGAAAATTTTGTAAAACACCATCACTTCTACTTCTTCAAGATTTCCCTCAATCACAATTTCAAGGCATTTTCGTTTCGAGTGTAAGAAGAATGAAAGACTGTCTGCTGATTGAAAAATGATGTCTCCGCCATTTGCAGGTACATCATCTATCAGCGTTCGTTGTAGTGGCGTTGTTATTACAGCAACGCCGGCGCGACAGGAACCTTCCAACTGCGGCACAAACCACATTGACACTTGTTTTCGCATACACTCACACACGCACACACACATGCGGCCATATGCGCCACATTCCTTCATTTATTTCATACAGTCAACATTTTCATATTCACACAGAGCGGCTCGAATCATTGTCGTACGCGTTGTTGTTGTTGTTGTTGCATTTCCCCCAAACATGTTCTACGCCACAAATCGAATTTGGAAAAACACGCACAAAGAGCAAAACACACACACACACACATGCACAGAAGAACTCAAACACGCACACGCCAGCGGCTGCAGCATTGAACATTTATCATCGACACAATGGAGCACAGCACTCGGCGCACAATGCGCGGCGCTTTCAAATGCAAATGAAAATCATTTTTTTACTTCAATTTTTGATTTGTTGCATTTCTGGTTTGCTATTTCTGTTTGATTTTTTGGTGTCTATGGTGCGCGCTTCGATTTCAAAGGACATTCACACTTTGTCTACGCGATGGCGAACCTTAAAGCGACCAAGCATATTCATTACCGCACCACACGGTGTACGATCGATGCAATATGCGCGCAGGAATTTTGTGTTAAATGAACTTTGCCTAATTTACTCAAAGCTGTCAATCCGCAAAAACCGCAACCAACTGACCAAAATACTGCCGGCGTTGCAGCATTCGGCAGCGCGCGGTGGTCGCCACTGTCGCTGCCATCGTCAATGCCAATGACAATGCCAATGCCAATGCATGCGGCCAGATAATTGCGCACAACATTTTCCAATTCTGCTCCACACACACACACAAATACACACACCAACACATACTCGTACTCGCATCTACTCAACTTGCAAGCATATTTAATTTCAAACCATAATTTCATTACTGTGAAACATTACCAAACAAACTTGCACACTCACATTCGCACATACACAACATTTTCAATATTTAGTTCGGCTACTAGCAGCCAATGCTGCCACCTTGCGCGCGTTTGTCTACCGCAAAGCCAAACAGTGCAGCTGTTGCATGCGCGCCGCCCCCCAAATTCGGCCACGACAGCCGACGGCAACGTTTAGCAAACAAACGCGCGCACAGCAATATATAACATTTCGTAATAACGGTTTTTGAGGTTGCACCACACAAAACCGCAGCCATGATTTCATTTGTGACATTTATCTGTTTGTGTATGTGTGTGTGTGTGGAAGTAAATCGAAACCCTGCGGAATGTGGCGCGGACAGGAAAATGTATGGAACCGATGCCGCTTGTGTCAGAAATTGACAAAATATTTTGAATTGAAATTTAAATCATAATTTTTACTTAAACTTGACTGTAATTCAATGTAATATAAGCAAAAAGAATGAGTTCAGAAATATTAAAAAAATATAAGTTACTGATTCTTTAGTGGAAAAAGGGTTGAAAAAATGTGTTTTGATTACTGTTAGTTTAGTCTTAAAAGATTAGGTGAAGTCTGTGGTAATAGAGGATTCGAGGTCAAAAGATTTGTTTCCTCCGAAAATATCATTTCGAATAACTTAAAAACCTTAGAGCTTAGAAAAAATGACTGACAGAAGCTACGAGACAAATCACGAAAGTGAAGAGCATTTTAATTAGAGAAGGTCCACAACAAGATCGTCAGATCAGGTTAGATTAAATTAGATCAGAGAAATTAACATTTGTATATGCAGCTCTATTATTGGGCTATAATACAGAAAAAAGATTCGAGGAATATATGAGCCTAACAAAGAATAATCTGTGATCTATTACAGGTATCATAACAGGGAATTGTACGTTAAATTGTTCACCTGCCTAAACTAGGAATTCGTGAAAATGAATGTTGCAGGTTTTGCTTGCAGAAAAACGAAGCTAAAATTATATACTAAGAGAATGGTTTAAACTTATGATGGCTCGAAAAAAGCAACTAGAAGATTATCTCATAACATTTGCAAAGTGGGAGTCCAGATGTATAGGAGACTTAATGAAATTTCTCTCGGAGCCTGAGCTTTGAGATAAATCGTGAGTCCATAAGAAAGCTCAATAGATGTCTTAGGTCGCAATGCATTATGCCCATCAATGATAATTCAACAGTCAACCAAACGGTTCATCTACGGTTCAACGAATCGACTATGTTTACATGAGTCTTGAAGGGGCACCTCCCAAAAATTTCGCACTCTCTTGGTGTTGGAAGCTTTGATGAACTGGTGATGGTGTTCAATGCGTCACTAAATGGACTATTGATGCTGCGATTTTGTGGATCATCCTAGAAAAAACTTTGATCAAGGGACTTTTCACTCTGTCTGGAAGTACGATTTTTAACTATACACACGAACTAATCTCGAAGTGATGCTGTCTCCCTACAAAAAAACTTCTAAAAAACTGCATTCAGTTTCTTGCTGATGAAGACCACAAGTTCCTTGAGAGCGAAAGTGGCCACAAAGTTAATACCTAAAAAATATATCATTCATTAAAATTTATTCGTTGCATAGAAATATTGTCTTAATTTCGCAATACAAAACCCAAATTACTTTCATGGCGAATCAATATTTCATACGGAACCAAAATTTGTTATCACTGGGGCACAAAATATATATTTTTCGAAACCGAAACTGCTTTGGTTGGTTGGTTGCGGTGGCTGCCTCTGTATGAGACACATTTAGGCCTATGGGCCCGTTGTGATACCACAAATTCAAACGGATGGGGAAAAGGGAGGGAGGGGACCTACAGTTTAACGCCGAATCCGAACGGCGATTGGCAGTTTTTTCTTTCACACTTGGAGGTTTTGCCATTGCCTGCCAAGAGCGCACTTGTGCGATTCTTGTAACTCTCATTTCCTTCATGTGGATAGCGATAGAAGTAAATGAGTGTTCTTTCCAGCCCAAGCCAGGAATAGAACTTGGAGCGCTCGGTATGAGAAGCCAGCGCGCTACCCGCTGAGCTATCGAGGCCGACGAAACTGCTTTCATTTGGAACCAAAATTTTTAATCACTGAGTCACACTAGATTTCACTTTGGAGAGGCGGGGGAGACTTTGCACATACATTTGTAGACAAATATTTGCCATTTGGAACCATTTTTTTCACCCAAAGTTATTGTAAACAGCTGATATTTGGGGTGTTTGAATACCCAAAACCCCCTTGTGAGTGCACCAATCTTACAAATCGTCTCATCGACTGTTTAAATTGTTTAAGATAGCCTTCCAAAACGTGGTTAAAGTATTTAGGTTTACTTATCATCCTTGAAAAAAACTAGAGACTAGAGGACTTTTTATACTTAAGGGAATCACTTCATTAACCACCAAATTGTTGACCAGTTTGGCCAGCAGTGAACCTGAATTTGGTGTTTCTTATTAACTGCTCTGAGCAGTATAAAGCCTTAATGAGGATTTTCCTTTGAGATTCACACCACTCATCCTTGTGATATGGTTTGCAAAACTATTGGACACAGATCGTTCCTATTTTCCTACTTATTTTGAAAGCTTGTCTTAAGAGTGTTTCAGAGTTACACAAAATTCTACCCAAAGTCTATACTAACCGTTTTCATCATAGCTCCAACATTTTATGTTCAATGTCTGAAAAGATTTTATGTTATATAATTGATGTTCTTATTGCTATTCAGTTCTAAGAACAATCCTATCTCTGGATAACTCTGGCCCCAGAAAGCTTTTATCTTGAGTCACCAATCTCACCTAAGCCCAAACTTTTTCTAATGGTTTGAATCTTTTGTTTTTTGCTATTATTGTTGTTTCTGTTGCTATGCTATTCAAGGGACAATCCTATCTCTGGTCTTCTATGGCTCAAAAGAGAGTTTGTCTCCGGTCAATAATCTTACCTAAACCCAACACAAGTTGTTCTATAAGGATTTCTTTTGTATGTTTAAAATTTTTTTGTAACTTCCATTGTTTTAGGAAATTTTTCTCACTAACAAGTCAGCAGATGAAACCATGGTTAGTGCTCTAACGGATCACTTCTACAACAGTGCAACTATCGATGGTTTAATTTTGATGCCACTATCAGTGATTTTTTTGCACTATCGATACTATAGGGTTTTTGTGCTGGCAGTGCAACCGTAAGCAATATTTTTATCTTGACAAAGTTCTTCTCGCTTCTGCAGCTAATCTTATTTGAAGATATCTGAAATCTTAACTTAAGCTTTTTAACATTTAAATTCCTCAGATTAATGTTTGAATTAAAAAGCATCTCACTCCAACTTGTGCTTTTTATCAGTTTTGGAGAAAAATGAAGACAAAAATGTTGTGAATAATATCGCCGTCAAGTTGCACTGACAGCCTGTACTCTAGCCAACATTTGTTATTGTCAAACGAAATTCAAACAAATTTGATTAATATCTACAAATTAACACCTTGAGAAGCTGTAATTGATTGCGCCAAACTTTTTTGCCAGTGCACACTTGACACATTGCACAGCGGACGGACGAAAACTTTTCGAAACGTGCCAACAGTGACAGCGACAAACGCCACCACAGGCGGCTTCACAAATCGCTGCAGCGTCGAAATGGCTGAGAGCGTTCAATCAATGTACCAGATGACATTTTACGCATTTCGTACCCAAATCAAGCGACAGCAGCGTCGTCAATGCTCGAGAGAACAATTCAATTGCAATCGGCGCACAGCACAAAACAACGCAACACCGAACCACGAAACAACTTTGGCAACACACATTTTTCTTTGCTTCTTCTTGCTGACTGCTGGCTGTTGGCTGTGTGGGGGAAAAACTTGACAACTTTATTCAATCAATGTAAAATGTCAAAAAATGCAAACGCCAATCGCAGACTGCGAAGGCAAAAAAAAGGTAGCCGGAAAAAAATGGAACGCTATAAATTTTTACCAAATTTCCGTTTCCGCTCGTAGTAAACAAAACAAACAAAACAGATTGTACACACACACACAATGAAAGAGCAAAACAGCAACTTTGTAGCAAAGCGCAACAACACAAAAAAAAGCGGAGGAAGCGAACGCAAAGAAAAACAAGCGGCAACAAGGCAACGGTGCAACATTAGCGACACTGTCAAAGAAATGTCATAAAATCAGAGGCCGACGTTGAACACCTTTGGCGCTGCTGCCGACGAACAGGACGAACGGTCGGACGGACAGTTGAACGGATGGGCGTGGGAAGTGGGACACTGGCAAAAAGCTGAAATGTTGCTCTCGTCCCCTTAGGCCGAGCCTTGTTGGCACGTAATTTTTTTGTGCTGCTCATCTCGCTGCTCCAAGAAAAAGTTTGCAACTTATTTAAAGTGTTCCACTTTTTCCTGCCCTCTGTGTGTGTGTGTGTGTGTGTGTCGGCTACCTCTTTGCGCGCCGCCGCTGCCATTGTTGTGCGGAAAATCGTTTTTGCATGAAGAAAAATGTGTTTTTCATGCTAATGGCTTTAAATGGATTTTAACCATTGTTCGAGTTTGTCGAAATCTCCTATCGCGTTCGCTGCTCCACCTTTGCACTTCGCCCGCCACAGTCACTTGGCGCTCGCCGCACACGTGTCGCTGCAGCCGCATGTCGGAATGTCCCCGCAAAATATCCTCGTTCTCAGATTTTTCTTCGGGTCTACAATTTTCCGCACAGTTCGACAGTTTCATTTGCCCGCTTCGATTTCACATTTTTTTTTTTGCTCGCTCTTTTCATGCCCGTCGAGCAGATTTTTGGGCAAATTATTGTACTCCGGGGAGCTTAACAGGAGAAAGTTACCGTCTTTATTGTATTTAATAGTCAGGGTGACTGCTGCCAAATTGACTTCATAAAGTCATTTAAAAGTCGGTCGGACAATGTCGATAGGAAAATCAATTTGATTTTATTTTATTAAAACTTTCTGATTAAAATGCGATTCGTTGTTGTTGGAATTTACTGGGAACTCCTGTTTTTGTTCACGAAAAAGGTATCAGACGCATTGAAAGTTATTCCAAGTTGGAGGGAGTAGATTGACAAGAATTTATGGTTGTTTTATTTTTAAACCAAAATCATTTAAATAATGGAAACCAATTTATATATTTTTCAATGTGTAACTAGTTATGTACGTTTGCATAAAATTACTTGTAAAAAAAGTTAAACTAGAACACAGACGATTTAAACCATTTGTAATAGTTTGGGTTCAGATGAGATTGGTGACTAAGACAAACTCTCTTGAGCGAAAGGTGGCTAGAAATAGGATTGTCATTCATACTACATAGCAACAAAAACAACAATAATAGCAGAATACAAGAGATTCCGACCATTTAAAGCGGTATGGGTTTAACCAGAGACCTAAAGTAATTATTAAAAAAATTGCCATAATTTAAGAAATTTCTACAAATATTGCTTTCTAATAACACAGTGCAAGTCGAAAATTCCAACATGAAGGGGACCTACTGAGCAACTTCTCTATAGGTATACTGAGTTGGGATCCACCAGCCGTTTGGCTGGATTGGCTCTAGTTTAGGAGAAATCCGACTTTGAATTTTGTCGAGTTCGTCGCTTAAGTCTTTGAACGTTTAAATGCTTATAGGTCCTAAGTCGTTCCGAATATCGCTTTACTGTCTTCGGCAAGTTTGTAGATATTTTAACGACCAACAAATTTCCTTAAGACACCAATCCAAAATAAATACATTCAAACTGTGTTTTCGACAAAAATGTCCCAAATACCCCACTTTCGTCGAGGCATAAAAACAGTATAGCGAACCCTCGTGAAAAAAATAAATTAATATGCTTTTATATTGAGGGTTGGCTCCTGCATCTAACAATCTAAAAATTTTGCCTGGGAAACGCCCATTAAAGGCGTGGCTCGGCGTCAAAGTTCAAAGTTTTTATCAAAACAACTCAATAAATCTCCAACTGATTTACACGATATGGGTATCAAACGAAAGGTATTTTTCATGCCTTTCTTTTGATGTGCAACATTAGATAGATAGATTTTTCATACCTTTCTTTTGATGTGCAACATTAGATACGTAAGATGTACTAATAAAAAGTTTAAGCGAAAAAAACATTTTTTTGTACAAATTTTTTTTGACGGATTTTTTTCTCGGCAAAATCCATTACTAAGGTACAATAAGTTTGCTACCATACTGTAGCTTGTGAAATTTCCTTTACAATGAAATATAAACATGTATACTTTTGTTTTTTCTGAATATATTTTTTAAATTTTTTCTAACTTGACTCTGGGTCCAGAGCCATTTCATATTTACCTTCACAATCAATTTAATGTTAAAAAACTTAAAAAAAATTCCAAAATAATTTTAATTTAATTTTTCCAAAGTCAAAATTTTACGTTTATTTACATCTTAATATTTTTTTTTTTACTTTTTAATCGAAACTGAGCCAAATGTTTAATACATAATAATCATTCACGAGCGTGCGACCAAACATTGCCAATTCGGTGATTTCCCTTTTTCATTTAATTTGTGTAAGCAAAATAAACACCAAAAAATGTGAGAAAGAGAAAGAAAAAGAAAATCGAACCGACCGATTAGATCATTTAATTCTGTAGAATATGAGGTTCGAATTTCTAGAGGATTCGAATTTGGAAGAGTTCGAACTTGTGAGCGTCTACTGTAAAATACTGAAAATGTGAACTTTAATTTTAAAATTATTTTTTTTTTTAATTTTTAATAAAACATAATCTGATGTACTGACCACTTTCTATGTGTCTGTGTTTTTGTTTTTTTGGAATATTAAAATCTATGCAATATAAAATCTGCCAACGAAACGCATGCATTAAGTTTATACAAATTGAGTATTACATACATAAATATTTAAATATTTACAAAAAACAATTTTTGTTCAACTCTTTTGAATTCGGAACGAGAAGTAATTAAAACTATAAACAAAAAATGCAATAATTATGCATGTGTGTGTTTGTGTATTTGTGCAAATCAACGGTGTTCATTGCACAAATAATATGCACACTAACACACACACACACACGAAACGCTGTTGTATGCTTTAACATTTTAGTAACTAAAATTTAGTTCGATAAAAGCTTTTAACAGCTTTTCGCTGGGCTGCTGCTTAAGCTGAATAGGCACACACACACACACACAATGCAAATGCTTGCATACAGATGTATTTATGTATTTATGCGAAAGGCTCATTTAAATGCACCGTTACTATGCGGTTTCATTGAATTTAATCGGCTTTTGCATTGCAATTCAATGCGATTCGGGAAAATCAATACAACGCTGCGCCGGTAGCAATAAGCAGCTGTAAGCGAGTAGAAATGCGTCGAAAGGCCGATTGTCGATTTGCATTGGCATTGGCAGTCGATCATTAATGCAGCCGCCCACCCACTCGCCCACTCACTGTTGCACTGCCCAGCATTGCCATGGCAGCCTCATTAACCGAAATTTCCCTAATAACTAAATGCAAATCATTTGAATGCATAGTGCTGCCTCGAATAAATTGTTTGCCTAAAATGCATCAAAGTATTTGCATGCTGGACGCCTTCACTCACTCCCACATTGCACATGTGTAATTGTTGCTTTACACCAATAATTATGACTGATTAAAAGCCATAAAAGTGTTTTTTTTTGCCATAAAAAAAAAATCACTTTTTAATGGCACACGAATGCTTTGTGCAATTTAATTGCCATTTTGCAATTCGTTGTTGTTGTTGCTTTATTTTTTTTTTTTATTTTTTATTCAACATTTACACTTGCGTACGGTCTCTTGGCGTTCGTGTAAAATTAAAGAAATTTATGTTCGATGGCCTTGCAGTGGCATGCCAAAGGCACAAACAACAACAATAACATTAATTTGTTGCTGTAATTGTTTGTAATCACTGGAGTACAACTGTCTGCGGTTTCCGTTGCATGTGTAGTGAGTGGGCACCGCGCGTCCTTTTGCCGTTATTTTCTCTCTGCCCAGTGCACAGTGATCAATGCTTCTGGGCGGCACTTGCATTGCACCAACAATTAAACGTAATGTAAAATATTCATTTTTTTTCTCTTTAGTTCTTTGGCGTTTTAAAGCATTTACAAGCAATTTAAATGTGTGAATGAAATAAGTTTAAGTGTAAGGTTTTTTAATTTAACTTTACTTAAAAAAAAATAGTAAAAGTCATGGAAGATTTTCGTTTAGAAAACAATGCAATAAATACATCAATGGTGTCAATAAAAAGCACTTAGTCATTTTAGTGGTAAAGGCTTTTAAGTTTTCAGTGGTAAAACCACCACACATATCCTTATTTTGAATCGGCATATGAAAACCATGGAATCTTACATTTTAGGTACATGATGAGTTCACCAATTTTATGTAAAATACTACGAAAAATATTTTTGTCGAATATTTTAACCCTCTAGCTCTCATGTTTATGGGTCAATTTGACCCTTTTTTTCTAAAATGCCAAAAATGTCTTTTGAAGCAGGACTTTTAAGTAAAAAATGTACCATAAAAATATTCGCCATAAAATTCCACTATAGGTCCCTGAATACACCAAAGCTCAAAATTTAACTTGAAAACCAGAAATAAGTCAAAGCTGACAATGTGCATAAGTGTTAGTTACCAAACAAGTTTTGTATCCAGTTAGAGTTTTGGTGCAATCACCCATTCTTTCTTATTTTCCTCGTATAGATTTTTACAATAAAAATTGTATTCACTTTTTTCACCAGCGTGACACTTAAAAAGATATATTTATATAGATATATTATAATTATGAAAACCATGTAATCTTACATTTTAGGTACATAATTTATTCACAAATTTTATGAAAAACTCTACGGGGAATATATTTGTGGAATATTTTAACTCTCTAGCTACCATTTTTATGGGTCAATTGGACCTTTGTTTTCTAAAATCCCAAAAATGTCCTTTGAAGCAGAATATTTAAGGAAGACATGTTCCACAAAAATCTTTGCCATAAAATTCGACTATAGGTTTTTGAATACATCAAAGCTCAAAATTTAATTTCAACGCCAGAAATAAGTACAAATTTAAAATTGCTTGAGTGTTAGTTTCTTGGCAAATTTTGTATCCAGTTAGAGTACAATCACAAAATTTTTGTTGTATTTTTTATATTTTCCTCGTATAGCGTTTTAATTTTTCAAAATTGTTGTTATAAAAAAAATATAATATAATTTTTCAATATAATTTTTCAATATAATGTTACGAATGCTAGTTCAAGTGGGCTAGTACGTATCACTGGATTGTGCAATTTGAAAATGAAACTTTAATTATTCCAACGCAGCCAATTAAAAACCAACAGTCACTTTATTCTTCACAGTTTTACACTTTACTGTTCGTACACTTAAGTATTTGCTTATTTACTCCGTGTGGCAACTTCACTTGTTAAAACCAGACTCACTCGCTGCGCCGCACCCGGCTGCCTTTTATACCCGTCCGGCCATCGCGCAGATCGTTCTCGCACATTCCCGAGTGGACTAAAGGTTTCCCTGATGATCGCGACCATCGTTGCCAGATTGGACTAAAAGTTATTATCGCGGCCATCGTTGCCACATTGAATTATAGCACGGCGCGAAGCGGCAGGGTTGCTTTGCACAGCGACAGACTGTCTTACCGTTACAATAATATATAATTTTTAACTTATTTTGAAGGTTATATTTACCATACAATTACCAAACGTTTTACATGACTTTCTGACATACATAGTTTTTATTTTTTTTTACTTTTTTTGTATTTTTTTATTTTTTTCCAGATTTAATAAGATTCAACTGGTGCAGAAATCAAAATCTCATGTCATCATCTCATCAGTCTATGAGCACAAAATCAACTGGAAGTCATTGGTCCTTACTTCATTATAAATGTTTTAGAACCATGAGTCTTAATTATTTCGTACCCGAATTGAATGGAATGTTGACTAAAGACATGTTTTTTTTTAATTTATTTAATGAAAGGCATTGCTTTGGTTCAGGAAGGATATATAGGTTAGGAGTTAGGAGAATGAACAGGATGAAGGCAACATTTGGTGATGGGGATTTGTCCCCAAAATTGTCCAGTCAATTGGCTACCGAGATCGTACGATTTATTTTCTCAAAAGTATTTTTTTCTGGAACAATGTGAAGTCATTTAAAGAACGAAAATTGTTTATGTTTTGAAAGGCAACACTGTAGACCCTCATTGCTTAAAGAAGTAGTCAAATAGAGGGCCTGAAATTGTATTCAAACACTAATGGCATAAAATTATCTTTTTTATAAAGTGGGTTTTCACTCTGAAGTTAGATAATCTCATTATTTTATTTCAACTTAAAGTTCTACGTATGTAAAAAACTCACGCTTTACAAAATTAATATTACGTATACGTCCCGTAGTATACGTGAACAACTTTAATACACTTTTTTATATATATATTTTTTTTTTTAATTCTCCCACTTTACTAACAAAACCTTCCACTTAGTTCATGAAAGGCCCAAATAACTCTTTTGAAACTCACACTCTTTTTACAAATACACTTTTTCTCGCTTTAAATCATATTTTCATTCAGTTCTCTTTACATTTTGCCAACTTCAATTTCTCTCTTTTTCATTCATTCACTATCAAAATTTGACCACAAAGTGCAAATATGCAATAACACTGAACCGAAAAGAGGTCAAAGTAGAATTTATGGCAAAAAGATGAAGCATGATAAGCACTAAACTTTTGCATAAATTTTTCAATCTTCTAAGCGTTTCAAAGCACAAATCCCTGGAATCCGGTGCATGTGGCCAGGACGCAGCAATGAGGCAAGTTTGCAGCACAATTGGCTCGTTCTGAATGCATTGTGTGATTTCTGCTTATCAGCTTGAAATGCAAATACTCACGAGGGCAGTAGAGTTATGGCAAAGACTATCATTTTAAAAAATAACTAACTTTTTTTTAAACAAACATTAAAGAGTTTGGCGAGCTATGATGTGGCTTGAAATGGATTTAAGTTAGACCGAAAATTTTCTTTTTTCTTTAAGTTCAAAGTTCATTCTTAAGGATAAGTGCGAATTGTGTTAAATCAAATGGAATTTAAAGTCAAAGGTTATTGGCAGAAAGTAGCTGAGAATTGTGCAAACACTTCTTTGCTGCGGTTTTACAAAGCAGGGAAAACTGTGCCAAAACCCAATGCGCATTGCATACTTTTGAGCGCCAGTTTCTGCACACTGAAGTGACCACAGGCTTTATGAACACAAGCAAACATTAGTACATAACATACATATATACGTACAGCCATGTACTTATGACCAACATAAAATGAGCGAAAACATTCTCCCTTTTGGTGCAAGTTTCATTCTTTCATGAATTGAATGCAATTGCACGCAGGTTTTTTATGCCCAACGCGCACAAGTAACAAGTTTTGCATAATTTCACATAAACTAAAAATGCTTATTTGACTAAAATGTAAGCTAAAAGGTAACTAGGTTGCTTATCCCACAGGATTTGTTGGAAATATATGCGCGCAAAGGCTTAAATGCACACACACACACATACACACAAACGCACTCATACCAACAGTTGACATGGCGGCAGCGCATTTCAAGCCTTTACAAGTTAAGACTTAAGGACGTGCCACGCAACCAGCGTTGGCTGCCCCGTGCAACAGTAGCTATGCACTCACACACACATACACACACACACAACTATGCATAAAACTACTCTGCATGCAAATGATACACGCCGCCATACTCAGTTTACCTGAGCCAAGCAGCACAACCGAGCAACTCCAAAGACCGCCACCGCTCAAAAGTCGCCGAATCAGTGCCCGACAACAGCGAATTCATTTGCAGAACGTGACTTTCAATACTAATTTCAACTGTGCCTCGATTCTCTGAGCTTCAGCTGTTCTTTGCTGCAAAACGATGAAAATACAAAGCGCGCAGCTTTACATTTCGCTACACCTTTCGCAATGGCACACAAATGAGTGGAAAGTAGTACCAAAAAAAAAACAAAAACAAAACTCAACAAGCAATGTGAGTACTAGTTCTGAGGTATTCTAGGGTGGAGTACAATTCAATTGAGTGCGAACTTTAATGGTATTGAATGCTCATAAAATTAAATGATACTGAAAGGTTCGTTGTAAAATTGCCGTAAAATTTATTATGTAATTTTTTACAGCTTTAAGTTGGAATGTACATATTTGAAGATCCTCTCAAAGGTATATAGTCAAAGTTCTTCTACTCGAGGGTGAAGAAACGGATGGCGCACAAAGTATCACCAAATGTTCTCTGACTCTAATTTGTTTATGAATGAATGTATGAATCTATGTATGAATTAATGTATTAATAAATAAATGAATGTATGTATGTCAAAGCAGAAATTACTTTGCCACCATTTGATGACTTTTGCGACACCCTGTAGTAATCTTTCAGGCTTTTAGGCTGATTGAGCCATACCGAGTAGCTGATCTGGACATACGAATAATTGTACTCTTTCTGAAAGAACATCTTATGCACAACATCCTAAACACTCCTAGCAAATATGTATCGGCTGTCTAAACCAAATATTCCCTTGTGAACTGAAAAGAGAAAGAACTGACTATCAGGCTCACTTTTAAATAAAAAGTTTCTTGACTCTCTGACCCCAAAACACAGCTGGACGCATCAAACTTTGTTGGCTGTCCGATTGATCTATAATCATTGTATAGACATTTTGATTCAAAAATATCTGGCTATGAAGTTGATTTACAAAAAAAATCTATGTCTACCTTTTAATCACAAAAAAGCAACTGACCGAATCAAACTGTTTTTAGTTAACCCGGAAAGACATCGGTTGGCTACTTGATTGCGCTAGAAAGATTTTTTTTTTTCAAATATTCGGCTATTTGGATGTGTAAGTAAGAAGTAAATCAACTCTCTAATCAAGAATAAAAAACAGCTGACCAAATAAAACTGATTTGGTTGACCCAAAAAGAGAATCTTAGTTGCCCAATTCAGCTGAAAATTTCATATTCGGCTCCCAGATTCAAAAATAATTGGCTATAGAGTTGACTTACAAAAAGGTTTATAGACTCTCTGACCCCCGAAAAGCAGCTGACCGAATCAAACAACTTTTGGTTATCCCAGAAAGATGTCGGTCCAATGTTCGTTGGAGCTAAAAAGATTTTCTGGTTTTTTTTCAAATATTCGGCTATTATAAACGTTACAAATTCCCGAATCCTGCCAGAATGCGCTAAAAAGTTTATAAAAGACAATTCTTTTTCAAAAATATTTGACTTTTTGGTTGATTTACAAATAAGAAGTATGTCTGATGATGATTTTCTGATCTCAAAAAAACACAGCTCACCGAATTAAACTGTTTTTTGTTAACCCACAAAGAGAATAGTGATTGCCCGATTGAACTGAATATATTATGTCGGCTGTCAGATTCTTAAATACTTAGCTGGCTATAGGGTTAACTTATAAAAAAAGGTTTATAGACTCTCTGACCACCGAAAAGCAGCTGACCGAAAAAAAAAATTTTAGTTGTCCCAGAAAGATGTTGGTCCAGTGTTCGTTGGTGTTAAAAAGATTTCCTGTTTTTTTTTCAAAATATTCGGCAATTTGGTTCACAATAAGAAGTTACAAATTAGAAGTATGACAACTCTTTTATCCCAAACAAATGTATACCAGCTGTCTTTTTAAAAAATATTCGGCTATTTGTTTAACTTACAAATTAGAACTTTGTCAACTTTCTGATCCCAAAAAATCCGTTGACCAAACTGCTTTTAAGTGACCTAGTAAGAGGATATTTTCTGCCTGATTAACCTAAAAAGATTTTACCGACTGATTTACAAATAAAAGGTATT
The DNA here is from genome assembly GCA_963971225.1 of Melieria omissa. Lineage (NCBI taxonomy): Eukaryota > Metazoa > Arthropoda > Insecta > Diptera > Ulidiidae > Melieria > Melieria omissa. The sequence goes on along the minus strand of OZ020267.1, from coordinate 131,883,543 downwards.
TTCTGATCCTTAACCTTCTGCCTGTCCCTTGAGGTCTATTTGGCCCCAGGCGGAATTTAAATAACGGTTGAGTGGTTTTGTGCGAAGATTAAAAAGTCGATGAATCAAACTCTGTTTGGTTGACTCAGAAAGAGAGCGTTGGCTGCCCTATTGAGCTAAAGAGATAATAGCAGACGGCCTAGTCTGATTCAATTGATCGAGGAACAATATACGGATCGGCTGATGAAAATATTGTAGTGGACTGTTTGAGATGAGTAAACGGTTGATTGACCCAAAAAAGTCTATGGTCCCATCTTTATAGATCGATTATTCCAGCTAAAAATTCGCGGCCCTTAAAATCAACTCTCCACTCAATCTTAACCTTTAACTCTGAAATGCCTAAATGTGTCAAAACGACCCCAAGTATGCCTTTCTTCATCAATAACTTTTATGGCATTGCTTTTTTAAGTAAATCCCATCATGACTTTTACTAATTTCTAAAGTTAAATCGAACTAAAAGGTTACAAATTGTATCTTAAAGGCCCAAAAGAAGTCACTTTGACTCCATATTTTTTTATTTTTTATTTTGTATCCAAAATTTCAATAAACCATATTATGTCGAAAGTTTGATATTGATTGAATAATTTTGTGCGAACTTTGAACTTTTTGCGACCCTAAAAGAAATGCATATGTATTGTAAATGTATGTATGTACAGTTGCGGTCAAAATAATAGTAGTGCTACAGCTAGATATAGTTTGACCTGTTTAATTCTCATTTTGACCTTATTTATTGTGCTTTCTCTGTAGGATACAGTTATATAGACAGAGCACAAGAAAAAAAGCACCGTTAGAATTGCATGCGTTTTCAGCTAGTGTTAAAATTTAATTTTGTTTTAAACTCATTTGTGATTTGGTCAGTCAAAATAATAGTAGTGTCAGGAAAAAGCTCGCAAAAATATAAAATATAAATATTCATTTGCATCAAAAGTTAAGAAAAAAGGTAAGATTTGTGTTTTGAAATCTATGTATATTGGATTTAGTGAAATTTTTCTTAAACAATTGTTCAGCAATGGGACGAGGCAAACACTGTACGGCTGATCAGCGTGGTCTTATTAAAAAATTAATTTCTGAAGGGAAAACGTACAAAGAAGTACAAAATCTTATTGGTTGCTCACCGATGATGATATGTAATGCCCTAAAATATCAATCGCGACCTGAAACACGGGGTCGGCGTCCTGCAATGTCAAAGAAATTAATTGACCGCGTGGTAAGATATTCAAAAAATAATCCATTTGCCCCTGCCACTGAAATAAAAAATGAGTTGCAAGTGGAGGCAAGTATAGAAACTATTCGTCGGTGCTTGCGAGAATATGATTTAGCAGCTCATAGCCCAAGGAAAGTACCATTACTAACCATAAACCATGTCGCGAAAAGATTAAAGTTCGCGAAAGAGCATTTGAATTGGCCCACAGAAAAATGGAGAAATATATTATGGACAGATGAGTCAAAAATAGTTTTATATGGTGGAACAGGGTCTCGCCAATATGTCAGAAGACCACGCAACTCTGAGTATAAACCAAAATACACAACTAAAACCATTAAACATGGAGGATCGAGCATAATGATTTGGGCATGTTTTTCATATTATGGAGTGGGGCCTATTTACTGGATTAAAAATACAATGGATCGGTACGTGTATGTCCAAATCCTACAGGAAGTCATGCTACCGTATGCGCGTGAAGAAATGCCACTGCTTTGGGTCTTCCAACAGGATAATGACCCAAAGCATACAAGCAAGGTCGCGCGAAAGTGGTTTCGCAAAAACAGGGTTGACGTAATGGAATGGCCAGCACAATCACCAGACCTCAACCCAATTGAAAATTTGTGGTGCGACATAAAAAAAACAGTTGCTCACTGCAAACCAGTTAATAATAATCAACTTTGGGAAGCAGTAGAGCGTGCATGGAAGTCAATATCCCGTGAAAGATGCGAAAATTTGGTGAATTCTATGCATCGGCGCTGTGCTGCAGTAGTAACAAACAACGGTCACGCAACGAAGTACTAAATTGATGAAAATTTACTTTATTATTATTTAATTGCTAAATCTTTTGAAATGTATTCTAATTTTTGTTTTATTCTATCCAAGTAAAGAAAACTACTATTTTTTTGACCGTCCGAAATTTGGAGCTTTTGGCATATTTATTTTAAATCGTTTTAAACTGAAATTTATTGCGAAGTTTTATTTTATGGTTTAATTGCTAACACTTTTAACTTGTTAAAAAAAATACAAAATAAATGTTTCGAAACAAAACCTGATTTTATTTGTTAATTTTCGTTTTGTAATATGCATACTACTATTATTTTGACCGCAGCTGTATGTATGTATGTGAGTAGATGTTTGTGCATGGCGCATGTTTGCGTACTGTGCGTGTTTTTCGTACCGTCGAATGTAGATGAGTAGAGAAATGGACACAATTAGGCAAACGAGGCATAAAATTGCCCATAGAATAATTAGGTAGACTTATGCGACGGAATTATTGCAGAAGTTCAAAATTTCATGCGCCATTTTTATTCGAGAATTTCCAAAGCAAAACTGGCCTTCACGGTAAAGCATCAAAACTTGGCAGAAATATTGAAATAATTTTTCAATCAGTGTTAATGCCAATAAACAAACTTGATCATAACTAATTTGAAGCATTCAGATAATATTGATATATATAAAATGTAATTTATTGATTGGGATTTCAGTGCAACATGACACTCCATGAGAAATTCAATCATACCCTCATTAACTGCGTTCTACACACATCAACTGCTATCGATATACGAACAACCACACACACACATAAATACTTGTACATACATACACACATATGCATAAAATCATTATCATTGTAAATGCCGTCTAATTTGTGCCACAATGCCACAATTTAATACGAAATCCGCTCGGATTAACTCGACACAACCTCAACCAAGCACAAATACACAAGGAACAACCACAGCCATGACACCAACCGCCCCCAGCCACAAAAAAGCCGGCCAGCCTTTCGGGTCGTCTTGATGAACTTAATGGAAACATCAAACCACGCACCAAACACCATTTCGACTACAATGGCCAAAACGATCCAAATCGGCAAACAAAACCAGCCCAATGCCAACATGGAGTGCATACGAATTTATGTGTGAGTGTGTTTGTGTGATTGTCAGCATCAATGGCCGCTCGGACAGGCCGAGTAGGCGATTTGTATTTGGCTTGGATTTGGCAAATGCGTATGTTAATGTTGGCTTAAATCGCTATCACCACTTGCATTTATCATCGTGTCAACGTAATGACAATCCGCCGCCACGGCCCGAGAGCTGCTAGTTCTACATTCTATATATGTATGTACGAGTATGTAGTTATATGCCGTTTGGCATGTCGACGCTGTGCCGTGTTTTGCTGTGGTGCGGGGCACCGCTTTGATGGGGCAAATATGTGTATTTAGTGAGCTTGTCAAACGCTGCTCTCACAACTTCAATGGCAAATATGCCTTGGCAACAAATCAATTCCAGAATCTTTCGACCGACACTCGCCGACTGCGGCCATTGTGGGCGCACAACTACGAATCCGGCGTGTTGCTGTTGCGTAGCATCGATGACAGCGTCGACATTTCAATGTCGTTCTTACGTATGCAAATCCTTGCTGGCATTTACTTTACGCACAAATTTATGTATGTCAATCTGACGAGCTGACATTTGACGCTTGGCAGGCGGAGCTTACAGGGATTTGCCGTTGTTTCTGGCGCTATTGATCGAACGAAAGATGCATCCACACTGATAGCTGAATGCTTAATTATAAACTCGGCTAATATCAGTCGTTATGCAGTAAGAAGTTTCTTAAAGATAAACTTCATTAATGCTCAATTATGAACAGTGATAATCTTCGTTCAAATACAGTAGGAAATCTCCTAAAGCTGAAACTACAAATTTGAACAAATAAGAAAATGTCAATTGGCTGTCAAAAGTTACAATAAGACACTGTTGAAAAAGTTCTAAAAGTGAAGTATTTCATGGGATTTCATGTTTTCGTTTTTCATATTTTCAGATCATAGGCCACTGTTCCAAGTCAGTCAACAGTCCGTTTCTTTGTTTGAATTTCGGAAAAATAATCACCAACTAAATAACTAACCAACTAACTAATTAACTAACTTACTAACTATCTAACTAATTACCTAATTAACTAACTAATTAACTAACTAACCAACTAACTAATAAATTAATGTTACATTAGACAATCAGGCCAAACATTTCGACAAGAAATATTGGTTGCTAACTAACTAACTAACTTACTAACTAACTAACTAACTTACCAACTAACTAATTAATTAATAGTTTAATTGGACAAGAAATATTTGTTGCTAACTTACTAACTAAGTAACTAACTAACTAACTAGCTAACTAACTAACTTACCAACTAACTCATTAATTAATAGTTTAATTGGACAATCAGGCCATGAATTTTTACAATAAATATTTGTTGCCAACTAATTAACTAAAGAATTTACTAACTAGCTAACTAAGTATCTTACCAACCAACTAAATAACTAATAGTTCAATTATGTAATCAGACCATGATTAACTACAAGAAATATTTGTTGCAACTAACCAACTGTGTATGTAATAAACTAACTTACTAACTATCAACTATTTGACTAAATAACTAACTAACTAACTAACTAACTAATAAATTAACTAACTAACCAACTGTCTAACTAACCAACTAACTATTTAATTAAACAATAGTTTAATTAGACAATAGGGCCATGAATTTTGACAAGAAATATTTGTTGCTAACTAACTAACTAAGTAACTAACTAACAAACTTACTAACTAGCTAACTAACTTACCAACTAACTACTTAATTAATAGTTTAATTAGACAATCAGGTCATGAATCATTTACAAGAAATATTTGTTGCATTTAGTATATTTTTTATTAATTAATAACAATAACAATAAAACATAATCCATTAAATAATAATAATTAAATAATTATTTGCTGACATCAATAAATAATTAAAATTTTACAATTAATTATTTTATATATTTTATTATAGTAATTAAATAAATAAACAAATATTAATAACTAGTTAATGTGTTACAATAAATTATTTAATAATTATTTATATTCTCTTTACTGGATTAAAACTTTTTAACTAAAAAACTAATTAGTAGAATTCGACTTGAATCAAGCGCTCAAACGCGATGCTTTCCAATTGTAAGTTATTTAGTTAAATACTTAATTATTTAATAATTTAATTAACAGTTTTTATTAATATTATTAACTGTAATTATTAATAATTTATTCATTTATTTTTCATTTTTTGTTATTAATTATTAACTGTAATTAACTTTTCATTTTTTATTATTATTTATTAACTGTAATTACTAATTATTTAGTTTGTTTATTTATTAATTTTTTCTTCTGAGGAAAAGTTCTCCCAGCAGCAGTAAAAGAAACAAAAGAAAGCACAATTGTAATAAATGTTAGTATTATACAAATAGTTAAATGTCTAAATGTTAAACTAATTAATCAACTCATTAGTTGACCAAAATTAGTAAATTGGAGAGCTTTTCCGACTATTTCATTCTATTAATTAATAACAACTAAGACTAATTTATTTAGTAATTAATTATCTTACTGAATTTTCGATACCAAATAATTAATTGATTAATAATTTAATAATTGACTGGCATTGATTAAGTTGTGTTTATTACTTAGTTGATTAAAATGAATTAGAAAGCCCTATCTTACTGATTTATTGATAAAGATTAATTAATAGATTAAAATCTATTTATTACTTAGTTGATTAAAATTAATTGGAAAACTATTTCAAAAATCAATTAATTCACTAATGGCTAAACTATTAATTTGACGAAAATTAAGAATTTTTTAGCTAATTAAACAGCTTTATAACTAATCAACTAATTTATTTCAAACAACTTAGTAAATTCAGCCTGCGCAATAATAGTAGATTAGTTTGTCAATCATAATTAAATATTAAATTAGTTAATTAATTTTGTAATTATTAAACCCCTTACTAATTCCGGATTGGAAATATTTGATTAATCAGTTAAATGTGTAGATATATTTGGAATAGTTTGTCTAAATAAGTAATTGAAAAGTTCATTGGCTAATTAATTAATGAACTTAATACTTTTGGTTTTGTAAACAGCTAATTAATTAGTTAATTGTTATTTGGACTAGTTTGTCTAAATAAGTAATTGAAAAGTTAATTGGCGAATTATTTAATGAACTTAATACTTTTGGTTTTGTAAACAGCTAATTAATTAGTTAATTGTTCAGATATATTTAAAATAGTTTAGTTAAATAGTTTATTAATTAGTTAATTGACTAATTAATTAATGAACCAAACAAGCCTACCAACTAATCAATGAGCCACACTAACTTACCAAGTAATTAACCATTATTACTATTTTTGATTAACTTAGTAAATTATACAAAATCAAAAATATGAACTAATATAGCTAATTATTAGCTCAACAGTCAGAAATACAGTCAATTATAATTATTTTTAAGGAACAACAATATTAAATAATTTTTTTTATTATCAACCCAGCATTCAATTAGTTATTAAGTAGATTATTAGTAAATTACCAATTAGTTGATGAATTAACTAAATAACTAATTAACTTCAACTTTGTAAAATAAAAAAAAAATCGACAATATTGAATAAGTTTGTTAATTATCAATGAAACAATCATTTAATTAATTAAATAATTAAACAGTCATAGTTAATTATTTTAATATTCACTTAATTAGTCCATTCGCCAAAAAATAATTATTAAATCATTAATAAGTTTGTTAGTTAACTAATTCGTTAACAAATTCACATTTTTGACCGATTCAAGTTTTGGTTTATTAATTTTGATTTATTTGATTTTCAGTTAAATAAATATTTGATTAACAAATCAAGCAAACAAACTGAAATTCAGTTACGAAGCTATTAATTCTTCCCTCCACTAATTAAAAGGTATAATTATATTTTTTATTTATTTGTTTTAATTAGCGTTATTCTGGAAAATTAACAAAAAAAACTCAACATGTAAACTCTGACCACACTGAGTAAATTAACATCTCCACGCTGCGCGCAACGTTGCTGTTGTTGTTGTGTGTGTAATTTCTGTAATTACAAAATAATCACATCAAAGTGAAAATTTTTCGATTATTTACTCAATGCGAAGTGATTGCGCGCAATGTTATGTTGTGTTGTTGTTGCTCTTACTTTGCTATTGCTGCGGCTATGGCTGCTGCTGTTGTGGTTGTTGCCTCTTTTTTTGGGGTCGCTGCTGTCGTTGCAATCTTGAAGAAGTCGTAATTCACTTACACAGCAAAGGGAAGAGGGCGAGAGCGGAACGGGCCGAGAGCGCAGGAAAGCTCCGCCTGAGATGTTAACTTTACTATTTCTGACTTATTTGAGTTGATTTTAAATGATTTATTTGCAATCGCTGCCAGGTTGCACTTGATGTGAAGTGAAATTAATGAATTTTTAATTGCGCGCCAATGCAAAGCAACAACAGCGACAGCAGCAGCGCTGTCGGTGGAGACGTCGGCTTCGATTGGCAGCGTGAAAGGTGGCGCAGCAATGTTACAATTTAAGGGGGTCTTCTACCTTGTTGGTTCAAAAAAATCGATTTTATTTTTTTTGCAGTTTTGTGGCCTAGAAGGTACTAGAAATATAATATTCAAAGGGTATAACCGAAATCTTATTCTTTCGGGGTTTTTAGAGTCATCGAATATAGCTCCGCATGCTGTTATCGCAGCGCATTAATATCTTTAAATGCAATTTCCCAAAAGTTGTGTTTTTGCAACTGGTTGGCAAGATATCTCGAGAACTAATTGATCAATTAACTAAAGTGATATATCAAAATTTGCGGAAAACATGTGGCTATCGTTTGACACGAGCTTTTTAGATTTTTTTCATTTTAACGATTTTTACAGCTATTCTTGACCTTGAAAACGTAGACATTTTTGTTTGTTTGTTGCCTGTTTCGTGAAATTTTGGAATTTTTCAAAAACCTCGTGTCAAACGATAGCCAAAGTCATAAAGAAACTAAATCATTTTGGTTTTTTTGTTTCAGACGACTTTCATGGGCTGAATCGTGACAACCGTTTTAGTATAAATTTTTCGTAAGGGACATTTCAAGGTCAAATCACGGTCAAACTAGAGACAGTAAAATTTCAGAAAAATTAATGTTGGAAGTATAGAAATAAACGAATTCAATGCAAAAAACCGAACCTTGATTGCATTATTGGTTCCCCTACAATCTATTGTCAAAAAACAGTATCAAAAACGAGGCCACAAGGTAGAAGACCCCCTTAACTAATTGAAAGTTTTTGTGTTTTTCACACACACACAGATCGCTGCATGTGGCGCGAAGACAATGCAACTCGCTCGCACTCCAACTATTTATTGACGACAACTAGTTCGAGTGACCAATGTTGCGAGGCTTTAACGCTTTGCCGCAGCTGGCAGCAGTCGGCCAGTGGGTGCTTGGTGCAAATGGCTTATATGCTAAATTAACCACAATGGCAACAACACAGCGCCGCACATCCGGCAAGCATGTCTCGTCAAGACACACGCACAAATACACACACACTGCATACGAAGCATGCATGCATGAGGACACTCGGACTTGATTGCACGTACCCTGCAAGCAATTCGGTAGTCGACTACAAAAATAACTCACTTCTAGTTAACTTTCATGACCTAACTATAAGCTAACTACAAAGTAATGCAGAACTTCCCAAAAAACAATGCAACTTTTGCTTTTTGGCATATTTTAAAGAACAGTTAATTGCTATTTGTTCTTATGCGATTTTATGTCACTAACTATAAGCTAACTACAAAGTAATGCAGAACTTCCCAAAAAACAATGCAACTTTTGCTTTTTGGCATATTTTAAAGAACAGTTAATTGCTATTTGTTCTTATGCGATTTTATGTCACTAACTATAAGCTAACTACAAAGTAATGCAGAACTTCCCAAAAAACAATGCAACTTTTGCTTTTTGGCATATTTTAAAGAACAGTTAATTGCTATTTGTTCTTATGCGATTTTATGTCACTAACTATAAGCTAACTGCAAAGTAATGCAGAACCCACCCAAATTTAATGCGTGCGTTTGTGGCATAGAAATTAAAAAAAAACAGTTAATTGATGTTTGTTTTTTTGCTCTTTGGAATTTTATTTTACATATTTGTCATTTTCTTTCGTGCATTATGAAATCATAATCAGTGCTTTAGCCTCGTGCGTGCGGTCGCAGTCCAGCGAAATAAAATTAATTGTGTAAAACTAAATTAAAAAACGTGAATTGTTAAACAATTTTATATAATTATTTCAAGCGATTGCTTTAATTTTCATTATTTAAGCTAAGCCAAAATGAGAGGTGCAAGCAAAAGAAAGTTAAGAAGGCTTTTGGAAAAGGAAATGGATTCGTATTCAAATAAATTAAATTCATGTAATATTGGTAAATCAGAAGCCACCTGTTCCTCTGCTAATGTGCAGAGCCAAAACAGAATTTATATTGAAAATATTAGTGTCCAAGAAAATTGTTCCAAGAAAATTGTTAAAAAAAAAATGCATAAAAAAAAAATCGCTGATTGGTATTTTAAAAATAGGCCATCTCGCAAGTGTTTTGAAGAGTTGTTAGGTATTTAAACATTTTTCAAATAAAAAAGGAAATACAAAAATTTTAAATTTACATAACAATCATAGAAATATCCATTTTTATGGATAAAGACGTAACTAATAGTTGAGTTATAGCTGATTTAAATAAAGTAAACTTGAAGTTAACTGAAATGTAATTAGTTTATAGCTAACCACAAATAAGATAACTTTTAACTAACTTTTGAATAACTAACTTTAAGTTAGTTGAAAAGTCATGCAGAGTCGGACAATTGACTACTGCCTAGGCCATCGCCATGTTAAAATAGTCAGTTGGCTCCATTGAAAATAATCCAACTATCAACCACAACTAGTTGAGAATTAGTTAGATTAAAGTGCGTTAAAAGTTAGTTGAGTTGCCGGCAGGGTACTTACACACACACACATGTGAATCGAAATGTATATGTGTTTGTGTGTGTGCGTCCAGCTTGTTCCCGTGTCGGTGTAAGTTTTGTTATTGCAGATGTTGCAATTCACAGATTTAATGATGTTAAATGTTATTGTTAGTTTGTTTTTATTAATATTGGCTGTTCCGTTGTTGTTGTTACTGCTGTCGTTGTCTGTTATTTGCGGTTATCTGTTGTTGTTGGTAGCTATTTCTGTTATTGTTACATATTATTTCAATGAATTTGTTAACCATCGAAACATTAAACAAAACACTTCAAGGCTATTACGCTGCTCACAGCCAAATAACTACGGTAGACAAAATACAAACAGCCCAACTCAGCGCCCAACCCAGTGAGGCGAACCAGCAGACGGTCGGATGAGCTGAACGGTGGTAAGAAATGTCCAAGGCTGCCGTAGTTGCTAATGGAACGCGGGCGAAAACCATACAACAAGTTGTCGTCCAAGCGAATTTCTCGCGCATGGAATTTGCTTAGCATTTGGCTGCAGGCGTTTACAACGTCGTAACGGTATTTATGTAAGGGTTTACATGAACTCAAACGTGTTGTGTAGGTGTGTGCTGGCGGGTTTTCAATATTGTAGAATACTTTGTTATTGTAACGTAAGCAAATATATATTACCTGTTTACATATATCGAAAATAAAGCAGAGCAGCGAAAGTTTTACGAAAACCAATCAAGTTTAAACTGCACAAATTTCAGTGTGTTGACTTTTCAACAATTTGCATACCAAAAGTTAAGTGAAACAAATTCTTTTCAATATTAAATTATACTTACATTTGTTTATTTTGTATTATTTGAATTCATGAAGTAGATAATTTAAACCACATATTTCTTAACAAATAAATATAATCATCATTGGATCATTGAGGTATGCTTAAAGAACAAAACGTAGGTAACTTGATTCATATTGTTTTGGTATCCAGTTTGTTGTATCTGTAAGTTCACTATAAGCAACTCTTTGAGGAAAATAAAGCGTACAACTACTCATTTAAATATAGTAAAAACTGTATTCAATTAACCCTAATTGCCAGAAGTGAGTCTCACAGTCTCACTAAACATTTCAAATGGTGATAAATCCAAAAGATTTTCGATTCCATTATTTTATGTAATCCTCTAGTGGAATGTTACAATTGTATTTCATTTATAAATTTAACATTTTATAGAGTTTTTGTTTCCAGTAATTCCAGTAATTCAGCTCATATAAGCCTGACAGTCTCACTTCTGGGTTTACGTTACTTTTGAAATTCTGGGAATTAGGGTTAAAAAATGCAAGCCAAAAATTGAAACTGTAAGGAAACTTCAACAAATTTAAAAAAAAGTAGACTCAAGCGTTATATCTTAAACATCTCGAAATCAATTAGCACACCAAAATTGTGAGATTCGTTTAACTCCACCCCGGCCAACTTCAGCATACCATCGTCACAAATTGCACCATTGACTGATTATTCTTTCTTATTTTACTTCAACAACTTCTTCTTGCTGAATATATCCTTCGCTGAAGAAAAGTCGAGTCTCTAATTAATTCTTACTGAAGTGATTTCCACAAGGAACCCCGCAATTCTTCTATAATGACAGACAATTCTGCAGAGATGAGCCTTGGAAAAAGTATAACGAGCTAAATTTTCGAACTACTTAAGGCAGGTTCTCACCTTGTGGATCCGAAAAAGTGCATTTTTTTGAGAAAACGGTTAAAGATACAACGCTGAAAATTGTTTCTGGATATGAACACACATTTATTTAGAGAATACAATTTTTAAAATTGAATGAATCAAAAAAAGGGGGGGAGGGGGCGTCCATCAGTGGCGGCATGTCGGCGAGGAGGTGTCCCGCTACCGGAAGTGATTCCGTCAAAGCCCGTGATCGGAAACACAAAAATCGAACACATTCTTAATGTGTACCTTATTCTCTATTGAATGAACTACGATCATGAAAAAAAAATAGAAATTAAAAAAGTTATGAGGTTTTGAAAAAAAAATTACGATTTTCGCATTTTTTTGTTCACTAATTATTTTTTTAAATAAACAATTTTCAATATTTTTGGCTAATCGTAGTTCGTTTATTAGAAAAAACCCTAAGGAACATTTGGAAAAAATTTGGTGACGATCGGTTCATTCCAGCGCCTTCAATCACTTCCGTAAGGTCCGAAAATGTGGTTCTGAGAAAAACGCGTTTAAAGTTTAAAGCGCGCTTGGCCGGTGCTCTACACTGCTCTATGTAATGGCCTGTAACTTTTGTAATTTTTCAGATTTTGATCTGAAATTTCTGGAGCACATTTTTTAAACATATATCTACACGATAAGGCAAAAAAAAGAAAATTGGTTTTTTTTTCCACAAGGTGAGAACCTGCCTTAATTCAAAAAAGTGAGGACCAACCTATTACTACACTTTAAAGGGATATACCTATTTTTTTATTTTAATTTTTTTTATTTTGTATTTAATTTGGAAAAACTTTTAAAAGTTCACTTTTAAAAAAACTTTAAACTTTTCAACTCTTTAAAACTTTAATTTTTATTTTTAAACAAGATCCTTAAGTATCTTGAAAAGCTCTTTCACTCTACATCACTAGATTATTTTCTTAAATTTCTTAACACTAGAAAGTCCATTGCAGTCATTTGGACGTTTTTTTTGTTTCAAATATTTTTATTTTTTTAGTATTTCTATCAACTTTTGCTTGCATGACTTTTATTCTTTTAGTTCAACAATTCTTTTGGTTCTACAATTAGTTTCACAATTAGGGTTCTACAACTAAAATTAGCCGAATCCGATGTGTACTTTTCGAGATATCAGCGGATGTAATATGTAATATTTGAAGGTATAGAAAACTTGCTGTCTTTCTACTGTTAAATCGCTCAGAAATAGACAAAAAATATTGGTGCGTGTATAGTTATCCTCTCCAGTGTATAAAAATACTACTCAGTTTTCTGCAAAAGTGAAGCTCGTCTAGTGGCCCGGAACTTATGTCAGACGGAAATTAAGGCACCGGACTTTCATTCTGCTAGAGATTCGTCTTTGAGTTACAAAAATCTCTGAAGATATTCAAGGGGCACAAAATCAGACTCCCTTCGATTCCTGGTTACAGTGGTCTACTGGGCATCGAGAGGATGAATGAACTGACCCCAATGAGATCGGAGCTGACAAACGCGAATATGGTAACTGGCATATACCCATCGCTCCGAGAATTCAACTCTGACCTAGACAGAAGCGCAATTAAGCACACCAAGAACCAGTGGAATGCATACTGAAGTAAATCGCGGGATACGCGATTGTGGAATGGTCTCCCTTCAGATATTTTTCCCCGCACCTTATGAACTTGATGGGTTCAAGACAAAAGTCCATAACCACAGGGTATAGAATGACCCTATTCTCTAACCTATATATCCCACTCAACTTAAATTTTATATACCACAATCCTGCTAAGAACAAATTATTATTTAACACACAAAAACTTTTAAATCGAGATCCTCCGGTTTTTAAACAAATTTTTACGACGACATGTTTTTTTCTGCTTACACACTTTTTGACAAAAAAGATTCAAATAGGCTATTAATGGCAACTCTAGACCGAACGTGAATCAAAAGAGGACTCTGGGGGTTTTGCAGTTCGAGTCAATCGAAGTTCATGTTAGTTTAAATCACTACAGAACACAGGATAAGTGGAGTTCTGCCACATTCTCTATAGGGTATCACAATACCTATGAGCAAAGTGCCTCTCTTACTTACTTAACTGGTCATAACAACCCTTTACTGGGTTATAGTCTGCTGCAAAAGCTCTCTCCAGGTGCCTCCAGTTGGTCACATTAAGAGAAGATAGGGTTTCCTCAGCTTGGTACTTCCACCGGAGACACGGCCTCTCTCTACGTCGTTGACCTCCAACTACCGCATCGAACACTTTTTTCGCCGAAGCTTCATCGTCCATACGGCAGACATGGCCGAGACAGCGTAGTCGCTGAATGTTAATCTCTCCTACCTCCCTTACCTCTTAGCTCTCTTACCTAATTTTATTAAACTTAACTAATTATAATATGTTGTTGTTTCAAAGTTGTTTAAATCATGGATGGAACATAATATGTATTGAATTCTTTTTCTTCTTCTTCTTGACTGGCACGACAGCCCGATTACGAGACTAAGACCTAGCTACCCGGAACCATCCATGTTGTGCGTGTGAATTTTTCAAGGTTGAAAGGGACCTACAGTTTTATGCCAATTTCGAACGGCGGGTTGGGAGCTTTTTCATAGGCAATTTTGACTCTCAGAAGTTTCCTGCTGAGAGGACAGCCCCCCAAAAAAAAAATTGTTGTCTTTCTTTTTTTTCGGTGTTAGCAGCAACGGAGTCTTGAACCTGGTTTCGAGCGTTGCATTTGACTCGCGGCCCAACGCACTAGTGAGCTGAGCTACGGCGGCTGCCGTATTGAATATGGAATAAAAATCAAATAACTGCCACTTTATTTTTTTTTGCAGTACTTGATACTTTTGCAATATGTTCCAATGACTTTTTGGAACATTCCAGAAAACAGTTCAACGATATCAAATTATAAATTCTTGAGGACCAACTTACATAGCCAACCTTTGATTTTATATATCCAAAAATGGTTCGTGTTGTGGCTTTAATTTTTGGGTCAGTTGGGTCAGAATGGATGGGTAGTGTTAGTTCAAATGCAAAGTAGCTATTGTCCGACAGATTTTCGCTTATTAGGTTAGAGATCTCATACTTTATTTCATATAAGAATATAAGGAGATGTTTCCATAGTAGACCTTAATAAATAAATTTGGAATTGTCATTTAGATAGTAAACTAACACAAGCATTCTTGACTACTTAATACAACATTCCTTAAATGCTCATACGAAATCACGTTACAATGTATTGTTAAAAATTTGTTTGAGAAAATTTTAAGCTTTCTTATTTATTTTGGTTTAAAAACATAATAAAAGTCACTGATGATTTTCTTTCAGAAAGCGATGCAATAAAATAATAAATGGGCTCAAGGAAGTCATTTTGACACCCTTCGAGAATCTCATGTTAATCTAAGATTATTGTTAATGGTACTGTCAGTTGTCCTTTTGGGAAGTATTGCTATTTCGGGAAAGATCTGCTTAAATTTTCCTATTAAATTCCTTTGGAACCCTGTGCCTTTTTATGTTGGTTTCGTGAGAACGAATTATGCACTGAACGCTCCCCTTTGCAGAGCTTTGATAGAGCTCTATGGACGGTTTCTGTCATCAGACATTGTTTTTGAGCTCCTGAAATCTATCTTCTTACAGTCACTCAACTTCGACACTTAGTAATTTGTTAGCATTTTGTCAGAGACTTTTATCTTAATTTATAGTGTCTTAGTATGTAAGAAGACTCTGTTATATTTTTATAATCTGTAGGAACTTTTGTTCATAGACCAAACTAAGTAACATAAATAAATAATGTAATCAATGAAAACCTCGATAGACAATAACAAAGAAGGATGTGATAGAAAGATCTTATAGATAAAACAAAAGCACTAGAGAAGCGCTCAGAAGTGGCATAAATAAATCCTTTCACTCATTCATTGACTCCTTTCATTGTCAAGTTCGGTAAGTAAGCTCTTATGTCCCCATTTATGTAATGAAACTGGGAAAGATATATTAGCCATTAAAACCAAAACAGTTTCGAGTAAATCGTAACTTATGCTCAGAAACAGCATTGAATTATATGCTCGTACAATACCTAAGCAAATATGAGCAAACACACAATGGAATGAAACACAATATGGATATTTGTATGTGTGTGTGTCTGTTCTCTTGCCAAGTAAATATGTCGTCGATGTGAATTTTCAATGAGCGCCTACAAAACATAGCAGCAAGCAACAATTGTAATAAATCAAGTAAAACATGTAAACAAAATCATAAATAATTAATAAGGAAAAGCATCCTTACACAAACACACACACACAAGTACAAACACAAAGCAATTGTCTGTGAGTAGGCGCACCAGAATGGCAACAAAAGCCTGTCGAAAATGCAAATAAACATTGGTTTGTGTCATATCGAATGGTTCTGGCGGCTGTTGGTCGACAGTGGCGGGCGAGCAGTGGGGGTTTGAGCTGAAATTAAGAATGTTGGCAATTGTCACTACTGAAGGGTTGCTTCAAAATGGCAAGTCGGGTGCCTATAAATACAGTTTTCAACGAGCCGTACAACTTGGCACTATTTGCTTGTTTGCATGTTTGTGTGTGTGAGTGTGTGTGTGCTTTCTGTGCTGTTTGAGTTGGGCAGAGCGTACAAGCGTAGCTTAACTTTGATATTCGGCGAATAGAGCCAAATTGAGTAGGGTTTCTGAATGTAATAAAGATTAAAACCACAGGCACTGCGGACGGTGCTTGCAGGAGTGGTGGCGTCGACAGCAGCGGCACCGATTGCTGAATCCTTCTGTATAGAATGGATTTGATTACATTTGTTGATAATATGCCATGAATATGGGAGTAGTCGATGTGTGTGTTTGTCGATCTTAGCTTAACGTACACACATACTCACATTCACATCCACGCGCTCATGCACCCAGTAGGAATGCTTAAGCGGCAGTTTATCGTATTTGTGGAATAAAATTAGCAATTTTGGTTATCAGAGCTCAAAGTGTGGTTTTTGAATCAGAATAATAAATAATAAATTGATATGAAAAGTATTTTTTTTATTATAAAAATTATATTTTTATTATTTAATTCAAAAATGTTATTATTTCATTAAGAGAATAGTTTTTTCAAAAAGTAAGAATTAAAAAAGCTGATGCAATAGTTTCGAGACAATTTCTACTGGAAATTAAAAACAAATCTGGGTATAAACCACTCGGAAGCTTAAAAACCAGGTCCTTCAATTTTTATAATTTCATATTGGAACACTCAATCCTTTTCAAATTCAAGATAGAACTTAAAATTTTAAATAACTATCTGGTAAACTCCGCAGCATTAAGACACTTCAAAGTCTTTTAGGATCTTAACGATAAATGGAGCTGAATCTGCCTCAGTTCCAATGAAAATTCACTATGACAAACTACTGACCTAACTATCTAACAATATTTCAAAAATAGTTTAGACTTTTTTCAAAGACATTACAAACTTTGGGATTATGTGTCTTAAGAGGCATCTTAGATACACACACACACACAAATATATTATAAACACACAAGCATCCATTGTTCGTATTGTGTTTCAAAAGTGCCTATCGATGCGGTTGATTCATGTTTGTCTGTCCTGCCCTGTCTGTCTGTCTGCTACTGTTTTATTTATTGAATTTCAAATGTTTGAAAGTTTAAAATGAAATTGTTATCATTTTATCGCACAGTCGTTTATGTAAACTACACTTATTTGTAGTTTGTAATAAAATCATCATCGGCACTGGCATTGTGATAAATACAGGAAACAATGGTAAGAGGGCAATGGCTAAGATTTTTTAGTAATAGATAGTAAAATTAACAACTTTTTTAATAATGAGAGAAATTTCAATTTGTTCTGAATCTCGTCTCGTTTTCTCTCTTGAATCTCTTTTATTTTTTCTAAGTATGTTAGTGTAATTCGAATTATGGCAAAACTAGCCACCAGTAGTAAAGTTTAAGTCATGTTCCTATGTCAGTCCTCCTTGAGTATTGACCCATTGAAACATGTGATCATTTTCAAAAGAGTTTACTGAAGTCTGATCGACTCACTCTTGAATGGAATTTGAATTGCCAGTGTGTCGTTAGGGTTTCAAAACCTCCAAAATATATGTCGGTTATAAACATTTAGAGTGACAGACATGATTTCAAATGGTATGATTGGGCTTAAAAGTTGTGTACGGAACCCCTTTCTCCCCTCAAATGAAGTTTTGTGTGCGCTACTTGTCACGTAAAAAGGCGGAGTTGGTCTGAAAAGTTTCCGATTTAACTAAGTTAAAAGAAATGTTTTCTTCAAATCTAATCTTGATGTTTCTACACACTTCTCCCAACTTTTTTGCACTAACAGAGCTCTGAAAATGTTCATTCAAACACGTTTTTGGTTTTTTGGGTTGGTTTTTGGTTTTGAGCTTTCTCATGCCTCAATCTTGATTCAATATATGGCAAAGCCCTTCCTTGGACATATTCATAGGCTCTGCTATCTCTCTCTGCTATATCTCTCACTTTAATTCAACGGTTTTCCATCACCATTTGGTGAACTTGAGCGATGTTATCGTCGGTGTTTGAAGTTATTGATCGTTCCGAACATTTATCATCTCCCAAGTTGGTACAGCCCCGTTTAAATTCAGCTGCCTAAAATGTTTACTAACAACATTGATAACTGTGAATGTTGGTGTTGAGTGCCTTTCAAAAGAGGTGCGAACCGATTTCCTACCTTTTTGACGAATGATGTCATCTTCATGTGGAGGTTCGAAACTTTGCAGACCACCCTCGACAATCGTCTGAATGGGGTCAACTAAAACCCTTCACATATTTTTTCAGATTATATATATTTTTTTATAGATTTTTTTTATTTATTTATTTTTATTTATTTATTTTATTTTATTTTATTTTATTTTATTTTATTTTATTTCATTTTATTATATTTTATTTTATTTTATTTTTTTATTTTATTTTATTTTATTTTGTTTTATTTTATTTTATTTTATTTTATTTTATTTTATTTTATGTTATTTTATTTTATTTTATTTTATTTATTTATTTTATTTTTATTTATATTTATTTTTATTTTTTATTATATTTATTTATTTTTGAGTTTTCTAACAAAAATATATTTGTACAATTATTTCTTTTATGTCTTTTTAAAACCTAAAAAAGTCTAAACATCCTACCTTCTTTCCACCAAATATAACCCAACAAAATTTGCCAATACACAGTCAGTTTACCAGTATTTACTCTATTTTTCTGATACTCGTACATTCATTGTTTATTCATGTAGAAAAATTTACACGATTTTTCGAAAGCAATTTGTTAATGTTTTAATTGACTTGAGTCTATCAACACATTACACTACGAAATGCGCAACAACACAACGAACTCAATGAAATATTTTACATATTTTTGCATTGTACTGTTATTAGTTTAATTGTCTGGCAAAGCCACAATTCAAAATTTGACAAGATGATATCTTGAATCTTTGACTGGAGTTGAGCTTATGTATTTTGCTTGTGAATGCAGTATGGGTTACTTATTTATATGTGTGAAAGTATTCAGATTTGTGTTGTGCTCAGTGGCGCACTTAGGGTGTCGGATGAAGGATGGAGGATGGAGGATGTTGGGGGTTGAGGTTTTGTGCACAAGTTTTGAGTCTACTAGCATTTCGTAGCATATTTTCTACCAAAAATAGATAGAAAACAGATAGTAAGGAGCATTTGATGCGCCAAAACCCCTATTGTGTGCATCACTGGTGGCATTGAATAAGCGTAGTTGAGTGATTTTGGTAATTGAGTCTTTTTGTGTCATTAATAAGAAAAGTTGGAATACGTAGGAAGTCATTTTGAATAGTTTTAACCAAAAGACAGAGGTCAAAACAATGATTGTTTCTTCTTAGTTGTAATTTCCAGTTAACTTCAACTGCTTCAAATCTTTCTTGGGAATCTATAATATATACCTTTGTCATTTTCAGTTCACTTTAGTCTCTCAAATACATCCAATCAATCCAATAAGTTCACTATTGACAGGTATTTTAGTCAGCTGAAGCTTTAACTGTTGATTCAATGGACATCACACCTATGAAACATTCCTTAAAAAAGTCAGTCTTCGGAAATACGAAATTTTTGAAAAATACTCAGAAGCTCAGATTTAAATAGCCTGAGATAAATTTTAATTTTTAATTTTTATTTTTCGTTTATATTCTTTCTTAATATTTAGGTAATTCACATTGTCCCAAAAAAGCATCATTTATAATAAATTTTAATCTTTAATTTTCATTTTTCATTTAAATTCTTTCTTAATATTAAAATAATTCGCTGTGTCCCCAAAAATAACATCATTTATAAATGTAAACAAAGTTCAACTTTTTAAACATTCCAAAACAAAAACTCACCACTTGTAGCGCAGTAACTAATGAACCGGCAAACTGTAGCAACAACTGTAGCTAAAACTAATAAAAAAATCCCAGCCGACCTGTCATGCAATTGCAACTGTAACTTGTTGCCGCTGTTGTCAGCGTTGCAAGCAAAAAAAACACAGAACTGTTCCATTATTGAATTAAAACTTTGCATTGCAGCATGTAACCAGTGTTGTCTGCCTTTTTCTTTGTTTTTAATTTTCTTTTATTTTATACCTGAACAAATTTACAATTTACGAAAACTTTTAGTTATGCTTTTGAGCAATTACACATACAAAAGCATAGCAACCGAGCGAACTGTGCAACTGTCATATTTCTGTAAATGTTGCCACAACCGCGAAATTGTACATTTTGTTAGGCGAAAACTCATTCACAACTTGACAATGTTGTGTGACAGCGTTCACATGCCAGAAGGTACAACAAAACAAATTTTTATATTTTTTGGGAACGTTAGTCTGACAGACAGACTGTCTTTAAATGTTTAGTTCGAACCGTTTCATGAACCAAAACAGTCGTTTAAAACATTCATGAACCTCTGAAACAAACCACTTTATACATTTCTGTGGTTTACAGACCATCAATGGTTTCATGAATCAAGTTTTTGGTTCATTCTGAGAATAGTTTGAAGCTTTAGAAATAATACAAAATTAATAAATTTACAAACTTTCCCCAGTAAAAACCTATTTCACCTTGAAACCTCTGTTCTCCTCTAAGACCCCACGTGCTCCTCTCCCAACTGGCTGCATTAACTTTGGTGCCCCTCGGACAACGGCTGCTGCTGTCGATTTTCACAACAAATGATCCGCGCACAATGTGTTCATTCATTTTCATTTTTCCAGCAACTTGACTTTGGCCTCGCCCATTAATGTCCTCTATGTCCTTTTGCTGTGCTGTGCCGGTTGCCCTCTGATGGCCGATGTCGTTGCGGCCAGTGCGCGCTGTTTAGTATGCAACAACCAAACGATGTGACCTTTCGAAAGTCAATTTGGCAGTGCAAGTCCTTTTGTCATGATTATGCAAACTGCAAAAAATTGAAAGCGATTATTTCATCATGGCCCGGGCAACATTTATATCACTTTATATCACTTTCAGGGCGAACGGAAGCGGTGCATTGCCTCACACTGATTCCCTTCAAACATTCAAGGTTTCTTTCTTTTTTTGGAGCAGTCATTGCTGATTTGAAGAAACCAGTGTTCAAGTAATTTAACGCTTCCTGCCTCACCCAACAACAACAAGAACAGCAATGCCAATGCCAACATTTGTTTGTTGTCAGGTTCGTATTGACGCAAGCAAAGACGGCAGCAAAAAAAAGGAGCAAAACTCGAGTCTCAGCTGCGTGAATGCTGCGGAGTGTGACATCAAATATTAAGATTGAACTTGACATATGCGACATTTTTTCGGTGTTTTCTGATGTGCTAAATTTTCATGTACGTGAACGCGTCTATTTCAATGTTCGCGTTGTTGTTTTTGTTTTTTTTTTTTAACTTTTTACTGGCAGAAAGTTTGTTGTCGCCTTCATTTTTAATGCGCCTCAAAGTTATCGTTTTGGTTGAAAATATCTGGAAAAATATATTCAGTCAGTGAGTTTATTTTGAATGGAAAATTTTCTTAAATAAAGTTAAAGAGAAAATTGATATAAATAAACTTAAAAAAATTTGTACAGATTTCACTGGTCGAGTTGTTTTTTACTGACAAAAAGTCTGTTGCCGTCTTAATTTTTAATGCGTTCAAGGTTTTCGTTAAAAATATCTAAACAAATTATTCAGTCAGTGAGTTAATTTTATGTGGAAACATTTTTTATATAAATTTAAAGGGAAATTTGGTATAAATAAAATTTAAGGAGCTTAAATGTCGCAGTAACTTTTATAATTAACTAATTTCCTAAAAATCAGTGAATTGTTTAATAAAATTTTTAGTTGTGATAAAGGAATTTCAACTTCAAACGAGATACAAATAATTGTAGTCATTTAGTAATTTTTAAGTAAATTAGTCATTGGTTGATTCACAATTAGTCAAACAATCACTTCTAATTAATAAGTTAACTAACATTGAATAATCCACAACATAAATTAATAATTAAATCATTAGCTTTTCAATCATTAATCAAAAATAATAATTGTTGATTCACAATTAGTCAAACAAATTATTTCTAATTAATAATTTAATTAACACTGATTTATCCACAAATTAAACGAATCATTAAATCATTAGTTGTTCAATCATAAATCAAAAGTAATTGTAGTCATTTTAGAATTTTCGAATTAATTAGTCTTTGATTAATTCACAATTAGTCAAACAATCAATCCTAATTGAAACATTGATTAATTCACAACACGAATGAATTATGAAATCATTAGTTGTTTAATCATTAATCAAAAGTAATTGTAGTCATTTAGACAAAAAATTAATTCTAATTTACATGTTATTTAATCATTGATTAATCCCCAACATGACTGAATCATTAAATCATTAGTTGTTCAATCATTAATCACGAGTAATTATAGTCATTTAGTAATTTTCAAGTTAATTAGTTATTCGATTAAAAGAAAAGAACTGAAAAGATAATACACCATTTATTAATGCAACCAATTCTCATTAACAAGTTAGTTGTCATCATATCATGTTGGTCAGTCTTTAGTTGTTTAAACATTAATCAACAATTTTAGTAGTTATTTAGTAATTTACAAGTTAAGTAGTCACTGGTTGATTCACAATTAGTCAAGGAATCAATTCTAATTAACAAACTAATGAATAATTTATAAATCCACAACATAAATGAATCATTAAATCATAAGTTTTTCAATCATTTATCAACAATTTTTGTAGTCATTTAGTAATTTGCAAGTTAGTTAGTTGTTGGTTGATCCACAATTATTCAAACAATCAATTCTAATTGACAACTTATTGATTCATTGATTAATTTACAATATAAATGAATCATTCAGTCATTACTCAATCATTAAGTAAGAGTAATTGTAGTCATTTAGAAACTTAATTAGTTAATTAATGATTGTTTGATCTACAATTATTCAAACAATCAATTCTAGTTGACAACTTATTTATTCATTAATTCATTTAATCATTAGTCAATCATTAATCAAAAGTAATTGTAGTCATTTAGAAACTTAATTAGTTAATTGATGATTGTTTGATCCACAATTATTCAAACAATCAATTCTAATTAACAACTTATTTATTCATTGATTAATCCACATTATAAATGAATCATTCAATCATTAGTCAATCATTAATCAAAAGTAATTGTAGTTATTTAGAAACTTAATTAGTTAATTAGTTCAAGTTAATTAGTGATTGTTTGATCCACAATTATTCAAAGAATCAATTATAATTAACAACTTATTTATTCATTGATTAGTCCACAGCATAAATGACTCATTAAATCATTAGTTGTTTTTATCATTAATCAAGAGCAATTGTAGTCATTTAGTCATTTTCAAGTTAAGTAATCATTGGATGATCCACAATTAGTTATACAATCAGTCCTTATTAACAAGTTAATTAATCATTGATTAATCCACAATATAAACGAATAATTAAATCATTAGTTTTTTAAACATTCATCAACAATTTTTGTAGTCATTTAGTAATTTGCAAGTAAGTTAGTCATTGGTTGAACTCATAATTAGTCAAACAATCAATTCTAATTAACAAGTTATTTAATCATTGATTAATCCACAATATAAATGAATCATTAGTCATTAAATTTGTTTAGTTGTTGAGTGAGCTCAAGATTGAAATTTAAATCTTCAGAGAACAAACCATGGTTTCTCTCCCTAGGAACATAGAATCGTTCGTGTATGTATGAACTTCTCCATTCGAGAGATGGTCACCCATTTCCCAATCGGTTCTAGATCAGATAAATACTTATCGAAGGAATTTTTGGTGTCATGAATTTTTGGTATTTTCACAAAGAAACATTTTGAAATGTTGTAAAAGTTACATTTTTGCGACACTTTCACCTGAAGCAACCAAGAAATCTTTTTTCAATAACTCAACAAAAGAATATTTTTTCTTCAAAGAAAATCGCAATCAATGAATTTCATCTATCTTTAGCCGTTTATCACATTTCATTTAAATTGGCCAGACAGAAATAATCTGCAAATCGATCTCATTACAACAAAACACGCACATTCGCCAAGACACAATGTGCGGCCGCTTCCTTCCGACAACTGGCCGCTAATTTGCCGCTTCATTGCAACGCACTTGTGCTGATGACATGTCACAAACAACAACAACAACAACAACACAAATACAACAACAACAACAACTCTATTGAAACGACCAAACCAGTGAAAGTTGGGGGCTGGGCAAAGGTGTTGCAACCACTTAATTCCATTCCACTCAACCAACCAAAGACGAATGCCACCAGCCGCCGCCGCTGATGTCGCCGTTGTCGCTTCTATCATTTTATTGGCAAGCGACCACGAAAATGAATGGCAAAGCCGTCTGGAAAAATGGCAAAAGTTCTTTTCCATGAGCCTCAAATGTGTGTGTTGCCACTCGCAGTTTGTAGGAGAGAGGGGGTACAGCGCACCGAATTCAATTACAACGTTGGCGCGCGCGTACCAAAAAAAAAACAACGCAAAACCACCAAAACAAGAATATGCAAAAAAAAAACAAAAACCCCATGTTGCAGCAAGCAAAAATTTCAGCAACTGCCGCCGTCGACGTCAAAAGAACTGCGACAAGAAATTGCGGCAAAACGTTTTCCAAATTGAATGGGAAAACTTTTTCCACATTCAATTTCTGCAAATGATGTCGACATCGACATCGACACACAGTCACATTCACGTTCACCCCCTTCGTCTCGCTTCCCCTCGGCCCGAATTGCTTCGCAACCAAACGGTTAATGAGTCGGGTGTGCGTGAAAGCGAGTGAGCCACAATTCTTGTGCGATTTTTTTATTTTTTTGCAATTAGTTAAATATTCTCAATGCGGCATTTGGCGAACACATTTCAATTTTACAAAACACTAATGTTGAATTGTTGTTGGGTGATGGAAATTGTTTGTTGACTATTGTGGAAATTGTGGCAAACTTTAAATTTCACAGTCGATTGATTGTAACTGATGAGATTTGAGACTTGAACATTACTCGAAGAAGAAGAAGAAACTCTAAAGAGAGTTTGAAGAGGAAAGTAAAAGAAAATCAGAGCTGATTTCAGAGTTTAAGACTATAAAGAAAAGAATTAAACTAAATTAAAAGAAGAAAGAAAAGATTTCCATTCAAGTCTCTGAAAGACTTGAATGGAAATTTGCAATTCATGCTGAGTTGTGATTTAATTAAAAAAAAAAAATCAAATTTCCTACGCGACATTTGAACTTTGACTTTTATCTGCTGTTCATATCTTATTCAGAGTTGCCTCATTTGGTCTTTTCGAACCAAAATTGGTCAGATTTTTTTACTTTATTCCGCCGTCTGCTTTAACGAATTTTGGTCCGTTTTGTGATGTGAATATCTTTTCATTAGTACAAAAAATTTATTAAAAATAAATAAAATTGTAATTTAAAAATGACTTCAAAGATAACGCATTGATTTGGTCGGTTAAGGTCGAATTTGGTCGGTAGTTTGGTCGAAAAAAAAATGTTTGAAGTGGCAACACTGATCTTATTTATCACTGCAAAAGCTTTCTAAATTGTTTTTAGTTTCATTTTGGGGGATTCCATTCACAACATTTGAACCCAATACCATTTGAAACCATATTTTTCATTCAAAATGTCTGCAACAAACATATATTTGTGGGGATTGATCCCTCACGACCCTTCCCCCCCTATGTGCTTTGGTTAAACATGAACTAAATTTAAAAGAAAAAGACCACAGTTAAATTTTCAACTATCAAAAAGTTTGGTACTAACTCAAATTTCCAGAGTTCGTTTTCGACTCGTAACAATTGTGCAATGGTCCCCTTGCCAAAATTTTCAAAATGACCTTGAAAAATTCAGGTCAAGTTTACATTAATTCTTTCTTCAAAACTTTGTTTTCTACCCTTTGCATACTTTCAAAACCAACGCTTTTTAACGCAACACTGGCTTTTTCAAAAAATATAGCAAGCTTCTAGTAACCGCACAATTGTAATAGGGGTATTCACATATGTTAATTCGTTAGTTTAGTAAATACTCGATTGTTTTATACGGGCATTGTGTTTTTGTTAAAGAATTTCAAGTATTTTCAAGTCACAAAGCAACAAGGTGGCGGGTTCAAAAAAAATTTTCATTTGACGAAAATAATTTTTAACACAACTATAACACAACAAATATTTATAAATTTTCCCCTCTCTTTTACGCAAAAACTATGTAAACATCGACTGTTATAAAACCCCAGCTGTGCTGTTTTCAAACTCGAAGCACTGCAGAGTACTGATTTAAAAATAAATAAATAAATAAATAAAAAATAAATAAATAGATAAAAAATTATTAAACAAAATAAATAAACGAATAAAAAAATTAATGAATAAATTAGTAAATAATTAAATAAAAAATAAATAAACAAATAAATAAACGAATAAATAAATAAATAAATAAATGAATAAATAAATAAATGCA
Source organism: Melieria omissa (assembly GCA_963971225.1). Taxonomy (NCBI): domain Eukaryota; kingdom Metazoa; phylum Arthropoda; class Insecta; order Diptera; family Ulidiidae; genus Melieria; species Melieria omissa. The sequence goes on along the minus strand of OZ020267.1, from coordinate 131,856,849 downwards.
TGAATAAGTAAATTAATTAATTAATTAATAACTAAAGAAATCATTAAAAGTACACTCACAGCTAAAAACTAGAAATAGAGCCCAACGGATTTATTGGCTTCGTCCAAACAACTCAAATACGGTCAATAAACGTCTTCGGCCAAAACTAATGATTATTTGTTGCTTTATATTGCATACTTTTAGGATTTAAGGCTTAAACTATTCACCTTCGGCTTCTGTTTGAGCCGAATGTAAGTCTTGTAGCCGATTAATCAACTTCGACTAGGTGGCAAATGTCACCTTCACTTGGGCTTTAGGAATTATTCTTTAACGAATTACAAACTAAACTAAACGGTGTGAATGCTGACTATGTAACACAAATTGCTTTTCGGCCAAAACAAAAAATACGTAATGTGCTTTCAACCACTAGATGGCAGTAAAAAAGCACTTTAGTTCTATTTCAAACATAGATGACGCCACACGCTCCATGGGAGTTTCACACCTAAAGGGTTGCAACACATAGATGGCGCTAGTAAATATTTTTTATATTATCGAAATATCAAATTAATTAAGTTGCCAGCCGGTGTTTTTGGAAAGTTGGCGTTTAACTTTTATGTTTTCACTTGAGTGATTTCTCGCACTCGAAACGCCAGCCACCAGTTAGGCCAGACTCCGTTGAAACTCTTAGGGCCAATTTTTCATTGCGAGTTTAAACGCAGTTTAAACGTAGTTCGTTTGAACTTGGTTTAAATATAAACTCAGTTTAAACGAGAAAGCAGTTTTTCAGTGCTGGTTTAACTGGAGCAAATATTTCTCATTTGAGTGTGGCAATGCTGGGAATATTTTTATCTAGATACACATTTTCCTTTGTTTTCATTGTCATTCGTAAATAAGTTTGCGCTCAAATAATTTATTTCATCAAAAAATTCAAAATAAGCAAACGGAGCGCAAATTTTTTGTCCCTTGAAATCGAATGTCTTCTTGCACTTGTGAAAAAAAAAATAAACAAGTGCTCGAGTGCAAAAAGACAAACCGCGTGAGTGCTGAGGAAAACAAACCAAATGGAAAGAAATTGAGGACGATTTTAATTCAAAATTTGTTGATAAATTCTGGTGCGCGAAAACGTTGCGCACAAAGTATAAGAATCTAAAAAAGTGCAAAAAAAGAATTTCGATCACGACAGCCTTGAGCTGACCAAAACAAAAAATAAATGAACTGTCAGAAGCTGCTGACAGTTTTGCGTCAGTTTTGCGTTTAAACTGAGCTTAAACTAGAAACTGAGTTGAACTCGCACTGAGAAATTGGCCCTTATAGTTTCATATGAAATGGTGCAAACACAGACAGTGACGCACACAAGATTTCATTTGGGGGTATTTGGCGCACAACTTTTGAGTTCAATTTCATTTGAAACCATATTTTGCACCAGTAATTTTTGTATTTGGGGTGATTTGAACCCATAAACCTTTCCCACCGAGTGCGCCACTGGCTATTTTAACCCTTTCGACCCCGAATTTTACCCTGTGTCTCGATATCACTTTTTGGCATTTAAATCAAGCTTAAAGCGGGTTAAATAAATTTTGTATAATTTTGTTTAGTTATAAAGAAATTATTTAATATTTATGAAAAAATATAAAATGAGTACTTTTTGATTTTATTTAACCGTTATTAAAGAAACAGGGTTTTGATCAAACGCTTCCAATTCGTAGACTTCAATTAGAACACAAACTTTTCCTGATATCGCTTTAAATTTACTTCTAAAAATACTTCTTAAATTAAACCCATAAATCAATCGAAGCTTTTGCTATAAGACGAGAAAAAGGTGAAGTTGCTCTCAGGCAACTTTGGGATCGAAAGGGTAAAGTTAAGGGTTGTTACTCAAAATAATATTTTACTCTAAAAAAGCAATTTTTTTACTGCGTTTTCAGGGCGGTAAATAAATAAACCAAATAATAAGTAAATAAAAATTGGTTTACCCAAAAACTAAGCTACTTCAAACCAATCTAATTACATTTATTTCTTTCGGAATTGACATGACCAATTTTATCGAACGCATCACAAAATGAAAGCTCTTTCAAAAGCTTCAAAAGCGTTTGTTCTTTTTGACAGTTCAAAATCAAAACAAACGAAAATGATCAAAATGGAAATTTTGAATGGAAATTTTCGTTTGCTTTAAATATGTAGAATATGCTTAGCATGTAAGATATGTGGTATATTTGTATTCAAATATTGCAGTGTCTAGAACATAAAGGCAGCAAAAAAACAACAAATTCCTTTGTCAGTAGCCGGAGAAGCGCTGATCTATGTGCTGCGGCAAGAGGACATGAGCATTGAGCATTTGACATTAGCTGCCAAACAAAATGCAAATGCAATGCGAATGAGGCAATGTAAACACTTTGAAATGACTCATCTCAAACTACGCATTTGGGCTCAATGTAAACGTAGTATTAGTTGAATTTTTTAAATGAACTCGTTGCCTATTTATTGTTATTGGTCTGTAAGAATTGTTAATTCATAGACTTAACAAATTAATACATAAATAATTTGAATTTATATTGATTTTTTTTACTGAAATATTTGTTTTTGTACTAACTTTATTTTAAATTAAATACATAATAAAATAATAATTATTTTAATTTGAATATAAAATGCACCTCTTTCTAAATAAAATGTGATTGATGTCCAATCATGAATGAATGATTGATGTCCAATAAATGTAATTTTTCGCTATTTGCAAACACCCCTACAACAATTTGGTTGCGTTTTGTGGAGATTCAACTAAATTCGTAAAATAAATCTGAACTTTAGGACTGAAGTATTAAATTTCAAAATAAACCAAAACCCAAAAAACCTAGTTCAAAGTCAGATTTTGTCGGATTTGCTCCTTTACATAAGAAACAGTGTCTAAATTGTTTCTGGACTGGACTTTCGGCAAAACTCGGAGAGTTTTTAAAAGTAAAACTTTTGCCTTACTTTAAGAAAAATTTATTTTCTAAATTTTATAATTTTTTTTTTAAGATTTTAGTCTGAACTCCTTGCTTCAGGCTGTATGTAAATCTCAATCTCATCTACATCGACTTAATCATTGTCAAAGGCTTTGCCTACTTCTGATTAAAAAAAGGATATCAGCATAGAAAAACCTATGCAAACTCTGCATAAGCACTAATGCGTATTTAGAACTGAAATAGGTCTGGCCAGACCGTAATACAAACAAATGGGTTAACATCTTAAAGCTTTACCTATGTCTATACTGCATTTAACTGGGATTGCTTAGTCGTTGGCTTTACTATTCTTCTGAATCATATTTTTGTCCTACTCCATGGATCCAACATTCTGCACATTTGTCGTTGAGTAGCATTGTTTCAATGAGTAATTGAATTCATTTTAAAATCAATGGTTCCACTGAAATAATAGTGGATTTCACTTTTCATATCTTTTTAGTTGCAAAGTTGCTATCGTAGCAATCTGTCGCTACAATTGCTTTAAAAAAAATGCGAAAATTCAAAAATTGCTGCCATATAAAATTTACACCTAAAATGCTATGAAGACTGAATTCCGTTAATATTTTTTCCCCATATTTTTGCTTCAACAGGCCATTTCCTGTCATAGCAAGAGGAATCTCTATGAGTCACACATTTTTCACCAATAAAACATACATACATTTCTTAGCAACACTGCTTGATTGCCGAAACCGAAAAGATTGACACCACTTAGAGCACAAACTGTCAAAGAAACCCTACAATGCCTGCCGAACTGTTACCCGGCAGCAGCGAACGCTTGTCAAACTTCAGACACGAGCAGAATTTCAACGGGTGTAGTTGTGTGCGCGGATGTTGTTCAACCGAATTTTTGTGATCCATAAAAGTTGCAGCACCGATAGAATTGCACTGTGAGTGCCGTGTGGGAGGGGACGAGGGCGTCGAATGAAGTGCAAAAGTGTTGAATTAATTTTTAAGAAATAATCATCACAGAAAATAAATTAAATTAAAACGGTGCGCATGAAATGTGTTGAGCGATATTGAAAATTCAATAAGAAAAATTCAGTGTGTCAGTGACAGCGCCACTTTCACAACAGTCGCCCCCCTTGAGGTAGCCGAAACGATGTTAACAACAATGCACAACGGCAATGACGAACGCGCCAACGACCATCAAAGAAGCCGATAACAGCATTTTAAGCAAGAAGAAGAAGAAGAAAACAAACAAAACAGAAACCGACAACGCGAGCGTCAAAACAAATGAAAAAATAAATAAAAACAAATTGTTTTGACGGTGTAATTTCAAAGTGACTGAAAGTGAAAGAAATATAATTTTGTTAAGAAAGAAATTCGTTTATGAAAAATAATTATAATATTAATGCAAATGAATTTTGCATATTTTTAGGCGTTGAGACGCGTACCTGTGCGCGTTCTGCAGCACTGCATCGGAGTTGTGCCGCGCAGCAGTGCCTGAAAAATCGCTAAAGAAGCGTATTTATTAGTGAAAATTGGGGAAATACACTGGGAGAAAAGTCTTGATTTCAGGTAAGCGGCGACAATTGGAAATAGTTTTTACATAAATACGGCACCGTATGGCATCGTTGACAAATGAGGAAAAGTTTTCAGAATTTTGTATGTGCGTGCGCACAGTGGCGCAGTGCCACATAAGAATGGGGCAAAACAAATGTTCATTGACAATGTGAATAGGGTGGGAATGCTTGAATATTGTAAATTTTTGTTGAATATTTTTATTTTATTATATTTTTCATTTATATGTTTGTTAGTTGAAAGCTTTAAAGAAAATGGTTTCGTGTTTTCATGAGCCATTGCAATTTTTTTTGCTCTAAGAAGCAATAAATTGAAAAAAATATTTAAATAAAAATCATATTGCTGAAGATTGTTGCCGTTTTGTAAAGTCCATAATGTGCTACCATCGCACAGTGATTCGACTTCATACAACCGCGTGACAAAATTTGAAGGAGTGGCCTGTAAATAATAAAATTTGGTATGCAAGTTAATCATGGTTTGCTGAATTGAAATCTCCACTTTGTTTTTCTTAAACTTTTGTAGCTTGACAATGTCTGAGACTTGAACTTGTAACTTTCGTAATTTTCCGAAAGCTGTGGCGCCAACTGTGTTCAGATTTTAAATGTTTAATTTTTAAAATGTTTAGGTTTTTAATTTATAAAAAATTTTAAATTAAATAAAATTAGTTTTTAAATTCAATTTATTTTTTTAAATTAATTTAATTAATTTTTAATTAAATGTATAACTGTGAAAAAGCCTCAGATATACAAATTTTGAAAAAAATCAAAAGCGAAAAAGAAGTTGCCACTTCGTGGTATTCATATAATTTTACGATCTTTTTTACTCAATTGATTAAAAACAAGAAAATTTGGATTAATTTTTTTGTGAAAAAAGTTCGGACCTTGAACAGTTTTTGCACAGACACGCTAATTAATTTTTTGCATGGCTTTTTTCCGTTTTTCTTAGTTAGAGTTTTAGCTTTCAAATGGCTTCAAAATAATTAAATAAAATAGAAGACTTTAAATTTTTGAATTTAATCTATGGAACGAATCACTGTGCGTCGCCTTGAATACCGATCTTTTTATACTGAACAATCGGGAAAAGATGAAATTAAAATAAGGCACAAATTGTATACTACCTCATTATCTTTCTTGTTTTCTGCTTCGAATTCTTATGATTCTTATTTTTAATAAAATGTAATGACTTTGAAAATGAGACATTAGTTTCTGCATTCCATCTTGTTTCACTTTGATTGGTGTCACAACCATAAATTATAACAATTCTTTTTCAAGTTTTCCAAATATGAGATGTATAAAAATGTAATATTTTCTTATGAAACTTACTACTTTGTTAGGTTAGGTTAGGTTAGGTAGGGAAGGGTGTGTGCGTCCCAAGGGCAGCACTTCCACTCGGAGGCCAAAATGGCCCATTGTGAATCCCTTCATGGAAGATTCTGGAGCTAACCAGTGGCTCTCAGTTCGGGGCAAACCAATTCGACCTCTTGATGAAGGAGAGTAGATCCGATATTTCAACTACTGCTGCGCAGGCCAAGTCTACCAGGAACCTTGACCCCAAGGTACGGAGTCGGCGTTCCTGCAGAGCCGGGCAGTGGCACAGGTAGTGTTGGTTCGTTTCCACTTCTTCCTCATCTCCACAGCTTCTGCAGACATCACTGGACGAGAGGCACCATTTGACCAGCATAGATCCAATGGCGCAGTGTCCGGTGATGACTCCAACAAGCTGCCTAATAGAGGTTCGACTCATGCTACTTTGTTAACATGATCCGATTAGGCATGATCCGGATATGCATCGTTTTGCTCGATAACTTGTTGCCATTTTTAGGATAAATCTGTTAGGCCTCCATTTGCCTCTTGAGGCGAATTTTTCATCAGCAAAATAGTTCCCCATTGACAGATACAGTTCGTTATCACTTGGTGTTAGTTCCGAGCTATAAGAAAGATGCATATAGAGTCAATATTATGGACCTCCAAACCAAGCTCCAAGAGCTTCTGGCAAGTCACTCTCGGCCTAGTGGTGTCCTGATGGAACACAATTCCCATTGAACAAAGCTGGCTGCTTCTTTACGATTACTTTTTTAATTAAAAGTTTAACCTCAGGGAAGTGGATGCATTAAAGACGATTTTTTCACCAACAAAATTATATCCGATAGACAAAAACAGTTCGTTATCACTTGGTGTTAGTTCCGAGCTATAAGAAAGATGCATATAGAGTCCATATTATGGATCTTCAAACCAAGCTCCAGGAGCTTCTGGCGAGTGACTCTCGGCCTAGCGGTGTCCTGATGGAACACAATTCCTCTCACATTGTCCAAACTTGGTCGCTTCTAGGAGATTACTTCCTTAATTACCAGTTTGACCTCAGGAAAGCAGCTCATAGATGATGTTTCTCTGTGAACACCAAAAAACACACACCAACACCTTACTGACCATAAAACCAGGCTTGTTTGGGTCGGTTCGATTTGTTTTTGCTTCACTTTGTTGTATAGTATGTCATAAACTTTTCATCACCAGTCACCATCTGGTGTAGAAATGGTGACTGGTTTTGATTCACCACCAATTCGCCGATAGAAATTCGGTGCAGAAGGGCCTTAGCTCGTCATCGAGCTTTTGTATTTAGCCTTATTAAAGTGGTTCCAAACATTTATTTGTGCAATGTTTAACTCCTGAGCAATCAAAGCATTGCTTACCTCACAGTCAGACTCTACGAATTCCAATCTTTTATTGACATTTGCGACAATTGGCCTCTCAGAGAGTGGTTCATCAATGGCATCAAACCAAACTTGCCTGTAACAGCAAAGCAAACAGCATCAAAACCATAAGGGCTATAAATATTTTTAGTCACCTGTCTTGTACCTGTCTGTCTTTTCGTCGAAGAAATATATAAAATATGTCATATTTTCTGTTTGCCGGTTTGTTAAATGAACATCTTTGATGCGCGCTTGAACAAAACTGAGTCAAACAATGACAAAATTGTGCGAGTTATTTTAGTTAGTACAAAATCTCATCTTTTTAAAGCCAACAGTTTTTTCGGCTTAGATCCTTTTTCTACTATCAAAACATTGTCCCTATGTATATGCCCAGAATGTTTTAGAAACTAAGAAAATTATTAAAAAATCAAATCATTCAAAACTTAAATATTTAAAACGGAATAGGAAAATTTGGAGAAGTCTAAATTCTGTAATGATTGTAGAACCAAAGTTCTACAATCATTAACAATTTGGCTTGTAATAATTAACAATTTGGCTTGTAATACAATGAAATTATCACTGAACTACTGAACAGTTCAGAAAGATTAGTAAAAAAAAATTAGTAAAATAAAAAGTATCTATGTCTTTATTACAATATCTCACTTCAAATAACATTAAAACATTGATTGCCAAGACATCCGTCCAGAGGTCTGTAACATCGTTTGTCATTCACTTTATTTGCTGTCAGCCAAACCAGTCTCACTTCGCTAACATCTCACTTACCACACAATGTTTACTTATCTGTTCGCAAGTGCATACTTAGGCCCTTTGAAAAACATTTGCATAAACACTGTTCGTGGTGCGCTTTTGTACGCGTGCCCAGCAGTTCCATGTTAAAAATCAAAGCAAAAACAACAATCATAACGATAACTAAACATCAACAATTGAAAAGAATGACTGCGCGCACAAGGCCATTGCCGGCAAAACTGTAGCTATTTGCCAAGTAAACAGTAGCAATGACAACAAAACAACAACAACAACTAAAGGAAACAAACACATACCGGAAGGTTTGAACTGTGGGCAAGTGTGAAAAAGCATAAGTAGACGACTAGTTGTCAGTCGCCGCATGCAACAGTGCAATGCATGGCGCTACATTCTAATTGTGGCGATGAGTCACTGACAGCCGTGACGGCCGTCGCTTATGAAGACAGCACAGAAGCGCTGCCGATAAGCGCTGCTGTCAGTGTAGATGTTGCTTTTATTTGTTGTTGCTCTTTATGTTTATAATTGAATTGACGATTGTACATCGAGTTGTTTACTTATGAAGAAAGGTGTTTGTGAGTGTTTAGTTTCAGATTTTATAATATTTGATTTGAGATTTTTGCAATGGTCTCAAAAGTAATAATTTTAATACTTAATAATAATAATCAAGTAATATTAATAATAATGGTCTCAAACGTACTAAACCTTAAATCATAAATCTGTCTTCTATCTCTCTTCTGTTGTTCTGTTACTCCCGTGTGACATAAGGCTTCTACAAAACGAACAAACTTTGCAATAAGTTGTATTTCTTTGAAGGACTTCTCGGACGTTAGGATCTCTTTTTCGAGCATCAATTAAGACTATTTCTTTGGTTCCATTCAAAGGCTTCTCTGCATATCCAATCCATCCTCACTTTCTTCGCTTCATTTCCATTGGTTTAGTAGTTTTGCCGAGAATCCTGTTTTGGAGATGGTTTTGGGCCACCAAGTGCCATAAACGCCTTAAACATTTCGTCGCCTTAGAAAGTGCTATTTAGTTCAATGCAACATACGATATTAGTTTTCTGCGGCGACGATTTATGAACAAAAACTTGCATAGTATATTTCCATGTACAGTAGACGCTCACAAGTTCGAATCTTCCAGAAATTCGAACTGGTGGTTCAAATTTGCGGGCGTTTTCCTATTCTGTCTTTTTCCTTTCTATTTTCTATATCGCTGCTTCGCTGCAAGAACTTCATAACTCAGTTTATGGCAGCCCTGTGTGTATCTGCATTTGATCTTTTATCTGTCAAAACCTCTTTGTAAAATATTCAATACTTTGCTCACAAGACGACATGAAAATTTTTGATACCTTGAACTGCCTGTAATGTAAAATTTTAAAATTGAATTTTCTCGGAATGATGTAGTTTTGAGTTATGACGTTCTTGCAGCGAAGGAGCGATATGTAAACATTTGCCTCAGTTTCGATTAAAAAGTAAAAAAACAAAATTATTAAAATCTCGAATAAACGTATACAAAAATGTTTGACTTTGGACAATAAAAAGAAGGTATGATATGGATATACAATATATGCGGATTTATGGATTTTATGAAAATTGTAAACGACTAATGAAAAGAGTCATAAAGTAATGGCTAAGCATGCGGAAAGACTGGGACTGCAATCCAATGACTACTGTCGAGGATGTGGGTCCGAGGAAGAGGAGGAGCCCGTTCTCCACCTGTTGTGTCAGTGTCTTTCATTAGCCAGAAAAAGACTTAAGTCTCTCGGCTCAGCTTTGTTCACTAGCCTAACTGAACTATCGTCTCTAAATATCAGGGATAAAGCTAGCTTCATAACGGAATCTTCTTGGTTCCCAGCGCTGTAAGAGGGAGTCGCGCCATCCACTGTGGTATCACAATGAGCCATAAGATGTGCTTAAGTGGGCTTCTCACTGCCATTCCAACCTAACCTAACCTAATGAAAAGAGATTTCTATGCGAATAGAAAAGAAAATAGAATTGCATCACATTTAATATTTTTTGGACTTTACATGAATTAAAAAACGTTCAGATATTCGAACATTTCGGAAATTCAAACTGCCTACCGCTTGCACAAAGTGGTTCGAATTTGTGAGCGTCTACTGTACATACATTTCTTTGTACGAATATATATTGTTATGATTTTGACTCATGGCAGATAATAAGTCGAAACCGTTTTTAAACACTTGGGTTTATAAAAATAAAACAATATTAATCTCACTTGGGTGCGGTGCCAAGAGGAAAGCACTTGCACCATGATCAAACAATTCATTTTTTTATTTTATTTTATTTAATTTTTTTATTTTTATTATTTATTCTTTGAATTGTTTTAAAAAATTAAATATTTTTTTATTGTTTTAACAAATTTAATATGTTTTTAAAACAATATTTAATATTTGTTTAAAACAATATAAAATTATAGCTATGACTCTGGACCATTTTTAAGGCAGATCACTTTCCTACTTAGGCCATTTCGTGTCCTAAGTGTGTCATTCAGCAAGTCCCATGCCCAGAAATCCACCTTAACCCAACCTAACCTGAATGTATTAGCAATTTTATGGATTTAAAGCCTCAACTTAGAACTCTTTCTAAATATACAAATTTGCAGCAATCTCATTCTGTCATTATTTAATTATTTACACAACATATTGTAATAAAATATACTAATTTCTTATCGCCTCTATACGCATTCATCATTGCAGTGAACAGTCATCGCTAACTTGCGATTAATTGAATATATATTCGTTTTTCTATTTGCTTTTTAATGTTGTCTGAGCGCCAGCTGCCGTCTGGCAAACATAATTCTGTTATCTCCATATGCGGTGCGCCCCTGTCGCATTCCATATCGTATTTGAATATGCATTAAATTCACCCACCGAATACCGATTATTTGTCAGTTGTGTGTTGGGTTATTGCATTTGGCATGGTTCGCGTGGGACGCTAATTAGAAGTCTGGAATTTTCGGCATGCCATTTCCGATTTGACAGCAAACGTGCTGTGTGCTTTGGCAACTTGTTGCAATACGCATGGCAGAATGCCACTCCAACTCTTGCTCTCTTTATCAGACTCAATCTGGTTTCTCTTTCTCTCTCTGTATATCTCTGTTGTAATGTTTAGTGCCGCACGCCATCTGTAGAATTTCACCCAGCAGCAACTTTGCATCAAACCAATTTTCGATTTATTATTTAATAATTTTCCACATAGTCCAATGTTTACGATACTCGTACGTGCTGCTCGCTAGTAGCGTGCAATGCAAAAATCATTATTAAACATTAATGAGGCATAGAAAAACTTAATGGTTTTACCAAATATTTGACCACATACGTAGTTGTTATTATTTTTTTGATATTCCAATTCATTGTTCGTTTGCCCCGTTGAAATGTTTCGAGTTCTTGGCGAGATGACGTAATTTGTGTAGAATAGAATAACAACGCACAATATGCCATGACTTTGTTGCCCTTTGGCCCGCATTTATTATGATGCGAACTCTTCTCTACCGGCGGAAACTTGTTCAGTGTAATAATTCACAGAACTAACGAATTATGAAACCGGCGAGCTGTGAGATTAAAATATGTATGTATGTACGTATAATTTCATTTTAATGATAACCGACTTGGTTACCGAGAACAATTTTTACCCAGACGTCGTCAATGGTTTTTTTCAAATTTGTTTTGAGCTGAGTGGTGGTAGAGATTTAGTTTGAATACCATTCGGCTCTATTTAGTAAATGAAAAGTCACAATCGGATTTTGTATTTGTAAGAAAGCAAAATAAAAACATTATTCATGCATGAGTCGGGGATAACTATTAATTAAATAAGTATTAATTAATTTATTATTACTAAGTATTAATTATATTTTTACGATGTTTTGTTGGCTCTGCCTCATGGTTTACTTAGAACATTATTAGGAATGCTAGGGAACCAGTTAAAAATTTTGATGATTTTTAAAATAAGAATTGGATCTTTTTAAAGATTATTCATCTTAACAGTTAAATAGATTTAGTCCAAACTTGTGGCGCTTCACAGTGATTCAACTCCATACAGCCGCGGGAAAAAATTAAAAGGAGTGGTTCTTAAATTTGCAATTTTCGTAATTTTCCGAAATTTTTCAGATTTTGCATTTAACAACATTGCTAATTACAAAGAGTAACAGAAATTGTATGGGGACTAGCGCGTCTGACCGAATATTCGGTTTCGGCCCAAATACATAAATGCTTCGGTTTCAGTTTCGGCCGAAACCAAAACTCTTCAGAATATGGTTTACCTTTTATTGTGCAGCCGAGCAGATATATAGTGAAAGGAGGAGTAATTTAGATGCTTTTTTAGCATATATTAAATGATTTAGTTTTGAATATTAGCGAGTAAGGTACGAAAGGGTAATTTTTCATGTTTATGTTTCTAAAAAATTAATGAATTTTTTTTATTAATCAGTATTTATTTATTTATGTTAGGTTTGTTTGTTTGTTTGTTCTTTATTTACTAAAAAAAAAATGCGTTTGTTGAAAAAATTGCTTGATATTATTACGAATGCTAGTTCTAGTGGGCTAGTACGTATCACTGGATTGTGCAATTTGAAAATGAAACAACTTTAATTATTCCAACGCAGCCAATTAAAACAGTTTTACACTTTACTGTTCGTACACTTAAGTGTTTGCTTAGTTACTCCGTGTGGCAACTTCACTTGTCAAAACCAGACTGACTCGCTGCGCCGCATCCGGCTGCCTTTTATACCCGTCCGGCCATCGCGCAGATCGTTCTCGCACATTCCCGAGTGGACTAAAGGTTTCCCTGATGATCGCGACCATCGTTGCCAGCTTGGACTAAAAGTTATTATCGCGGCCGTCGTTGCCACATTGAATTATAGCACGGCGCGAAGCGGCAGGGTTGCTTTGCACAGCGACAGACTGTCTTATCGTTACAATATGTTGATTTTTATTTCAACTAGAAAGTTTCGGTTTCGGCCGAATATTAAAAAAGAAAAACGAAATTGCTAAATATTAAAATAAAACCGAAATTCGGTTTCGGCTGAATATTAAAAGAAACACTAATGAGAACCCTTTAGTGCAGTTTCTTCAATTTTTCATGCTGATTGCATACTTTCTGGAAAAAATAAATTATGTTTGTCGAAAAATAGGTGCTTAGACAACTTTAAAAACTAAATTATTATCTGAAATCAAATGATATTGGAGGACGTTTTTGCATTATTCGATAAAGTAAGAATGTTTCTTAAAGTACACAAAATCCCAGGAACATAGTCTCACATAATTTTTGGTTATTTTCCTCTAAATGTTGCCAATTTTCAGTTTATTTAATATTGAAAAATCTTTTAAATTAAGAGTCTAAAAGTCTAAAACCTCAGCTTTCGAAATTTGTATTTTCTGAAATCGAAATCGGATGACGTGTTTACATTATTCGACAAGGAAAAAATGCTTAATAAAATACACAAAAATCCAGGAATATACTTTCATATACTTTTTAGATATTTTCCTCCAAGTTTTGTAAATTTGCATATTTTTGAAAAATATTTTAAATTAAAAGTTAAAAATAAAATATTTTTAATTAAAAGCGAAAATGCACACATCATTTCTTAATCTATATTGAAAGTTTGAGCAACTTCCTGCTAATCATGTATTATTACGATTTTACCCCCCTTTCGACTAAAAAACTCAAACATATGTTTAATTTTTTTATAGTTTCTACTTTGAGTAGCTTTTGCACACCTACTAATTAGTTTTTTGCTCTGATTTTTTCGGGTTTTCTTAGTTCGAGTTCTACCTTAAAAATTCTACGTTCTACCTTGACATGACATCATCGTTAATTTCTGAGACAATTTTTTTAATTTTGTCTATGGAACGAATTACATTTCGCTTGCCAAAAAAATTAAAAATCTTTTAACACTAGAAAAACCATTGCGGTAATTTTAAAATTTTTTTATTTTTAAATATTTGTATTTTTTTATTATTTCTGTCACCTTTTGCTTTGATGACTTTTAGTATTTTTATAGAGTTCTACAATTAATTCTACAATTTAAGCCAAATTTAAACCAATTACAATTAGCCAACACCGATGTGAACTTTTCAAATTATCAGCGGATATAAAAATCTTTCTAGTGTCAACTAAGTAATAACTTACGAGAAAATGTCAGCAACATAAAAACACAGATGGTTGCTCAGATCTATTCAGAATGACTCAGTACAGCGTCATCGAATCGTTTGTTTACTGTGTTACACTAAATTGCCGGCAGAAATGGTGCCACGACAGTCACCCAGACTAGACGGCCATTTGGCGCATAAATTTGCTGGCGACCGACAGTTTGTTGGCAACTCAAGCAGGCTTAACTCAAGTGTGCAGCGGCCTATTGTCGCTGATTGGCTACAACAATGCCAAGTTTAACACACACGGCCAACGTTTGCTCAGCATGCAAATCAACCACGTCTGAGGCTTTTAACGACACAGCACCGCCAAACACACTGTGAGCGACGCAGACAGACATCTGAGCTAATGTCTTGCGTGCAGTTGTCTGTCAACGGCCGCATCAGTGCAACCCCCAACTAACGAAATAAGTAGCACTTTCCTGAGCTTAATTAAACGCTTGAATCGATAGTGTCGAGTGCGTGTTGGAGCTTTGACAGACTACGTGCGGCACCCAAGCCACGTGTGCGTTGTACAACCCTAAGAGCACATTTGGCATATGGTGCGGAATTCATACCTCACACTTACATACTATATACATGTATGTATGTAAATAATGTGTATGTGTAGGCAACTGTTTTGCCAAGTGCGATTATTTGTACGCATTCTAGCTTTTGTTATGTTTAGCCTTCTCTTTTGTTTACTGAAAAAGATGCTTTATGTGTGTGTGGAAAAATGTAAGCGTATTCTAGCCGACTGCTCGATTGGGGATCTACTCATTCGAATCGCCGCAGAATGTTTATACTCAAAGCTCAAAAGTGTTTGGAGATTTTCGCAGCCTTTTATGATTTCTAGCGTAACATTATTCATTTTTGCATTTTATCGCATTGACTTAATTACAATTTCAAGTGCTTTGTATACCGATTTTTTCTGAAAATTTTTAATAAAAAGAACAGAAAACATGGCAGCTAATATTTAGTATTTTTAAATATTTTTTCTATACAAAAAATTTGCAATATGTTGCCAATAAATCGAACAAAATTCTCTTAGTTAGTAAACAGATTTTGGAAAGAAATTTTCCATTTAATGAAAATTTGAAATTTTAAAATTTCCATATCAATAATGACCTTAGTCATCTATATTTTTTAGTTTTCATAGTCTACATTTTTTACTATCTTATTGAAAACTTTCTTACGCAAAGTACTTGTTTACTACTTATTATCTTTGACCTTCTACATTATGCATTATATTTATCTTTTAATGCCTGAAACACATTCTTTACATATGTTCAGTTATCTAAAGACCACGCCTTACCCACTTATGGACTCTGTTGATCTCTGAACTAAATGCGGTCCCAAAGCATGACATAAAGTCGCTGCTGAACTTTGCAAGGAACACATACATTCTCACCGTTCAGTTTTGCGTCGATCTGTAGCGCTAAGGAGGCCCAACTGGTACCTTTAGGGATACAACAGGGTCTATGTGTAACCTACTTGGCTAATTAGCTTATCTAACCTAAGTTTAAATGATTCTAGAGGGTCTCCCCAAGCAAGAAATTAAGTCGCTGTTGAACTTTGCTAGAAACAATCATATTCTAACGAGCTCTAACTGGATCCTACAGGTTCTCTGTGTGATCGACTTGGGATGTCAACTTAACATAAGAGTAAACTAACTTTAAATGATGCTAGAGGAGGTCCCCAAGCCTGACATCAAATTTCTGATGAATTTTTCTATAAACAACTACATTCTCATTGCTCACTTACATCGATCCACACCTCTAAGGAGCACTGACTGGATCCACAAGGTCTATATGTGACTGACTTGGCATGTCAGCTTACTTAAACTAAGTAAGCTCTTAGTGTTACCGAGTTTGCTAATCAACTTACCTAACCTAACTTTTAATGATACTAGAGGAGGTCCCCAAGCGTGGCATCAAGTTTCTGCTAATTTGTTCTAGAAGCAACTACATTCTCATCGCTCACTTACATCGATCCACAGCTCTAAGGAGCACTGACTGAATCCAACAAGGTCTATGTGTGACCGAATTGGCATGTCAGCTTACTTAACCTAACTTTTAATGATGCTCCTGGAGGTCCCCAAGCATGACAGCAAGTACCCAGCATCACTAATGAACTTTGCTAGAAACAACCACCGCCGATCAGTTTTACGTGGATCCGTAGCGATAAGGAACTCTCGCTGGTACCGACTTGACCAATCAGCTTACGTAACCTAACCTAACCTAACTTTTCAATGATGCCATAGCAATGATTTCAAACGATTTCAAGACAGGAAATTCTCACATTCTTAAACTTTTTTCATACTTACTAGCAAATTCAATGGCTTAGAATGTTTCTTATGAATGTTTTCACACCCAAAAATCCATGTAATACAAAATTTTTTGATTCTTAAGAGTTATATTTCTTATTTTCTAATAAATGTTTTCCCCAAAATATCAAATATTAGTCCTCATAAAATATTAATTCAACAACATTTTTCAAGCAAAAAACATCTTCTCAAAATGTTGACATATTAAAACACATGTTTGTAAAAATTTCAATGGTTTTAATGTCTCGAAAAATATGAGCTTCAAAAATACCATTGACATGGTTTATTTGTCTTATCCCATGTGTGACATTATTTGTGTTTACACACAATGACTACCGGTGTGAATTATTTTGTGTACACAGACTGTAGGTCATGATAAGTTCATGGGTAAGAAGAAGTACCCTACAGACAGCATGTTAGCTAAGGTTCCTTGCAAACATTCTTCATCTAAGTATTTAATATATCAAGTCCACTGGATTTGCAAGAATTTACGACCACTTTCTTACATTCATTTAGGATTATTTTCGAATTTATTGCTTCGAAAATATTTGATTCAATTTAAAATTATGTTCACCTTACACAATCTATGATATGTGTAGCTACTTTCTGGCTATTGTTTTAAAACCAAATCGAATTTTTGTACTCTTTGCTCATATGTCGAATTTCTTGAATATTTCCGTATGCACACTTATACACACACACACACATATACATATTCCAAGTTACAATACATACATACATTCTCGTGCATGATGCAAACCTGACCCAGTTCTGTAGACGGTCTGTGCTGCAATATTAAATTCAAATTGTGTAACATAAAATGGACGAAAGAATTTTCATTTAATTTTTCTGCATTTTTTCAAATTGGTCAGAGGCAACTCCAGCGTTTAGACATGTGTACCTGCATATGTGTGCATATGTAAAAGGGGGCAAAAAGTACCATCTAAAAAATATAATAATAACTGACCTGGCAGCATTCTTTACAATTCAGTAATTCCTCGTTCCGTTGGGTGTGCAGCTGCTCATGATTCCGAAACCGTTGAGGCAGGTAGACAGGTATGAGTACGATTTGACTATGAACCCACCGCATTCTCTACGATGTCTTTTGCCACAAATAACATAGATACGGCAACAATGTTCCGGCTTGCACATAACTTTTAGGGGTGACTCTCTCTTTTAGTCCTGCAAGGCGATTAGATGCAACTGGCAAAGCATAATGTTGTAGAAACAAAAACAACGAGAATGTCGTGGCCCGCAGCCAACACACAGACGCCATGCATTGCATTGACGCTGCGGTACATATGTCAATACGGGTCTGACTGGCCGGCGAGCCGGCTGATTGTTGCGCGCTTAAGGGGGGAGTACACTTTGAACGTCCAAAAAGTAAGGCATTTTCGTTAATTTTTTTAAGCAATAAAACACTCAGGGAGGGCAAATATGTTATAACCCATTTATTACTCATCCTTCGAACTACAATTTGTATTTTTTTGAACTCGATTGGCGTCCCCCCGTGGCCGGTGCACCAGGTCGCGCGGGCGTCCTCGCGCGGAAGTCGGAAAACGGCGTGAGAAAATACTCCTTCCCATGTGATCCTGGAACATAAATCGAACAAAATCCTGATAAGTAATGAAATTCGGGTTAGAAATACGTATTCCGATTTTTTTTAAATTAATTGTTTTCAAAAGTTGTGGCCTTAGGAAAAAAAAGTCCATTTTTTAACCCTAAAAATGCTAACAAAATCGTGGATTAAAAATCCATTTTTGACAAAATCGAAAATGTGGATACGTATTTCTAAGCAGAATTTAATTCTAAACAAGAAAACCTAGGCGATATCCAAATTTAATAATAACTGGTTAGAGTTATTTCCCACGCCAGTTTGAAAAGCCCCGTTTCGAGATAAACGCGTTTAAAGATAAAATGCTCTCTCAGCGCGCCGGTACATGTTTTAGGAAATCGCTTCGTAAAGCGGTAAGGAATATTCTGGCGGACTTGGAGTCTTTTCTAAATTAAAGTATACATCCCAAGGAACATTTTAAGCCAAAAAAAAAAAAATACATTTTTTTGAAAAATCAAAGTGTACTCCCCCCTTAAGCGAATGTGCATTAGACGTTGTGAGAAATTTCTATCAGTCCACCGAACGAATGTGAGCGCTTGGCAAATGCACGCTTCGCCGGTTACGACACCCATAAATTTTATTTTGTAAATACGCAAACAGACGTGGTCAACATTTTATGGAACCCTGTATTATACGATTTTTTTTAATGGTAGTAAAATGTTTCAAATTCTTAAATTTTTTCTAATTTCTTTAAAATCGTACGTCATTTTAAATTTAAAGTTGTAGCTTCATTAAGTTTTAGTTTGTTTTCTTTAAACATTTCAATTTGTTAATATCCAAATTGCTTTGGTTTTGTTTTCTCTAAACATTAAAATTTCTTGATACCCAAATTACTTTTATTTTAACCATTGCCATGTAACGTGGTTTTTCGCAACTCTTCTGTGTGACGTTACCTGTGTTCAGCTCTTAAAAAAGAACGTAAATGTGCTAAAAAAATTTGAAAAATTTCACAATATTTTATTGACGATTCTATTTTAAGGATCAATCGCTACATTACCGATTTTTTTTTAATTTTTTTAAACAATATAACAGCTTAAAAAACTAAAGCTACCAGGTATAGTTAGTTTCGGCAGGGAACAAGTGACCCGACGTTAGATGTTAAGGGTTAATAAATTACTTTTGAGTAAATTTTAACGCCGGAACCAATAAAGCTATAATTATTATTGATAAGGAAAGTGCACTGTGATCCAGAAGATCTATTGCGCCCCTTCATGGACTTGAAGTATATCTGTAAACTCAATCTCCAACATACATTTAAGTAGTGCTCTAAAAACTCTTGATTCCCAATTGACATCTGTTACTAAATAGTCTCCAAGTTCTTGTTCCGACTGATCATAAGTGCTGGAGATTCTTCTAGTATGTGTGTTGCACCCTCGTTTCCTTGAAAACTTGCACTATTCCTATGTATTAATTCCTAGTTTCCTAGTTCAGTCAAAGTACCTGGGATTCGTGGGATTATTCTTCTTTAAATTCATACAATCCTGGAATCGTTTTCTATTGTAAGATCGAATAAGCGCTTTGGAATTTTCTTACTCTGGTTGTATAGTAAAGAACCCTGATACTTACCTCATCCTTTCTAGTTCAAATAAAGTAAGTTCCCTTGCCAAGTCAAAAACCAATGATGTTGTTTATTTGTTGTTTATGTTAAGCTCAACCAGAAATTGTTATTCCCGGTATTTACTTAATGATACAAAATGTAAGTTACTTGTTAGTTTATATATAAATTTCTTTTAAAAACTAGTTGCAGTATTAATTGAAGAATCAAAAAAAAAAAACAAAAAAGAAATACCAATGTGTCCCGGACGAAGCCGGTACTGGCATTCCAACATCAGTTTCCCCGGAATGCCAGCAACAGTTTGAAGAAAACCTAGTGTGATCATAATGTCTTAATTTGACTATCGAGCGGGGCGGAGGAGTTAATGCCCGTACAACTTTTGAGCCGAATACCATTCGAAACCATGTTTTGTACAGGAATTTATGTGTTTTTGGGAAGTTTGAACCTCCACCCCCCTATGTGCGCCACTAAGTCTATCGAAATCTTCCGGTTCCGGTAGTTTTGTGTCAGATTGAAGTATGAAACACCTTTCAATTGCGTAGATTTCCGCCTGAATGAAAATATTTAGATGTAGATTGCGATGACCCACAGTGATTCGACTCCATACAACGGCTGGGAAAAATAAGAAAAATTGGTCTTTTCTTAATAACAGTCTTCTGAATTGAAATTTTAATTTTTTTCTTAAATTCATTTAATTTGGCTATGGCTGAGGCCTAAAGTTGTAATTTTATTATTTTTTGGTAAGCTTTAGCAACATTTATAGTTATGCTTCTTAAAATACACAAAAATCTAGGAATATATTTTTACATACTTTTTAGTTATTTCCTTTAAGTTTTGCCAAATTTCAGGTTCTAATTTTGAAAAATATTTTCGATTAGAAGTGAAATCTTAGCTTTGCAAATAGTGAAAAAACATTAATTGTGACTTATAGTGAAATTTTGCATCTAACATTTTTTCCATACACACTTACCGTGAAAAATCAAATTTGTAGGAGATTTTAGTACCAATTTCGATTAAGTACGAAGTAAACACTTAAACACATTTTCAGTTTTGGCTTAATTCTGACGTTGAAGTAAATTTCTGAGCTTTGATGTTTTCAGAGACCTATAGTAGAATGTTATGGCGAATATTTTCGTGGTACATTTTGTCCTTAAAAGGTCCTGTTTTACAGGACATTTTTAGCATTTCAGAAAAAAAAGGGTCCAATTGACCCATACAAATAGGAGCTACAGGGTTAAAATGCTTCACAAAAATGTTCTTCGTAGTATTTTACATCAAATTGCTGAACACATCATGTACCTAAAATATGAGGTTACATGGTTTTCATATGCCAATTCACCATAAGAATATGCAAAAAGAGGAGAACCCCTTACTCCCCCTAAAAAAAAAATTCAGACGTAAATTTTCAAAACGCCGATACATGTATATTTTTTTTTGGCCTCCTCTACCAGAATTCGTTGTCAGAACCTTGTTATTTGAAAAAAATTAGATTTTGTTGTGCAGTGTAATGTGCAGTCTTTCTAGGTATGGAAAACTTGCGGTTTATTTGTTAACCATATATTTTTACGGTTTTTACTCAATAGACTAAAAACCAAAAACCAAATGCTTCATTTCTTTGCAAAAAAGCTTCTTACTTTAAGCAGCTTTTGTAACCACACTAATTAATTTTTTGCACAAATTTTTTTAAAATTTTCTTAGTTGAAGTTTACCTTTAAAATGACATCGAAATAATTCTGAGTGCATAATATTTTTGAATTTTGTCAATGAAACGAATCATTCCCAGCTAAATAAATGAATCACGGCAATTTTTTCTATTCGAAATAATTTATGGTAGCCATGCATTTATTTGTTAGCCACCACTGTATATCAAAATACTTTAGCTTTGCATAAAAATAGAAAATCCCACCCAAACAAATTTTTTGATATTTTCTGTGCTATAAAATCTTGAGGAAATTCTCATCTATTGTCCTGTGCTAATAAATGAATATATTGAAACCAATGGCTACAACCGCATTCGATTCATATTCTCACGTATATATGTATGTAAGTAGTAGCAGTGGCAGACATCGAAGCGCATTGACTTTGCTGCGGAAATAGCACATGGCCGTCTGACGTATCGACTTCAGCTACTTAGGCGGCGAAAATTGAGCGACGCGTCGGCTGCAATGTGAATCGAACGCGTCGTGGCGCTTCCCCACTCTGCGCGACACGTAATACAGTGCAGCGATTTGATGAGCAAATATTTAATGAAGCTACAACAATGATGACTAAATAATCCACGACATTGCTCAACTACGAATAACGACACAACGCCGTCGTATTCGTGAGCGCACACGCTTCTGCCGAGCGTGTGGACTGACCGCTTTGGTGCCGGCTTGTTGCGATATGCGAATTTCTTGCTTTGGTTTTACGCTTCGAATAGTTTTGACATTGCGTGGGCATCACTTTGGCAAACGCGCTAAGGTTTTTGCTTTTTTATTTTTGTTTTTAAATTGCCACGGCAAAGTATGCCAATTAATGAGGAGCCAAATTGTCAACGAAAATGTGGAATAGCAGCGTTGAATAATTTTAAATATTTTTGTATAGCTTTTTATGATTTTTTAAATTTATTAATTTTTTTATTATTTTTTTATTATTTTTTCTTGATTGCAATGATTAAGTTTACTTGCATGGCTTCATCTGGTCATCAGACTTAAGTCTACGTATTCTTGTAGGAATTTGTTGATTGCATGTTTACATTCATACACACACACACACACACACATTATCATAAACATGGGATGATTTGTCGTTTTGCTGCCGACTGTCTCTGTGCAAATATAAAATTTCAACTGCACAGCATCCAACAAAGTGCTGTGAGAACTTTGTGTTAACGTTTAGAAGACAAACAGCACAACAAGTCATACGGAAAGCATAAAAGTTGTCAACAGTATTTGTTGCAGAACGGTGCAATGCCATCCAGCTGCATTTAAAAAAATGGATTATATTGTTCCCTCAGGCAGGGTCGTAGCCGGGGGTGGGGGGAGGGATGGCCTATAATTACACAGGGCAACAACTTTTGGTCGGCTTTTCTGGGTTTGCCATCAGTTCTAGGATAATTAGGTACCGCTGATTTCGAATCCGCAAACCGTTTTTAAAACTTAGTTTCCGTTTTCGCTAAAAATGGGCGTGTCACTTTTTCGGATTTTCCCTGCCTTTCTTCATGTTTGGGATTGTAATTTCTAAACCAATAAACCGGTTGACATGATTTTCTTTTTGTGACATTAACAACACCTCACGACTTTTTTTCCAAAGTATTTTATTTGTATAAGTTTTAAAAATCCGCGGCAATTGGACCTCAAAGTTGGAAAATATGGAATTTCATGGCGTTTTCTTTGATATCGAAAAACATGCACATTTTTCGTAAACCAATTACACTGCACAACAAAAAAAAAATAACAAAGTTCTGAAAACGAATTCTGGTAGAGGGGACCAAAAAAAAATATACGTGTATCGGCGTTTTGAAAGTTTACGTCTGAATTTTTTTTAGGGGGGTCAAAGTTTCCCCCTTTTTGCTCATTCTTATTGTGATTCGGCATACGAGAACCATGTAACCTCACATTTTGGGCATGTGATGTGTTCAGCAATTTGATGTAAAATACTACGAAGAACATTTTTGTGGAGCATTTTAACCCTGCAGCTCCTATTTGTATGGGTCAATTTGACGCTTTTTTTCTAAAATGCCAAAAATGTCCTGTAAAACAGGACTTTTCAAGCACAAAATGTACCACCAAAATATTTGCCATAAAATTCTAGTATAGGTCTCTGAATACATTAAAGCTCAGAAATTAACTTTAACGCCAAAATTGAATATGCCAAAACTGAAAATGTGTTTAAATGTTTATTTCATACTTAATCAAAATTGGTACTAAAATCTCCTACAAAACTTGCACCTGGAATAGCAGATGGAAGAGCAACCAATGTCCCAAAAAACAATGGAAGCCGAGAGCTGCAGGGACATTAGGCGAGCATAATACTTTCCATCCGAATCCATCCAAATTAGTGTTTTACAGGACATTTTTGGCATTTTAGAAAAGAAGGGTCAAATTGACCCATACAAATAGGAGTTACAGGGTTAAAATGCTCCACAAAAATGTTCTTCGTAGTATTTTACATCAAATTGCTGAACACATCACATACCCAAAATGTGAGGTTACATGGTTTTCGTATGCTGAATCACCATAACAATGAGCAAAAAGGGGGAAACTTTGATCCCTCCTAAAAAAAAATTCAGACGTAAACTTTCAAAACGCCGATACACGTATATTTTTTTTTGGTCCCCTTTACCAGAATCCGTTGTCAGAACCTTGTTATTTTAAAAAAAGTTTGATTTTGTTGTGCAGTGTTATCGAGTTAGGTGTAACACGAAAGCGGAAACATCAAATAATACAACACAGCCAAATTATTTGGTGTGATTCCCACTCTCGTCGAAATAATAGGAAAAATGTGTGGTACATTTGACCGACCAAAAGTCGAAATTTGTTGCCCTGTGTAATTAGTTCACTATATCCAGACACGACTGTATTGGCTCTTTGTTCGATGTTAATTTTTATACCGATGACAACATACTTTCACATTAGAAAATAACTTTGCTTCCAGTGAACAAAATTTCATAAAATTTTTTTTTTTAAATTGGCAAAAAAACACAACGAAATGCTTTGTTTAAAAAGTGTAGTTTATTTTCAGAAGCACGTAATACAAAATTGGCCAACACATTTTTTTTAAACCGCCCCCGTCCACCTAACCAAGTTCTGACTACGCTCCAGAGTTGTTGATTTGAAACTTTTAGCTTCAATATTCAATTAAATTCGTTGTATAATCGTTTTTCAATTTCGACTTGAAACTTTTTGAACAGAAATGCCAATAATCGAAAAATTTTTATAAGATCAAAGTGTCAAGTGTAGAGTAAATGTAAAATATTAATTAACGTTAAGTTAGTTTAAAGGCATTTTGCCATATATTTCAATAATTATTAAAATTTTATCTAAATATGCCAAAAATGTGTTAATCTTTATGGGTTCACAGTGTGTAAATTGTTCATTTTCCGGCATAGTTATTAAAAGAAATAATTAACGTTATTATAGTTAAAAATATTAACTAACGTTAAGTTATTTTTTCCTGTTTTAAACCAATTATTCAGATCTTTGCAATTAACAGTTACTTAAGTTACACAGGCACCAGCTGTAAGTGTGCATTTTTCGCGATAAAGTTGAAATTTAAAAGTTTTGTACATTAACCGTCGTCATTCAATAATACCGCCACACTTTAGTCCCTACGGCCTCAAAATATTTGTTCACCTTTTTTCTGCTGTGTTGTATTTTTCGTGGGCTTGTTGTGGCTACTATTTTTAGACACATTGACAAAGTATTTGTTTAGTATAGTACACAACTGTTATTGTTGTTGTTGTTGTTAGCGTAGGGTACGAAAAGTGACGCGAATTTATATTATGTACCCAATAATCGACTGCGAGTGCAGTAGCACAAAAAGTTAGCAACGTAAGTGATTTAGTACAAAATCCATGACCAACGCACACAAGCAAAACCAACCAAAAGGTAACAGACGTAACATGGGCCAAGCTTTATTTTGCCCTCAAGTAATTTGCATAGTTTAACAGTAAATAAAATAAATTTCAGTTTGCGCCAAACTTTTGCACTGCTTGATATCGAAACGTGCTACCTTTCTCTTTCACTCGTTCGCCACAAACAAACATCTGTTTGTCTGTGGAGCAACTTTGAAGCACGACACAGTTGATTGGTATTTAAATGTTTACACTGCACGCCACATGGGGACAAGTGACGCGACCTCGCAGTGCAGCGGCGGTAATCATCGACATTAATTGTTATTTTTACAAGTCACTTCGAGAATGTGGTTTAACATTTGCTCCAATTGCCCTCAACCGAGGCGAAACGTCACCAATAGAAGCCAACTCTGGTCAACTCTGGTGTTAGAGGTCATTAAACTCTCCTGATCCACTCAGACCGAGTGAGAGTTGTTTTCTAGACATTGTGCACTGTGAAGTTGTTTTATTGTGGTCATTTGTTGCTCTATCAACTTTATACACTTGACATATTGTTAATTTGTCCAATGACAGTAACGAAACGAACTCGATTTACGAGTTTGGTGGGGTCACATTTGAACAATGCCTCAAACTTTGCTGCCCACATGGCGATAAGTAGACGAAATTCAGCATGGAAATTTGTTTTTAAGCTGAAGCAAAGACATCATCCGGTTATGCAATTACAATTTCTTACACAAAGCAAACTTTTGCTATGTCTTTTCGTAGTGAAATTCGGTACAGGAAGCATGCTTTGTGGGCTGTAATTAATTTAATTACACACTGCGATTAAGTGTATTAAATTCCGTGACGAACTCTGGAAACAATTTTTGTCGAATATTTTTGCAACAGAATTTTGTTTGAATTTTTTAGAAAACATATTCTATTGCAATATATTCATATTACATATTCATATTACAAAAAGTGTTGGGCATTTCTCAATGGTATTTCCGAATCTGACTACTCTATGATACTACAGCTTAACCCTTTCGGAACGTAGTAAGAAAACCAAAATACTCTTGGTAGAACTCTTTCCAGGCAATAAAAGTTGGGCTAGAAAATTAAGTTACATACTCCCAATCCAGAAATTATTCTTTTATCTGAGGACATATAATTTAATTAAATAGTTTGCGTGTGTCAAAAGATTTGAATAACTGTTTCAAGGGATACTTAAAACCTCACGAAAGGATTAAGAGAAGAATTCAGGTTTATTCGATGTAAACCAAGCAGTGTCACACACAGGATTTTATTTAGGAGGGGTAGAGGGGATTGGTTGATTGGTTGGTTTAAGTGGCTAACTTACAGTAGTCCCCTTTTATTCTTCTTCTTTTTCTTCTTCTTGACTGGTATGACAGCCCGATTACGAGACTAAAGGCTTGATTACACGTAACGAGTAGAGTGAGAAGACAGCAACTCGAACGAGTACTCGTTTCGTCTAAACAGTAAGGCGAGTTGCTGATTGAGTCAGTGACCGATGAAAGTGGCGGGAGAGTCACTAGAATCACATTTTGTTTGCTAGGCCGAGCAGTACTTTGCCGTTATATTTTTCTCTTTTTCGCAGCGATTCGCGGAATCGCTCGTCACATGCGGAATGCGTCACACACCACTTTTCGCTCGGTTGGATTAATTGGTTGGCATTGTAAACCGAACTGACTCGCCACGTGTCAAAATACGTTTGAACAACTCGTCGCTTTTGCTCGCTATCCCAATTCTTTCGGCCTAGTACCATTTTGATGTCTCGTCACTCGACTCGTTACGTGCAATCAAGCCTTAGGGCCCAGCTACCCGCAACCAACCGTGTTGTGCGTGCGAATGTTTTTACAAGGTTGGAAGGGACCTACAGTTTCATGCCGATTCCGAACGTCGAGTTGGGAACTTTTTCATAGGCAATTTTACTCTCAGACGTTTGCCATTTCCTGCTGAGAGAACAGCCGCCGAAAAAAAAATTGTTGTTTTTTTCGGTGTTAACGCAACGGAGTATTAAACTCGCGGAGTCTTGACTCGCGGCCGAACGCACTAGCCAGCTGAGCTACGGTGGCTGAGTAGACCCCCTGCAAGTCACAATTAGCGCATAGACGCCGTTTTGATACCACATGCTCACCAAAACTAAACCTGGTTTGTAGTATGACTAAATCCACCCGGTAGCATTTAGGTATCCAAGAAGGTTCCCCAGACTTACTGTCGAGCAATCGGTCGAACAAGTAAGGAAGTGTTTTCCCAGAGACTTAAATCTTGCCCTTGCCAAAGCTGGGCACAGGAGGATGACAGAGGAAGTGATTAGGTGTTTCATTCTCCTCTAAATTTCCACAGCTCCTACAGTGGATATTGAAGGGGATGCTTAGCCTCTCCGCATGTGGACCTATGGTCCAATGGCCTGTGATGATCGCCGTAAGCCTAGCGACGTCCGTGCGAGATCCGTGTATAAGCTCGCGGGATCTCCGCTCATTGTAGGAAGGTCACATCGCGTCCATCGTCAGCGACTTCCACCTCCGATTGGCAAGACTGAGGCAGTGCAGATAGCAGCCCCTCTTGACAACTTCCAAAGGCGTCGGAACCGGGACACCCAGCAATGCGTCAAGCGAGGCACCTGAGCGTGCCAATTCGTCCGCCCTCTCATTCCCTTCAATGTTCCTATGGGAAGGAACCCAGATTAGCGCGCTCAGCGCAATCTTACGCTCCTTGACCAGCCTTGACTGGACCATGGTAGATTTTAGGGACTTTATTGCTGCCTAACTGTGAACGAGTATTGCAACCTTGCACCTATCGGTGATGTGTCTCTCTACTAGCCGGTAGGCTTCCCTGATCGCCAACACTTCTGCCTGAAAAAGTGTGGCATCATCAGGTAGACGTATGCCTTCATTAATCCCCACGTGCTGTGAGTATACCCCCGCACCCACCCCGCACGCCATTTTGGATCCATTTTTGTAAAAATACATAATAAAATAGCATTTGAAGAATATTCTTTGAAATTTTCATTAATGATGTTCTGATTGTTGGCAATTTTTATATATGTGTATATTTATAAATATTTTCAATATTTTTCATTAATAATTATGAAGAAATGAGGCAGACCGAAGACAGTGAATCATCCAAGATGAGTAAAACAACAGTCTCATTGTGGTGAACCTCATAACTCATCGCTAGATTATCGGTCATTAAAAAAACCAACTGGATCTCGTTAGTTTAGAAATTTTTGCAAATAACTTTGTTGACAATTTTTTTATATTTAATTTTTAATTTTCTAACAACACTTAGAAATCAAAAATCTATGTGTCATCAAAAAATTTGGAAATTTTGATATTTTAAAAAAACTTAAAATCGGAAAAACAAAAAAGTATTACCTCGTAATTTATATCAAGGAAAAGTCTGTAAAACTTTAAAAGGATAGGTGCCGCAGATTTTGAGTTAGAGAGTTTACCGACTCTGAAAAAGCTAAGTGCGTGAAAATGCATTTGAATGACCGCTACCGCTTAAAACCGGTGAGACGAAGACTTCAGAACTCCATGCATATCTTTGCTAGTTTTATACCAATCGACTTCAAACTTTCCTATAATAATCTCAATAGTCTCGAAACAAAAATACTTTACTCCCTCCCTCAGGTATCTAACTCTCTTTAAGGACCCAACATTTGTGGCCACTTTGCGCTATGCACGCAAAGTATTTTACCCGCTTAAGTACTTCACCTGCTAAAGTTCCACAAAAGAGATTCCTTAGATATGTAGGTGTTTGTTTTCTTAAGCACCTGAAGACGTTTGTATTTATAAATGTTTGTTTTCTTAGTCGTCTTAGTCTTTCACTGATAGATATTTTAGAGTGATGAGTACTAAGCCGGCAAAGCTTTACAGACCAACGAAATGACCCCACTTCTATCCATTGATAGCCACGAAACCCTCTAACGGATACCTTTTCCTCTTAATTATTACTAAACCTAACATCCAATCCATCCTCAAACCACATCCAATCCAATTCTTCAACCCTTATCACAACTCAGAACTGAAAATTAAGCCGTAGTGGCTCCTAAAACCTTTTTGTTAATATAATTCCGTACCTATCGCAACAAACTGAGATTTCATAGTGAATTCTGTGCATTGTAGTATTTATATTCTATACATATATAGTATTCATATATATATTTATTTATAGTCTTTAGTTGAAAGTTAATAAAAACGTTCTAAATAAGAAATCGTTTTATTTAAAACAAGAGAATCAAAGAGTTGTTCGATAACTTGCTAACAAGAAGCTTCTGTCAAAGAATAATTTCTTTCTAAAGCTTTCTAAGGCGAATATTTTGTTGTAGATA
This sequence comes from Melieria omissa, assembly GCA_963971225.1. Lineage (NCBI taxonomy): Eukaryota > Metazoa > Arthropoda > Insecta > Diptera > Ulidiidae > Melieria > Melieria omissa. Next base: position 131,827,365 of record OZ020267.1, on the reverse strand, counting down.
CTACCACAGAACAAACAATATACAGAATGCGCATCTGGTGTAAAGAAAATTTTCTTTGCGGGTTCCAGCGGTAGGACCCGTTTGTAGATGCGGGGGAAGCAGTAAAAGGGACGAGAACGCACAGAGCGCGAGAGCGTAAGCTGAGAAGCTGCGACCGCGCACCACACACTGTGGTTGTTGTTGTTGGGCAATAATACGATGTGCCGCTTGCATGTTGGTGGTGGCTCGTGATCGCTCTCCGCTTGCTTTTTTACAAACAAGAACAAGAAGTGGACGACAGGCAGTTTTCATAGAAAAATTGATTGAGCGATCGCCAAGGCACATAAGGTGGTAGCACTACGGGAAAAACCAAAATTCAATGGATTTTATAAGTTCTTTTGGTCTGCTTGTAAAATAGAAGTTGTAAAAAGTACAAATGGCTACAATGAAAATAAATATATGTGTTAAATATTGAAACAACCAAGACGCATTAAGAAAGTGATAATAAGTGGAAAACTATTGCTACAATGTTGTGATAATTATCAAAGAAAAAAGTTTAATCAGTTCTGGTGCTGCAACTACCTATTGAATTTGTCTTGGCGATCGATTTGCCAAATCAACCACAATTTCAATGTGCACGAGCAAAGCCAAGCTGGCTTGCTGCGGAAAGCAACAACATTACGTGTTGTTGTCGAAATGAGAATAAAGCCCAAAACCATCCAATCTATGCGTATACAATACATCAATTCGCGCTTACTCTCTCGGTTCCCTTTACATTTTCCTCACCTTTGTTGCTTCCCGCCCGCGTCTGAAATGCAATCGCAAAATTATTTCAGATGCGCCTTCTGTATACAGTTTATTCTGTGATACTACTTTACTGTATTATTTTCCATTGAGGAATTTCTTGTCCATTGTTTTTGGATCTACAATAAAAATATAATTGAAATACGAGTAATTACGATTACCTCATTCTGTGTGTATTATTTCTTTAAAAAATCGTTTACTGCCTGTTGTTATTGAAATCAAATGTTTCATTTTTTCACAGCGCTGGCAGCTCTAACAATAACACTTACATAGCCATATACAATACTCGTAGATATCGTTGACATTCAGCCCGTTAATGATGCTCCCACATAAACGTGTCTGCAACCATTTTCAAGCGTAATTGGGGCGTGTCAATCATTTCCACTGCATAATAAATGTTCACATTATTTCATTTATTTATTTATTTCATGTTGCACAGATTTACATTTACAACAGTTTTAAACTGTTTTGAACATATTTTAAATATTTATTACACACCAAGGCGCCAACTGAGCTGTTGCACATTTACTTTACTTACATATAAATTGCACATAAATTCATATACGTATATTTTGTGTGGGTGTGTGTGGTCTTGAATCCAAACAAATTTTGCACAAATTATTCAAATGCAAAGCAAATTTCACATGGGAAATTAACTGAAAACTATTCTCTGCTAGCAGTCGTTGTTTTTGCTTTTGTTGTTTGTAAACAAAATGCAATTTTTGTGTTTCCCGCTTCTGCCGTTTGGCTACTAAAGACTGCATTATTGTGGCGCGTGGGGAAAATTAAAATTGCCAACAATTGTTGCAGTAAAAATGCCCTTTTTTCAATTGAAATTTATTTCGGTAATAGTGAAAACTAGCAGTTCGAATTTAAGTGACAAGGTGCGGACGGTGTAATTACACTGCACAACAAAATCAAATTTTTTTTAATTGAGGAGGTATAAAGGCAATAGTACTCATTATTTTATAGCTGATGTATGCTGGACATTATTTGATAACGGTGTGGAATTGCCAAGGGCAAACGAAAAATATAATGAATACCTTAAATACCCATAATTGTTCTCATTTTTCTATATATATATATATATATCTAGAGTTTTCTTTTGTACGGTGATTTTATAGATAAATTTAGCGTTCAAAATTTTTCCCATGCACACTAACCCTCAAAAATCAAGTTTTGTAGGAGATTTTAGTACTAATTTTAATTAAGTACTAAACACATTTTCAGTTTTGGCTTAATTTTAGCGTTAAAGTTAATATCTGAGCTTTGATGTATTCAGAGACCTATAGTAGAATTTTATGGCGAATATTTTGGTGTTACATTTTGTCCTTGAAAAGTCCTGTTATACAGGACATTTTTGGCATTTTAGAAAAAAAGGGTCAAATTGACCCATACAAATAGGAGCTACAGGGTTAAAATGCTCCACAAAAATGTTCCTCATAGTGTTTTACACATAATTGCTGAACACATCATATACATAAAATGTGGTGTTACATGGTTTTCGTATGCCTACTCACCATAAGAATGAGCAAAAAGGGGAAAACTTTGACCCGCCTTAAAAAAAATTCAGACGTAAACTTTCAAAACGCCGATACACGTATATGTTTTTTTGGTCCCCTCTACTAGAATCCGTGGTCAGAACCTTGTTAATTTTTTTTGTGTTGTGCAGTGTTATTGCACTTTCTAGCGGTTTTATCGATATTGCTGTGTTTCCACTTTAAGGGTTAACATCATTCTAGGATTTAGAAAGAATTGTTTTGTTTGTTTAAATAATACTTTCGGGTCATAAAACAAAATTTTACCAGGATCAATTCGTGATCTTTTTCACATGCATTTTTCTCGAAAGCACTTTCTGAAAACTATTTTCATTTTGTCCAAAAATCTGTTTTCAAAACTGCATTTATAGAAATTTTGACTTAGAGGAGAACTCCTACGTTGTATCAAAGCCCGTAGAACATCTCTATGTATATAAAAATTAATGTCTCACTGTTTGTTTGTTTGTCTTTTTGTCTGTTGGTCACACCACAGTAAAACTTAAGAACCAAAAGGCCAATTGAGTTGATTCTTTCACGGAATGTTTGTCTTGACTAAATCTCGGTAAACCACATACTGCGAATACGCCTGGACAGGTGGGAGTGGCACCTCCCATACAACCTAAATTTTTAATCTGAAATATCTTCGGAGCTATACCTCTGGCAGCATTGAAATTTGGCATTGGGCCACTTTTAGGTGTGTGGTTTCACTGGGAGCCAAATGTTTTGAATAACTTTGGAACTACAGATCATACATCAATTATATTTGGCACAAACTTATGAAATTTTGTTGTGTCCTTCGACAGGACACTTATTCATTACCGCCAAGTCTAAATCGCTCAATCTATAAACATGAAATTTGAACTGTAGATACTGTTACGAAAATGACGTATTTGGATTGTGCTTGAAAATAACACCACTTCAATTACTCAGCGCAAAACGCATTCCAATACCAGCAATCACTTTATTTACAAATTTACACTGGTTTGTCTTTACACTACTACTATTGCAGGTTTCCCCTTTGCTTGCTGGAATCAGACTCGACTTTCTGCGCTGCACACTGCTGATCTTTATACTTGTTTTCTTATCGCGCCGATTTTTGAGTTGGACTTTCTACCGCGATTGTTCTAGCATAGCCCATCACCTTCGCGAACCATCCTTGCCATATCGGAATTATAGCCAAACGGCCGTACTCCAAAGTGCATGCCTAAAAGTATGCTTGGAAAAGCATTAATGCATAGCACATCACAAAGTGCCTCAGCGTTACAATACATTTTACAAAATTTACCTCCGCTAGGACGGGATGTTTTTTTTAATTATTAGGGTAAACATGGGTTGAAATGTTGTATGAAGAAACTTGATATATTGGGTCCATTGACTTCGAACTTGCGTGCAAAGCCCCGGGGGTCCTGCTATCTGATAATAAAATTTGTTTGTTCTTTGAATCAGATACATTTTTTAAAAGAATTTCATCTACGCGTTTGGGATTTAAAAAATAAGGTGACTACAAGCGTGACGCTTTCGTTGTCAGTTAGATTAAAAACTAAAAACTTTGAAACAAATTTCCATACCCCAATTTGTGCTCAATATATTCTTAGAAAAGAAATTCTTACACTGTTTTGCAAAGTTGCAAAATAAATCTTCAAAGTATGCAATTTTTTAGAACGCTAGAATGATTTTACTCCTTAGTTAACTTAGAATTGAACTTAGAAATAAATAAATAAATAGACTCATAATTTGAAAATTGGATATTTTTGATGCAATAGATCAGTTGTGCAGACATTAGAGACTTCCACATTCCAAAGTGTATTTATTTCTCTGAATAATTAACACCTTAAAGAGTTGAAAATGAAACTCAATTTCTGTCCGTTCTCTCAGCAGCACATTAAAAAAACGAGCGTAAATATTTCAATAAAATCCATAAAAAGTTAATTTTAACGGTCAAAAATTCATTTCAAGCTAACTTGACATGCAACACACAATTGTTAGTACGATCCGACAAGCATTCTAAGCGCTTTCCTCGCACAGACTTCCAGCGAATTACTCCTAATGAAGTTTTTAACTAAAACTTTTGTTGGCCTACTAGCTCTGCTGATTTCTGTAAGTATCGATTAAACGATAATGCGTCAAGTTGTATTCATTCTGGAACATAAATTATTGCAATTTAGATTCCTAGCATGACTCCGGAATTCAACGTAAGTATGTCGTAGACCATAATGCGTACAACCTCAAAAATATATTAATTGAAAAATATTTCAATATAGTCCGAAGAATATGAAGTGAGTACGAGGAATGTCCAGTGGTAACACGACCAACTACAACCACAAAATACGCATTATTTCAATATAGAATCCAGACGAGGACACTGACGCCGTTCATCGATTCAATACTATTGTGAAGAAGTGCTCGAATCAGTCAGTCGAAGAATTAAAAAAGCGATTCGATGTGCCGTATCTCATTAAGCCGACAATGGAGGAAAAATGTTTCATTAAATGTTTTTTCGAATACGTTGGCTTAATGGAGGAAGCCGAAACCAGCTATGTCCAGGTGCTGAAATCGACTCTAGGCGAAGAGGCATATCAGCACTTTCGATTCGAATGTGGTGATTTCGGTGTGTATATGGATCAAGGTCCCTGTGAGGCTGTATGGCAGTATTTTCGATGCTATATACTAACTAAAAGAAGAGCCGATGCACCTAAAACCACCATTCCTCCTCGTACAATCCCTCCTCGTCGTAGTACCCACGATCCTCATGTTACTGAGAATATAGATGATGCGGTCCATGATGACAATTCTTCCCATAAGAGAAAGTTGAAACCTTAGACCGGGTTTCACTTTTAAATATCTGTATTTTCCTTAGTATTTCTATCAACTTTAAATATTTAAAATTTTTTTGTGTAAAATTGGCCAATTTTGATGTGTACTTTTCGAGATATCAGCAGATGCGATATGTAGTCTTTGTAGGTATGGAAAACTTGCGGTCTTTCTAGTGTTAATCATACAAACACAAAGTTGTTAAGTGAAATAAATTTGTTATGTATGTTCGATTTAATAGAAACTTGCATTGTTTCAAATCTATTTATGAGACATTTATAAGTCAAAAGAAATTAATAAAGTGTGGCTTTGTGGTTTAGAGTAAAAGAAAAAAGTTTGTAGAGTTATTTCTGTGGCCGTAAAGAATAACAGCCAAAGTCGAGTTAGGACAAAATTGAGTTATTACCACCATTGCATTCGTCGTATTCAAATGTACTACTATACAAAATTCTATGGCTTTTGCTCATAAAATGAATGTTTTACGCCCAAAAGTCTAAAATGTATCTAGTGTAATCTAAATCAAATTCAAAAATTAAAAGTGCTCTCCTGAAAACTTCATAAAATCGACTTTGGCTGTTATTCCTTACGGCCACAGATTTGATTTGGTGTTATATGAACTCATGACAAAATTGCGTTCATTTCTTTTTTAAGGCTATTAAGGACACCAACCAGTGTTGATCTTTTGTGCAAGCCTTGTTTTAACCCTTTCGCCATTTTGTTGCCATATGGTAACTTGCTCCTAGGTGAACATCTCAACCCTTTATGATTTCAACAATAAATTTTTTTGTTGATGCTTAAAATAATTTGAAGCTTAAGGAATAATACAAAATTAATAAACTGAATATTTAGGTATAAAAAAGATAATAATAAAAATTTTTTCAATATTAGATCTTTACATAGGAAAGGAAGAAGAAGCAGGAAAAATAAAAATTTTTTTTTTTTATTTTTACTTCAATTCAAATAAATTTTCTTAAAATAATGTTACGAAAATTACTTCTCTAAGTTCGTATCTGGATTATGCTTGAAAATGAAACCACTTCAATTACTCAACGCAAACCGCATTCCAAAACCAACAATAACTTTATTGCATGGTTCCCCTTTTCTGGCTCAAATAAGACTCGACCCTCTGCGCTGCACACTCCTGCCTTTTATACCTGTCTGGTTATCGAGCCGACTGTTCTAGCACATTCCAATTGGATCGAGCATTGTCCAATTGGAATGTGCCAGAGAATGTGCCATTCTCGCACAGCCCATTACCCTTGCGAACCATCCTTGCCATATCGGAATTATAGCAAGTTTGCCGTACTCTAAAGTGCGAGCCTAAAAGTATGCCCGTAAAAGCATTTATGCATAGCACAGCAACAGAGTGCCTCATCTTTACAATAATTTTAGTTGATGATGAAGACTTATTAGATTTTTAGTTATGCGTTACAAATTTTATGTTGAAGTAATTATTACAGCCACAACGATATGATTGCTGTCATATGACAACATTCTAAAAACAGGGTTCTATAACAAAAGTTAAAAAAATTTTATAAAATGCTTTTTTATATAATCACACAAAACACTAAATCGATATATTTCAAATTGTAACTTTTGGAGTAAAAACCTGTAGCGAGAGGGTTAACCGTCTAATAGGCTTTTATTAATTTAAGCACTCTTTGGGGTTCTAGGTTCCAGAACTTTTCAGGCACTAAAGTTGCCGCTCCTAGTTAAAAAAATATATTTCTGCCGATTGTAGGACAATCACAGAAGTGTGAACCTGTATGCAAGTTTCAGGTTCTTGATTTAATTTTCTGCAGATAGATTCCCATTTTATTGAGATGATCCCCAAGTGAACAGTGACCAATCAGGTATCTAGTGAGTATAAAGAGGTCCTACTTAAGCATGAGGAGCTTCCTGGGAACTCCTCTGTCTGAAGTTATGGATCATTTTGTTGGTCCATTCTTCGGCGGTCTAAACATTTTCTTAGTCATTTTTGTGTTTTTTTTGCTGCTCTCTCTAGTCCACAGTTCGGAGCCCATCAGTGGATGCATTGGACCTCTTTGGGCAAAACGATCGGCTGATTTTTGGCCTTCTTGATCCTCGAGTCCTCGAATCCAAAGTAACTTCATAGAGTACTGCTGCTTAGTTTCTGCTGCGAAGTAAAGATTAAATATGAAATCTTCTGAAATTACTGAATAAACTCAATTTTGTGTAGTGGGTAGCAAACCTGAGAGTTTGTTAACATTAGGTTAGATTCCCGAGACATTAAAGGAAGTGAAAAGCCAAATCAGCTAAAAGCCACGTTCACATTTTGACGCAACTCATTTGCCTTATTTAAGAATTAGAATCTACTCAAACATTACATAACTTACTCGAAACAAACATCATCATCATCATCATCATGATTTATTCATTGAATTAATTTCAACTTTATGTTTCTTCACCTTCTATGAAACTCGTCACATATTTTTGGATATTTACGACTGCGAATACCATTCACTGGCAAATTCAAAGCAAACCTCTGACGTCATTTCCAGTTTCACTTTAAATTCTTATATCACTATCGTTCTTGCGAACGAAGTAAACGGCACAAAGATGTTGGTGAAAAATGTGGCAAAAACAAAAAGAGAAAAAGAATTTTGATCGCATGCGAATTAAACCATAGCGTGCAAGTTGTTTGTATATATGGAAATTTAATAAAAATTAGGAAATTCTAGGAAGAGAAAAAGCAAGCACAAAGACTCAGAAATACCAACAGATATGGATATATACAACAAGAAATTAGTAGTATTATCGACACTTGAGTGTAGTCATTGCACAATTGTTGGTTGTTCAGTTGGCGTTGGTTGGTTAGTTCTTTGGACAAATATTGAATTGAATTTGCTTACAACTTTTGACTATTTAGTCTTGAAAAGAATGAAACTACAAATTTTTCTATCCATTGTTTTTACCTTAAATTTTTTATCTTTTTTCAATCCCCTTCTTTCAATTCTTCTAATTCAAATTCAAGTTTTCTTTTAGTGGATTTCAACATATGAGATCTATTGATTAATGTTGTTTCATTTTGAATTTCGTGCGAGTTATTTTTTCATCTAAAGTGAAGTCATCATGGTTGTATATTTGAATCTACGCACACACACACACAACTCGTTGATTATGACAGCATATTCTCACAAATTGAGGTATAATACGTATCCATTGTTGTTGCTCGTTGTTTTGATTCTGGTTTTCGTCTAGTCAAGTGTTCGTACATACTAACATACAAACGTACATACATATGTATTTGCTCGCACGTACTTGTGGTTGTTTTTATTGTTGGCATCATCTGTTGCCAGCGTTTCTAATCATGGTTGTAGCGACTACATGGGCCCAGTGTGACCAACAAAAAAATTTCAATATTGCATTCTATGTATGTTTACTTATTGTTTATTCATGTTAATACGCATCTGTATGCAGAATCATTCAATTATTTATTTCTTTACTTGTTGCATGTTATTTCAACATTTATTTATATGGTTTTCTATATTCTGTGTCAAAGTTTCATCATGTTTGGGAGGAAACCAGTGCCGGCACTTAATTTGCATTTTAAATAGTAAAAATTTTGAAGTTCACACTTCAGAATAACAAAAGAGAGATTCCTTTTTAAAATGTGGTGTAATCAGTTTAAAAAAAAAATATGTGAGTACATATTTACATGCAGATATTTGTATATTTATAAATATACATACTTATGTTATAAACAAGCTCCCAAATCACTGATCGGAACTGCTGTACAAATTGCGGTCCCTTGGAAATTGCGGAAAACTAAACCTTAGTCTCACAATGGGACCAAAAGAGTTAATTTTAAAGAGTTGATACATCAGAAAAATTTATAGAACGGACTCTACTGTTTTCCTAAAACGAGTATCACACCAAATATCTCAACAGATTTAGTATATATCCTCAAGAACAGGATGCAAGCAAAACCCCCAAATCCCAAGTCTCTTTGACCGTCGCCGTTTAGTCAACTGGGTGACTACAATGAAAGCGGCGACTACATCATCACAGTCAAATCTTTGAGCCCCTAAACATAAATTTTTAAGTGCTTGCTAACTGTTTTTGTTAAGCATTCGTCTACATAAATTTTTCTGGTTTACAACCAATTTAAAAGAAATGGCAGCGTGTACTGATTTTTAGAAATATTAAGTATTGTCAAAGATCACCGACGTCCACGTCACCACTGCCCCTTCTTTAACAGTTTTAACTAAAATACTAACAAATTTGTAGTTGTTGTTCCATTAAAATCCATTACAAATGTCTATTTTGAACCAATGCTGCTAATTTGCTTTCGTTTTGTCACCTAAAAAATTGAGAATAGTTCTATGTTTGGCAATAGCGAAAACTGTATCTTGCAGTCGTGCTGTCGTTAAAATAATCGTTTTCATGCGAACGTTCTGATTCCATATTTTGACAGAAGAATGCTTCATCTACTAATGCAGTCGTGTCACTGCCGTCATCTATGAGTTCGGGGCATAAGAAATATAGAATAGTTCTATGTTGGACGACAGCGACAACTGTGTTTTGTGTTCAACTGTGTCAAAATAATCGTGACTATATTTTGACAGATGTAGTTATGTCGCTGCCGTTTTCTATGTATATTATGAATACTTCTATGTATATAATGTGAATACCTCTAATCTCTTTCAACATTGACTCTATACTTTACTCTTCAGTGGTCTATATTGTGAATATCTCTAATCACCATCAACATTGAAACTATCTATTGTAAAAGTTTATACTTTACTCTTCGGTAACCTATATTGTGAATACCACTAATCGCTAATTAATACTAATTTTATATAAATTGTATACTAATTTTAAACTATTTTATACTAGTTCAATACCTTACTCTTTAATTTCCTATATTGTGTATACCTCTTATCGCTTTCAACATTGACTTTCCTCTATTGGAGATTTTTATGCTTTACTCTTCAGTGTCTTATGTTGTGAATATCTCTAATCACTGACAAACTGACCCTCCTCTATTGGAAAATTGTATACATTACTCTTCAGTGCCCTATATTGTAAACACCTCTAATCGCTTTCAGCATTGACTCTAATGGACATTTTTATACTTTACTTTTCAGTGGTCTATATTATGAATACCTCTAATCACTGTCAACACTGATCTGCCTGTGTTGGAAAATGTTATACTTTACTCTTCAGTGTCCCATATTGTGAATACCTCTAATCGTTTTGAACCTTGACTTTCCTCTATTGGAGTTTGTTATACTTTACTTTTCAGTGGTCTATATTGTGAATACCTCTAATGGCTTTAAACCTTGACTTTCCTCTATTGAAAAACGTTATACTTTACTTTTCAAAGTCCTGCGTTGTAAATACCTCTAATGGCTATCAACATTGACTTCCCTCTATTGGAGAATTTTATACTTGACTCTTCAGTGTGTTATGTTGTTGTCTAATCGCTGAGTTAGTATATAATTTTATACTAATTTTATACGTTACTTTTCAATGACTTATATTGTGAATACCTCTAATCTCTTTGAACATAAACTTACTCTTCAGTGGTATATGTTTCGAATACCTCTAGTCGCGAATTTATACTAATTTTATATGTTACTTTTCAATGACTTGTATTGTGAATACCTCTAATCGCTAATTTAGACCAATATTATACGTTACTTTTCAATGGCCTATATTGTGAATACCTATAATGCCTCTAATCTCTTTAAACATTGACTTTGCTTTATTGAAAAATGCTATACTTTACTCTTCTTTGTCCTCTATTGTGAATACCTTTAATCACAGAACAAACAATATGCCGTTTCTTCTATGCTTTACTGCAATTTGAAAAGTTCTAGTAATGAAAGTTTTCCAAATTTTTGCTAATGAAAATTGATTCAATATGCACACTTAGCAGATTTGATTTGATTAATTTTAGTACTTTGTACTTGAGCTTCTCGATATGTTGATAAATGTTTAATTCAATTCAGTTGTCGCACTCATTGCATTGTAAAAAGTACACTTCACATCAATGAGTCCAACCCATTTCCATTAGGCAAAGTTTTACGATTATGACACCACAGTCATTGCAGTGGGCGGCGTTTGTTTGCATGTCTAACGCTACGTTAACCTTAAGGTGACAGTTTATTTCACTCCAAATGGATAAGTCAAACATTTAACAGCTCATCAAGGTTGGGCAACAAACTGTCAAGAAGTAATTAATTAAGACTTTATATCTTTTGTTGCATTTACATTGGAAGAATATCAGTTGTAACAATGTCTGCAATATCAATTATTATTATATCATTTGTAACAGTGTCCATCTTAATTTGCTTTGAGGTATTAAAAAATTAAAAAATAAATAAAAAATCTTAAAATTTAAAATCTAAAAAATTTATTTTTTTTTTAATATTAAATGTAATTGTTAAAACAATAATTTTTTTTTTAATTTTAAATTTAATTTAAAAAAATTTAAAATTCTCTAGAAATTTTTTTTAAATTATCTTGTTTTATTTTTAAATTTAATTTATTTTAATTTCTCATAAAATTTAAATAAAATTTAATTCCAGACTATTTAATTCAATACAACGACAACAGGTGTTCACACATGTGCCGTAATGAGTAGTTTCGTTCATAAGTGTTCAGGCATTAAGTGAACAATGTCTCAAAATAAACACACACACACACACAAACACATTTCTAAATGGCGAGGCAGCCAGCCGCTGCAACGCTCATTACTATTTCATTCATTACCGCCAACTTCTGTTACTATATTTACACACGTTTGTTGTTGCCGCAGTGGCTGCGAATGCTAACGTGGCCACCCCCGTGATTGCGTTAGTGTTTTAAACGCCTATTTATGGCCACATTACGACAATGCTGAGCGCCACTTTGATTCCTGTTGCCAGCAAGAAAGGGCGCAGCACCACAAGAATTACATTTTTTCTTTTTATTTCTAAATAATTGCTACATTTTCCAAAGTACAATAGCCATTTCAACCACACAAGCCCAACCGACCAACATGAGTTTAGCAAAAAAGTTGCTGATGCGCCTGGCACGTATTGTGCCCTTTTAGTAAATTAAAACACGCCACTTGAAAATGGCAAAATAAATGGCAGACATAAAACAACAACAAAAGCAACTTTTCCTAGTATGCAACAACAAGTTGACTTCGTAGAGGAAGTCAGGCAACGCACTAATTTTATTAGTGGCAATGGCCAAGCAAAAATTTTAATAATTTTCATACATGCAACCTGTACGTGGTAATTCACCACAACTATGCGTGTTTTTTTTTATGCACATTTATGACAATTTTACAACATTTCACGTTAGCTGGAAATTCAGCTCATCCAGTGCTGCGTGTCACGCACAGAAGCGCCAAACGAACCATTGGCCGAATATGGGCAGCGCGTTTTGTTGATCTTCATTTGTTAGTCTACTTTCAACACTCTTTAGCCAATCTGAAGGATGTCAGTTTGCCTGAAACGACAGTCTTGATGGCCATGTGGACTTGTGCGTTGTTTAGTGCTCCTAATGGCCAAACGTTTCATCGCCGCTCGCAGTATGTTCAAACTGCTCTGCATTCACACGTTTATTCGCTGAGTTTTCATTTCAAAAATTCATTTAGATAATAAAACCGTAAACGACTGCAGCCAATTACGCATCGTACAGTCTTCTAGGCTTTCAAGTTTTTATTAATATATATGTAAATTATTTTGTGAGACCATAAACACGTCTGGAATGATGTGTGGCTGGTATATTTTCCTATAAAAATTGTTTATTGATTTTAAAAAAGTCACGTCCTTCTGCTTTTGCTTATTTCAGCAGAGTTGTGACAGTTGCGCTGTCGAGTCTAAGACGTTTTGAGCTGGTGTCTTCTTATAGCTCTGATGACCAGAATGTAGTTGGGCCTTAATAGTTTTCCAGTTATTGACCAAGCATTATGCTGATTAAGAAACCTTGAGGACATTTATTGATGCGTCTCAATCTAGCAGGATTTGCTGTGGCTTAGTTAACCTAATTTAAGAACAATTGAGGAACTCGTCACGAAATTAATCCCGCTTAATGACTGCGTCATCCGAATAGGGTGACGTGCCTCGGCCATCTGCGACATGTGTCTAGAGAACGATGAGACTGCTGCTCAATGCATTAGTGAATGTCGAGCTTTCGACTCTTATCCTGACTCCTGACTCTAATGAAGGATTATCTACTGGAACTCAAATTGTCGGATATTCTTAGTTTAGCAAAAGTGTCGGATGAGAACCAGAGTCGCTAGGAAACTTAATGACAAAAGCTGGCTTTCACCTTTAGGCCGCAGAATCACCCAGTGGTGGTATTGGCAAAATCTAGTTCAAGTAGCTGCGAGTTCGAGTATTTGCTAGTCGAGGGGGTAGGCAATCGACAATGGACAGCCCCTAGGATACTCCGCATAATATATAATAACTAGCTGACCCCGCGAACTTTGTCTTGCACGACATTTGTTGTTTTTTTATTATGAAATACGCGAGATGGCGAATCGATGGCGATGCAAATTTACGAAGAAAACCAACTGAAGGAAGAGGAGAAGCTACTGGATTAACGCAATCGAGGCCCAAAAATAAGCAATATTGCTGCAAAGTTTCAGTAAAGAAATGGACTGCGCTTGAACCGGATTTTAATTATATGGGCGGTGCCATGCCCTCTTATTCAATGTCTGCCCCTTATTCAATGCCCTCTGTCGAAAGAGAAAATGGTAGGTTCCTACTAAGTTTCATTGCTGTGTGACTTATAGTTCAGCAGAATAATTGGCTCACAAAAATGTGCCACGCCCCTTAGGGGTATGAAAAATAGATAGTAGCCGATTCTCAGACCTACTGAATATGCATGTAAAATTTGATAAAAATCGGTCCAGCCGTTTCGTAGGAGTATGGTTACTAACACTGTGACACGAGAATTTTATATATTAGAAATAAAAGAGATCAACCTCTGACAACGACTATACAAATTGTTGCCACTTTTGATGCAATTGGACTAAACGTGAGTCTTCTTCTTTCGGGCCTTTGGGCCGCTTTTGTGTAACTTATGCCATTTGTATACCATAGTAAAAAAAGAGGGTAATCTTGAAAAATTTCGATATAAAAGTTAAGTTTGTTTGTTTTTGTGTTAATTCACAATTTGTCAAAAAGCTTAAAATGTTCCTTTGTTTCCAAGCATTACTAAATTCTATGATTCGTTAACGAATCAAAGGTACGAAATGCATCATTTGCGGAAGATTTTCGGTGCTTCTATTTTAATTGGAAGAAAAGTGCAGCTGAAGCACATCGAAGTGCTTGAGGAAGTTTATGGTGACAATGCCCCAACCGACAAATCATGTAGAGAATATTTACGACTTTTCGAAATGGTGATTTCAGTCTTGAAGATAAGCCTGAACAGCCAAACAAATTCGAAGAGAAAGAATTTCATGCATTACTCGATGAAGATCCGAGAAGCTGTAGAGTTATTGGGAGTGACACAAGAAACAATCTTTGTATTATTGAAATTAATGGGAATTGATTCAAAAGTAAGGCATTACGTGCAAAACAGTGAGAATACGAGGAGAGAAACGACAAAATTATTCTTTTGCATGACAACTCTCGGCCTCATGTCCTAAAATTCGTAATAAAATATATGGAAACGCTCAATTCGGATATTTTAACGCACTCGCCGTATTCTGCTGATAATGCTTCTTCTTATTATTGGTAGTTCTTACGAATGTAGCGCAATTGGGCAGGTGACCGGTTCAGTTCTTTCACAGAAATCGAAAATTTTCTTCTAACATGAATCGCCTCAAAAGACGTGAAATTTTTTCGATATGAAATTCGAAAATTGCGTGAGTAGTGGGAACCAGCAATGGACAACACTTTGAATAATCTGTCCATTAATTTTGTTTTGAAATAAATGCATTTGCGGCGATAAAAAACAGACAAAAAAGTCAGACCCAAGGTTTATTTCGACTTTTTGTTAGGTTAAACACATCAGCTGATTGGTGCGCTGGTCTGCTAGTCTGAACCACTGTTCGACTCTGGGTTCTATTTTTCAATGTGACCAACCCCAAACATACAAAAAACACATGATGGCTTTCCTTTCAGCAAGGAATGGCAAAATTCTGACCATAAATTTCCAAACCAAAGCTTCGAGTCGGCATTCAACTGTAGGTCAGTTCTGTGTACAAATTCACTCGCATTGCACGAACCGTTGTAGAAAGCTTGGCTTTATGTGCCAATAATTTAACCTCTTCTTTGTTTATATGTTTTGCTTCAATATGACTTATTGTCAGTGTTTACATTGAACGAAGCAATATATACAAAAGTCTAACCTAACCCAACTTACACTCAATGAAAAAAAGTTTAAAGCAGACTAACAATAGGGACATGAGCTGTGCCGTATACTCACACAGCGTATGGACGAGTGCCTCAAGGTCGACTCAAGCACTCTTACTTTCTTGCCTTAGCTGTTGATTCAACGCTTTCCCCGAACAAACAATTAGCGCTTTTTCTACTGTGCGCAGCCACATTTATAACCCGCAGTTGTGCATGTTACTCGCCGATGCGCCGTCAGCCAACACGCCCTCAGTGCTACCGTCGTCTTTGCGGCCATAAAAGCGCATGCAACTGTCGTCGTGGCAACGCGCCACTATCAGCAAGAGGTGCGCCACTTTCAGCGGCCACTTGCCACGCTTCACATGTACAAAAGTGGTCGTGGTGCTTTCCGCTGTCTGGCCATTTGTTGACTTAAGTATAATTAAAAGTGTGTCAATGTTTATTTCCGCAAATTAGTTTTTGTTAATTAAAGGATATGCGCGCTATGACACACTGACAGCGCGCTTCCTTCGGCCTGTCTGCTTTGCTTTCTCCGTGCATGGCATTGTGCGATGGCACACTCGTAAGTCATAATGTGCGCCTGTCTTGCCCCCACCCCCTCCCCCCAATTACACTCACTGTTGAGCACTCAATTAGTTGCTGTACACAGTGTGCCAAGTGAAAAAAAATCCAACTTTTACTTTTTATAATTTAATTTCATAATGAACGCCTCAATGTCCTGTCGCTTTGTCGTTGGCCATTGTGCGCCACTGTGCTAAATTGCAAATGCCATTTTAAACTGTTAACATTCTGCACTCAGCTCAACTGCACCTCGTGCCCAACCCATTAGTTCATTATTCGCTTTCGCGCTCACCCTGCCGAATGCCATCGAGTCAAACTGCGCCGCAAAAGCTCAACGCCACACACAATGCCCGACTACATAGCGACACAAATAATGCGTCGCTTCCCGTCGCTGCCGGAACGGCCCAAAAACACAAAACATAAAAAAATAAAACAAACAAATATTGCACTACGTTCTCTTAAGTGTGTGTGTGTGTGTGTGTCTGTGTCCTTACTTCCCCATCCGTTTTGGTGTTCTGTTTTATTGTGCGTTTGTATTGTTTGCGTCTGTGTATGTGGGGCGCTCTAATTTTGCTCGGCAATGATCGCCCTTGAACCGTTCAAGCAGCATTTAATAAATATTGAGGTTATGGCAGTGTGCTATGTTTTCACAGATGTTTTTCAAGTGGTTTCGAAATGAAATAATACTCTTATATCAATTAACCCTTTGCTGCATGACATGGCATCAGTGGCGCACGCAGCATTTTGTTTCGGCGGCGGGGGTTTGTGTAATTTTGTTGAGAACTTTGAAATAGAAACAAATTTAGATGTATGAATCTACAGACTGAGATCCAAAACATGTAGGTTTTCCTTACTTTACTGACATATTTTGATCCTGAAAGTTCAAAATAGAAAATTTAGTTAAAAGAAGACAATTTTCCTCTTTCATTTGATACCCATATCTTCATCATTGTACAACTGCAAATATTAAAACAAATATTGGAAATTTGTATGTCCTTAAAATTTTAAAGTCCTTTAAAAAGGACTTTGGGCCAGAAAATGCGAAACTGACTATGCCAGGTTACTGTAAATGTCCTCTAGTTTCACGTCTATATCAACATTAGGATGCGTCTCGGCAAGAAATTTTTTTTTTTTTCTCACAGTGTAATAAATGTAAAGTTGGTGTTTTCACTCCGTGCTTTATAACTTTGTCATTTTTCTTTCGATTGTATTGATGTTAGGCTTAATATTTGCTCAAATCATGTATCTTTCATCTTAAATTTTAAAACCAGAGGAGATCATTTATTTTATCTATAAAAAAAACAGTTAAAAATTTATGATTTTTGAAAATGTTCGAAAAATTCACTTTTTTACAACTTTCACCATCAGTAAATTCCCCGAATCTCATCTGATTTAGACAATCTGTATATCGCTGGAAAGGCCAAGGCTATCTTTTGACCGACCGACAGCTTGTGTTAGTCGAATGATTCGTTTACGAGATATGTGTCCATAAAAGAAGCAACAAGGAACACATTTATGTTTCGAAGATTTTTCGAAAACGCTTCTTAAAAAGATTTTTGATCTTCAGTGGCCCGAAGTTAATCTAGAAAACACTTTTATTTTTAGTTGAACTTTTTGTGTCGATTGAATATATATGTTTGATTGAATATATATGCGACGGTTGTAAATGAAATTTCTGTACTAACTTAAAGATATTCCGGGGGAAGGTTTAAACTACAAAAGGGAAGGATCCCAGTGTGCGCCACTGCATGGCATATATGCAATGTTAACTACTCCTTAATATAGGAACTATTCTATTCATGCTTTTGTTTTGTCTTCTATGTTAAACAATTTAACAGATTTTTGCGCATAACATTGACAGTATGTGTAAAATAGTTGCAAAATCATACGTGTTTCGATTTGGAGAGATAAATTTGATTATTAATAGTGATGGTGATATGGCGGTTGCCGTCGCTCAGGAGTATACAATGACATAGCCGGCCTCTATAATCCAGTAGCCGGCCTCAGTAGCGCTCTGGCTTCTCGTACCGAGGCCCTAGGTTCGAATTTTAGCTCGGGCTGGTGATACACTCGTCTACTTCTATCGCTATCCACATGAAGCAGATGAAAATTACCAGAATCGCACAAGTGGCAAACGATGGCAAAACTTCCAATTGTCAACGAAAAAACTGCCAATCGCCGTCATTTAGACGGTTTTTCATTTTTAAATATTTGTATTTTCTTAAGTATTTCTTTCTTTTGATGATTTTTAGTTTTTATCGGGTTTTACAATTAAGGCAGGTTCTCACCTTGTGGAAAAAAAACAACAATTTTTTTTTTTGCCTTATCGTGTAGATATATGTTTCAAAAATGTACTCCAGAAATTTCAGATCAAAATCTGAAAAATTACAAAAGTTACAGGCCGTTACATAGAGCAGTGTAGAGCACCGGCCACGCGCTTTAAACTTTAAACGCGTTTTTCTCAGAACCACATTTTCGGACCTTACGGAAGTGATTGAAGGCGCTGGAATGAACCAATCGTCACCAAATTTTTTCCAAATGTTCCTTAGGGTTTTTTCTAATGAATGAACCACCGATCAGCCAAAAATATTGAAAATTGTTTATTTAAAAAAATAATAAGTGAACAAAAAAATGCGAAAATCTTAATTTTTTGTTCCAAACCTCATAACTTTTGTAATTTTGATTTTTTTTTCATGATCTTGGTTCATTCAATAGATAATACGGTACACATTAAGAATGTGTTCGATTTTTGTGTTTCCGATCACGGGTTTTGACGGAATCACTTCCGGTAGCGGGACACCTCCTCGCCGACATGCCGCCACTGATGGACGCCCCCTCCCCCCCTTTTTTTGATTCATTCAATTTGAAAAATTGTATTCTCTAAATAAATGTGTGTTCATATCCAGAAACAATTTTCAGCGTTGTGTCTTTAACCGTTTTCTCAAAAAAAATTCCTAAAAAAAGTGCACTTTTTCGGATCCACAAGGTGAGAACCTGCCTTAAGATTGCACAATTACAATTAGCCAAATTTGATGTGTCCTTTTCTAGACCCATTAATTTTCAGTAACAAAAGAGTCAACTCATTAAATGCGAGGTGACCAGAAATACCCGGATTTCTTCAACAAAACAGTTCAATTTTTCCTTGACATTAATTTTATTTTCTTTAAAGTAATCTCCATTGGAAGCAATACACATATTCCAACGATTCCTCCAATCTTGAAAACGCTTCCTCCAATCTTGAAAATTTCAATTTCACATTTTAAAGGTGGATTTTGGTATCGCCTCAGTTCATTCTGCGCAATCTGCTTTACTGTTTCAATAGTCTAAAACTGTTTGACATGAAATGGTAACTTGAGTTGCTAGAAAAGAAAGAAGTCTCTAGGAGCCATGTCTGGTTAATACGAATTTTGCGAATTGGTATGAACGTTGTCTTTGTAGTGAAAAAACGACGAGTTGGCTCTACAATTCAGGCCACCTGCAATCAACATTTTCCCTCAAAAAAATTGCACAGCAAACAAGGAAAACATTCAACAAAGACTTGATTTTGGATCGACTCTGTCGTAAATATTTGGGTTTAAGCTTGTTCGAGAAGCGCCAATCCGATTTATGATGCCATAAATAACATTTTGTCGAAATGAAATCATTTCTTTAGTTGAATAAATTGGATGTTGTTTCTGTTTATAAAGCTATCACACACAAACTCCCAACAAGTGGCGCATACAACCCCAGAAAAAACCCAGATTTCAATGATAACGCAAGTGCGGTTTGTTTGAATAGAAAATTTCCTGCATTTTTTAATCGGAGAAAGTGAGAAGTGTTCGTGTTTATGTATGCGATCCATGTGTTCACTTCCTCTCTACTTGTATTGTTCGTGTGATCCACTAAAACAAATCAAGCAACTCAATTTTAGTTTAGTTTTCTGTCACAACTGATTCCATTAAGTGTTTTTTAAATATATGTTCTACTTATATCACAAAAATTTTCAGCAAATTTTTGCTTTTGCTTATTAACTTTTATTTCCTACATTAATTTATTCCCAAATGTGCAATATGCAACCACAGTAATTCAAGTCTCCCCACAACACTCATTCATGCCATACTCTGCCCTTTACTCTTAAACTTGGGGCATTTTAAAAACGATTTATTTTTTATGAACCCATTTTCCAAAATTTTAATAATTATAAACTTTTTAATAAACTTTTTTATGTATTAATAATTTTAATTTTTTTTAATTAACTTACAGGGCTTACATGTGGTTGGCTCTGATTGGCAATGACACACAAATAGCAACAACAACAACGAGGATAAATCGAACACCAATAACAACAACAACAACAATATTTAATCTTCCACAAAAATGGTATTCAAGCTCGGTTGCCTTGCGCTACAGCGTGCGGTAGTACCAATCGTACTGATAATAGGTAAGTACACATACACACACACACACATATATATATATATATATTACACTTAACACTTAACGGCGCTTAAACTACGCTTTATATTCAATTAAATTAATTAGTGTTTGAAACAGAATTTCTCTCTAAAACTCTAAAATCTGTAACAATCTTCAAAAAATGTCAAATTATGTGATGAAGGGTTTTGAAATACCTGTGCGTCGTGTGATCTCAATTTAGTGCTCACATGTGGCGTCGCTTGGGTCATTAAATCTAGATGTGGCATGTTTCTAGGTAATTAACACTGATAAGCCCAACGACTGAGCTTTCTAACAGTGTTGAAACTCTGTGAACAAGTTTAGGTTTTTACTGTTGTTTTTTTTTAATTAAGCATATACGCCTTTACAGTCAATCATAAATTATATGATAAGTAGTGTGTAGAAAGTGAGTTGAAACGTTTTTAAATGAAAAATGTTAGATTTGCTAATAAAAATATTTAGGTCAATAAGTTTGGTTGTTTTTTAATTAATAAGTCGACGTTCAAATCCATGATGCTCTGGATCAAAGAGTTAAGCTTGTTACTATTGTTTTTTAAACGTAAGAAATACTTAATTTGCCCTTCACCTGATCCACATCACCTATAGTTGTCCCAAAAAAGGAGTTCAAGTCTCACTTGTTGACAGTAGGTTCAAAAACCCATCTCTAGTTTCCATTAAAGAGTTTAACTTGTTTCTATGGTTTCTTTAACAAGAACATAGGTAAGAAATACTTTAATCTACTCTCCACCTGATCTACATCACCTATAGTTATCCCAAAATGGAGTTCAGTTCTCACTTGCCTCCAAATCCCATCTCTAATTCTTAGATTGCATACAGAATCGTGTGAGAAAACTCCAACCTTGTTGACTCCTTGAAACCTCGTTGCATGTGTATCACTTTTCTGTTGGCATTGCCGCAATAGATGTTTCGTTAAAATTAATAGATTAATATAACACGTTCAATTCCGAAACATTTTTGTTAGGATTTCGGGATTATAAAATGACAATCCCGAGATCACGGGATTTTCAGGGTTTTTTGGGATTTTATTGTAAGTAACTTTTGCAGCAGATGATTATAGAAGCTAGTCAAATTGTTTACATAAACCCATTTTTTCCTGTTACCTATCGGTTTAATGAAATAAAACAGTATTTTATATGATATTTTATTTAAAAAAAAGTTGTATGACATTCGTATAAAAGAACGCAAAAAAAAATGCATTCATCTTTAATAAACAAAAAACTTTCAATAAGCTAAAACTTAGTTTGTGGAGTTCAGAGGCATAGTTTGGTGTACAATTCTTTACTTAACCAATTTTTTTTATAAAGTTTAAATGAATAATAATAAAAAAAATAATAATAATAATAAAAATAAAAAAAAATTACATACAGTGCCTCACAAAAGTATTCGGAATTTAATATTTGCAGAATGATTTGAGAAACAAAGTTATAAATAGCCAAAAATTATGATTGAAAACCATGTAAATTGTATAGACATTGCTTTTTATTTTAACATCAACACATATTTTAATTTTAACAACAATTTTGGCAAAAAACACTTTAACAAAAAACATAGCAAAAATTAAGTCACAAAAATATTCGGAAGAGAAAATATTTAAGTTATATATACAAGAAACATATTGAATTAGTAACGAGTTGCATATTCTTTCATCCTTAGAACTTCCTTCAAGCGGTTTAGCATGGATGCAACCAGTTTTTGGGCTCTTTCAGGGGAAATATTGGTCCATTCTTTAACTATAACATCCATTAAACTGTCTTTTGAAGTTATGTGACATTTTCGGATGGATCGTTCCATATCTGCCCATAGATGCTTAATAGGGTTGAGATCCGGCGACTGCGGTGGTGTTTCCAGCAACTTTATATTGTTGTAAAGGAACCAAAGACTCGTGTTACGAGCCGTATGCTTCGGATCATTGTCTTGCTGAAACACAAAATCATCCGAAACTCCTAATTTTTCAGCGCTGGCGTGTAAATTATCTTTTAAAATTTGGATAAATGATCCATAGTATCATTTATAAACTGTATATTGCGAACGCCATTTAAACCGAGACACCCCCACAACATTGCGTTACCACCAGCGTGCTTAACCGAAGATCATGTGTTTTTGGGATCCATTTCCATATTTTTTTCCGCCATACTTTATTTCCACAATCAGGTCCAAAGATGTTAAATTTGGTTTCATCGCTAAATATTACTTTAGCCCAAAACTCAATTCCATGGTTTTTGTACTTCTGCGCGAACTCTAAACGCTTCTTCCGGTTCTTCGAACTGATAAGGGGTTTGATACGGGGGGTTCGTCCGTGGTAACCAGCAGCTCGCAGAGTTCTGCGTACGGTTTCATCACTGACGTGGACACCATTGTATTCAGCGAGACTTCTATTGATTTCTGGAGCAGGATTTCGTGGTTGTGCCTTGATTTGCCTAATGGTAACAACTTTATCGCGGGGCTTTAGTTTTAGAGGTCTGCCACATCTTTGACCCAGCTTAAGTCAATTTCTTTGCAGAATGCTGTGAATGGTAGATATACTTCTCTTCGTAGATTTCGAAATCTCTTTGAGAGTTTTTCTTTCATCTCGTAGGTTTTAGATAGTTTTTCTGTCCTCCAAAGTGGTTTCTTTAGATTAACTGCCCATTTGGTCAATAAAATTTGTAATGCAAACCAAAAACAAGCACACTTGTCAAACTTTACTGCTCAATGGAATGTAAATCTTAATAACGGTAAAATCAGTTTGACAACATGACGGGTTTTTCGGGATACCGTGATTGGGGAATTACGAATACTTTTGTGAAGTCCATTATGTTGTATTTCTGTTTATAATCAAGTGTAAAGACATTGTATCCAAATTCAAATGAAATTTTATTGCAAAATGAAAGGTAATGAACCAATCAAAAGATATGAATACCTTTTATACATAATAATTTAGATTAAAGATAGATATTTTGATTATCTTTCAGAAAAATTGAAATTCCGAATACTTTTGTGAGGCACTGTAGCTGAAAAATTGGGAGCTTGAGTAGAAGTAATGACGCTGCATCAAGTTCTAAGTTCACGAAAGTGGTAGATGGGAAAAATTTAAGACCGACCCACAATGATTTTGATTTCTTTTTATTTAAATATTTTTCCAAAAATCCAGTCAAGCGTTAAGTAGACCAATTTACCGAATTTCCTAATACTTCAAATACTGGAATCCCGCAGCATCAGCCTCGTAATTTCAGGGCTGCTAAAAACAGCAGAAATGCTGGGATTTCGAGATGCGGGACACCGAGATTAAATGTTTTAGTACACATAGATGACGGCAGCGGCATGACCACATCTGTCAATGTATAGAATTCAGAACGTTTCTATGGGGACGATTATTTTGACGACTGCACCGACCAGCAGTTATGGTGAACTTTAGAACTACTCTCTATTTCGTAGGCTACAAAACCAAAGCATTTTGCATCACCACTTCAATACAGATATTTTGAATGGCTTTCTTCTTACTTTTTCGGTGTGCTTTGAACAAAATATATAAAATTGTTAATATGTCATTAAAAATTCTTACTTCTTGACACTGTGTCATTTGTTTTTGGACCGCACTGCGTGATTGTGGAATGATCCTTCTGCACATATTTTCCCCGGCACCTATGATCTTGAATGTTTACATTCCATTCTTTGTCCCGGAGTACCAGAAAATGCACATCACGTGCTGCTGGAATGTCCGCGTTTTAGCGAGGCCCGTAGCTCGCTGCGATCGGTATTTGGGCAATGTCCCACAGCGGCGAACCTCACAAACCACATGTGCGACACACTGGAGAAATGGGAGGCGGTAAGCTCCACGTCCGTCCGTATCATGAAGGAGCTGCGCGTGATTGAACGCCAGCGAAGATCTGTAGCATACGCTGAAATCAGTGTCTAATGTGGTAAGCGCTTAGCTGCGCCGCAACTGTTAGACACGAAGTAATTTTTAACATAAAGTCCCGTGCTAGCAGGTTAGGAGAGAGGGGTTTTTTAGTGGGTGTTTCAAGTCCCTCACTCCGGCTTTCAAAAAAAAAAAAAAACCTATGATCTTGATGGGTTCCCCCTAAACCACTTCACTCTAAATCCTTGCTTACCTATGTATCCTTCCTGAGTCAACGCAGTACCTCCTCTGCGCGTTTGATCAAATTTAACCCATTCGATACAGATTGCACACCCTGTGTGCAATAGAATTCCGAGGCTATAAGACAGTAATGTGCAATTATCAGTTATTCTGAGTAAACTAGTCGTCGAAACACGATTTTTCTGGAACTAATGAAATCTGTAAAGTACAGGAAAAATAAATTTGGCATTGGTTTTACTGTGTACAATACACAGAAAAAAGAAAATTTCGCTCCTGTCGACTGTGTTCGAAAAAAATCGTCGTCTCGAATGTGTTAAAATATGAAATTTTTTTTTTAAATTGATTGTAGAACAATAAAATGGATATAGATGAGAGTAGCGAAAGTGCTTGAGCATGCAAAAAATGTTTGCTTAGAAGCACAAACAGTGGCGGATTCTGGGGGGTGTTTTGGGGGTTGAAACCCCCCCCCCGAAATATTTTGATCGCCTATAAAACTACAGACAAATTAAAAGGCATTTTACAAATATTAAAGAATTAATTTTTGGAACCCCCCCGAAATATTTTTCTGAATCCGCGCCTGTGCACAAAATATATAATTGTTATGATGTCGCCAACACTTTCATTTAATTCAAGTGGTTGGCCACATGGCTTCGATTGAAGCCGACGCCATTTTGAAATTGTGTTACCATGTCGCTGTCGTCTTTAATATGTTCGGTCCATAATGCCACAAAAGCGTGTGGCAGTCAATTCAACACGCGCACCAATATTGACACAATGATCCAGCACTCAAAACACTACAGGGACGATTCGTTTCTCAGTCGTAACGCTCGGTTGTGGAATATGTCTGGTGCAGATATTTTTTTGAACATTTATCATCTCTATAAATTGAACCGTTGTGTGTTATCCCACAAACGAGTCTTCCCACGTCTCATCACATCCCTAGTTATAGGTGTTGTGAGCTGTTGTTTCTCGCATTAAGAAGGATCTTCCACGGCACAACCATATATTTGCGTGTCCAAAGAAGCCGCCAAGTACTTTGGCTTTCTAAAGCTGTGCAAAAAATGATTTCACTTCTTCAGATCTCTGCATAATTTACTATAAGTATTCGACCAAAAATTAA
Organism: Melieria omissa; assembly: GCA_963971225.1. Classification (NCBI taxonomy): domain Eukaryota; kingdom Metazoa; phylum Arthropoda; class Insecta; order Diptera; family Ulidiidae; genus Melieria; species Melieria omissa. The sequence continues at coordinate 131,801,694 of OZ020267.1, read as the reverse complement.
GAATTAAGCTTGATTACTTGGACAGTAGAACATCCAGCGCTATAGACTCTTTGATTCGTTCTCGAATCGTGGCATGTGTGGTCTTCTCTTGCAGATAACTTTGGGATAATTGTTGAGAGAAGATGAGCCATCTGATGTCATCACTCCGGGTATTCCCTCGAGCAACCCAATCGACAATCGAGCACCCATGTATTTCACGCTGAAGCCATGTTCCAGCGCACAGAGAGAGTTTTTCTGACCCGTTGCCAGCAGCTATGATTTGCTGGGTTCAAGACAAACGATCATAATATCATAGAAGACACTGTCTCCGTATCTCTAAATCCTTCCAGAAACAATGCAATGCCTCGTATTGACCTTCTGCCTGTCCCTTGCTCAAAATTGCCTTCGCTGTCCTTTGGGGGTCAGGATGACCGCAATTAAACGGTTATATAATTAACTGACAAAACATGAAGAAATGTGAAATCGCAAAAGAAACGGGGAAAGTCCCGAAAAGTGTTTTTCTCAATTTGTTATTGGGTTGTAAGAGCGATTAACCCTAAATAACTCAAGTAGACGAGCGCACAAAACCGCTCAATCGCTTTTACTATTCCGCCTGGAGTCAAATAGACCCCAAGGGACAGGAAGACGGTTCAAAAAAATATAACCTTGGTTCATCTAGAACCAACTCGATGATCGCGCGTCTTCACCACTCAGTGGTGACCTGAAAAAAAACGCTTGTTCACCGATCAAGTCGAAGTTTTAGCTCTCTGACATTAACCCTTTCCGACGTGAAAATAATCCCGTTCTGTATGAATTGTATGGGCTGTAGTCCAATATATTGGACATTGTGACTGAAAGGGTTAATAAACGCTCTAATTAAGTTAGTATAAGTCCGCTTTGTTTCGTCAAAACTAATTACTCAGTGTTGCTAATTTAAATTTGTTTTTTCTTAATTTTCCATACATTTGACTGCTGCTTGCGCCTTGAACAGCTGCGGTAGCTCGTCCGGCCGGTATATCGTTTGTGTACCTGTTGATGTTTTTTATATCGCCGTTTATCCCGCTTGCCACTACTCGCAACTTTAAAGGATCCGTTACCGCATATTTCATAATACTTATAGCACTAAGTACAATTTTGTTGTTATGCCACGTTGCACTGCAGGTGGTAATATTGACAATAGAACTCAACGACGTGTTCGGGACGTGCTCATTTACGGAGCAATTGTTGCGTCATGTCGGTTTCATCAAAATGATACATCTACCGTAAGTAATGTCTCCTGTTATCCTCCCCCATCCCTCCCTGTTTTTGGTTTTTCTTTTTTTAGTTGAATTTCTCATTCCATATTTTACTTTTGCATAGGCCGATGGCCATCATAGAATGGCTGGCGCCGGAAGTGGTGGTTTTCATAACCGCTCTCGTCACGTATCTGACCTTAAAGAAGCTGACGGCAGCGGTATCGGCGGCGCATATGGAGGCCGGACGATCGATGGACTCAGCAGTATCCATAGTCAGTGAGATGTCTATGCTTGGGAGCGACATTAATTTTGACAGCGTGATAAGAATTTGTAAGTGCGCCACCATATTTTGTATATTTAAAATTATATGTTCATGATTAAAAAAAAAATATGATCTTTCCACAGCGCCACTGTTCTGCTTGGCTACACTGTTCTTTGCTGCCGCACTGCGACCGACTGTGCCTGGCGGTTTTTACTTTCTCATCTTCCTATTCTCGGGTTCATACTGGGCCATGTTCAAATCGCTGCGCCGGTAAGTCAACAAACACTCCACTGAAATCAAAATCCATGATTGTGCAATTTACGCTGAATCTCTCTTTCGACAGTGGCTTTTCACTTTTGCTGCGATTGGTTATGGCGGTGATTGTGTTGCACATAATTTGCCTGTTGGCCTATCAGACACCATGGATGCAGCAGCACGTGGACAAAGACAGTCTGCCGGCGCGGTTAGTTAACATGACATGACATCTCAATGCAATTGGCGAACTAATTCAAACATTTTCGTCGGTTTCAGGTTGATGGGTCTTGAGTCTTTTATAAGTTCCACATGCGCGCATGACATACGCATAATTTATTATGATACATCTTTCAATTTCCTCTCGTACCTCAATCCGTTCGTGCTGTTATTCTCATACTATGCCTTAGCGCTGACCACAAATAATATCCATCATTTGGTAAGTGAAAGGCGATTGTGTGCGCGTTGTGTTTTCATTTCAAGGGTAATTGGTGGCATCCTAACAAGTCCCATTGACTAATAGGGATCAAACAACAAAAACAACACGAAAAACAATCAAACAAACAAACAAACACAAAACTAAATATCATTAATTTTCAGGCTTTCTAGTAATATTATTAACTATTCACGTAAACTAACATGGCTGTAAGAATTTAACATACATTTTTTTTATGTATTTTTTTTTTTTTGTATTTTGTTATTTTTCTCCTACTTAACGCTGCTTATGCGATGCGCAATTGATACCGAACGCGCGGCAAACGCAACGCACGCCTACACCGCGCTTAACACTTGCGATACCTTAACGTATGCGCTTTCAATCAACAAATTGTCACAAACTGTCACAAACTGCCTTTCGCATTTGCCAAATCACAACGTTAAACGAATTTGCGTCACTTAGATTGTTGAGAAGCCTGTAGTCGCTACGGGGCAGCAACTCGAAAATGGCAACAAATTCAATCGGCAATTATCGTTGACGACACACGCATCGCGTGGTAGCAAAAAGGATAGTTGGACGAAAAAGCAGCGTTTGAACGTAAGCACTTAAACACACACAGACACAACACACATACATATGTACCTACATCAGGGCGGGTCAAATTGTATGGAACGATTTTTTTTTATGAAGCGTATAGCAGAAACGTAATCTATAGGTGATTCTGGATTCTGGAAGTCGGATTTGGAGCCCCCCAAAATTTCAAAAAAGAAATGTAAAAATAGTGTTCTTTTGTTGAAACCTTGAAAATGTTGATTTTTTTCAGATCGATTTTCCTACAAAAAGGAGTTCGAAAACAAAAAAATTGATCGTAATAAAAGTTGTTGAAAATTATCTGAACTTTCATAATCTGTAAAAAACAAAAAAATTATCGAAAAAAATCGAAGAAAATTCGGAATTTATTAGTTAAAAGTTCATTTTAGGCTATGTTTCGACAAAAAATTCCTAATATGTCTACTAAAAATAAAAAAAAAATATTGGTATCAATACAGATTCTAAAAGGTGATAAAAATACCTTTCAAACAAGCCCAGATTGAGAAATCTACTATAACTCTATCCGATTTTATGACGAATTTAATTAAATTATTCTATGTATATATTGAAAAATATCTATTTTGAAATTTTGGGGGGCTCCAAATCCGACTTAGAGTTATGGTCTCTTGAGCAAATTTTCTCAGAATCACCTATAGATTACGTTTTTGCTATACGCTTCATCAACAAAAAATTAACCCGCCCTAACCTACATACATATAAAAACAAATAGAACGCAATATTTTAATTATGGTTTGTTGGTGAAATAATGCGTCGAACTGTACGAGCTGTCTTCATATAAAAGATCACAAAATTTGAAACCAAAGAGATGTGCGAGAGACTGATGTGTTGTGTTCGACATAATCTTCTTTGATTCTTACAAATTCATTCATCGTAGGTTTTGAGTTTCTTATCTTCCAGTTGTCCTTTTTATACATCACGTACAACCAATGCATCAACAATTTGCTGCATGAAGTGATTAAATTAAAAGAAATTTGGTTTTGACTCGAGGCCAAGTTGTAGCTAAACTAATAATTGTCTACGCGATATTAAAATGAAAATGTACACGCAATATTAACCATGGCCTGGTATAAACAGGGTGTAGTCAATGCACTTACTAACTTTATCAAATATATAAATAAATAAATAGATAGATAAATAGATAGTGTCTTAACCGCAGCAGAACCATGAAACTGTGTTCTGCTCTAGCCGGCATTCCACCAATATTGGCTCCACTCACTTCCCCAAACGGCTGTGAGCATCTGTCGGCTTTAATTTCGCTCCGTTTGCTTTGATTCTGTTCATCTTAAGTATTATGCTCTTCTACTTCCGCTTTAGGTTTCGTTACGCCGTGAACAACGTCCAGTGACTAGCATTGAACCGACTGAAACGACACCTGTACGTAAACTAACATCTGTTAAGCTATACCAAATACGAAACAAAAGCAACGCCCAAGCTAAGCTGTCATCTTGCCGCCATACAAAAATTCTCTAATAACACCTAAATACCTATGTGTCACAGTATCATCTTCGTTTGTGCTCTGTAACTAATGCTCCCCGCCCTAACATCTGCTGTGGTGTGCTCGTACTTGTGTGTGTGTGTCCTTTTGCTGTAGTATTCGAGAAAATGTGGTTTTGTGTGGTGTCGGTTGGGAACACTTTTGCATTTAAAAACATTTTAACTCACCGAAATGTAGCATTCAATCACTTAAAAGTGCAACATTCTTGTAGTTTCGTATCACAGCGTCTCTGTCACCAATTAAATAATTCATTTCACAAATTATTATCTCATAATTGACATAGTGATAGTTAGTGTCCTTAAACGTTTTGTTCTCATACATGTCCAAAAAAACTCCACCTAATCGACTGCTCGTCAATAACAAATCATACGCGTGTACATAGTTGTTCATCAGGACTCAGAAATATTTAATTGCAACCGTTAATATGTGAAACTGTCTAATAGTTTAATTGATAATTTGTTGGTGTTTGTAATGCACAGTGAGAATTGTTGTACTGATTTGCATTTGAATATTTGTCAGCTCGTGCGGCGCCGAACCAGAAGCAACCGCGATATCACACTTGAATCGCCCAGCGGCGGCATAACGCTAGAAGGCGTCCGAAGCGATTCAGACGAAGATATAACCGCAACAATATGCGATCAAATTTGGTATGGCTTTGCCAGCATCGGTGGCTTCATTTATCAAAATAGTTACATCTTCACAAATATTCTGATGATGGTAAGTTGAATGGCACTTCATTCAAATGTAGTTTACTTTAACTGGAATACTTTGCAGGCCTGGTCCATTGTCTATCACAGCTGGCTGACTTTTGTGTTGCTACTGTGGGCCAATGTGCTCTGGATGATTCCGAATCAGCGCAAGGCCATGATGCGTTCAAGTCCATTCATAGTGATATATGCAGAATTGCTGCTGATAGCGCAATACATATACGGCATGAATTTGACCAATGATGAATTGCCCTCGAGAGTTGATGTAGGTATAATGCGATCAGAGCAGATCTGTGTCTATAACTCCTGTTCTCTTCGTAGACGTCTGGCATTAATTTGGCTCAGATTGGACTGGATCGGCCGCAGGAGCACGGCATTGAGCCCTGTGTGCCGCTGATTGTGAAGACCTCGTTTTTGCTCATGTTCTGGGTAACATCGCGGCAATTTTTCAAGGAGAAGCTGGATAAACGCAGCTCCATACTGAGCGACATGATCGGTCCGCTGCATCTGGCCATATCCGAAATAAGTGTTAGCCAATTGCATGGCAACAAGAAAACATCGAAATTCCTGAAGATGGCAGGCGACGTCATTAAGTATTTGCTAGTGCGTCTTTGGACTTGGCTGCTGGTGCTGGTTATTTTCTTATGCGCCATTACGGGCAAGCACATGACCGGCTTTCGCATTTGCTACATGGCGTTATTCCTGTTCTTTTTGCTGGTCTTTCAATCGTCATCGAAAGTGTGGGTTAAGGTGATGTACGGCTTTTGGCTGTTTCTGATCTTCTACGCAATGTCCATATTGATACTTATTTACACGTATCAATTCGATAAGTTTGATCAGTATTGGTATGATTACTTTAACATATCCAAGACGCTGTAAGTTAGCAATTTGTTGCAATTTGTGTGCCGTACAATTTTCACATCAAATATTTGAATACCTTGCAGACAAACCGACATTGGCCTGGAGCGCTACAAAACCAAAGATCTCTTCTTGCATCTGGTCTCGCCAACCATTATTGTTATACTGACAGTCATACAGGTGCACTACTTCCACGCACGATTTATTGCATCGCTGCATGAGCCGTTAATAGTGATCAAACAGGACAAGGACAAGATCAGCGAAACGCAACCTTCAACGGCCAGTAGACACGATCAAACGTTTGATGTTCTAACCAATACAACCGACCTAATACGTTTAACGATCAAGCGAGCCTTTAAGTACACCAAGAGGATTTTAAAGAGCTTTAAAAATCTGATTTGGCGCTTCTTAGAGCTGCACATGATAAAGGTCGTATACGTAGCAGCCTTTGTGTGTGCTGTCAGTCAGGTACGCATAATATCGACAAATTGTTACAACTAATAACGCCACGGTTTCGTAGGTGTGTGTGCTGCATATAATCTTTGTAGCGCTATGCCTGGTCGGCATTGTCTCGCGTTCGAGCGTACAGGTGTTCATCAGTCGCATTATCTCGTTCATTGTCACAGTCATTATAGTAACGAAGATGATTTACCAAGTGGGCTATTTGCATCACAATAAATACGACGTACAATGCGTAAGTAACCATTGAACCTGCTCAAGTTGTAAGACGTGCGTAGTAATGGCAATGCAAATTTCAGACAAACAGCAACTATACTGGAAACAATGCTAAATGGTTTGGCTTCGTGAAGGCCTCTGACGAGACTGGAGGTCTCATTGCTCTGCTGAGGAAGTACATCATATACATGGTGATGGTGACTCTGCACGCGGTTGTCGGTTTGCGGCAGCATCAGATGCGCATGGTCGCCCGCAATCAGCACGAGCCAGTGTCCAAAGTACTGTTTCCGTCGGTGACGCGCGCCGATGCCGAAACTAATATCGCAGGAATGGTGAAATACTTGCTGAACTATGGATACTACAAGTTCGGCTTGGAAATCTCGTTGATTGCTCTGGTAGTAACAGTGACCTTCAGGCAAGACATTATAGCGGTGTTTTATGTTGTCTGGCTGCCAGTGTTCTTGGGGCTGCACCGCGCCAAGATTAGAAACATATGGGGAGTCTTCCAAGTGTGCATATTGTTATCGGTGTTGCTTCAGTATTTGCTTTTGGTCGGCCTGCCACCCAGCTTGTGCATCAGTAAGTATAGCTCGGAGCACCCTGAAAGCTGCGCACCATCCACATGTTTTGAAATTAATTTATTTATTTTTAATTTTTCACAGAATACCCCTGGTCCGACTCAACTTTCTCGTCTTCAATTCAGCGTTGGGCCATGCTGCCGGGTCATCTGCACTACAACCATGTTCCTAAATTGATATGCGATTTTATTCTTTTGCTTCTCGTTAATCGACAAAAGCGCGTATTTTATATGGAAGGACGTACAGGCTCCAATCATCCGGGTGGATCTAACAGAAACGTCGTTCGCGATATAGCAAATTTGGGCAATCAAGATTTTGAAAATCCAACTCACGATTTCCTCTCTCACGTCCGCAACTATTGCGATGTATTCAAGTATGCCATTCTGTGCGGCTTCTTTTGGGTAACGCTGGCCGTTGTCTTTTTGGCCGGTACAAATATTTCCGATCTACTGGCACTGGGCTACCTCATTGGGGCGTTCATTTTCTTGTGGGAGGGCTCCGATTTCTATCTGCGTCCAATCGAAACAATTCTGTTTCGTTGGCGGTTACTAATATGCTACAATGTGGTGAACATTGTGGCCAAGACGTGGCTTCAAATGGCCGGATGCCTGTTCATGGAAACCCTAACGAAAAACTGCTGTTGGCTGGTTCACATGTTGGGCATTACATGTGCATCCGATCAGAAAATCATAGATGATGATGACGATATTTTCGGGGGCGAATGCCCACTGATAACGACACATGTGGTTCTCTTATGGGATGCCATATGTTTTGGCTTTCTACTCTTCCAATTGCGCATATTCAAATCGCACTATTTCTGCCACATTATCGCTGACACAAAAGCAAACAGCATTCTCGCATCGAGGTCAGTAGCCCGTAGTGCAATCGATTTCAAGCTATATTAATGTGTGTAATCTGATTTGCAGAGGTGCTGAAATCATTGAGGATTTGCGACAGAAGCAAATTCAGCATCGGCATGAGCACGAAAAGGATGTGCTGGTGAAGATTAAACGTAAAATGGAGCGAATTCGTGCAACGCAGCAAAAGATGTTGAAGCCCGTCGACAAGCCCTCGCATTTCGATGGTAAGTTGCTCGTTTTGAAACATGTTCGAAAGAAAAACTCTAACGGCAATGAGCTGCTGGCTCTGCACATCCTTTGCAATGCTGTGCAGCTGCCATTCGCATTAACAAAATTGCTCAGGATGAAGCCATCTCGCGTGGCTTTTGATTTTTGGCCGCGTTTTCATTGCGATTGTGACTTTTGTTTTGTTTTTTACATTTTGTGTTTTCGCTAAAACAATTTTTTGAGTGAAAAACACAAGAATGCTTATTGGAGTTTCATGAATTATGTATTGTGTGGCCAATTGATACGAGTTTGTTCCGAAAGAAACGGCCGAAACGGTAGTGGTGAAAGTTGCGCCTTTGGCACACAACAGCAGCTTCTCATCATGCCAAGGCTCCGGTTACCACACACCGGACGAGGACGACGATCGCGATGGCACCAGCGACGAGTGTAGCTCAACGGGCAGCAGCAACGGTTCGGCAGAGGACCGCGTGCAACTAATCGACGGCGTCCAGCAAATACGCGTCGAGTGCGCTGATTTTGGGTCAGAAGTACAAACTGACTATGTCGATGTGAATTCGCTGAGCGATGAGGCCGACAATGCTTTGGCCGAGAATGTGGTGCGTCTGCGCTTGCCCGAAATCGATATTCAAACCCATGTGCAAGTAGGTGACATTCGATAGTTTGCCCCATGCATTTGTAACTTGCGTTTCCCTAAACACACCGACACAATTTAGCCGAACACGCCCAGTTCGGATATGACAACATTGCCGCTCGATGGCTTTTTGGACGCGAATCGCCTCTCGTTGGGCTCGTCGGCACCCAACTCGGACCTGGTCATGCAGCAGCACAACGACTCGAACGAGTCGTCGGAAGTGTTTGCGCCACCAGCATATGTAAACTGCTTTCCTAAAGGCATTGTGCACTTTACTCACAGTTCCATTGCAGGAAGCGGTGCAGGCGCGAGCACGGCTCCACACACTGATGCCGCCAGTGCCCACCTCTTGCAGCCTGACGGTCAACGTGAGCGGCGGCAGCTCCATCATATCCTCGAATCTGACCGCCAACGGGGGCGCCACTGGCGTTCGCCATCGACGCCAGTCGTCGGTGAATGCAGTGTCCTGGAACGAGACCGTCTCGGTCAAGTGCGCCTCCAAAGAAACCACACCCAGTGTAGAAGTATGTGAACACTTCAAACTACCACAAGTGTGTGTGTAAGATTTAATAAAATATAATTAACTGTGCTCGCAAGGAATCGGAGGATGCGCACGTCACTTTGCGGCAGCGTTCGCTGCATCGGCGACATCTCAGCTTGGGCAATGCTGCCTACTCGGTGGACGAGCGCAGCACACTGCAGGATGGAAATCGGCGCTACAGCAACGTGTCGTGGGCGCGCGACGAAACGGCACTGCGTGCCAAAGCGCGCCCCCACAGCTGGGGTCCCGTGGGTACGGCCTATTATTTGGACTCGTTGATGTGCGATATCGCCGAAGCAACGCTGCATGGACAATGTATTTGGAGCTACATTCTTAACTATTTATTTCCAAACTTGTACAAACATTTGTCCAGTGTACTTGTGCATATATATTTTCCGTTTCGACAATAAAGAATGAAATCTAGCGTCTGATAATGCACTCAAAGTTGTAAATAACACCGCATTTAAAAGTTTCCATGTTGTTTCATTACCGGAAAACTGTCTGTTTTCCGCAATTTGTACAAAACAAAACAAACAGTAGACAAATAAAAAGAGAACTTGCGTCAACAGCAAAGCGCCTTGTGAGTTTCTACATTTTATAATGAAAATTTTCCAATACTTAGTTTGATCCTAATCAATGGACTGATTTGGAGATTGTGTGTGTTTTTTTTATTACTTTTCTAAATTTATTACGATTTGGCACGATTGTTTTTTTTGTTGGTAGAATTTAGAAAATTTTAAATTTTTAGCTAAAACGCTCTCATTTGCATAAGCATTATGCACGTCGTGAATAGTCTACGTGGACTTGGAAGAACTTTTGCAAACTGGTTTGATTCAAAGGCTTCTACTTATGTATTGAATATTTGATTTGCTCCATACAATTTATGTATCATTTATGCTGCTTTATTGTGCTTATTTCGTTCTTGAATTTTCATTTAATGTATTTCTAGCTCATGGTTATCCACTTCCTGGCACAAAAGTACATAAAAGGAAAGAGATAAAGTTACACGGACAGGGTAAACATTTCATTTTTTTATAAATCTACTTATTGTTTATGTTATATTATGAAATGCACTGCCTTTAAATCGCTTATAAATACACATGCAAGTTCTCAAAGACATAAATATTGTAGGCAAAAACGACTGCCATTATTTTTGGTTCGTTTTCCATTAATTTAGATGAATATTAGTAGCATTTATGAATTGTGCTTCTTTTAAAAGTGTTAATGTAGCTGATGCGTTTTTCTGTAATTCTTATTGCTTAAAAAATGTACTTCATTGTTTTGTCCATTCCTTATATTCAACAAACTTCTGTTAGCCATTCTTTTGCTCCTTCCCCTCTTTTTTACATAATAAACATTGTCAGCGAGCAAATTTCTATCTAAATTTCCAATTCAGATTGAATATATCTTTGTATTTATACACCGGACCACAGATTTGATTGACATGTCTTATTCCAAGATGTTAGTGGTGTAAATCCTGAGTCCAGCTAGCCAACAAATTTGTGTATGTTTTTCTCAATGTTTAATTTTTGGTTTACTTTTAAATTTCACTTCAAAATTAGTTGGTATGGAATGTACCAAAGCCTTTTTCCCGCGATACTCAAGCAGAAATGCAAAATTGTTCCTGCAAAATTTTTTTGGCTGCTAAACAAACATAGGACCCGTCTGAAATGAACAGGCAGTGAAATATGTAGATTTTGCATGTATGATGACGAGACTTCCATACACCTGATCAATGAATGCCCGGCATTGGTTCATGCAAGAAAGCAAGCACTAGGCAAGCAACTATTACAGACTACTCATCTGTCTGAAATTGATCTCGTAAGAATCAAAATGTTCTTTAAAAAAATAGGAGGAAATAGTCTTTTCCAGTACTGAACTCGGGTAAGGCACAATACTTCTAGCCCCAATCTAATCTAATCTAATCTAAATTTCACTTCAAAACAAAAACATTCTTAAGGGCCACTAACCTAACAATGTTCACAGTGGTAATTTTCTCAATATGTAATTCTTGGCTTTTAAAAAATCCAATCCAAACCTTTTGTGTTTACTGAAACTTACTATTTGATAAACAAAACTTTACTTTTATAAAAACTGAGTATAAATATTCGTTTTTAACAACCTTTGTCAAGTATGGCTAAAACAAATTGTCTTAAACATTGATTCGTGTAGTGATTCAATGGAGTCTTTTATACTTTTTGTTAAATAGAAATATACCTTCACACCACACCAATAAGTCAATCAAAATTGTGTTACAAGTGCACCTATTCTGTTGGTCCAGAGTCCAGAGAGATAGGACACAGACACTAACATATAAAACTTACAAATTCAACTACTTTAATCTAGTGTTAGTAAATATTAGCATTAGTTGTTATAGTTAAAATATACACATATGTACATGTATAATTCATGGGATTAATTTTGAGTTTTGCAAAATACCTAAATGCCCAAATTAGTGCATCAAATCTTCTGTCAAAATATGTTTTTTATAGGTAATTGTTTTTAAATCTACATGCTTCACACTTTAAGCCAAACTCTTAGTTATTGTTAAAATAAAAGTTAATCATGAGTTAAGTTCAACTTGTCATAACATTTGTTGGGCCATGAATTGCATAGCTTACAGGCTCTTTGTTCTATGCAACATTTCCAGATTTGGCGATCTTCAGCTGTGTTGTCTCATTGGTTTTGAGAGGAATGGAATTTTTTCATTAATTATGTATTTATTATAGAACTAATTGAACTTTATTGGAATGTTATAATTTTGATTTTTAATTTAAGCTAAATTAGTTATTAAAGAATTCTAGTAATTAGTTATTGCATAGAATATTATCTGAAAATGGTTTGGTTTATTGATTAATGACTAAGTTTCACTGATTTTCTTTAAAGAATCAATTATAATTGATAATAAATTATGCCAATTATGCTTAGTTAAGATTAAAATTAAACAAAATGGTTTTTTATAGTCGGCTTTAATTGAAAAAGCTATTCGAAATAGTTTCATATTTTTTATGCAGTTTTGTAGTATTTAACCCTTATTCTCATACCCGGGTACCCGGGTTCCCACTGCGATGTATTTTCGTGAAAAAAACTGACAAATAATGAAAATTTTTTTTTTACCTTCCGGATCCTCGTTATTTAGGTGAAAAGCGAACAAATCATATCAAAATTTTATAAACACTTTTTAATTAACAAAATATTGAAAACTTAAAAATTTCATGAAATGGGTACCCGGGTACCCCGGGTGCCAAACGACGTTACTAAGTTTGGGTATGAGAATAAGGGTTAATGAACTAAGTTATTGTCTAAAAAATACAAATTCAATCAATCAAGTTATAAGTATCAGCTAATTAATTTTAAATTAGTACTTTATTCAAGGCAACTTAAGTATGTACTCACTTTTCTCATACTACCCTGGCCCGATATGTCATATTAATACTTTTGTTATACCAAATATAACGACATGAACATCTTCCTGTCTCGAGCCCACAGAAAATTGATTTCACAGGCTTTTTCATAGAACCCTACACTCCTTAAGTAATAATTTCATACATAAATTTTAACTTTTAGGAAGAGATTTACCTCGTATACGTTTAAAAATATGTCTGTTTCTGCCTGTCTTGAGTTTCCCGAAGATCAAGTTCGCAGGCTTTCTCATAGAACTCTATATTTAATTAATAATCCTGTCTCGAAACCACAGACGATCGATTTCACAGGCTTCTTCATAGAATCCTACACTCTTTAGACATAAATTTAAAATATAAATTTTAACTTTTAAGAAGGAATTTGTCTCCACTACAGACGTCTGTAAATGTGTCTGCCTATCTCGAGCCCACAGAAAATTGGTTTCACAGGCTTTTTCATAGAACTTTATACTACTTAAGGAATAATGTAAAACAAAAATTTCAACTTTTAAGAAGGGATTTGTCTCATACACGTCTATAATTGTTTGTGCCTGTCCCGAATCCACAGAAAGTCGAACTCGCAGGCTTTCCCATAAAACTTTATACTACTTAAGTAATAATTTCAAACAAAATTGTTAACTTGTAAGAAGGAATTTGTCTCGTACACGTCTGTAAATGTGTCTGCCAGTCTTAAACCCCCAAAAAATATCGAACTCGCAGGCTTTCTCATAGTACCCTACACTCATTAAGTAATAATCACACGCACACATACAACAAATTTCTGCAATATGTACTGTAACAATTCGGTTTGTGATAATGTTTATATTTTAAATTGTCATTTTGAGTCTTCTGTATTTTTTGCATATTTCCTGTTTTATTAGAAACTGAGGCGTCACAAAGTTGTGTCAATGAATCGGAAAGACCTCCACATAAAAAAGGTTTCAATTTTTCTTGTATTTTTCTGCATTCTGCTGATTGTTTTAAGAAATCGGTGCAGCCTTCTACAGATCAGTTGAGCTTCTCATTAACATGCTTTCAAATTTATACAATTGCCTCCTAATACCAATTAGTACAACTCAGCCTAACCCGGTTTACACTCACTTGAAGGCGTAGACTATATAAATATATTTTAAAGTGATTTCTTGCAAAACGGGCGTTTTTTGGTGTTGTCACTACCATGGTTTTTGTTCACAGTTGGCAATGATTCGCTCACAAGGAATTGGTTATTATTGGATTTGGTTACTTTTATTAAAATACTCTCATATTTACACAAAAATATGAAATAAATCATTAACCTCATTACTTATATCTGTCCTCAGCTAACTCATCAAAAAATTGTATGTGTATATTTGTTATTAACTTTCAACTCATCTAATTTTTTCTCCTATAATATTTATATATATGTACAAAAAAAATATTTATATAAATACATAGCTGTGTTTTGTGGTTTGTGTTATGTGTACTTTACTATGAAAACTATACGACTAGTTATATTCATTTATATACAAAATATCTTTGTCATAATTTTGTGCACATTTAATACCAACTTTTCTTGAATTTTCACCTGCAAACTGTAGCCGTGCGCGCTGGTGACTACTACATGTTCGAAGAGCTCGATGACAAGTTTGAATTGGATATGATCGAAGACGAAAAGGACTTCCTCGAGGATCAGGACAAGAAAAGACTTAGTCGTCGCAAAACTCTGGCAAATGTAAGTGGCCATAGATTGAAGCTTAGTTAAGCTTTTATAGAATGACAAATTGTTTTCAACATACAAATTTCCTTATTTGAAACATTCATTATGATTATTCACGTCATGGTTCGAATGGACTGGGTGGCTAAGTATCTTCAGAGTAGACCAGTTTTATTTATTTTTATTATTATCATATGGTTGCATTTATATCATCGGTTACGGTGTCACATATCGCTACGAGCACTGAAAACCGATTAACCTTTGGGAAATTTAACAAATTTTTCAATCATAGGGAATACTCAGGGTAATTGAACTCTGTGCACGTTTTGACGGCCCATAATTCCACAAATATTAAGGGCTTTTGATTTCAAAAAAATTCTGGGGTGTACTTGGAACTTATATATATGGTGAAATAATGTTGATTTCACATTTTGTTTATTAACTCTGCAACTTTCAGAAAAAAACATTCTGAAAAAATTTGTTTTTAATATTAACTTTGTTATTAACCCGGCAGCGCCTAGCGTGACCATATCTTCACACGAAATATGCGTTAAAAAATAATTGAATAAAAGTTAATTACTTCCCTGGCCACAAAAACCCATAACTGGGTTGTGGTAACTGCAAAATTAACTAGGCTTCTCTGCTTCACGCATCTTCTTCAGTTGATCAAATCAACAGATCATAGACTATTGTGAATCACCGGACACGACCCCCCTTTTCGCCATCGACCCTCAACTATCGCGTCGAACAGGGCCGAAGAATTTTTAAAGCACCCTTTTTTTCAACATTCCAATGATTAACTAACCGAAAATCAGATATCTGTATAAAGTCCGTTCCAAAACATATCGTTCTTTCTTCTGTTTCCTTGTCAATTTAACTGAGTCATGTTGTATTGTATTAGGTCTGTTTGGCAACGAAAAATTTGTACGAATTTGTACAAATTTGTAAACATTTTTACTGGAGCCAAATCTCCAGTAACGAGAGGGAAACTGAGAGGGTAAAGTGACAGTTCATTTCGTAAGAACTTGCAAGTTTTTACTGGAGAAATGTTGTCCAGTAACTTTTAGCCAGTAAGAAGAAGAACAAGAAAAACATATGACTGGCTGCATATGATCGATTGCAAAGAAAAAAAAATTTTGTAATCATTGGGAGGAAAATGTAACCGGTAAGAAAAAAGTGCGTTCACGAGTCTGCTGACGAAGAACCGTGTTGCTCAGCTGTAAGGCTTGATTACACGTAACGAGTCGAGTGACGAGACATCAAAATGGTACTAGGCCGAAAGAATTGGGATAGCGAGCAAAAGCGACGAGTTGTTCAAACGTATTTCGACACGCGGCGAGTCAGTTCGGTTTTACAATGCACAAAATGAACCAAGCAACTCGCGCAATTAAACTCAACCGAGCGAAAAGTGGTGTGTGACGCATACCGCATGTCACGAGTGATGCCGCATGTGACGAGCGATTGCACGAATCGCTGCGAAAAGAGAAAAATGAGAAGACAGCAACTCGAACGAGTACTCGTTTCGTCTAAACGGTAAGGCGAGTTCTTGATTGAGTCAGTGACCGATGAAAGTGACGAGAGAGTCACTAGAATCACATTTTGTTTGCTAGGCCGAGCGACCACTACTTTACCGTTATATTTTTTCTTTTCGCAGCGATTCGCGCAATCGCTCATCACATGCGGAATCGCTCGTGACATGCGGTATGCATCACACACCACTTTTCGCTCGGTTGAGTTTAATTGCGCGAGTTGCTTAGTTCATTTCGTGCATTGTAAAACCGAACTGACTCGCCGCGTGTCGAAATACGTTTGAACAACTCGTCGCTTTTGCTCGCTATCCCAATTCTTTCGGCCTAGTACCATTTTGATGTCTGGTCACTCGACTCGTTACTTGTAATCAAGCCTTTACTTGCTGCAGCTGAAAGCGAAGAATCGTAGATTAGGCCCAACGAACCATTTGCCTTTTGCATTAAATTTCTATTTGAACTGAATTTTCCCTACCGTTTCAAACCTCAAATGAAACTTTTAGATCAGCTGTTTCGTTTCTGTTTACACCCTTTTTACTGTGTATTGTGAGTGGGCCAAGTCGCAGTGGTGTAACAAAGAGTTAAAACTTGATATTTTTTACTGGAGATCTTCCCAAACAGACCTATTGCTTCAAAACTTTTGTGATTCATTATCAAACTGCAAAGTTAATGTGAGAGTTTCATACATAAAGACATGTAACAACTCAAATTATTCAACAGAGTGCCATACTTTCATTTATGAATCATTTATAATTTGTTCTCACAAGCAATTCATTGTTGTTTTTTTTTTGTCAAATATTACAACTAATCTGGTTTACTTCTCTAATCTGGTTTACTGCATTCGAAATTTGCATGCATTCGGAAAATTTACAAAAACAAAACAAAAAAAATACTCAAACAAAAACAAACTTTAACAACTGACCAAACATAACACAAGGTCTGGAAGGATCTGCAGAGCGCCGAATTTCGTCGTCGCGTTTATGTGCGCCAACGTTCGTATGCATCGGCGCCTGGATCACGTATCGGTATCAAAATTGACGAAGGCGAAGTGGGTGTACGCACATCCACCCATTCCGAACCGCTCAACTATGCGATTCATTCCTCGACCGAATCATTTGTGAGTTCAGCGCTGAAATGGCTGTCAACTGTTCAAGCACGGCTTTATACATTTCTATGTATTTTTCACATATCTGTTGTCTATGCCAAATATCACCGTCTTTAGTGCAAGTCATCTATTGTTTGCCGAGAGTCAGCGGCAATTTCTAGTCACATCATTGTCAGTTGAAAGCAAAACTCAAATAAACTTGAGATTTCAGCGAACAAATCGGTTCGAATTCTCATATATATTTGCACATCGTTTACAGTGATTGATACTATATACACATATACAAACTATATACTACACAATCATGTAATTGCATTTACTTTTATCTGTATTCATACACATTTCTATGTTTTAAGTCTAAACTTGGCTTGAAATTTTTGGTTATAAAGCAAGCAAGGGATCGGAAATAACAGTTATTCATGAAAACTATAATAATAAAAATAAATAAATAATAATAAATAAATAAATAAATAAATAAATAAATAAATAAATAAATAAATAAATAAATAAAAAGATAATGAAGGAAAGGTCAAACAAATAAATCAAATATACCAATATACCTTTTCGCACTGAGAATCAAACTTATAAAATATAAATAAAAAATAACTGTTATTTGTTGAGTCATCAAATAAAAAAAATACTTTTAAACACTAATTTTCATAATAAAACTTATAACTGTTACGGTCCCTGGTTTATATGTCTTAAATGTTTTTTTTGTTTATTTTTTTTTTATTATTTATAAAAAACTTTTTGTTGTGCAATATGTGCATTAGATTATTTTCAATTAGACGTCTTATTTTGCAATTTTTACTTTTTTGTGTGTTAACTTCTCTTACTCTCAAAATGCCAACAAACCAAAAATGTTTGCAATATTTGTGTTATTTATTTTATAAATAGCAAAATAGTTAATGTTTAAACACATTGTTGTACTCTTGTTCACAGGACGAAACCCTACAGCAAAGGAAATTAAAGGAGCGCCAAGAGTCACCAACTACCAGCCAGGCAGCAGCTGCCGAAAAGCCACCAGTAGTGCAAACGCCAAAGCCAGAACCTGAGGCAACCACTCCCGCTCACGATTCGGACGACGGTACAGTTGCGCTTTTGATCTTTGACGTACACACCTTTGACTCAACAAATGTTTATTCATTTTTAGAATTTGATGCTAATCCCATTGTACGCTTGTTGGAAGGCTTCATTGTGTCGGTGACAATATTCTTGAACCGTTTTTCACGTAATTATCGATATGTCAACAAGATTTTATCTGAGGAGAAGAAAGCATTGAAGGTTTGTGAACAAATTTGCAAAATAATTCAAGTCCATATTGTTTGAAATGCGCCACTCTTGCAGGAATCCAAAAACATCCATCAGCTGGTGCGTTCCGGTCCATCAGCCATATTTGCTGCCATCAACAACAGTCTCGGCAGGTATTTATAGAGCAAAGGGCCATCTGAGAAGAGCAAAGAAATGTCCACCCTCACACAAGCACACGTGCATACATGTCTATAGAATAAATCGGATATAAATTATGTCGTCGCATATGAACTATTCAAATGACCACTTTACAGCGCTTCCAATATGTATTCTTGTAATTTTATAAAACAACTTAATTTCGCTTCGCTCGAAGCACATCATTTTCAAATTTCATGCTTCTTTGAGCATAAAAAAGAACTAGTTTTTGTTTATTGTTTTGGTAGCGAGTTTAATTGTTAGTGTACTGCTGAAGTTATTGATGCATTATTTAAATTATTGGTTTAAAATTATTTGTTTTATTCATTACTAAAATTTATATGTTTTTTGATACTTTTCTTTACTTTATGTTACTACCTGTTCCTGTTCCTCAACTTCTTCACAACTTCACACTATCGTTGTTGTTGCTATTGTTTTGTTTTGTCAGTAATGAAGATGAAGCATCCAATGGTACCCAAAATCCAACCAATCCATCACCACAAAACAATACCAATATGTCCAACAACAACACCACCACCACCACCACCAACACCGCCAATGTACCAATAGAATCGCAATCGCAAGCGCAGCTATTAGGTGAACAACCAACACCAACACCACCGCCACCCGAACCATCACAACCACAATCACAAAATCCACACGTAGTTAACATGATCGAATCGCCATTTGAAACTGCCGAATCGAGCACTAGGTAAATGTATAGATTAGAACAACGCCGCATTTACCTGTTTAAGTTTTAATTTTCCTTGAATTGTTTTGTTTCTTACAACACGTCCATTAATTGGCCCTAAAATAATTAGCATATATTTGAGTGATTTATGTTTGTAAGCGTATTGATTGTTCTTCGTTCTCAAGTCGATACGATTTTTCAAAACATTTACTTATCCATATTTACTGCATCATTCTAATTTTTTTTTAGCAAAACGGCTGGCAGTTCTCCCTCATCGGTAAAAGGGTGAGTTACATGTTTTACATTGTTTTCAATATTTTATTTAATCGGTGATTGAGTACAAATAGGCGACTGCATACATATGTAAAATATTGTGTATTTAAAAATTTTTCTGTAAATACATATTTACAAATGGACTGTTGATTGTCGAAAGAAGTTGAGTTAGAAATCAAATTTTTATACCATAAACCTCTTTCAGAACCTGTCAAGACTGTTACTTACAATGAATGAATTGAATTTGAGTTGAAATTGAAATCTCATCCTAAATGAGATTGAGAACTGTCCTTGCACATTTTTCTAAAATCTGTATACATTCGAGGTATTTGTATATAAATACTGATATTTTTCTGTACATGCATATTGTCACTTGTGTACAAGCTTTACAAACAAATTTATACTTCCATAACAAATTGCTTGTATGCAAAAAATCCAATAGAAAATTCTAATTTTTGATTCTTTGCGCCTTTCCCATCATATGTCAGCATCATGAACTCCCTTTATATTACACTCGCTGTCAAGCATTTATAACTTGTCCTTTTGTACGTTTATTATTATCTTTCTTTAAACTCTATCAACCACATCACCTCACATCAAATTATCCATACTGCTTAACGTTTGCTTGTTAACATTTGTGGCAGACGCCAGTTGAAGAGTTTGCCCGAGATACGCATTAAAGCATCCTCATTCGATCGCAGCCACAAAACTTCAGATTCATTGAGTAAGCCCTGCTCGTGCGAGAAATTGAACAGGTAGCTCCAAATACTCCAAGCAAATTGCTCGTCCGGAGCGGCCATGTTTTGCATAGCAGTTCGAAAATTCAAAAATATTTCTATTTGTCCATTCTGTGTGTAATTAAATAGCCAGAAGAATTCAAGTCATACTGTCATATTTTGCATAGTCAAATTTTCATTATTACTAAGAAATTCAACAGTTTGAAAATATTTCGTATTATTTCTTTAATGTTGCTTGCATCTTTCGATGTATTCAATTTTGAATTTAAGCTAAAAATTTGCATTGTTAAGTGAAAGAAATAAAGCCTCTATATGGAGGAGTTTGCATGTGCCATAGTTTCAAGTCGGACAAAGCCTCAAATGATTTCAATAATGATGCATTTATATATTTCATAAAGTTAATATTAATGTTGTTACATTTTTGAAAAGTTTGGTTTTATTTAACATGTCTTTTTTGTAGATTTTAGAATTTGTTAGATAAAAATTATAATACATTTTCAAGGGTCAAGTTTCTAACTTTTTCTAGAATATCCCTCATGAGAGCTTTAATTTTTCCTTCGTTAATTTTATAATTTTATCATGATTTTATGATTTTATCATTACCATTTTATCATTAAATACTCAATCAATGCTCTAAATGTGCATAAACTATTCAATGACAGAGTTTTAATGGCTCACCTGATCAAAGAAAGTTTGATATGAATTTTTATTAAAGAAGATATTAGCAAAATTGCCTGTCACAATTTTTAACGACGCACTCCTTAAATCGAAGAAAAAAATAAAATTTTGTCAAAAAGTTGATCCATTACATTAACCCAAAAACCCTCAAATCGTTCTCTGATTCATTGAAATGCAGCCCACACAGTCGATCGGCTCTTCGCTGTTTACAATTGCAGTTTTTTGCGCTGCATGCTACAAAAATTGTCATGTGAAATGTGCTGCTACCAATACAGCTTCGATTTCTTAGAATCGTGCTTCAACAATTTTCTTTGAAATCGTATTTTTTTCAAACTATACTATTGCGTATTTGATTGGGTTATTGTTTGCTACCACTGCTCGATAGCTGAATTAACACATAAGGTGCCACATGCTTATTTGTTTTCATATTGTTACGAAAATGACTTCTCTAAGTTCGTTTTTGGATTGTGCTTGAAAATAAAACGACTTCAATTATTCAACGCAAACGCGTCAAAAACCAACAATCGCTTTATTTACAAACTTACACTATTACTATTGCATGTTTCCCCTTTGCTCGCTCAACGCAGACTCGACCCTCTGCGCTGCACTTTGCTGCTTTTATACTGGTTTTCTTATCGCGCCAAAGTTTCTTGCACATTCCAGTTGTACTTTCTATCTTGATCGTTCTAGCACAGCCTTTTACCGCTGCGAACCATCCTTGCCATATCGTAGTTATAGTCAACCGGCCGTACTCCAAAGTGCATGCCTAAAAGTATGCTCGTAAAAGCATTCATGCATAGCACAGCACAGAGTGCCTCATCGTTACAATATTGATTGGTATTTTCAATCCACTTTATGAGATCTTAGCCAGGGATCGGAAATTGCAGTTATTCATGGGAACTATACTTATTAAAAAAATTACTATGAAGGAAAAGTCATACAATTCAATGAAATATACCAATACATTTTTGTTCGCACCGAGAATCAACTTTTATTTTATAATTTTTATGGAAAAATTAAAAATAAGAATTATATATATTTTAAAAATCCTTTAAATTTATATATATTGTTTTTTTGTTTTCATATTTGTCCACAAATAAAAATTTTTCGATTTTATTTCAGTTGTCCTGTGATAATGATTACTGGTGACTTTTATTTATTTAAAACAGTCATCAAGACAAATCAGTTAGTGACTTTTATTTTGAAAAGTCATCAATAAAAATCATTCAGTGACTTTTATTT
Source organism: Melieria omissa (assembly GCA_963971225.1). Lineage (NCBI taxonomy): Eukaryota > Metazoa > Arthropoda > Insecta > Diptera > Ulidiidae > Melieria > Melieria omissa. The sequence goes on along the minus strand of OZ020267.1, from coordinate 131,779,553 downwards.
ATAAAATAATAAAAGTAATATTTTAATAATTGTTTTATAAATAAAAGTCATCAAAAAAATCAGTTAGTCACTAACTGATGACTAAAAAAGTCATTTTTTAGTCATCAATAAAAATCACTCAGTGACTTTTATTTATAAAAGTTATCAATAAAAATCAGTAGTGACTATTACTTTTTAAATCAGCAATGAAAATCATTCAATGACTTTTATTTTTTAAGTCATCAATAAAAAGTAGTAACAGTGACTTTTAGTTTTTAAGTCATCAATGAAAATCATTCAATGACTTTTATTTTTATGTCATCAATAAAAATCATTCAATGACTTTTATTCATAAAAGTCATCAATAAAAATTTGGCAGTGATTTTTATTTTTAAGTTATGAAACTTCCAGGAAACAGAATTGTCAACTCAGGTCTTGTTGAGACGATCAAGAATATATATGCATTTCGATACTTAATAAATCTGCGATTACTGCGATTAATGAAAATAACTTCTATATTGCGACTTAAAACAGAAAAGTCATTAATTAGTTTTTATTGATGACTTAGAAATAAAAGTCGCTTACTGATTTTTATTGACTTACAAATTAAAAGTCACTGTTACTACTTTTTATTGATGACTTAAAAAATAAAAGCTACTATAGGGTGTTTTTTTAGAGGTATAGAACTTCGAATTGAAATAAAACACAAGAAAATCGTTTTAATGTCCATCAATTTGGCTTTATTGGAAGGATAATTTTATGCCATTAATGTTTAAATATGATTTCGGGCATGTGGCCGCCGCGGCTGGCTCGAATAAAGCCAATTCTACAGGTCCAATTTTCAGTTGATGGACAAAGCTTCAATTGCTGTGCACGGTGGCGAATCGATTCATTCGGGTCCTCTTCAACATTTTGCTCTACAGCGGCAATTGTTTCTTCGGTGCGCACTGTTCGACGTCTCTGCGGGTGCGTATTATCACATAGAGTAAACGTAGTGCGAAAACGACCCATGGTTAACCGAATTAATTGCTCTGATGGACGATTATGTCGACCATAAAATGGAAACTTCGCGAACTGAACCATTATTTTCGAAATAAATTTGCACGATTTGCAAGCGTTGTTCTTTTGTCAACCTGTTCATGATGAAATGGCAAACCAAACTGAACATAAATGACATTAGAGTTGCCAGATTTGACCACAAAATGCCAGTTTTATCTCTATTCGAAAAACAAACCTCTAAAAAAAACACCCTATAGCTAACTTTTATTAATGACTTTTATTTTATAAATAAAAGTCGCTTACTGATTTTTATTGATGACTTTTTTAAATAAAAGTCACCAATAATGGTTTTCATAGGACAACTAAAATAAAAAATCGAATAAAACTGTTATCTATGGCGTTCAAACTGACGACTTAAGGGGGTCGTCTAGTGTGAAGGCCGTATTTTTATGCCTTTTTTGACAGTCATTATTAAAAAAACCGTTCAAGTAAAATAACTTTTGAATTTTATTTCTTCTTTGAGTACATATCGACAAAGTTTTATAATTATTTGAAGCCAATCTATTGATTAGTATCGGAGTTACACCACTCAACAGGAAGACGTAAAAAAAAAAAGTTGCTCCACTGCTGCCATGATTCTGGGCGTTGTGATTATCTGAAATCAAAAAACCAAACGCCATTTCATTCCTGAGACTTCAAACTGCAAATTGAGCTAAAAGAAAGTTCGAATTCCAAAAAAAAGTATTTTTTTGCCTAAACATAAAAAAAATATGAGTTTTTCGACTATTTTTCACGTGCATATAATTGAAGAAAAAAAAAAGTAACGAAGCAATCTTAATTCTTTTAGCTTAATTTGTAGTTGGACATGTACTCAAGATGGTGTAAAAAGTTGAGCATTAATAGTTAAATAGTTTTTGAGATATCGTGGCAGCAGTTTTGAAAAAACGTGTTTTGAGAAAAACGCGTTTTTAAGTTGGAAGTTGGAGGTATGCGCTCCGCATACCTACTCCGGTTTACAAGTGCAACTTGATAACGGCTTCGAATTTACAAAAATCCATTTATACACGTCTTCTAAACATGTTTTAGAAGTGATTTATGAAAAAAAAACAAAAACGATTTTTTTGACCCGTCACACTAGACGACCCCCTTAAACGTGTTTAATGTGCTTAAACAAGTTAAATGAACAAAACCAGTTCGAAAACCTGTTTATCCACATGCAATTGTTTTTGGAAATTAAACGTGTTAAACCATTTAACATGTTTTGAAACGAGTTTTACGTAGCATCAGTGCAGTTTCCATGGCAAAAATCCATGAATTGGGCTACGAATTGCTCCCTCATCCCGCATATTCACCCGATCTAGCCCCAAGTGACTATTTCTTGTTCCCAAACTTGAAGAAATGGCTCGGCGGAAAGAGATTTGCTTAATGAGCACACGAAATTCACTTTTTTCCATTTTCTTCTCAGTCAACGCGGTAGTCCGATATTAACGGCTGTCAAAAACAAACTAAATGTCGCAGCTTGTTAAATTTTTTACAAGAGTCAACTGACAGATGACTGTTGACGGGAGCAGTGTTGCCATTTCAATTAAGAGGCGGGAAATTCAAAAAGTCACGACTTATTGACCCGCCCTCGTATTATTCAGGGTTAATTTTTATTTTAGTTTTAAAAACGGCTTGCGGATTCGAAATCAGCGGTCCCTAATTACTCTAAAACTGATGTCAAAACCAGAAAAGCCATTTTGCTGTTGATCAGTGCAATGTTATTTTGTAATATTTAAAGCATTTTCGTTCTCAGGAAATTTGAGTTTGTTTACATTACCTCTACCTATGTATGTGTACAATTGCAAAAAATGTTGAAATTATAATTCTAATGTATAATTGACATAAAATATTTCGGCAATATCTCTTAGACAAATTTCATGTTTATATAATTTGATTTCAATTTTACAGCGTCACAGAGTTCGCCTTGGAAGAAGAGGACTTCACGACACGCGATCATCACATATTGATTGAACTACTCATATCATCATGGTTTGCACTCCTCTCCAACACCGATCTGATTTGTTACATTGTAGTCTTTATCAATCAGGTATGATAACGCAAATAGACAGTCGCATATATGTATGTTTATAGTTGTAACTGATGAAATTGTTTGCTTAGGTGATGAATGCCAGCATCATCTCGCTGCCACTGCCGATTATGGTGTTCGTTTGGGGTACCCTGTCGTTGCCGCGCCCCACCAAAACCTTCTGGGTCACCATGATTGCCTATGCGCAGGCAAATGTGCTCATCAAATGCATCTTCCAGTTCAAGTTGATCTGGTCGAACTATATCAATTTGCCCAATCAACCATTGGCGCCGGCAAAGATTTTCGGTGTCGAGCTGAATCCGCACTATGCCAGCTACGATTTGCTGCTGCTGTTGGTATTATTCTTTCACAGGTGAGTCTATGCGCTACCGAATCAAAGCGGAATGGCCCAATAAGTGTTTTTTCTTTGTTTGCCACACACAGGTTCATACTGAAGCTGCACGGTTTGTGGAAATCGGAATACAGGGACAGCATTCGGTATCGACGGGAGTCAACTTCAATTGTGTAAGTAGGATGTCTTGTATGCCTCATTGCGCATTTAAATTTGTATTAAATAATCCGTTTTAATTTGAAGAGGTATGAGAAAAGTGTGCTTTCTGAGAAAATTGAGTTTGATCGAATGATTTCAATTAATAGCCAATGATAGATTGTATTTGAAGAAGAAAGATACTGATTCAAGCAGTGGCGGTGGTAAATTGACGCAAAGGTTAAGTGGAATGTTAGCGATAAGGTATTTCGCATCTGTGCTTACTCCTTGATACCATTAATACCGGTTGTACTCAACACCAGCAATGACAACGTAACACCAAATAAACATTAGGATTGTATTTTAGTAGAGTTGTCTTAGTTTTAGTCTTAGGCACAAAAAAAAACATCAGAACCACCAACAAAAGAAACCACCAGAACAACAAAAGTAATGAAACAATATTAATACATAGTAGCGTCCGTTTGATTGAGCTGACTCAACAACAAACCTCAAGTGCTGATTAACTCGAAAATATTTCAGCAAAGACGGCCCCGCACCTGCGAATGACGGCACAGTGACGCAGGTGGATCCTAACTCAACCGAAGCTAACGAGCAACAAGGCGAGGATAATGTGAGCGCGGCCGGTTCAGGATCTGGCAAATACTCGCGAAAAATAAAACATCTCAAGTGAGTGGCTTAGGTCACTTTGGCTGTCAGATTTTTTCAATTGTTTTCTCTTCAGGCGCACCAGATACTTTTCATCGCTGTTTAAATTCTTCAAGAATCTGGTGAAAAAACCACGCCTGCCATCGGATGTCTACGCGCTGATGTTCATGTGCGACTTTATCAACTTCTTTGTGCTGTTATTCGGTTTCACAGCATTCGGGGTAAGAACCTTTCGCACTTAACCGGCGCACAAGTGCTCTAAAATGTTCTCACATATTTATTTCTTATAATTCGACAGTCGCAACAAAGCGAGGGCGAAGGCAGCGGCGGTGTGCAGACGTACTTGGCCGAGAATAAGGTGCCCGTGCCCTTCCTGATCATGTTGCTGGTGCAATTCATTTTGATTGTTATCGATCGTGCATTGTACCTGCGCAAGGCATTGGTCAATAAGATCATCTTTCATTTTCTCTCCGTGATTGGTATTCACATTTGGATGTTCTTCATTGTGCCAGCGGTGACAGAGCGCAGCTTCTATTCCCTGGCGCCGCCCATCATATTTTACATAATCAAGTGCTTCTATATGCTCTTGTCCTCGTACCAAATAAAGTGCGGCTACCCGAAGCGCATTTTGGGCAATTTCCTCACCAAAGGCTTCTCGCTGGCCAACATGATTTCTTTCAAAGTGTAAGTTAGCTGATTTGTACAATGCTCGTGTGTTTTCAAAAGAGCTTTTATTCCATTTGCGATTCTTACAGGTACATGCTGATACCCTTTTTATACGAGTTGCGCACCATACTGGATTGGGTGTGCACGGACACAACGATGACGCTGTTCGATTGGCTGAAAATGGAAGACATATTTTCGGACATTTACTTCATCAGGTGCAGTCGCCAGATGGAGACGGACTTTCCCGTCATGCGCGCCCAGAAGAAAGCTCTGCTTTCGAAACTGTTAATGGGCGGATCTGTCATTCTCATCATTGTCGTGTCAATTTGGGGCCCGCTGTGCCTGTTTGCGCTGGGCAATGCCGTAGGCCAGTCGAATACGCCGATCGAAGTACAAATGTCCATACGTATTGGCTCGTACGATCCCATCTACCAGACGCAAAATCGCGAAAGTATGGTCGTTTTCCAGGATCATATGTACAACGATATGCTACGCGTCTATCAAAAGGATAAAGCGGCCATGACCTTCCTGTCGGGTTATGACTCGCGCGATATTGCCGCAATTCGGCTGGCTGGCAATTCGCCATCCCTGTGGACCATATCGCCGCCGGATAAGGAGCGACTTTTGAAAGAATTGAAAAGCGGTAATGCATATACACGCAGTTCAAATTGACACGCAATTGACTTTAAATTTCACAGAATCGAACATAACAACGCGTTTTACGTACTCGTTGACGCGCACTCCTCCGGCCAAGGGCCTGTTGGGCACGGTCGGGTCGGAGGTAACTTTCGACATGCAGCACGAGTTTGGGGACAGAGTCACCCTGATTAATATGCTCGAGGGTGGGTCTACTTCAGATGTGGTCATTTTGCCAAATTTAGTACCAAAATTCATAAAGGTAAGTTCGACGATATATGTATGCATTGTTGTGTACTATATTTGTTCTAACGAAACATTGCAGGTATTTAATTCTGGTGAACTCGGAAAGGTGCACGCTCTGATGCCCAAGAATCAGAGTAAGTTCATACGATACGACATAATTATGGCGAATTTAATTTGCTCTTTTTTAGCCTATCGTCCGTTAGTCATCAAAATGCACTCTTTGGGGGAAAATGGCAGTGATATCTGGTGGGAAATTCGTGAAAATTGTAACGATACCTTCCACACGAATATCGGCGCCAGGCTGCCGCTAATGAACTGTGCCTCGGGTGTTGTGCTGTACACATTCAACGACAAGAAATTCCCAGCCACTTTCAGCTTCCTAACTGCGGGCGGGTATGTTCAACTTTTTTGTCAACGACTGAAAGATTTGTTTCGATTCGTTTGTAATGCTTTGCTACTTGCAGTATCATCGGATTGTACACTACGTTTGTGTTGTTGGCGTCGCGTGTCTTAAAATCTCTAATAGCTGGACAAAACCGGAAAATCATGTTCGAAGATCTGCCGTACGTGGATAGGGTGTTGCAGTTGTGTCTTGACATTTATTTGGTAAATCTTTCATAACATTTTAAAATCAACTGAAATAATTGACGCCATGCTGACACTATTTGCAGGTGAGAGAGGCTTTAGAATTCGCACTGGAAGAAGACCTCTTTGCCAAACTAATCTTCCTGTATCGTTCGCCTGAGACAATGATCAAGTGGACACGACCCAAAGAAGAAATACCCGACGATGAAACGGACTCGGAGTCGGTGCGCAGTCGTTACAGTCCACGTCGGCCGGAATCAACAAATACGTAGTTTTAAGTAGCTTAATATCCGTTTCTCATAAGCTTCAAAAATGTCTCTCAATTCGCTCATAGCACCACCAACCCATAGACACACACAATCGTTGAGATATTGTTGTTTTGTTTTTGCAGTTACTAAACGATTCAAAATGTTTCCCCCAAGTTCACTTTACATTCGTTGATTATTTCACATTCGTACCAAAAAACCTAAAGAACTGCCGACGATTATTGTTGAACACTTTTTTTTAAAAAAGAATTTAGAGTTATAAGCGAAAAGCATAATGTATTTGTAATAATTTCATTTCGTTTCCTAATTTTCTAATAAAATATATAAAGTAAAGAAATACAAATACAAAGCATACCTACACACATACATACAGACATACAAACATACGTAGATGCATGCATAAATGTGTATAAAGAACAAAACCGAATAGAAATTAAACTAATAAGAAAATATGAAGTCATATTCAGGGATTTTTAGCATTTTATACTAAATTTATGTGTTGAATTTTCTAATTGCTTAATGTAAAACTATACTTGCATAGGATGTGTGCAAGTGAAAGTAACGAAACTATTTAATACGAACAAATACAAATACAACAAATTGTAGTAGTATATGACATACAAAGTACACATATACTAAATGAACTATGTACACTTAGGTTATGTCAATTTTGATAGTTTCCATAACTGAATCCAATAAGTACTACAAAGCGAATTGATTGTATGAAGTTTTGCTGTTTAGCTTTGCAGTTTAGACTAATTTCGATTATGATATTATTAAATTACGTTACAAGTATATACAATAATATTTATATATAAAAATTGAAGCCAAGAGATAAACTAGAAATGCTACAAAATCAACGATTGATACGACTAACGCATCGGTTTCGGACGAAACAAATTCTCCCATTCACATTATGTTTATTACAAAGTTGCATTGCAGTCAAGTGCGGTCATGATGCGCAATTGAAGCGAAAGACTTTATGCTTTATTACTTTTAACGGGCTTAGTTATCATTGTTCAAGTTTAGAAAATACTTTTTCAATTAAGATTTTGCAATAAGTTTGTACGTTCAGATTGAAGAAATTGTAAAGCAAATGCTTTGATTTGCTCTTTGAGGTCTTGCAAAATCTCTAAATGAAAGAGAACAAACAAAATTAATGAATTTTCAACACAAACTCGAACCAAGTTATTTACTTAGCACAATATGCCAGCAATCAAAATGTTTGGAATTTAAAAATTCACTATTTTATTATGCAATGCCTTATAGAAATTTCAATTCTATCTTTCAAACTATTTTGCCCGCTACAAATTTTAAATAAATTTCTTTGTTTTTTTTTCAAATCAAAATGTTTAAAATTTACAAATTTGCTATTTTATTATGCAATGTCTTATAGAATTTTCAATTCTATCTTCCAAACTATTTTGCTCGCTAAAAATTTTAAATAAATTTCTTTGATTTTTTCAAATCAAAATGTTTGAAATTTACAAATTTGCTATTTTATTATGCAATGTCTTATAGAATTTTCAATTCTATCTTTCAAACTATTTTGCTCGCATAAAGATTCAAATTAAATTTCTTCGATTTGTTACAAAAATAGGCTTTCATGGCAAAAATACTGCTTCGAATACTACTTAAACATTTTTTAAAGAATATTTCTAGGTTTTGTGTTTAATTTTGCTCCAAAAAATAGTAAAGGTCTGAAAGATTTTCTTTCAGAAAAATGTGCAATAAAAAATTAAAAGACCTCAATGAAGTCATTTCGACTCTCGTGGAGATTCTAGCTTCAAGAAGTCGAATAACAAATTACAGCTTCATTTCGGTGCCATTGAGTTGCAATTTAGATTCCACTAGCAACTGGAAAATCTGTGAGAATAAACATTGGACAGATTTGCCTTATCTACAACGAGACGCTGTGTCGCTGTAGAAAATAATGTGATGTGTCTGCATTCAGCAGCCGCCGTAGCTCAGCTGGCTAGTGCGTTGGGCCGCGAGTCAAGACTTCGCGAGTTCAATACTCCATTGCGTTAACACCGAAAAAAAGAAAAACAACAATTTTTCTTTCGGCAGCTGTCCTCTCAGCAGAAAATGCCAAACCTCTGAGAGTAAAAATTGCCTATGAAAAAGCTACCAACTCGCAGTTCGGAATCGGCATAAAACTGTGGGTCCCTTCCAACCTTGTAAAATAAAACATTCGCACGCACAACACGGATGGTTGCGGGTAGTCTCGTTCTCTCGGCCTTAGTCTCGTAATCGGGCTGTCGTGCCAGTCAAGAAGAAGAAGTGTCTGCATCCAGAACCTGCAAATAATTGCAATTAATCTGTTTAGATTCCATATTGGTGATGTCTTCACTTATGTCCAGTTGTTGTTCGAGCCGAGACACAGCAAGCTCCACTTGAATTTATATCACTCAATGAAAATATCCAAGTGCTGAGCTATTTTCCCTATAACTATTCATAGTTCCTGAATCTTTTCTCTAGTCTTCAGGCTAAAGTTTTGTCGCCGCTCTGAATGGCATTTGACTGCAATTATATCCGCTTTATCAACTAAACACATACACCCCACTCTTTTGTACATTGTCCAACTTGCATATATAGTCTTTTCGTTTTAAAATCATTGAATTGTTAAACTAGCATTTGCTTCCCTTGAGTTGCGTTTAATTGAATTTGCAAAGTAGATACCAAATATTTCGCAAACACACGTACTGGATGTGCTAATTCGATTCGTGCCCAACAATTTGCCAAGTTGAGACGAGCTTCGATAGCAGTGTTCAGCACGTTCATATCAGAGCTTTGACTTTCATGCTGCGGTTGCTTGCAGCTTTCCTAGAATGTGTAGAGTTAACAGCGCGCGGGGAATTGAGCAGCGGCACTGCGGTGCGAGAGTACTTCGATGTGCAATGACAAGCGATGTCAATACTATTTAAATAAAATACTTGTATGTACATAATCGTGCGGGTGTAATACTTATTAAGCATGAAGCTGCAGCAAAACACATATTTGCATACATTCATACTTACATTGCACATACACACAAGTGTGTGTGTGTGCTGCTTATGTTAGATATTTTGTATGGAAATTTTGTATATTAAAATTAGTCGACATGTTTGCAGTCTGTCTAAGCGAAATTAAAGTCCTAACGAAATTGAAGCGTTTTAACTAAGGCAAAATAAATGTACCTATTTTAATGTTTACTAATCAAATCAACAATTAACACAACAAAAGCTAATGACGAATGAAAAGATAATGACAAACATTTGTATTTTTGAAACCATTACAACAGATACCAATAAAATGTATGTACAATCTAAGTAAAAGGCCAACGGGTGATTTTCATTTCAATTGCACAACAAATGCATTCATTTGTTTATTTGTGATTTTACATAAATATGTGAATGCATACACACAAGTATAATAAATAATGTTATAAATTCTAAATTAGCCGAAAATGGCATTGAATATAAAACTAATTTGCAATTTACATTTGCAACGCCCTCTCTCCCAACACCCACAAGTGTGGCTTCCAAATTGAAGCTCTGCCTGCTTCGGCAAAAAGTAATCATCGGCGCTGGCAAGAACGCAGCGCCGGTTAAATAATCGTCACGCTTCAGCTGCCGCAGGCGCTTAGGTTATTCGCGTCGAACAGTTGCGATAGTAGGCAAACTTGCGCTCCGCTGTGTGCGTCGTCTCCTTGTCGCGGTTGTCCGTTTGGCCAAACTGCACCGTGGGATACACCTCTTCCCACTCGGACTCGGAGCGACTCAGTACGCCCTTGGAGCGCGGCCGCTCCTGCTGCGGCACGTTGCCACGAATCTGATCCTCGGCCGGCAGCGGATTGTTCAGCATTTGTGTGACACTGCGCGAGAGAAGCACCGGCTGAATGCGATTGTAGCCGCTGCCGGTGGGCTTGTAGCGCGCCAACTTGCTGGACAGTCGTTCCATTTCGTCGGACATCCACTTGTGCATCGATCGGGAGCGCATTTCACTCGACAATTTTAAGCAATTCCAGTCGTCTGCTTGCACACCAAACGTATCGTTGAAACTGAAGTCTGCTCGCCGCCATGACTGCAGTTTTATATGCGCCAAATGCATGCGTGCTGCTTGCTGCTGCTAGGCTTCTGTGCGCTTACGTAAGCCTTGTTGTGCTGAGCTGTTGATATCTGCCATCGCCATCGACCGTTGCATTTCGACGCCTTTTGTCGGCGACCAACAGAGGCCATCAAACACAAACGAAGGCAGAGTGTAAAATTGCATCACCGCATTTGGGGTTCACGGACATTGGCCGACGTTATCGATTCACATTATGTGCGCGTCCCAGACGTAATAGTTGGCGAGAAAGCCCTCACTTTGTGGTCATTTCACTTTCATAATGCAATGCATGCACAGCGTATTCAAATAGGGAAGAACTACAACAAAACAACGCCATAAAAATGCATAATGTCGAACGCAGAAACAAAGCGAACTGTATGTGATGTCAGTTGGCGTGCAGTTTGCAGTTCATTGATCATTAAAGTTAACAGTTTGAAAATTTGTAAATCGTTTGACAAAGATGATGAATTTTTAAAGACGGTTCCAAACATTTTGTTAGTTAAAACAGTCGCTCAGTCGCTGCTTAAAAATCAAATTAAAATGTCTCTTTTACATCAACAATAAACGAGTTCTGATAAACTTCTATTCAAACAAATTTTTTAGATAATTATGAGTGCATATATATATTTTAATATATATATATTTTTCATATTTTTTTATATATATTTTTTATGATTTTTTTATATATTTCTGTTATATATATTTTTTTTATGAATTTTTTTATATATTTTTTTATGAATTTTTTTATATATTTTTTATATATATTTATTTAAATTTAAATTAAAAAATATTATCTTAAAATTGTTTTCAACACTGTTTTCAAAAGTAATTTGCATTCTTTGAATATGTGCAGTTCTATGCCAAACAAAACTAAGGTTTCTTTTTCATAAAATTCGAGTATAGTTCATCTATACGCAGTATAAACAATTCTAAAGTAACATTTTCATGATTTAAATACAATGCATAACAATGTCATAAACATCAAGATATGATAAATAAAATGTTATAGTATGAGGAGAGCATAAATCGACAACTTCTATTCACCTACGAATTGAGTCTCGGATATTTACTTAAGCATAAATATGAATATGCTTTCAACTTGCACAAATATTCAAATACAAGTTGTTGTTTGGTTTGTTCTTGTAGCAGCTAAATTTTGGGTGGGTTTAACAAATATACTTTAAATAACTTTAAATAACCTTTAGGACTTTAGGAAATTCTGCAGGTTTCGTCACTTTAAATAACTTTGAATAACCTTTAGGACTTTAGGAAATTCTGCAGGTCTCGTCATGTAAATCGCCATCGCCATTTACGAAATTCTCTTCCTCCAGCGTAGATAATGCACCGCCCTGCAGTACTTTGTTGACCGCTGCACGCGCCAGATAACCCGTGGTTTCGGAATAAACCAGCGCATAGAACGGCGTCATGTCGCTGCTGTCCTTACGCTCAATGTTGTTATCCTGAAAGAATCAAGTTCAATTGTTTTATTGATGGAATATAGAACAGCTAAATAATGATAAACTATACCTTGCAATACATTGCAAAGGCTTCTGTGAGTATGTCATCCAGATCCAATGCATGTTTAAAGTGCAATTCGGGATTGCTGCAAAATAATAGCAGTTAGTTAGTTAGTTGAGTGTGGCAAAAGTTATGCCCATTACCGATTGAGTATCGTTGCTATTATGCACAACAGCTCCACTGTAATCTGACGCCGCTCGGGGCAGTCAATGCACATCAAAGTCTCCTCAACAAGCAGCGAAAACGTGATTTCTCCCCGACTCATATTCGTGAGTGTGGGTACTGCGGGCAGCACGTGACCCTGCGTGCTAATGCCCAGCGGCGTACGTTCCAGAATTTCCCAGATTTTGCTGTAGAAATGTTTTGGCACACGACACAGACAACCCTCCAATTGGCGTCGCTGCAGTGATGTTAGTCTAAACGACATGACACATTATTTAGAAACTAATCAACACACTATCAACTAATGGTTTACTTTTCATCTGCAGCCCATTCAACAACAGTCAGCACCTTCTGCAGCAGAATGCGCACCTGATACGGTGACAGATTCTCCAGATCAATTGATTGCTGGCCGGACATTTGCAAATAGAGGCGTATAGCTTCCAGCACCCAGCCAATGCGTATCTACAATAAAAAGCGCTATTATAAACAATGAACACGTTGAAAACTACTTGCAACAGTGCACCTTCAGTATGCCCCGGAACATGGACGGATTGGTAGCAATCAGCCGACCACAGTAGAGCACCACTTCTTGTTGCAGCACTGCCTGTATGACATTGTATGGCTGCACAGTTGTGTACATGACATTCTTGATCTCGGCCGGAGTCATGGGCTTGTCGAAGTTGGTCTCCTTCTGCCCAATTACGCCAACGGTGAGCTCCTTGCCATTGACCAGCACAGTGGTGATGAATGGACTGATCGAGTCCACAATGTGATGCAGCAGCGAGGAGCAGTAACGCACAGCGCGCCAGTAGCGCAGTGAGCCAGCACGATGATAGAGTTGCGTGAGTGCCTGATTTACATTCAAGCCGTTCACTTCGAAGTGGGAACCCTCGCGATTCAGCAGTATGCCCCACAATTGACACAGACAGTAGATGGATTCGGTGTTGCGCAGCGTTTCGATAATCTCGTGTGTGGGCTTGTGGGTATAATTCTAAAAGAAAAAGTATATGAGGGGACACATTTTTTATAATAGCGCGAGTGGCACAACTTACGTCAAGGGAAATCTTGTCTTCGGTATATGATTGGGCCTTTGGTACATCGGTCAACGACTGGTAGCCAATGTATTCGTGATTTATTTGGGCGAATGCGTTTTCATTCTCTGTCAAATTGCTTTGATTCATGAAATCCAAGTGTTCTGCAGAAAAATCAAAGAGAGATTTAACAATCGATTGGCAGTGGGCATGACTTGAGCACGATTTTTAGCATTTCTAACTGTACAAAAACAAATATTTGCCTTAAGATGATTGATTGACATTGACAGATGGCTCAACAATTTCTTAAGCATTAGAAAAGGCGCAAAATTTAAATGCCAACATTCAGTTTTTCAATACAACATTATTCACTTCATATAATATTCACTTCAAAAATATACAAAAAAATAAAAAAAAAAAAAAAAAAAAAATAAAACAAAAATGTTTTTAAACTATATAAAAATCGTGCTGATTGTCTTTAAATTCATATATCATGTGAAACTCATGACCTTTTTATTAGTCATATTTTCTCTCACCAATGCAGGAGCTGCTTATCAAATTCTGCAAGCGTCCAATGCGCACCTTCATGCCATCACAGTAGCCCTTCTTCAGCATGGCCAGCAGATCGAGCATCTCCTTGAACTGTGGATCGCGCATGTGCTCCTCACGTATTAGCAAACACACCGTAGGACGACCCGAGAGGCGCCAGTACTTGCCAACGAACTGCAGCTCCGTCTTAATGTCGTCGATTAGCAGCGCCATGTCGCGGTACAAATAGAAGTCGGACACCTCGAATATCAGCGGATAGCAGAGCACAGTCATGCCACAAATGCGATAGACTTTGCTGGTGCCCAGCGAACCCACGGGACGCGGCGGACGGCCCGACAGTCCCACCTTGTTGTTGACGCCCAGGTGCTGGTAGACTTTGATGAGCTCGGTGGAGGACCAAATCTGCACGGGTTCAACCTATGCGAACAAAGAAAAAGCATGCAGTTAGTGTTAACTGTTAGTACAATAGAAGCGAAGCCGAGCTTACCTCATGCGGCGTTTGTGTCTGAATGCCATAGGTGGCCATCATTGCCTGCAAACGCATCGATTCGGCAATCAATACAATTTGCACCACTAAGTCGGTGGCGGTGCCCTGTAAGATACGGCAACAGATTAACAACGTCAACACGCATGTGCGACCACAGACTTTAGTCAATTCAGAAAGAAACATATGCACGATGCCAATTCAGTTGAAACTGTGAAAAGTGCAGTTGGTAGATTTGGCAATTTTCAATTACAGAAACAACCAGGAAGAAAGATGTTGCGCTTTTCTTTCTGCTTCGCATAGCATGCAGCACAGATAGAAACCAATCGAGAGTGAGGCATGCAAATGAATTAGACACCGTGGAGGAGTATGACCAATAAAATCTACACAGTTTAATGCAAACTAATCATAAACCAAACTAACAAACAAACAATTCTGCGTGGACTCAACACATAGTGTGAACCAATGAAATTGCTTGATCAAATTTTGATGTGCAGCTGCACTGCGCTGCTGGCCAATTGCTGAGTAATGGGCTTGAAGTTCAATTTTACTATCTGACAGAATGCCTTCTACAAATGATTGAGATGACTTCTAGTTAGACTATCATGAAATTTCAACATGAACGTTAGTGGCGTTTAAGGAGTTGAGAAAGAATGTACAGCGTTGACATGCAAAGGTTGCTGCTCAAATTACCTTCTTTGCATCCAGTATGAATGGGACGCGCGGTTTCTAGCCACAAATGCGAGTTAGTTGAAAGTTAATTGGCGTTTAGTTAGCATTTAAAGCAACATTAATGAAACGTACGAAAGTTCGAGGTATGGTTAAAGTTATCGAGATGACGTGGTGCGCCGCGTCAGCTTTGTCACTTACTTCAAATTTGTGTTCTTGTCTAGTTTATCTTATTTGGTTTTAGGTATATTTAATGAATGTGAAAAAAAATGTTGATAAACACTAATAGATTTTTATGCAAAAATTTAACACAATTTTAAAACAAATCATAATTTCCAACTTTACATGTTGTGGAAAGGAAAACATAGAAACAAAAAGTATTAACAACAAAATTAAATGTAAACAAAAAAGTATTTTAAAAGAACTAACAAAACCTGGTGTTACTTACAGTGCCCGGTTTGGCCTATTATGGGATGAGAAAGTAAAAGAAGTTGTAGAAAGGTGAGAAGTAAGAAAAAAAAACAATTTATTTTAGAAATTAAACATTTCAAACCAATCTCTTTTGTATTTAACGAAAATCATAGTTAGTTAAGGAGAGAGTGTGCTTAGTTAGTTTATTGGGAGAATTTTGAATTTTGTAAGGTACAATTTCGAATGAATGGGGAATGCAAAAAGCAAATATTTGTGTGTTTAGATGTATTGGAAAGTAAAGCCAACTCGCAAACTGGTAGCCTGGTTAGTTTCAAATCAAATTTCAACTGTGGGGAAAAGGAACTACAGTATAATCTCGATAATCCGGACAATTAAAAACTGAACACTAGTGTCCGATTTGCAGAGTCTACAATAGAAATTGAGTGTCCGGATTACAGAGTCTGCAATAGAAATGAGTGTCCGGATTACCGCGTTGTCCGTATTAGCGAGTGTCCGAATTATCGAGATTATACTGTACTACTAAAAATAGAACAGCAATGGAGATGTCAATCTCGGACCATTGTGTCAGTGGTGATTTTTCAAGAATTTATAATTGTGGCAGCAAAGGTAAGCAATGGAAATTTCAAATGATCACAGAATACTTATAAATATTCATATGAGTATAAATTTTTTTACATGGAGCTTGAAAGTGAATCAGGAAATTATATATTTAGACGCAAAATAAAGTTGCTTATTTTATCAAGAGACAAAAAGGCTGCAAAATATTGAGATATTATGGCCTCAATGCCTCAATGGCCCCAATAGAAATTACAAATGTTCACAGAATACTTAATAAAGAACTTGAAAGTGAATCAGGAAATTATATTTAAAAGCAAAATTAAGTTGCTTATTTTATTAGGAGACAAAGAGGCTGCAGAATATTGAGAAATTGGAGCCTCATTGTTGCTAAGTAAACATTATTAAAAAATAAAAATTTGTGAAAATTGGTATTTTTAGAAAAACATTGAAAAATTTCCACATTTCCTGTGCAACATTGAGATGGAAAACAAATGTGTCCCAAGATTTCACAATTGACATCACCAGTGCAATGTAGAGTAAATAAAACAACTCAAAGAAATCAACTCAAATTGCTACTTGCGACCAGTATTGATGGCACTGATCGCCAACTAGAACCAACTAGAGCACTTTTGTACATAATTTTCCAGTCTCTGCTTGAAGGATGTAGGACCCGTTGACAGCAGCACAAATGAATGAATACTCAGCAAAAACTACTGCAATACCGGCAAACTCAAAATAATTACACATTGCATCTACTGCATCTGTAATGGCAACTAATATCACACTTTCTACAAACTAAGCAATCAAGAATATTGTATAATATTACAGCAACAACTATGCATTCACAAGCGTTCAACAATTGTCGCTGCCAAAGCCGCTGACTTTCGCACAATCTACCCTAAAGCCACTACAAGAGAACCAACTTAAAAAGTCACATATTTGAAAACATACTATCAACTCTTTGTTGTTCCGCGAGCCTCTAGCAACATTCGCTAACCGATTTTGTAATGCCTTAAATTTTTATAAAAAATGAGAAGAAAATCATGACATTTAAATTGTAGAAAAAGGTTGCTTGGAGAAGTAATAAATACAAAGTAAATACTCGTAGTGTAGACCACTACTGAGGTACGACAACAACAAGGCAAGAGGCAATCTATAAAAATCAAGCAATGTTTTGCCAAGTGCAGCTCATATATTTTACATTATATATATGTGTATGTAGATAGTGTAGTATATATATGCGTAGGTGTAGGTACTAGTTTTGCAAAGACATTTTGTAATGTTTGATTGTTGACTTACGGTATGTTTCTCATCGAAGGCTTTTCCCTGTCGTTATGTACGGATATTTTGTAACCAATTTACATGTTATTTGGGAGGGTATTGTAAGAGGTAATGGTAAGAGGGATTTGACAAAGCATAAAAATATATAAGACAGCCAATTGTATTATTATAAATTAGATTTAATCAATTATTTCAAGTTTTGTTAAGATCAGTCAGTGGTTGTCAGTATATTTCCAGCTATTAAACGAATTATTATTGTTTCTAGTATTCGAAGCGTACCCTACTTCAATGTGTGTAAGTGCTGTGGAATTTCGTGGCGCAACTAAACAAACACACATACCTGAAAAGCTGAATAGCGACCAGCGCGACGTGGCCTGTTATAGCTGGGCAGATAGCGTCTGATCGGATCCAGTTCGTTGATGTGCAGCAGTCCGCCAGTTAGCAGTTGTGCAATAATGAACAACGATTGACCCCAAAGGAAAAGCGATTGTGATGGTGCGCGCACATAGCCGCCCTCGCCGTCCGGTGCGTAGTACATGGCCACGACGGGATCGCCATTGGCATCGGTGTACAAGCAACCGCGCAGCTCATTTTGATACTCCTCAATTTGTTCGGTATTGTTCTTGAAGACGCCATCGATAACCATGACAATGAAGAACAACGGCCACTCGCACTCGTGTCCTTCGAAATCCTTTATTTCACCGGTGTGATAATAGCTGAAAAATACAAATAAAATATAATAAAATGCATTCATTGTGCAATGCACACTTTTTTAAAGCAGCACACAAACCGTCTGTCTTTCTCTTCCAATTTGCTCAGAAAGCCATCGCGACTGAAGCGCTTAAAACCCTTCTTGCTGCGCAAGCGCGTAATAACGTTGTGTTTGGTCTGGTCAACCAGGCTTTCCTCATGCGAAGCAAAAGCAGGAAACGACAACGTAAACAACAGCGAAGCATCAACACCCTGAAATTGCAAAAATGTTATTTATTATTATTAATATATTAATTAAAAATCATTAACCCTTTCCACTCCGAATTTTACGCTGTGTCTCGATATTACTTTTTGGTATTTAAATCATGAAAACTTAAGAAGTCTAAGAAGTGTACACACGACATTTGAAGTCACCACGTCTCTTTGTTAGAGTTCTAGAGCTGGTTTACTTTTGAACAATTTTAGCTTAAAACGGGTCGAATACATTTTGTATCAATATTTTTTAGTTACAGAAAAATTATTTGATATTTATGGAAAAATACAAAATTATCACTTTTCTATTTTATTTAACCTCTCTGATATCGCTGCAAATTATTGAAAATTATTTTGGGGATAACAGTAAAATTGTTGTAATTCACTTTTAAAAATGTTAACTTGTTGTATTTGTATTAATTTAACTGTATTAAATTTTATTAATTCTTTTTATTAACCCTTTCAGTCACAATGTCCAATATATTGGACTACAGCCCATACAATTCATACAGAACGGGTTTATTTTCATGTCGCAAAGGGTTTATTTACTAATTTGTTTTTATTATTATTTTTTAATTAATTTTATTTGTAGCTTTTGCAATAAAATAACAAATAGGTGAAGTTGCTCCCGAGGCTTCATATTAGCTTGCTCTCAGGCAACTTTGGGGTCGAAAAGGTTACCTTTTGACGACCTTTCATCATTAAAAAGAGGCTTCCAAACTCATATGGAAAAGTATATAAAGAAAATGTGTACCTTTGAACTTGATTCCCTCGGCAACATGGTTTCGAAGATGCTGCGATTGCGATTATGCGCATCGATATCAACATAAACCACACTCCACGAAGCGCCTTTCTCGCCAAACAGATTGCAACCGTTTATGGCTTCCAGTGCCGATTTGGCCATGCCTTGAAACAATAAAAATCGTAAGCAAATCCAGTAAGATATATTTGTGACAGCAAACCTATAGAGGAGGCGTGAATTTCTGGAGTGCCATTGTTGGATTTGGAGCCTCGTTCCCACATACCAAAGTCGGGTGTACGATAAGCACGTTCAACGTAGTAGACAAGATTTTGCACAAAGGCCACCTCGTCCTGGAATAGAAAACAAAAAGATTTCTATCTTGTTTCTCATAAAAGACAATCAATTGAAACACTTACTTGTGTATAAATAATTTGCAATCCTGATGTGATCATTTGCACCAGAAATATTATGTACAACGATACCAAATCAATTTGCAGATGATTGTACGCATCATCCGCGTAGATTTCCTCGCCGGTGTGCAAGTGAAATTTGCTGTGCAGCGCATGTTGATTAGATTGGCGCTGTTTGAAAAGTTCAACGCGATTCGCTTGCTTCACCCAGCATTCCAGTATGCCGCGCATGCACTTCACCGTCGATTGGCCCAGTTCGTACGACTTGCCGCGATCGTCATCGATGCGCCTGTAGGCCTGATACAAGCTCCAAACTGCCGCCGCGCAGTAGACACTGTCACGCACCGAGCCCACCTCATGATTTGTGCTCATGATGGGAAAGAGGCCGGTGATGGGGCTTTGGTAGCGCAGCAACTGCCGCTTAACTGCCGGTAAAGAAAGTGAAAGGTGCATCGTTAATTACAATTATCTATGTACACTTCATAAACAGTCAACGCACGACTTAATTGCGCCCAGGCATATTCAAATAAGTCAGCGCTCGTAAAAGGCTGGCGCACAGCTTATCGCAACTAACGTGCGCAGCGCATTTCCGCAAAAGGCCATTGACACACTTTGACAGAGTGGCTGAACTAAAACCCCGCCGCCACCACCACTATCGCGCCCGTCATAAACACGGGCACACGTAAACAAACGTTCAACAACTACGACGCAGCTTGTTTACATTCGCAGAGCACAACGCAAATTACAACAAAAACAAAAGGTTCATTGATGTCTTTCAAGCGAGCTGCCATTCCATTCCATTTGCTGCCGGTCAAGCGGCAAGCGCAGCGAATGAACGAGCGGCGAGGCAATTTAAAAATAGCCAATTGCCGCTGCTTTCAATTTATCAACAAAGCAATGCAACAGCGCGCTGATTGAATTGGCTGCACGCCTCATTATGTAACCTTGCGGGAATGGGAATATTGCCTACCGATGCCATAGTAGATGTCCAGCTGTTTCACGGTGTCCTCGTAGTTGGACGTCTTCAGGAACGTGTCCAGGTGTATATCCTCCAAACTGTTTTGTCGGCCAGCGCTCGAGGGAGCGCCCGACGGTGCAGCGCTGCCTGGTGTGGTCACCGTGATGCTCAGCCTGGTCAATAGCGAAAATGCCCAATGAAAACATGTTGGACAATACTGTTCGACATACTCACGCTTTTGGCAATTCGCGCATAGCTGCGGCTTATTTTCGCGTCCGATTGAATTAAAATGAATTCACTTTCTTTGCAATGGGCTCCTCTCAATTTGTAATTGTTGCAACACCAAACCAAAATTTATGTGTAGCAAAAATGCAGCGAATACCCTTGCTACCAGTGGTAAAAGTCAAACTTGACATTCGTTTGACAATCAGCTGTAGTAAACAATTCGTAGGCTGCCTTATTGCGCATGTTTCGTTGGGTTTTACAGGGTACGGCAGCTGATGCAATGCTCAAAGTAACTGAAAGAACTATAGTTGGTACCAATGTATGTAATGTGTAGAGAAACGAATAACCTTAAAGAATTTTTGAAGATACAAATTATGTACACTTCCAGTATATTTTTGCTTGGTTTGAAGTTGCTCCCTCAACTTTCTATTTTTAAGGAGGTTTGAAGACTGATTTGGCTCGATTCCTGAAGAATTAAATCGCCTTATCTAATTATTATTATTTATATATCGATTTCAGCTTTTTCTATGAAAGTAAGAAGGGTGTTAAGATCATTGATTTTTATACTACGTTTACATTGAGCCCAAATGCGTGATTTGGGCAAAAATTCTCAAATGCGAAGCCAAATCACGCATTTCCACATACAAATTCAAATCGACGAAATGACTCATTTCAACAAAACGACGAAGCAAATGCGATAAAACATGACTAATTTTATCGAACGCATCACAAAATGAAAGCTCTTTCAAAAGCTTCAAAAGCTTTTGTCCTTTTTGACAGTTCAAAATCAAAACAAACGAAAATGATCAAGATGTAAATTTTGAATGGAAATTTTCGTCTGCTTCAAATATGTAGAATATGCTTAGCATGCAAGATATGTAATATATTTGTATTCAAATATGGCAGTGTGTGGAACATAGAGGCAGCAAAAAAACAAAAAATTCTGTAATCAGTAGCCGGAGAAGCGCTGATCTATGTGCTACGGCAAGAGGACATGAGCATTGAGCATTTGACATTAGTTGCCAAACAAAATGCAAATGAGGCAATGTAAACACTTTCAAATTGCTCATTCGAAACTACGCATTTAGGTTCAATGTAAACGTAGTATAAGTCTTTTGGTGATAATATGGAAACTAGTATTACGAATTTTATAAAAAAGGAAAATTTTCGGTGTACATTATGAGAACAAATGAACATTCAAAGTATATATGATTTGTTTACAAATATTTTGAATAATTAATTTACAAGTATTTATAATAATTATACTCATTACGCAACAGTGGCGGATTCAGGGGGCCTAATTTTGGGGTTGAAACCCCCCGAAATATTACGATCGACTTTAAAACTACATACAAATTAAAAGGCATTTTATAAATATTAAAGAATTACTTTTTGAAACCCCCGAAATATTTTTCTGAATCCGACCCTGTTAGGCAAGGAGTCAGTACAATACATAAGTTTCTAATCACTAGGTATCGGATTTATATGCAAAAGAGAATAATTTATTATTGTACAAACTTTTAATAATAATAATAATTATATGCAAAAACTATGCAAAAAATTCAAAAATATGCAAACATATGCAAATATACAGTACATATGTTAGCTCATTCTTAATATTTTTCCATAAAAATAGTTTCTGTCTGGGTCCCGCTCAAATCGGAAGCTCCAAAAAAATATGCATTTGCATATACATAATTACGATCCCTAGAATTAGTTTAGTAATCACATTAGTCTACTACTAATTTATAACAGTAAATTTGTTCACAAAATCATTTCATTCATCAAAAGCTTCTTAAACTCAAATGATTACCTCATCCATTGCAAGTACAACACTAGCATCTCTATTGTTTGTTTTATCGTCAACTCTCGCCATTGTTCTCAGAGTTCGCTTTGACAATTTTCTGCTCTTAAAGTTGCCGTGCACTCTTCGCCCGTTCACCTTTCAATTTGTTATTACCTGCTCCGACGTAAACAAATAGCACATTGCACAGCCTCTCGCTACCAGCGCAATGCCCGTCATACAACAAAAACCACGGCGTACACAGACTGCGGCCAAGCAGAAATGCCAAATGCCAAACTCGGCGGAGAGCACTGTGAAATAAGCTTCGCGCGTCGAAGGTAAACCGAGCTCGGCGTCTTGTGTTCTCGAGTCTTCATTGATATATGTGTGCAAAAGCTTGGGCGATTCAAGGAGGCCTTGAATCAGATCGTGACGTTGAGTCGAACGAATAAGAAAAAATCATAGTTCCAACACCTGGCAGTGAGGTCATCAACAGTGATTCCAGCACTGAGTGAATCAACATGCATCGCTTCAAACAAACCGGCTTCGTCGTCTGAACGGCATTCACGGTGTGTGTAGCGCGCTGGCCGCCAGTCAGACAACGGCCCAAAACCGAAAGATGAATTACTAAATAAGTACAAAGCTCTATACAACGAACACGCGAAGGAAAGTGTGATCTGCAACCAAGTACTTAATTTTAATAGAAATCGGCCAGCATGTGCTGCCGGTCCGTCGTAATACTCATACTGCTAAGTCAGCTCACGTACCTCAGTGCCAACGAAGCGGCAACGCCAGCTGCACACAATTCAAATGCTCAGACGCCGATGCCGAATCTGCCCGCTCCGCACTTGCTGCGCTTTCTCAACACATTCCCCCAGCTGAAGGAGCAGTGCCTGCTGAACGATACTTGTCTACTGGTCATAAATGCCAGCACCAGCGCTGCGCCGGTAGCGAAATCCGCCCCCGTTTGCTGGGGCCATGAACTTGATTGCGACGCAAAAGCGCGCTTTCAGACGCCCACTTGCCCCGGCGACCACACCGGCTGGGTGCAGAGCAAAGAGGCACAGGTGAGCACATTTTACTACCAAGCCGACTTTGGCTACATACAGCAACAGATTAGCGAGCTGACGCTCATGTGCGAGCCCAGCTATGCCACGGACTCGTCGCTTGAGTGCACAAAGTATTTGCGCTTCTGTCGCGGTCGCAACTTGCTGTTTGATTTCCGCAGCTTGCTGCAGCGCACCGAACTGATACGCTACCACATGGACGTGCTAAGCGCTGGCCAGGTGGTAGGCCACTGTCAGCTGAACAGGAGCCGGCTGCGCACCGAAATGGATCACATGGGCGCGCTGCAATCGTGGGCGCCGGAGCTGCGCAATTTCGATGAACTGCCAATGCCACTGATGACAAGCGGCCAGTGCGATGTGATAGTCGATACGCCCACTTTTCTCATGAAAATCGATGCGACCTACAACATGTACCATCACTTTTGCGACTTTTTCAACTTGTACGCCTCGCTGTTTGTAAATCAATCCCATCCGCTGGTCTTCCACACGGACACACGCATCATCATCTGGGAGACCTATCCATACGATTCGCCATTCGCCGAGACCTTCAAGGCATTCACACACCATCCCGTTTGGACGTTGAACGATGTCAAGGGGAAGCGCATTTGTTTTCGGAATGTGGTAATGCCGCTACTGCCGCGCATGATCTTTGGCTTGTTCTACAATACGCCATTGGTGAGTGACATCTTACAAGCTGTTTTCTTGCTGGGACCAACATATTCCTTTTAGATTTCAGGCTGCCAAAACAGTGGACTGTTTCGAGCCTTTTCCGAATTCATTCTACATCGCTTGCAAATTCCTTTCTACCCGCCAGCCGAACAGGCCAAAGTGCGCATTACGTTTCTGTCGAGGCGAACCAAATACCGGCAGGTACTCAACGAGGACGAGCTGCTGGACGAGATTGGCGCCAATGCAAGTTACCATGTGCAGCGCATTTCCTTTGAACGGTTTGTTTGCATATTGCAGCTTGTATTTTCAATTTTATGACTTGTATTTCCATTGGCAGTGGGCTCCCATTTACACAGCAGTTGGCCATCACGCGCAACACTGACATTCTCATTGGCATGCACGGCGCAGGTCTGACGCATCTGCTCTTTCTGCCCAACTGGGCGTCCATATTCGAGTTGTACAACTGTGAGGATCCAAATTGCTACAAGGACCTGGCACGCCTGCGCGGCGTGAACTATATTACGTGGGAGAAGCGTGAATTGGTATATCCGCAAGATGAAGGCCATCATCCGCAAGGTGGCGCACACGCGAAATTCACAAACTACGCCTTCGATCGCCAGGAATTCGCAAGATTAGTGGGTGAGGCGGCTGCGCATGTGCGCGCGCACAGTGAATTCCAGCACTACGAGGCAAGACAGAAGAGCCAAAGAGACGTCAGCATAGAGGCTAACGCGAAGGATGAGCTGTAATGGTTATTCAACATGATATGAATAATTTGTGATGTTCATAATTTAAGCACTAAAGTTTTCTATATAAAGTTGTGATTATTTATTGTCAGCTGAAGAAATGAGAGTCTTTTTCAGAAATATTGCTGAGTAGATAATTCCTCATGAAAATTGTAACCATAATTCCCAGAAGTGAGCCTCACAGTCTCACTAAAAATTTTAAATGGTAATAAATCCAAAAGATTTTCGATGCCATTATTTTATGTAATCCTCTAATGGAATTTTAGAATTATATTGCATTTATAAATTTAATATTCAAGACAGTTTTTGTACTCTTTTAACAAATGTTTTCAGTAATTTAGCTCATATAAGCCTGTTTTCTGATAAGTCTCATTTCTGGTTTACGTTACTTTTAAAATTCTGGGAATTAGGGTTAAACAACTAAAGAAATATTAAGTATCAATCATAAATCGAATTAAAGAATGGAATTTCGATAATAGTTTAAACCAAATTCGACCAAACGGAAATAAAATGCATTCATGAACGGCATGCAACCATGTCAGAGTTGAATCAAAGAAAAAAAACCAGTGTTGCCGGATTTTTAATTTCATTCACAATGACACTAGTGTAATTTTTCGCAATTTCCGTTTCCAAACTCTTATGATATTAATTCATAAATCAGATAAGGAAGTAACGCTTTTTTTTAATATTATATTTGTTATCTAGTTTAACAAAAAGCAAACTGAAATTACTGCAGAATACATACTTACAGTGCCGAGTGTTGACAATTCATTTGTGGCGCAAACTCTTCGTGCAAATAAAACCAGAAATATATGACTTTTATATATTTACCAGTAACTATAACAATGAATGTACATAACATTAGTTATATACTTTTATTTACTATATTTGCACATTTCATTCAATTTCTAAATTCTTGGAAAGTAATGCACACCGGCAGCACTGCTTGCGCCAACTCTTGCAATCAGCTGTTTTTGTTTACAAATTTAGTTAGAAATATTGACCTGCGATTTACGGCGGTCGCCTAGCTTCCATTGCAAAGTTGTAACCGCGGTTTAGCGATAAAGTGTTTTATCTAGAAATTGATTAGATTTTGACCGCAGCTTCGAGCCAACTGTTGGCAGTCGTAAATAATAACCAGACGTGCGCAATAGGCAATAAAATCGAAGCAAACCAATCAAGTTTTATCATCGACAACATGGAGCAGCCTGTTGGAGCAATCAATGGGTACTGCGTTGCCGGCGCACCAGAACACGAGTGCCTTTCGTCTGTGGAACAACGTTTCCTATGTGCTGTCTTTCGCATTCCGTGCGCGTACACCTCGTCGCCCCGGTTCAACATGGTGCAGTACGACATCAAATCCAGGCAGACGCTGCGCGACGTGTGGCTCATCTTGCTGACAATTGTGCCAATGGTGTACATGTTTGCTGCGGCGCGAGTTATCTGTCAGCTGCTACTGCCGCAGCCAGCGCACGCAGTGTCGCTGCTGCGCTTTGCGCTGGAATTCGTGATAATTTTAGTACCCATGGTGGTAAGCGTGAATGTGGCCAATTTCGCGGTGGGTCACTTTGTCGCAGTGGCGAGCCTCAGTATGCTGGTGCTGATGTGGTGGACGCAATGCTGGCAAAAAGCAAAGAAGCGCAATTTCGACGAGGGTCTGCGGAGACCGTTCGTTGTGACTCTGGATCGGGCCGCTATCAGTTTGATGACTGTACTCTGCATACTGGCCGTTGATTTTGACAGTTTCGCTGATTATGCGCACAAGACGCGACGTTTCGGAACCGGACTGATGGACACGGGCATTGGCTTGTTTGTGTTTTCCATGGGAACGGTGTCGCGGCCGGCGCGCAAGTTTTCGGATCTGGTGCATATGCTGCGCATTGTGGTGCCGCTGTTGATTTTGGGCATTTCGCGCACTGTGGTCATCAATCTAACGGACTACCATCAGGACGAGCACGAGTACGGAAAACATTTGAATGCATTTTTCACGCTGGGACTGACCAAGCTGTTCGGCGTGTTGGTCAGTTTAGTTACGAGAAGAAATGGAATGATGGTTGCAATGGGCTGGGGTAGGTGAAGAAGGCGTGTCAACCTTCGGTTTTGTAACAATTATTGGTAATTATTGGCAAATGCAAAAGCTGGTGGGGATTACGTTTTGTTACATGTGCATTTAATCAGCAACGGAAATGGCGCCGGGTGGACTATTGCCGTCGATGTGATAAGTGAAAAATGCATACATCGGAATGACATTGTCGGGGTGACATTGTCGGTAACATAGCAAATGTGATAGTGACAGCTCATGGGTTAGTTTATTCCAAGACAAATATTATGGGATCATGTTATCAAGTTGGAAAAGAAAAAGAACTAAATGGAAGATGAAGAACTTATTGAAAGTGAAAAAATATAAACAGAAAGAAAAAATAAAATTGGGTTTTGGTTAGATTCTATTTTAAAACACACCCTCGATTTACAGCGCTGCTTTATTACACGATTTTTTAAATTATATTTTTATTTGGGAAAAAGTTTTCTTTTTCTAATGTTGCAAACAATTCCTGCGCGAAGTTGGGAAACGCTTAGAATTTATGAAAAACCAGACGTAATTATTATTGATTTTTGATAACAAATCTCGTCAACCTAAATCTTTGCCTTATCTATCGGCCAGATTTGGTAACAAATTATGGTCAATGAAAGTAATACATTTTGGAATTACTTGTAAATATTTATGAGTTTATTTTTATGAATTGAGTAATAAATTAATCACTTAATAACATAATTATGAACGAATTTATTTTGTAATTTGTATTAAACCAGATGCAATTATTTTTGATAACAAATTCCGTCAACCTAAATCTTTGCCTTATCTATCGGATACATTTGGTAACAAATTATGGACAGTTGAAGTAATAAATTGTATTCTAACTTGTAAATATGTTTGAGTTTATATTTATAAATTGAGTAATCAATTAATTACTTAATTACAAAAGTATGAAAAAATTAATTTTTTTTAATTGTATTAATTTAGAGTTATATTCTTTCACTTCTGTTTTTGAAATGATATTTTTATATTGAGTCATATATTTTATATTTTCTATAATAGTTGTATATTACTAAAAATATCTCAGATATGTGTACATTACTTTGATGAAAGAATTTGGCTTGATTTATCTTTTTGTGTTATGTAAATCGAGGGTGTATATATAAATTTATGAATGATTCTTGGTCGGCATGGGTTTTCGAATAACACTACTTAAAACAAAACTGCTGATAAAAAAGCACATTTAAAATTTTCTTATAATAATTATGCAACTTATACTTAGTGGCCGTTTTGTTGGCCTCCAATGGGTTCATAACGCACAGTGTAATTGTGTAACTCAGCGCAGAATTGTTTCATATAAACTCACACTTACGTAATTGACGTCGTTTCATATATTAATACAAAAAACAGTTCGCTAAAATGTATAAATTAAATAATAATAAATTAAACAAGAGTTCTTGCCGCTACTGTAGATAAGGTAGAAAGTAGACAATGGCTTTGGAATTTTTCGTAAACCATTCACTAATTCCGATACAACTAATCATTGCGTTCATTCAATTCATTCTTTTTCGCAACTGATTAATAAATTATCTTCTTTTCCTTACAGCTGTTCTGGTGCTGCACGAGTTCACATTACAGCTGGCCATCTCCGACTTTGTTATGACTAACGATCTGAAGCGTACCACATTTTTGGTGGCAAATCGCGAGGGTATTTGCTCGCTGCCCGGTTTTGTGGCAATCTACATTATTTCAATGCACTTTGGACAGTTGCAAAAATCCCAAAAGTCCCTCAGTTTCGAAGAATTCAAAGACAAACTGATAAAGAAAATAGCCATGACTGTGTTCTATTGGCTGCTGGTTGTGGTCAGCATCTTTACCGTCGGTATTGCTCGAGTAACCTGCAACTTTGGTTATGTCATTTGGATAGTTGCCATTGCGTTCCTCATGACAACGTTGTTCACCATAGTATTTCATCTGTTTCTGGAAACAACTTGGCCAGTTGATGTGTCCACTGGGCCGGGTATTATCGGTGGCGGTGATAGTGAGCTGCTACTAAAGGAAACTGCAAACAATGACAGTCGGCAGACATCAGTGCCAATTTTGGTGGAAGCTGTAAATTTTAATGGATTAATATTTTTTCTGGTGGGGAACGTGCTGACGGGTGGCGTGAATATCTTCCTAGAGCCAAGAGAGCGCACCGATTTCGACAGTGTCGTTATACTGACACTATATATGCTCACTGCATTGGGATTTGTTTATATCTTGTTTCGTTACAAGATCAGAATAGGGTAATGGATGTTTTTATAAAACAAATGAAATGCATTTTTGTACATAGAGTGGTGGCTAAAGTTAGGAGCACAAGGCTTAGCTGTTTTCCTAAATTGTAGAACCAATGTGAGCGTATATATATTTTGTATGAATATGGTACCTTTTTTTCTTTGTAACAATACCAAAATCCAGAATCGTTTGTGCTGGATTTCATAAGTTTTCCTAATTTTTTTCACCACTGTATGTATGAATATGTTTGTACAGCAACCACTAACACTGCTCTAAATTGTGATAATATAGTACATTGTCTTCGTAGTATTAAGTTATGGCATTTTAAATTTATATGCAAATAATGAAAAAATTGTATACAATGTTATTTATATAAAATATTCCACTAAAATAGATTTGTGTGTCAAATGTTAAATGTACAATTAATCTCTTTCAGTTGTGTGCTTTTTTTTAGTTTCACATTGAGGGGTTTGTAGCTAATTGGTGAAAATTTATATCGCCTGATAAAGTGGTAATAAATTGATAACCAATACAAATGCTTATTGCTACTATTCGTATTTTCTTCAGCACGAGTAGACAAAAAGAGTGGTGTCAATAAAATTGTTATAAAAAATATAATAAAAAAATAAATATAAAAAATATAAAAAAAATATTAAACAAAATAAAAAAAATATATAATATAAAAAAAATACAAAAAATATATAATATAAAAAAAATAAAAAATAAATGAAATAATAAATAAAAATTCTGTTGTGCCTTGGGGTCTATATGAACCCAGGCGGAATTAAAAAAAACGGTTTAGCGGTTTGGTGTGCTCGTCTACTTGTGCTATTTAGTGTTAATCGCGCTTAATAATAATAATTGATTGGCACGACAGCCCGCTTACGCGAGACTAAGGCCTAGCTTCCCGCAACCACCCGTGTTGTGCGTGTGAATTTTGTACGCGGGTGGAAGGGACCTACAGTTTAATCGCGCTTACCATCCAATAATAAATCGAGAAAAACACTTTCCCCTTTTGTTTTGTGATTTATGTGTAACATTTCTTCCAGTTTTGTCAGTAAATTATATATCCGTTTGATTGGGGTCATCGTGACCCCAAAGGACAGTGAACGCTATCTTGAGCAAAGGACAGACAGAAGGTTAAGGGTCAATAATAACTGACAGAGCGAGAAGAAGCTAAAGAGCTTTGCTTCTAAAGAAGCTTTTAGAAGACAAAATGTTTCTGTTTGTATACAAAACACATGTTGGTATATGAAATGCCTGAAAAAGGATACTTTTTATTGAGTATTTTGTAAAATGTTTGTTTTGCCTTTTAGCCCTTAACCCAGATATGTCGATCGTACCACATGTAGTACACCTGCTTGAAGATGCGGTAAATATGCTGTAAATTTGCCGACCCATGCCTTCAAATGAAGGTTAAGTTAGATATAGAACCTTGGGCATATTTGGGTTAAAGATTTTTTCGTGATTTTTAAACTTAAGTTTGCTGTATAGAATAACAAAGTTCATGTTAGATGGTCAATTTTCTTGTGCGAGTAGGAGTTTTGTTTGTCCTGTAGACTAGCAAATAGTTTTTTAAGGCACAAATTAAACAAATTGTGCCATAATTTAAGAGCTTTGTTTTAGATTAGTTATTGGTTCTCACCTCAGACTAGCAAATATGTTTTCAAAGGAAAAACTTGAACAAATTGTGGCATAATTTAGGAACTTAGCAATGTTTAAGATAAAATATTTGACATGAAAAATTAAAATTTTAATTTTTTAAGACCAAGTTGCTATTTTAATTTCTACCCAATTAATTTAGTTTTTAAGTTTGAAAAAATTTGTGTAATGCCGAAAACGATTGGATATTTTTAAACAAATAATGGAAAATTATAATTAAAAATTGTTTTTTCCATGGAAATAGATTCAACAGATGTAAAAACCACCAAAGTGTTTTTGAAAATGCAGAGAATCAGACGCCATAACTTGAAAACGTATTTTATGTAGATCGATCTGTTGATTACTCGAATGGATATTTCATCGATAAATTAAAAATTGTTTTTCCATTGAAACAGATTCAACAGATGTAAAGTTTCTACCAAATGGTTTTAGGAAATGCATAGTCTGACTTTATAACTTGAAAACTTTTTATGTAGATCAGTTGATTACTCGAATGGATATTTTATCGATAGAGCAGTAGTTAGTAATTTTTTTTTAAATCAATTTACCAGCAAGTCAGACACTACGAATTTGCGCAAAACTAGCCAAATATCTGATAAGCTCGATATTGCCCCAACAACTATTGGCGCCCAACAGACACCTGTCATCAATTGGTTGTAGAAAATTGTCGGAACTCTTTCAACATTCGACGCAATCTCGAAGCAAAACACTTGAAAATGTGGTTTATCGATAGCGTCATTAAAATTTGTATTGAAATGAATGTTAACGAGCAAAAACTGCTACCGCCAATGCTTTCGTCAAGCACCTGCAGCAACTGACTCCATATTCAGCGTGGAATTTCAAAGGCCTGTGTCATTTTGTTGCTTTAATTGCTGAGTAAAATGTTTCATCGTTTATTACGGGACTACGTCAAAAACACTTGCAATGCGACGAAAGCAAACGACAATGTGAAACGTACACTACAGTATTAGACAATGAATTTTTACATGGAATACGCGTGGCTGTTGCCACTTGGCCTTCGCTACTTTGACTCTCGACACTGTATTTCGCCCACACAATCGCTCCAGGTGTGCTCTACCTTCCACCGGCGATCGCCGATCACTGCGTACAGCGCGTCCACGTAGTCCCTCTCTCGGAACGGAATCTCGTGCACGACCCGCCCGTTGCTGTCCGATATGTAGAGCGTGTGCTCGTCGTCGGGCTGCGGCACATAGTGGCGCTCGTCCCGCTTATGGCTCGGCACCGACGAGCTGGATGTCATTTCCAGCTCTTTGCAGGGTTCAGTTTCTTGGACGTGTTGCTGATGCTGTGATTGCCTGTTGGCCATAACATTGCGTTGCTGTGGCTGTTGTAGTTGCTGTTGTTGTTGTTGTTGTTGTTGCGAGGGTTGTTGTAGTATCTGTTGCGGCTGCAATTGCACTTTTAGTTCTCTGGCTTGCGGTGATCTACGCTGCTGTCTTTGTTGTAGCTTTTGTGGCTGCGACTGCGACTGCGGCAACGGTTCGGGATCGTCTTCGGCTGCTGTTGTCGATGAGTACGAACGGAAATTGGGCCGCACACGTAGGCAGGAACGCAGCCGCGGCGTCTGCGTTTCGTCGAACTGCTCGAAGAAGCGACTTCTTGTGGTGGTGGTGGCCGTGGACGAGGTGATCGTGGCTATTGATTTGGTTGGTCGGCTGCGCATAAACTCGATGTTCTCCTTCAGATTGGCGGTTGCAAGTAATTTAATCTGACGTTCGGCCCGGTAGAGTTTTGACATGCGATACAACAACAATAAAACGTACAAATTTAAAACTATAATAATTGTCCAGAATATTTGCGTTAAATTTTGAAGACTGAAGACTATTGTCATATTTTTCATCTACAATTTTTTTAAATACAAGTTTTTGGCATAAGCCGATTAAAGGAAATTCACAGCCTACATTGGGCGCACGATTATTTGGTGAAATTCGTTCTACAAAATTGTCTAATCGTTTGATAACAAGCATTTCAATCAGTGGCGGATTCAGGGGGGCGAGGGTTTGGGGGTTGCAACCCCCTGAAATATTAGGATGAACTTTAAAACTACATACAAATTAAAAGGCATTTTATAAATATTACAGAATTAGTTTTTGAAACCCCTCCCGACATATTTTTTGAATCCGCATCTGATTTCAATCAACTAATGTGTAGGGGGAACAGTTGGAAAGAAAATCGTATATCATCGTTTAATAGAAATTTTGCATTTGTTATACGGCTACATTATAGAAGTGATTATAAATGCATTAAAATTAAAATCAGGCCGAATTTAAATTTCCTGCTAAGTAGGCAGAATATAGGTCCTTTATTATAAGGACGTGTGCCATTCGTGTTTTTGTTAATAGTTCTGGTGGACAATGGTTATTCAGAGGCCTCACGGCTACAATTTTCGAATAATCAATTCTCGGCCATTGAAACCCGGACATTTAGTGCAATCGGAATAATTTGCAAAATCGAGATTTTTCGAAAAGAAAATTTAATTTCATCCGTGCTCTTTTATGGATACTGTCGCTAAACAATATAGAGGCCCTTGGGTTGTTCGAAAAGTACTCAGAATCGTTAGCCCTATTCTTATTGGCTACGACTATGAGCTGTTTAAAGACATGGAAATATCAACATCCAGCGGCTGCGCTGACTTGGCCATGTCTTCCCTATGAACAATGAAGCTCCAGCAAAACAAGTATTCAATGCGGAAGTTCAAGGTCGACGGCGAAGAGAGAGACCGCGTCTCCAGTAAAAGAACCAAGTTGACCTACCGACCTATCTCATCTTCTGATGTGACCAACTGGAGAAAGCGGGCGCAAAGCAGAGGCGTCTAGAGAGAATTTTTGCAGAGGGCTGAAATCTGGATTTGGTTGCTATAACCAGTAATGTAAGTTAGTAATATAAGTGATCAAAAGATGCTAAACTCCTGCTATTAAAAATTGATTATTTACTGCTTGACATCTTATCTTAATTAAGCATAGAGCGAGGAGACTAAATATGCCTTTCAAAGAAAAAAATGGTTCAAAAATTTAAGTACCTTTCGGGCCTCCGAGTGTGTCTCTTATCGAGGCAGCCACCGCAACCCAACCTAACCTAACTATAATCGGGCCTAAAAAATGTTTAACATAAACATTTTAAACAGTTTTGATACCCAAATTCAATTTGTTGAATTGATATTTATAAATACATACATAGGTGCGCTGGAAAATGAGTTCATCCAAAGAAGGTCAATGTTGAGATCAATATCCAAGTTTCATGAAAAGCTGCAATTTTTCACACAAAATGTTTAATGAACTTTTTAAAGGTTTTTTTCCAACTTGTTAAGCGATTGAAATTTCAGAAAGTTTTGTCAATAAAGAGCTTCAACTTTGTTTATGTTTTGGCCTTCGTTTACTTTTGTATGGTGTTGGGAAAGTTATGTAGTTTTTCTTTCTTCCAAATTGTTTAAACTAAACAAAAAATACAAATTGGTAAATGAGCATTTTCAAAGAGCTGTAATCGACCTTTCTAGGCATTTTAGGACAATATTTTATATAATATTATATATAGACTATAGATATAGATATATATAGACTAGATATATATAGACCATCAACTTCAAGACCCTTGAAAAATTCAGTTTTATTTGAAAATGGTGACTGGAAGACCTCAGTTTCACTTAAAAAGAAAGCTTGTTCGACAATGTGTTTTCTATATCTTTTGGATGATTAGATAGACTATAGATAGAGAGATAACTACACGTCTTTATAAAGAATTATTTGGTTCCATATAAACAAGGAAAATAAAATCGGATTGATTAAAAGTAATAAAAATAAAAAAATAAATATAACAGGGAATGCTTCAATTTTTGTTTTAATATAAATATTTGTATTAAAAATCAGGGGTGGATTTAGAAAAATATTTCAAGGGGGTTTCAAAAAGTAATTCTTTACTATTTATAAAATGCCTTTTGATTGTCGTATGTCGTTTTAAAATCGATCCTAATATTTCGGGGGTTTCAACTCTCAAAACCCCCCTGAATCCACCACTACTAACAATCGAACCATTGACTAAAGGCTAAAACACATAAAGCGTATCGCTTTAACCCTTATTCTCATACCCAAACTTACTAACGTCGTTTGGCACCCGGGGTACCCGGATACCCATTTCATGAAATTTTTAAGTTTTCAATATTTTGTTAATTAAAAAGTGTTTATAAAATTTTGATATGATTTGTTCGCTTTTCACCTAAATAACGAGGATCCGGAAGGTAAAAAAAAAATTTTCATTATTTGTCAATTTTTTCACGAAAATACATCGCAGTGGGCACCCGGGTACCCGGGTATGAGATTAAGGGTTAAATCCGTCGCTTCAAATCTATAAACGCAGCAAAATGATGTCATTTTCTTAAATTTTGTTCAAACAAACGTTGTGATGGATTGAGAATCGATAGAGAAATTACTTGACGCATTGAAAAAGTTGAAATATTCCCAACTTCTTCCGTCGGTTCCATCGGTTGTTTCATTTGATGCGCTCATTGCATTTTCTTCCATATGAATACGTCTGTTTAAATGGAGCTGTCAAAGCTAATAAAGCGACAGATTGAAGCGACGCGCTATATGTGTTTTTGCCTTAAGTCTTAGGACTAATTAAATAGCTAATACCCAAGAAATATCTTCTTTGTTTGAAACTTTTCCAAATGATATTAAATTTTGAAAAAATATTCTATTTCAAAGTCACACTGCTTTGCAATTGATAACTTAGAAATCGAGTGCTTAACTCAAAACTAATTCACTTAGTTAAAAACTCATATCATATTCAGTATCATATTCAATAATCTTCCTTTAAAACAACAACTCCATTTACAAATTTCCATAAACCCATTTCGGATCGAGCAATGTTTTCCAAAAGTTTTTTTCAGCAGCTTCACACACACACATCAAAAACAATCGATTCAAACTTTTCTGACAAAATTAGACTAAACAAGAAAAATACAAAATATAGTTGCCGAAAATATGTTGAGATATTCAAAATTTTGGACCTCTTAAACACCGAAACACACTGACGAAAGCAACAGCAGCCGCTGGCGAGAGCGTAAAATTGAAATTTCGTAGCAACAACAACAAGCAGCAAATCCCAAACACATTATGGCCGACGTAATGGATATTTGCCGCCAAGCGTGCCAGGAAGAGCCACCGGTTCCATCTTACCCGGTTGTGGCAACGACCATCAAGAAGAGTCAACCTCCGGCCTGCGATACGTTCGGTCCCTTTCCCGACGAAACCATCATGTCGAGCTTGGATCGCGTGCTGTTCTTCATGGGCGCGCGTCGCGTACAGAAACTACTGCACCTGCCCACACCGTCCATGGACTCTTCGAATAGCGACTGCTCCATATCGGTGTCGCATGTGTCGTGTCCCGAAGAGCACAAACCCTGCCGCACCTGCAGCACCATCGTAACAACAGGTAGGTGCACCATCGTACTCAATTGCAAGTAGTAATTTTTCATTATCAACTCGACAGACGCCACGTGTCCCAAACAGAAGCCCAGCCAAATCAGCGTAACAAAGACCTGTTGCTGTCCAAAATGTCAGAGCGCCACATCGCAGACGACTATCTACACGAAAAAGCGTTCATGTCTGTGCGGCAGCACAACGTCGGGACGCTCCTCGAAGAGCAGCAACGTCTCACACGTGCAAATCTGTCCGCCCGAATCTTCCAAAGGCAGCTGCTGCTGCCCCAGCCGCTGCCCCAAGCCGCCCAAACTGCCCAAGTCCAGCAACCCGCTGAAGCGCTCCTTCTCGTTGTGCTCGCTGGCGTGTCGTAAACTCAAACAGATGCTGACCTTTCCGCCCAAGGAGGACAAACCGAAGTGGCTCTGGACGCGTCTACAGTGCACCTCGAACGGTTGCGAGGTTTACGAGATCTACAAGAACTCGAGCGTTTGCACGCATCCGTCGGAGTTCGAGAAGAGCCGCAGTCCGCAGGTGATATTCGTTGTGCTGCAGAACGGCGTCATAATGCCGTTCGAAATCCTATCATGTCACTAACGTGAAAGACAGAGAGTGAGAGATAGATGGAGTTGTAAGTGTCCGCATATCGAAGCGTTTTTCCTATAATACAACAACTTTTTAATACATTTTTAATAAAACATGAGAAACATTGAAAAACCAAAACTACTTACTACTACTTTTTTTGAATGCAACAATTGAGCCGACACTATCGACCGACTGACTATGTACGACTGACTTTTGTCGATAGCATAGTGTAGAAAAATTCAATTCGGAAAACATGGGAAAAGTTTTCAATGATCAAATTATAAAAATTTTATGTGCAAAAAATTTAAATAAAATCCAACATGACATCGGCGAACCGAATCTGAAGCCGAAGTGCACATGTTTGCGGCGTGGTGAGAGCTATGTGGTCTTCCTGGATCGGGAGCATCGCAAACAGCTGCAGCGCCAGATGGGCGGCATGGATCTGAAAATGGTCGCCGGCGACACGTCGGTCTGTACGCTGGCCTCGCACCACAACAAGCCGGAGGCGGCGTGCAGCGGCGACAGCTGGCTCAATCAATCGTTCAGCAGACGCGAGACGAACACCAACGGGTCCAATACGCAGGCGCGCATCCGCGAGAGCGTCTGCAAGATGCTGCACCATCCGATAGACATGGTGAATTTTCTGGCCAAGCACTGCGACTGCTCGGGCAAGGAGGATACGCGCACGACGCCGTCCGTGTTCGGGCCGTTTGTCGATGAACCGCTATGCGGGTTCGTCGATCGAGTCTGTTACTGTCTCTGTCTGATGTTCGGGCGCCACATGGAGCCGCTGGAACCGTCCGAGGAGCAAAACGATTAGATTGATGTGTAAATTGGCATCTAAAATTGTTGAGCCAAAATTTCAAACAAATGTTATTTTCAATCTAAATTTAAATTTAAAAAGCATTACAAATAAATATTGCCAGCACTAGAGTTGAAATTTAATCAAGTTGTATTATTAATTTTTTTAGTTTTAGTTTAGAAAAAAGAGGTAAAAGGAAGTAAAATTTATGGGGGACAGTGATGCTAAGGGATCAGTTGCGTTGAAAATCTTTTGGAAGAGATTAGCGCGTTCGCTGGTTATTCCTGGACTGCGGGCGACTAAGAACACCACCGGTTAAAAATTTGCGAATAAGTCAATTGAGCCTCATCGTTCCCGATATGATAAGGATTAGTCCTCTAAAGGTCTGCCATAGTTTTCCTTCTGCCTCCTCAAGACTACTTCCTTCGTCAACTCGAGTAGGTCCTTGTACTTAATGGTTCACAACTCAAGCTCCTATGGGGTTGATTGTCCAAAAATGCACCTCCTACCAAAGCTGGACCACTGCACACTACGTGTACTGCTATCTCAGCACCTTTAAAATATAAACTATTGTAAAAGCTACTAAGAGTTTTACATTAAAAACAAGTCACGAAAGTCACATTTTACTGAACCCATTTGGTATCTTTGATTCGTACGAATCGTAGAAATAGGTAAATTAGGTTAGGTAGGGAAAGGTGTGTGTGGCAGTACCGCACTTCCACTCGTAGGCCAAAATGCCCATTGTGAATCCCTTCTTAAATGGTTCTGGAGCTAACCAATCAGTCTCAATGCGGGGCTAACCAGTTCGACCTCCTAATAAAATAGAGCAGATCTGGAATTCTGCAGCGTTCCTGCAGAGCCGGACAGTGGCACAGGAAGTGTTGTATCGTTTTTACTTCTTCTTCATCTCCACAGCTATGGCAGACATTACTGGACGAGAGGCGCGATTTGGTAAGCAACGAGCTGTCGCATGGAGGTATGACTCAGGGACAGTACGAATCGTGTTTTCGTCAAGGAGAGAGTGGGCCACAGTGTCCGGCAGGTGCTGCAGAAATAGGTAATGTTTGCAGTTTTTTTTATTTTGCTTAACTTGTGTAATCTAAAATTTAGGTTTTTTATATTACACTTAGATGTATCGGCTTTCTAATACAATTTTGTTGCTATGCCACGCCTTTCTTATTCAAGCTGGGCGTGCATTGAAAAAAACTTCATATAGAGACTTTTTTCTTAAATTAAAATAAATACTAAAAAGACTTAATTTGTACAAAACAAACAAAAAATTATAAGAAAAATGCCACAAAAAAAATCTTTAAAATCTGTTAATCCATTTCGTACCTGATTAGTATCATAGAAATTAGTAAAGTTTGGAGTTTTTTTATTACAATAAACCTGTGTAATCAAAAGTTTGTTTTTTATATTATAGATTTTAAATCTATCGGCTTTTCAGTAATATATATTTTTTTCATATTGCTTCTTCCCTCTTAAAGCTGGGCGGGCATTGAAAAAGCCCATATATAGATTTCTTATCTTATGTTTTTTTTAAAACACTAAAATTAACCAGAATTGTATAAAACCAACACAGAATGATTGAAAAAATGCCACACAAAATTTGTATTTTAGTAAAAGTTCGTTTTATTCTGTTAACCCATTTCGCACCTTTGATTCGTACGAATCATAGAAATTAGTCATGTTTGTACTTTTTTTCATTACAATTATTTTGTGTAATCTAAAATTTATGCTTTTTGTATTATACTTAGACCTTTTGGGTTTCTAACAAAATATTTATTTGTCATGCCACGCCATCGCTATTAGAGATGGACATTAAAAAATCTCACATTTAAACTTTTTCCTTAAATTTTTTTTAACGAATCATAGAAATTAGTAATGTTTACAACGAATTTTAGTCGTGCGAGGTGACACTTAAAGTTCCCACGTTAAAAACAAGTTACATCACGAAAGTCACATTTTGCTTAACCCATTTCGTACCTTTAATTCCTTATTGAATCATTGAAAATAGAAATGTTCGCAGTTTTTTCCGGGATATACTTTTGAAATCTAAAGTTTAGGTTTTTTATTTTTTATTATACTTAGAATTATTGGATTTCCAATGAAATATCTGTTTGCCATGCTACGCCTTCCTATTTGGGTTGGGCGGGCATTGAAATAAACCTCATACATTGTGACCGAAAAGTTTCCGGAAATTCTCATTTAAAATTCGCGCGCTGTATATTTTTCGATATTTTAAGTTTCTGTAGGTTGGTAGCACTGCCCTTAATTACTATGCCAAAAATGAGCGCGATCTGTCAGACAGTTTGTTTACGGCAGCTGTTGAAACCAGTTCACCTCAGTAGTGCGTTGCGATTTTGTTGAGAATTTTCTTCAAAATGAGTACCGTGAACAGGTCTCTTTGGACGTGCTTGATCGTGCCAATTCCGATCCAACTTTCATGGAACGCATCATAACTGGTGACGAGACATGGGTCTACGATTACGACATGCAAACAAGCCAACAATCATCGGAATGGAGAGGAAAAGACGAGCCGAAACCGAAAAAACCACGCCAAAGTCGCTCGAAAATCAAGGTAATGCTGATTGTTTCCTTCGATATTCGTGGTGTGGTGCATCATGACTTCGTCCCTGAAGGACAAACAGTCGGTAAAGACTATTATTTGACTGTTTTAAGACGTTTGCGTGAAAATATCCGCCGTAAACGGCCTCAATTGTGGAAGGATAATTCATGGATTTTTCATGACGATAATGCTCCCTCGCACCGAGCCAACATTATCAACGATTTTAAGGCCAAACATTCAATAAATACCATCGAACAGCCACCGTATTCACCTGATCTTGCACCGTGTGACTTTTTTCTGTTTCCCAAACTCAAATTACTACTCAGAGGAACGCGTTTTGAATCCACAGAAGACGTAAAACAGAATTCGCAGAGGAAACTCAAAGCCATACCGGAAAGCGCCTATAAAAAATGTTTTGATGATTGGAAGAAACGTTGGCATATGTGTATCGCTTCTATTGGAGCATATTTTGAAGGAGATAAAATAAATATTGATGAAGATTAAGAATTTTGCGTTTTACTTAAAATTTCCGGAAACTTTTCGGTTACAAGGTATATAGACTTAAACTTTTTTACTTACTTACTTACTTAACTGGCCATAACAACCCGTTATCGGGTTACGGCCTGCCGCAAAACTTCTCTCCAGGCGCCTCTGCTTCGCGCGCGCCTTCTCCAGTTGGTCACACCAAGAGATACCAGGGCCTCTTCCACTTGGTCCTTCCACCGGAGACACGGCCTCCCTCTTCGCCGTCGACCTCCA
Source organism: Melieria omissa (assembly GCA_963971225.1). Classification (NCBI taxonomy): domain Eukaryota; kingdom Metazoa; phylum Arthropoda; class Insecta; order Diptera; family Ulidiidae; genus Melieria; species Melieria omissa. The sequence continues at coordinate 131,738,495 of OZ020267.1, read as the reverse complement.
ACCATCGCATCGAATACCTTTTTCGCCGGAGCTTCGTCGTCCATGCGGCAGACATGACCGAGCCAGCGTAGCCGCTGGATGTTAATTCGCTGCGCTACGTCCATGTCCTTATACAGCTCATACAGCTCGTTATTGGTTCGTATGCGATAGTCGTCACCAACCCGAACAGGGCCGAAGATTTTGCGAAGCACCTTCCTCTCGAACACTCCAAGGGCCGCTATGTCGTTTCGTGTCATTGTCCATGCTTCAGCGCCATAGAGGAGCACGGGCAAGATAAGCGTCCTATAGAGTGAAAGTTTTGTCGGTCGAGAGAGGTCTCTACTTCTCAATTGCCTACCGAGACCGTAGTAGCACCTGTTGGCAAGAGTTATCCTTCGCTTTATCTCCAGACTGACATCATTGCTGCTGTTGATGGCGGTGCCAAGGTAGACGAATTCCTTGACAACTTCAAAAGCATACCTGTCGGCCTCGACGTGAGACCCTAGCCGCTGCGAGTCCCTGCGTGTAGACAGCATATACTTCGTCTTGCCCTCATTTACCACCAGACCCATTTTGGCAGATTCTCTTTCGATAGCCGCAAAGGCAGCGGTGACATCTCGCTTGTTACGTCCGATGACATCAATATCATCAGCGTAAGCAAGGAGCTGGACACTTTTGTTGAAGATTGTGCCATTACGATGTACACCGGCCTTGCGCAGAACACTCTCCATGGTGAAGTTGAAGAGGTCGCAGGACAAAGGATCACCCTGTCTGAAACCTCGAACGGTATCAAAGGGGTCGGAGAGGTCACTTCCAACCTTGACGGAGCTGCGCGTATTGCTCAACGTCGCTCTGCAAAGTCTAACGAGCTTTGCAGGGATACCAAGTTCAGACAATGCGGCATATAGGCGATCCCTTATCGGGCTATCGAATGCTGCCTTGTAATCGATGAAGAGATGGTGTGTATCGATTTGATTCTCATGGGTCTTCTCCAGGATTTGGCGTAGAGTGAATATCTGGTCGATGGTGGACTTACCAGGTCTAAAGCCGCACTGATAAGGTCCAATCAGCGCCTTGGCGAGTGGCTTTAGTCTTTCACATAATACGCTCGTCAGGACCTTGTATGCAATGGGAAGTAGGCTGATACCCCTGTAGTTGGCGCATATTGTTGGGTCGCCTTTCTTCAGCACAGGACAAAGGGCACTGAGGTTCCAATCGTTGGGCATTCGTTCCTCCAGCCATATTTTGCAAATGAGCTGATGCATGCACCCAATCAGCTCACCGCCGCCGGCCTTGAACAATTCAGCTGGTAGCCCATCCGGCCCTGCAGCTTTGTTGTTCTTGAGTCGCTGGATAGCGACCCGGACCTCGTCATGGCTGGGCGGTGGCACATCCACACCGTCGTCGTCGATTGGTGCCATCTGGACATCTTCACCACTGGCGGTATTGTTCCTTTCGTCGCCTGCGAGCAGCTTGGTGAAGTGCTCCTTCCACAACCTCAGCACACCCTGCGCATCCGTAACCAGATCCCCGTTTTCGTCTCTGCAAGAAGATGCCCCAGGCTTAAATCCTTCCGTAAGACGCTTAACTTTTTGGAAGAATTTTCGGGCGTCATTCCTGCTCCTGCACTCCTCGATTTCCTCACGCTCGCGCCTTTCTTGCTCCCGTTTCTTGCGTCTAAAAAGGCACCTCTCTTTCTTCCTCTCCTCCCGGTATTTTTCTGTCATGGCTCGCGTGGCGGCCGACTGCAGGGTCTTCTTGTATGCAGCATTCTTCACTGCAGTGGCTGCGCGACACTCTTCATCGTACCACTGGTTTTTTGGTGGTGGGCGTCGAAAACCAAGGACATTTTCTGCGGCGGCGCGCATAGAGTGGGATAAGTGAGCCCATAATCCGCCGATGTCATCAGGTGGAGAGGGGGAGCGACCGAGCTGGTTGGAGAGTTGAGCGGAGTAGGCTTCGGCTACCCCTTGTGATCGCAGCTTACTGATGTCCAGCTTTCTTCGCAAACTAGGTTGTGCGGTCTTCGCTGCGCAAAGACGCATGCGTACCTTGGCTGCAACAAGGTAGTGGTCCGAGTCGATGTTGGGTCCTCGGAACGTGCGCACATCTAGAATGCTAGAAGCATGCCTTCCATCAATCACAATGTGATCAATCTGGTTGCGGGTGGATTGATCGGGGGATAACCAGGTGGCCTTGTGGATATCGAGGTGCTGGAATCTGGTGCTACTAACTACCATGTTTCGTGCCGCGGCGAAATCGATCAGCCTCAGACCGTTGTTCGAAGTGGTCCTATGGAGGCTGAACTGCCCGACTGTGGGGCCAAAGATGCCTTCTCGCCCGACCTTTGCGTTGAAGTCCCCGAGGACAATTTTGACGTCATGGGCCGGGCACCTGTCGTAGACGTCCTCGAGCTTCGCATAGAAGGCATCCTTGGTCGCATCGTCCTTCTCTTCCGTCGGGGCGTGCGCGCAAATCAGGCTGATGCTAAAGTATCTAGCTTTGATGCGGATCGAAGCCAGCCGTTCGTTCACCGGAGTGAACCGAGAGACGTGGTGGCGAAGTCTCTTGCTGACCACAAATCCGCAGCCAAATTCGCGCTTCTCCGCATGGCAGCTGTAGTAGATATCGCAGTCTGCTCGCTTGGAGCAACCTTGTCCTGTCCATCGCATTTCCTGGATGGCGGTGATGTCAGCCTTACATTTCGTGAGGGCTTCCGCCAGTTGGATAGAGGCACCTTCCCTATAGAGGGTCCGGACATTCCAGGTGCATATCCTCAAATCATGGTCCTTGAATCGTTTGCTGTGGTCGTCAACTTTGTGGGTTCCTTCCGAGGCTTGCTTTTTGGCTTTCATTGGTATTTGGTTTTCCGTGGCGGGCACCAAACCCTGCGCACAACCCAAATTTTAAGTCCTGGGGATAGGACTCGCTGCACACATTAGTTCACTATTCAGCGGATGCCAAATAGCTATCCAGAAGGGCCGCGCGGAGGCTGTGCATCAGCTTGGATTGGACAGGGACAAGGATCGTTCTGGCGTTCGCCAGGTTGAACGCAATCAGAGACTTTACCTTGTATGTCCGCTCCCTTCCTTTAAACTTTTTTAAATACTAAAAATAACCAGGTTTGTACAAAACCAACAAAAAATTATAGGAAAAATGCCACCCAAATTTTGTATTATACGTTAATAAAATTTTTTTTAATTTCTTAACCCAATTCGTACCTTTTGTTAACGAATCATAAAAATTAGTAATGCTCGCAATTTGTTTTATTACAATAAACTTTTGTTATCTAAAGTTTATGGTTTTTATATTACACTTAGATCTATTGGCTGTTCAAGCAAATACGTGCTTGCCATGTTCCCAATTAAAGAATGAACTGAACTGAAAAATCCTCACATTTCGTTTCACACTTTTTTCTAAAATGAGAGATGATTGCAAACTATTGACCGGGATACTCACGGGACACTGTCTCACACCGTCCCACGCTGCCAAACTTGGCTTGGTACCAAGTGATGCATGCACAAGATGTGGTGAAGACAGTGCCAAGGGTACCCTGGAGCATTTGCTGTGCCACTGCCCTGCTCTCTACAGATCACGGGTCAGCTGCCTCGGATCCGCGTCGTTCCCTTCCTTGGAAAGAGTCGCGGAACAAAAAAGCAGCGACTTACTTAGATTTGCCAAAACGTTTTTGAAAAACTACATACAGGTCTGAAGCTCCAGAACCTTTCTGGCATCACTATGGACCAACATGGTCTATGTGAGACCCCCCCGTGGGTCAGCCAGCCTAACCTAACCTTTTTCTAAAATTTTTTTTTAATAATAAAAAAACAAGACTTTTGCTAAACCCAAGTACAAAGATTGGAAAGACCAAATTAGTAATTTTGTATTACAATAAAATACGTTCAGATCTGTTCAGATGGCCATAAGGGGCGCGAAAGTGTTACAAAAAATTAAATTTTAATCTGCGAACTCATTTTCCGTTAATGTTTTCACCTAATTCGAGTTTTCATTACAAAAATTTTCAAATATACTCAACTTTTGGTCTTAGACTCTTTTTAAAGAAATTTTAATATAGAATTCCAAGATTCTAATTGCACAAGTTTAATAATTTTGTTAAAACCTTTAAACAAATTTTTATAAGAGATTTTTTTACAAAAAAACTATACATACTCATAAATCAAAACACTCATCGTACCTGATGGCTTGAACGATTAAAAAATATTTGAAAAAGTATTTAAAAAGCAATAAAGCAGCAGTCATTCTTAAGAGTTGTTCTTTACAACTTCAAAGTACAAAATTCCCAAAATTTAAGAAAAAATCTAAACCTGTTTGAAACAAGAATGTAAGACAGGCCTTGGAATATCTTTAAGGATACAATTTTTTTGTATTTGTATTTGAATTTGACTCCAAACATTTTGGATGAGATAAACAATCAACAAGGCTGCGGTTACTCTAAGATTTGAGGAGAATTGAAAGACTATAGCAACAATGCTCAGGACAAGCACATAGCGTGAACCTTAATGGTCGAAATTAGTACCCAGTCATACAAAGGATTCGGTTTTAGTGCCTTTCACCTATGATGACATGGTATCGATTACTTTTGAAACCACTTAGAATCTTTATTTTTCGGGCTAATTATTCGTTTTTAGCATCAAATGTTTCCTTAGAATCTTGGGACCAAAATTAGGCACACACAATGATCAACAAGTATTGGTGCTTTAACTCAGCTTGAGCGAAGCAGAAACAAAAATATATAAATAAAACTTCTTAAGGCGTCAAAGATTCACAAAGGGCAAACATTATCCAAGTCTTGGACGATTCGTAGCCAAAGATAAAAATTCTATTAAGGAAATGACAAAAATTACCGGCATTGTGTTGGCTTTTGTGACTGGATTAGGCAGACGAAACAAACGTCAAGATGAGCTAAGCGAGAGGATATTTAATTTTGCTCCCTTGAGCTTTCTTCGTCTTGAACAAACGGAACTGGTAATTGGGGTGTAAAGCCGGATAGAGCATAAATGACCGTTGCAGACGTTTATTTCACACCTTTCGTGGCTCAACCAAACTGTGAGCTGTAATCACAGTGGCAGCAAAACAATGATGAACTCAAGCATTTGTTTAAGGTTTTTTTCTTTAGCTATGAAAAAGAAGAGAAAGCTGCTTAAATAAGACGCAGAAAAATCAGAAAAAAAACTGAATTTAATACAGTGGAAATGGCTCACAATTTCGTAGTGAAAAAACTACGCCCACCGCTCGCGCATCATTTATCAGAGCGCGCGCACATAAAATGCGCCATCCATATAAATCAGGCCAAGCAATTTTATCTGATTGTGAATAAAATGCAATTTCCGCAGTTTTGAAAAGGCGACAACAACCCTTTTACCGTTTCTCTTTTGCACACAAGTACACATACAAACGTTGGTTTGCTGCCGAGTGCCCCAACCACCAAACAAAGTGACAATTTATATTGAGTTAATAGAAAAAGTCACAGATACCTAATCACATTCATTTGCGTTCGCAGCAACAGCGTCACCCCAGGGCCGGTTTCACTACCATAAACATGCATGTAGATATGTTTGTCGATTTGTGAGTTGACTTGTGCGAGGGTGAGACGGTTTTTTGTGCACCCACCTGTTTCTATCGCTCAATAGAAGCGATGCTATGGTGCACGGTGTGCACGGAAGTTTCACTTTGATGACAGATTATTTTCATTATGGCTGCGTGTGGCCGCCGGCCCCAACCGCCTAGAAATATGCAATCTCCAACGTACCGCTGACTCGAACGCCGTTCGTTTGGCTGCTGATGGATGATAAGCATTTCGATGAGTAATTTTGGCCGCATGGCTTTGGTGCCGTGAAGGGGAAACGGCCGCATATTAACGTTAATTATTATTTTCATGTTTTGGCCATTATGCAGAACATGACAATGAACATGATACGAGCAACGTCTGGTTATTGCCAGCGCCCCTTCGGCCAGCCGCGCATGCAAAGCAGTGGGAAATGCCTGGCGACAGGTGGTGCGGCCGTTGTGATTGATGTTGCCCGAAATTTGTCGACAATTAGTTTTGTGTGCGCCTGAATGGAGACTTGAAAATTAACAACAATAACAACAACAAATAATCATAATAATAATAAAAATTATGAAAATAAAGTCAAAGCGAGGCTGTTTAAATTTTGTTTTCATTTGCATTTGTTGCAGTAAATCCGATTTGGCGCATTAAATTCGCAGCAGCAGCAGCAGTCAACCTTATTTTCATTTGTGCTGAGCCGTTGAAGCGTTTCATATGTTGTATTGAAAATGTCATACAAATGTCTGTCACACACACACATACACACAAGTAAATATGTGTTTGTTCTGCCTGGTGCCGACTCGACCGCAACAGGCCGACGTTGGTTGGGCGCCGTGTGTGAAGCGGCTTAGTGCGTCTCAAGGGAAATCTGCTAAGCCGTTCATAATGAACTTTTTGCTCACATGTTGCATGACAAAAATGATATTTTCTCTTAAAGCTATGAATATGCAGACATTTATTTTGCAGTGAAATTATTATTAAAAAAATTTTTAGCTCCAATGTTTGTGCCACGTTTAATTAAAAATAAGTGGAATTCAAAATTTCTCTTCATTTTTCTTTTTACTTTTTTTTGGCTTTTTTCTCGGTTTTGAACCTTAACCTTGCATTTTTTTTGTAAAGGTCAAACAGAAATTCGTTTTTTAGATAAAAATAATTCTTAAGAAACTATTTTAAAGGCCAAACAGAAGTTCGTTTCATAGAAAAACCAATTCTTCAGTCTTGAAACCGTTTTAAAGGCCAATCAGAAATTCGATTTAACGATCCATAAAGTTTTAAAGACTTGTTTTAAAGGCAGTTTTAAAGGCCAAACAAAAATTTGACCTTTAAATTCGTTTAATAGATACAAAAATTTCTTACGAGTTGAAACTATTCTAAAGGCCAAACAGAAATTCGTTCAAGGATCCATAAAGTTTTTAAGACTTAAAAAACTTTTTCAAACGTCGAACAGAAATTCGTTTCATATATAAAAAATATTCTTAAGACTTGAAACTATTTTAAAAGCCAAACAGAAATTCCTTTCAGGGATAAAAAAATCTTAAGACTTGAAACTATTTTGAAGGCCAAACAAAAATTCGTTTCATAGATACAAAAATTTCATGGATCCATAAAGTTTTTATAACTTGAAACAATTTTCAAGGTCCAACAGAAATTGGTTTCATGGATCCATTAAGTTCTTAAGACTTAAAACTATTTTAAAGGAAAACAGAAATTCGTTTAGTGGATTCATAAAGTTTTTAAGAGTTGAAAAAGTTTTAAATACCAAACAGAAATTCTTTTCAAGAATTCAGAAAGTTTTTAAAACTTGAGAAACTTCTTAAGGTCCAACAGACATTCGTTTCATGGATCCATAAAGCTATTAAGACTCGAATTCGTTTCTTGGATGAAAAATCGTTAGACTTGAAACTACTTGAAAAGCCAAACAGATATTCGTTTTAAGGATCCATAAAGTTCTTAAGACTTGAAACTATTTAAAGGCCAAACAGAAATTTGTTTCATGGATAAAAAAATCTTAAGACTTAAAATTATTTTAAAGGTCAAACCGAATTTTTTTAAAGGTCCATAAAGCTCTTAATACTTGAAACTATTTTAAAGGCTATCAGATATTCGTGTTGGCATTGTTGCCAAATTTTAAGTTTCAGGAAGCACTAAAAATAAAAAAAAAATTTGTAAGGTAAGGAAAAAATACATGTTTTGTATCTCAGCCTGTAGATTCATACATCTAAATTTTATTTGATTTTGGTCCTGAAAATTCAAAATTTAGTTAAAAAGAGACAACTCTCCTCTTTCATTTGATACCCATATCTTCATCATTGCAAAGCCGCAAATATTTTAATAAATTTTTAATAAAAAGTGTATGTTCTTGAAATTTCCTTTAAAAGGGACTTTGGGTCAGAAAATGAAAAACTGACTATGCCAGGATACTATGAATGGGCTCTAGTTGCATGCTTATATCAATATTTGGATGGGTCTCGACAAAAGTGTTTTTTTTTTTGTTGCACGGTTTAATAAAGGTAAGGTTGGTATTTTCACTCAAAACTCCAAAACTTTGTTTTTTTAGGATTTTATTAACGTGAAGCTTTACATTTCTACAAATAATATATCTTTCATCTTAAGTTTTAAGACCAGAAAAGATAATTAATTTTATTTCTAAAAAATCATTCGAAAAATTACAATTTTTGAAAATGGTAAAAAATGTACTATTTTTTAACTTTCCGCCAATAACTTTCTCAAATCTCGTCTGATTTGGATAATCTATATATCGCTGGAAAGGCTACGATATTATCTTCTAAAAAATGTACTGACTGTGATAGTCGGATGATTACTTTACGAGTTATGTGTTCATAACTGAAAAAACAGGGAAAAAACTAGTTTTTCAAAGATTTTTCAAAACGCTTTATTAAAAAATTGTTGGATTTTCAGTTTTGTGTTCAGCAGCCAGTGGCGGATTCAGGGGGGTTTTGGGGGTTGAGACCCCCCGAAATATTTGGACGGACTATAAAACTACATACAAATTAAAAGGCATTTTATAAATATTAAAGAATTACTTTTTGAAACCCACCCAAGAAAAATTTGTCTAGAAAACACTTTTTTAGGTGCATTTTTCTTGTCGAGTAGTGTAATCAATGTTCATGCAGGAGGCCATATCTCGGAACTATGTTAGTAAGAGATATCAAAATAAGTGTTTACAAAACCTTAACCCCAATGTGTCGCAATTCTTTTTCTTTTGAATTTCACGATAACATTTTTTGAGCGATTTCAATGCTTGGATGTTGTTTTCAAAATCTAAAATGGAGCCATTCCAAAAATGAAACTATTGGACAGTTTGTCTCTAATATCCTGAGCTAATAAAATTTAGTAGATAACCGATCAGACAACTCGCCAAGATTCACTGTTATTGTCATCTTAATGTCGGTTCTCTGATTTGATAAAGACAACTTTTTAATGAAAACTTTCAAAGTAGTAAAAAACCTCTCACCAAGAACTCTAACCTAAAGCAGTCTTTCCCTATAACACTTTTTAAAAAAATTTTTAAATGTAAATTTCACTCATATTTCTTACTCAACACACCAATTAAAATATTCAGCTTAAAAAACTCCACTCACCAACACGTTTCGTTTCAGCCATTTAATGCGCCAATCTGCTTAGAGCTGCTTTCAAACATTTCCAAAGGATTATGTGTTTTTATTTTTTCAACATAAGCATTAAGTTGCCTACAAACAATCTGATAATAAAATATTATGCTGCGCATCATAATCAGCGTTCGTTGAGCAGATTTTCTGTCATGGTTGCACTTCCGGTGCTTCGCCGTTTATGCTTTCAGCAATTTCAGGAAACGGCAAAATTAAAGCTTAGATGGGGAACGGCAACGAAGCAATTGTCGTCTAAGTGTTCTGTATGTATTTTTTTTCTTACGAATCATAGAGCATCAACGGCAGCTGCGTTGTGGCTTCGGTTAAATCGTGCGGAAGGTGATATGATTAAGCGTTGCCATGGCGGCACATCCGTTGCACTTAATGTGGATATCGACGGGCATTATGTGCCCGCCCCCCCCAAACCACCCGGTGCAACGCACTAAAATGGAATCAAACATCGCGAAACCATAGCAATAGTGAAGTGATGGAACGATGTTGTATTGTGTTCAGCATAGCTCAATTTTTTTACACATGATTGACCGATGAGCGATTTGATGGCAGTTGATTTGACCAGCAGCAGTTTCTACTGGACATTGCCATTGCATCATAGTATGGTTTCTGTGAGGTGATTACTTCTTTAAAACCTTTTCAATATCACTGATATTTGAGAGAGTTCAAGAGAAACTATCATTACTTCGATAATGTTTATTTACTTACATAACTGGCCATAACAATCCATTACCGGCTTAAGGTCTTCCGTAAAATGTTCTCTCCAGGCGCATTTTTCACTTGATCACACCAACAGGTGTTAGGTTGTCCTCAACTTGGTCTTTTCAGACATGAACACATTGTCTCCCTAATAAAATGTACCATATATGCAAATGGCAAAAATAGATTCGATCGATATTTTATGACTACTAACGAATAATTACTATGGTAAGGTAGGATAGGTAGGGAAGGGTGTATGCGACCCAAAGGCCGCACTTCAACTCCGTGTCTAAAATGGCCCATTGTGAATCCCTTCTTAGAAAGTTGGCTCTCAGTCCGGGGAAAACAATTTCGACCTCCTGATGAAGGAAAGTAAATCCGAATATTCAACTCTTGCCGCGCAAACCAAGTCTGCCAGGAACCTTGACCTCTTGACTATAGTTCTTGGCCATATTCTTGGCATGGCAGTCAGAGCTTGCTGGTAAACATGAGTTTATTATTGGATTTACGGAGACATACAACAATAAGTCTAAGATCATTTCACCTTTGCAAAAACTCTTCAAATAGCAAAGGTTCCCATCTTTTATGGTGGGTCCATTGTTCCAACTCGTGATCTTTAGCGAATTCCATGTTTTTGACGCATGTTTCCGTTTTTCGCTGTAGTCCTTTTAGCACCGATGATATTACACAAGTTACGTCTTGAGTGCAAAGTCGAGTTCTTTATTTTAATTTTAGTGATTTTAATGATTTCCCCTTTAGTTCCCTTGAATTTTTTCAATTTTTAAACTAGTTTGTAATTTTGATTTCATAACACCTGATTTATCTTTTTCTATCTTTACTTTGATAATCTCTAGCAACTACATGGAGTTGTGAATAAATTATCTGGGTGAAGTATTTCAACGATTTAGCATAAGTTATATCTGAAATTGGAGAGTTAAAACTAGTTTCATTGCTTCTTAGAAGCACTGAGACATTTATGTATGTAAAAACTCATACACAGAACAGATGTACTTGGTCAAAATGGGTCAGACGTACCAATGAATAAATGACAGAATGGAAAAATTATTTAACAAACTAATTCACTGATAACTTCATACTTAGACTTTTGGATAAATGAGCGAAATCTTGAGCAGCTGGATTAATAGACATGATTTAGTGTTGTATGCAAATTTTTAATAATGGGTTTTGATGCCCCGGAACCTCTCGGTGGGCTAGAATGGGGTTAAATGGCGTTGCATCGAGGACGGAGCTCAAAAATGTTAAAAATTGGCTTACAAATTCAACATATTGCTCCACAGCTGCTTAGAAATTGCTCTAAGAGAGTTAATATCTTTCAGTGAGCCGCATTAATTTTTCCTTCTGAACATTTCTTTCGAACTTACTTACCCTCTATCTCCAACCCCTAATGGGGCTCCCATACAAAATGATAATTTCTATAAAATAGGCTCCCATTGCTACCAGGCTGCCCCTAGACATAACAAATGTAAGACTGGCCCCCATTTATTTTTCCTTACAAAGCTTTTTTTCATACACACTTAGCCACTATCTCTCATTTTTAAGGGGGCTGCCATACAAAACTAGTAATTTTCAGTAGAACTGGCTTCACACTTGTAAATGTAGTGAATGAAAGTAATCGTATCTCGAAAACTACTGAACCAATTTGAATGATTAATTCAGTGATCGGCAAGATTTTTAATTCAAAAAAATACAAAATTTATTAAAGTTCCAAAATTCGCCACCAGAGGGTGCCTCCCATACAAGCGAAGTTGAGAGATTTGTTTTTTGGGTGTCTACGACAGTGTTGCTAGATGCCTGAAATGACTTTCTGATAAATTAAAAAAAAAATTTGAAATTTCCTCCTAAAAAATAAAAAAAAACTACAAGCCCAAACACTCCATCACACATTTTGCTAAATATTCTTTGTCATTATAAACTAAGGAAATAAACTTCTCATAAAAAAAAGTTAAAATATATATAGTTTTTGTATTGCAGCCTTTTTATTTATTCAGCTTCAGCTTAATAACAACTTAACACAAATAAAACATAAAAAATTACATCGGTTCAAAGTTCGCTTTTGCAAACTTCTTTCATTCATTGCATAAATTATACATTTTGAAGCATAAAATTAAATTAAATTGGATACTTTAGTTTCAATATTTAAGGCTTCAGTACCACTAATGATGCAAAATGTATCACTATCAAAATCTCCTAAACAATTCTTTCTCCTAATAATTCTGCTCAAGGGCCAAGAATCTCCTGAATCTAGGACCTGACCTGGCAACAGACCAGAAGCCAAAATCAAAATGTATTGTCGAAACCCTATTAAACTCGCCATTTCAAATATAATTGTACACAATTTTTGGATAAGTTTCACAAAGTTGAAAAATTTTAATACAACAATAACACAACGAGTTGCTAGTCCTCGATTTACTTAAGTTTCGCAAAAGTGCTTGAAATTTTTTAGACCAATGTAGTGTCTGTCCATGGTCCTTGGCCCATGCATGGCCTTCGACTGACCAATGTAACCTGTAGTTACTTTTTATTAATTTTAATTATTTTAATGCATTGCACAACTTTAATGGCACACAATTTGTCTACCTTAAGTGGTATCAATCAGTGCGCTTAAGCGTTTTTAAAATATAATCAATGTAATCTTGTAATAAAATAAATTCAGCCATAACATTAAGAAGATTAATTTGTATTTCCTTCATCTCACTCCACTTAACACATAACAACATATATCATACAAACATACCTACATACATATCTACATCTACACATACGCACGAGTGTGGCCAGCCACAAATAAATCTCAGATAACTGTATGCATCATTGTGTCGGCATCAAGCTTTCAAATTACAAAAAAAAACACGCACAACCCAATTTCAAGGAGAAGAAAATGCGCCCAAGTCCCTTTCTATGGTTTTGTTTGTTATTTTTTTTTGTTGTTTGTGCGTTTATTTTTTTGGTAATGTGAAACCCCCAATCGATTTGTTGCGAAAACTTTAAAGCAGAACAAAGAACCCAAGAAAAGAAGCATTACTCATTGCAACAATACAAATGGACAAATGTTGGTTTGTGTTCGAGATGTTTGATATCTTAAAAAATGGCACAACATTGCTAAAGTCTGCACTTTATCCACTTCCCTATCCCCACACACACACACACACACAGACACATGAATCGCTCCACACATTCTTAAAAACTCATAATGTTGATTGTCGCTATGTTTCACAGCCGCTGCCATTACCTTCCATTGTTATTGTTGTTGTTGTTGCTGCTGTTCAATGAAACGTTTCTATTTGATTTTTTCGCATATTCCTTTTAGATTGTTATTGTTGTTGTTGTTGACAGCGTGTGCATTTAATACCGTAAAATGAAATGAGTTTGGGTGGCTGTGCAATTTTTATTTTATTTTTGTTGTTGTTTTGTTTGTTCGATTTACTCCCATTTCAGTGGGTTTGCATTTTTTTGTTGTTGTGCCGAGTTTTTGTGCGCACCACCCACAAAAATCACAACCGTAACCGCAGCACGTTAACATTTCTCGGTTTGGTTTTGATTCGCTGCGCAAGTCTCCGTCGTTGCAGCATCCCCTGCGTCGACCGTCACTCAAGCGTCAATCAGCCTGTTTGTCCGTCTGCCAGTCTGTCCTTCTGTCTGTCGTTCGGTCGCTCATGTGTGAAAAGGTACTTTTGTGCTGATATTGAAACCTTTTAAGGAGATTCCACGGCGCTGATGGTGCGCCCGCTGCGGCTGCGGCTGTGGCTGCTTCTTTTAGTGTTTAAGAGCGAAAAACGGGGTGCCGTGTGCATCATGGTGGGTGTTGCTTGCGCTCCCCGGGGGTTTATGTATCTGTGCACCGGTAAAGGGTTAACGGAACTTGTTTGCGTAGCGAATTCAAATGGAAGTGGGCGTTTGCAAAAAAAACACTACTTTTTGAGAAATTTTGTAAAGCTGTCAATGTTTTTAATTTTATGACTTTTCTAATAAAAGTAATGTAATACAATAAATATTTATTATCTAAAGAAATAAAAGAAATAAAAATATCAAAATATTAAAAAATTTACATTATTCAATTATTTTGCTTTGTTTTATTTTTCTATTTTGTTTTGCTTATTTTAAGTTTAAGCAATAAAATAATAAAAAAATATAAAAATAAACAAAATATTAAAAAATCAATATTATTCAATTAAATTGGTTTTGTATTATTTTAAAATTTTGTTTGTTTATTTTAAGTTTAGGCATTAAAATACAGCAGCAGGAGCAGCCGCCGTGGCTCAGTTGGTTAGTGCGCGGTCCAACGAGTCGCATGCAGAGCGACGCTAGTTCGAATTCTGCATGTAGTAACACCTAAAAAAAATAACGGGAAACTCGTTTTCTCTTTCGGCGGCTGTCCTCTCAGCTGGAAATGGCAAACCTCTGAGAGTAAAAAATTGCCTATGAAAAAGCTCCCAATCTGCCGTTCGGAACCGGCATAAAACTGTAGGTCCCTTCCACCCGCGTACAAAATTCACACGCACAACACGGGTGGTTGCGGGAAGCTAGGCCTTAGTCCCGCGTAAGCGGGCTGTCGTGCCAATCAATTATTATTAATTATTATTATTCATTAAAATATTTGTCAATAAAAAAAAATAAAAAAATGAAAGAAAAATAAAAACAAAGAAAATTAAAAAATGTATTCGACTACAAACCAAAAATCAGATATATGAAATAACAATAAAAAATATGTTCAATACTGTTAAACTTATTTACTTTATTATGATTTATTTTAATATAAATAAATAAAATTAATAAAATATTAAAATAAATAAATAAAAATAAAAAAATTATTAAAACTAAGTTTTACTTATTTTTTTAATTTAAGTTTTGTTATAAATATTAAGTACATTTTAAATTTTTCATAGAAAATAAATTGAAATTAAATAAAAAAAATTTAAAAATTAAATTAAAATTTAAGAATATTATTATTTGTTATTTGTTTTATTAAAAATTAATTGAATTAATAAATTAAATTAATTTAATAAAATAAAATTAAATTAATTTTGCTTCTTTTTTATATTGAATTAATAAATTAAATTAATTTAATAAAATAAAATTAAATTAATTTTGCTTATTTTTTATATACCTTTGATTTCTTTTAATTTCATTTAGATTTATTTTAAGTGTTTCAATTAATTTAAATATATTGTTTATTGTTGTTGTTGTTTATTATTTATATACTTCTTAATTATTTTAATTTTACTTAAGTTTACTATTATTATTTTACTTAAGTTTACTGTTATAGTTACAATTAAAGTTACAAATTAAATTAACATTTAAAATAGAAATAAATTTATTTTAAAAAAATTTCATAAGATATAAGTAAATAAAGTAATTAAATGAAAACATACAATATTTATAATTTAATATTATTTAAATTTTTAATATTTTGTCTAATTTTTTAAATTTATATTTAGGTATTTTTTTGTGTTTTCAGGTTATTTTTTGTGTTTAATGTTAAATGTGGTCGGCTTGTTTACTTCTGGATATAAGGTACGACACACAGACACTATCAAAGAATTAAGTAGAAGAAGAAGAATAGAAGTATTGAAATAAAACACTAATGTGTACTAACAATGGTTAAAACATCATTTTGGAAGAAATTTCGTCTGGAGATATTTCAAAGCTAAAACAATGATCTTTCTATTTAGAACTTTTGTGCGAAAATCTATTTTTCATAAAATTACTGGATATTTTCAATGCTTTCGCATATTTTCAGATGTATTCTTCGACCAAAGCGCCTTTTAAAGGGTTATATTTCAAAAGATATTCATGTCCTGATAAAACATACGAAACATAAGTAACAACATTATTGTTTCTTTAACTATAGAAACGATTAAAAAAGTTAAATTATAAAGTTTGCAATAAACAGGATATCACATTCAGAGATTTCATCAGTAGCTTCTGATCTACTTGTGAGGAATTCAATTGCTTTTTCACAACCTGTGCCCATGGCACTGTTTTCTGAACCAATGCACTAATCACTCGGCGCCTTAAGCATTCTCAATATTCCTTCCAAATATGCGTCAATCGTGCGGCACTCAATTCGTGGCATCGAAGAACGCAAGCCATAAGCATAGAGTAAACAAAAATCAGCTACTAAAAGCAATAATAAACGGCCAAATGTAAATAAAATCGCTCAGCTCAAACACCAAACAGCAAAATGTATCACGCGGCAACATTGCGCCAGGCATCACAATTTTTCCCACTTGGCAAATAACAACTGCAGACAGACAGTCGGGCAGGATGAGCAACTAGACCGAATAACAGCAGCAATGAGTATGAAAAGCGAGAAGCGGAAGGCACCATTACCACCTCAGCCGTCTGCCGTCAGTCCGGACACGCATCCGCATCCGCATAGCCATCAACACCAACGCAAATCCGATATTAAATTTCAAGCTTTGCTTTGGATTTCGGTTTCGCCGCTCGGCCGCACGTCGGCGTGCGGTAAGTGGAAAACTTTTGCTTTATTATTTAAACAAAACGATTAAGGGTGCATTACCCTCTCAGCAACGAACGACACAACAGCGTTGACGCACTCGAGGGGCAGCAAAGTGCTGACGCGGCCACCACAAAGGTGGGGGGGGGGAGAGGAAACTGTCTTCTGCACTTTGATTGACACAAATGAAGAATAATCGAATTTCTGCTATAAATTTCATGTAATTCAGCTTTCTGCAAGATATCGTAAATTTTGAAAATGGCAAAAATGTGTCAAACCAAACTTGACAGCAGCTGCCGTCGTAATTAGTGCGAACGACAATTTTGTTGGCGCTGTGTGTGCGCGTCAGCAGTCAGTCGAAACTTTTTGGGGCTTCAAATGGAGTTAACATAATTCGTGGCGTTATCCTTTGCGCGTTGGACTAATTACGCTGCCGGAAAAGTTGCACTTCGCAAATGTGGCTGAGTGAGTGATTTGTGGGGCTGCACCAATGTTGGTAATGGCGGTGAAGTGATGTTGCAGCTTAATGCGCGTCTCATGTTGCGTCGATGTAACTCTTTCAGTCTCCACTGGGATAATGATGAGAATGTTTATTGTTGCTGTGCGAGCTCGTATTACTTACATACATACAAATATTTGACTGAGTAGAATATCCATAAAATTCACGCAAATATTTTCCAGCATTGTACTTATGTTAAAAATTCATGTTCATTGACAGCCAGGTGCAGCACCAAAACTGGCAGTTTGCCTTGAGAATCGTGTCAACAAGTGAAATTAACTTTAAGTGCCTAAACAGTTGTTGCCCAAGACACACTTTAACCTTCGCGCAGGCTAAATGTCCCAAGCAAATAAAAGTCAAGTCAGCTTATTCCCAAAAGTTCAATTTAATGCGGATATTAAATACTGAAGCCCTCGAAACTTGCTACTTGCTACAATGTGCCACAATTCCCTTACAGGCACTGCAGCGCTCAATATTAAAACTCTGCGCAAATATCCTCAGGTCAGGCGGTGCGTGTGTGTGTCTGTCAGACAGTCCTTCCGTTTCGACGCACTGTAATATGACCTGTTGTAGCTTGTTGATTTAGCAGATTCACGCTGTCAATCCATCAAACCACCCACTCAATCACTTTTCTAAACGATTTTCGTGAGACAATAATGACAATGCACACGATGACGACGATGATGATGATGATAATGATGTTGGTAAAGACGTGTGTATGTGCTAAAGCGTGGAAAACGATTACCGATTATCAACTTCTGATTTTGGTTTGTTTGTGCTTTCGTGATGTTGTTTTGTTTGGATTAAATCAAGTGGAAATAAGTAGAAATATATAAAAATAGTATTGAACAATATTTTACATACATACGTATGTAAGTATATTCACTATATTGGTAGATGCTTTCGAACGTCTCAGGCATATGTGTCTTGCCAAAATAATACTCGACTTGATTGACATCCTTTACATTAAAAAAGCGATCAATGAATTCAAAAAGTGATCCCGGGTCTTTTAGAAACATGACACCAAGTTGAAGTTCAAGTTACCTGCACTATATACATACATACCTATTTGTTTTTAGATTAGAAGTTTGGGAGGAAGAACCGCTCAAAGTTGACAATTTATCCACATCGAGAGATATGTGTATTTTTTGTCATTTTTAAAATAAATTTGTATGTATGGTTAAAGGTTAATTTTTTTTCTACAGTTTAATTGTAAATATAATAAAAACTAAAAATGCTTTTTTTTGTATTAAAAGTTTTTCGATCTACCGATTGTTTGAAAGGTCTATATTTCGACCTTTGTTCCATCTTTGATCGAGTAAAAAAAAATATACCAAAAATAAGTCCTGAGTCCTTAGCTCCGACTAGCTTTCCTCCATTGCACCGCTGTCACCTTTTGTGAAGTTTTTTACAATATCTGGGTGGCGCTCTATATACTGAAGGAAGATTTGTTCCTAGGCATAGTTTCCCCTGAAATTCCAAGTCCCATGATTGGTTAGCAAGTCCAAAGTAAATCATGAGGACACAAAATTGTGAGGATACAACATTCCCACACCGCAAAATGCATTGCCTAGACAATTCACTTCTGAAGAGGCTTTGGCGCTGTTTATGGATTTTGGGTGATCTTGGGTGATCCTGCGTAAAGTCATTATTACAACATAATGCCAATCTTCTTCCTGGATACAAACAAATGAGTCAGGCCAAGAAGCAAGAAGTACCTCTTAATCCCAAAACTACGAAGCATCAGCCGATGTGAACCTCCAAGACCTGATGAATCATACTTCTAGACGACTCTCTAAAGAAAAAAATGATTCAAGCTGAATTCTTCAAAGATCTTGGCTTGAAAGTAGACTCTCCAAAGTGCGGGTTCCTATACACAAATTACAAATACAAATTTGAAGTTTTTTTTGAAAACGATGAAGTGACTGCTCGAATAACTGGAGTTAAAAAAGATATTGTGTGAAGATTGGGAGTAATTTTGAATGTTTTGAATTCCAAGGAAATGTAGTTTTGGTGAATGGATCCGAATTTGGTAAATATGCATCAAAAACTGATGAACTGCTGCTGCTCCTACCGTACATACAAGTTTGGCACATGAAAAGGATTTTATAGAATACCGGTGCTTATCATTAGGGGAATTGTCTGAAGAAGCTCAAGAATGCAAAAATAAGGACTACAAAAGGTATAGATGTATGAAAACTTGCAAAATATTGCGATCTAGACAAAACGAAGACCTTTTCAACATGTTAGCAGTCTCTTCTGATCCAGTTATTTCATCTATGAGATCTGTAAGATCACAAAAAGAACTTACAAATACTTATAGCTTAGAAATGTTTTCTTTATTAGACATTCCTTTTGGTGTAGATAACTATTTTGAAAAAAATCTAACTGTTAAAGAAAATATATAAATAATATATTTTTAATGCAAACAAAGAAGTAATTTCATAAACAACGAATTTTATTGCCCCCTGTTATTGTGGTAACCTGGTTTTATGCTCATTTTAAACCATGGATATTATACTTTCAGATGCAATTTAAATTTTTCAAATATTGGTTCAAAGGTTATGATTTTTTGTAATGAAAATAGTCAAAAGGCGCCAGGAAGGAAATTGTTTACATAATTTTGTATGCACTTGTTCTGCATTCAATAAGGGAAGAAGGACTCACTTGGGTAATTGATTCAGTGAAAATCAGTGATTCAGTGATCCTTCTGATCTAAGTCCGAAGTATTGTGGTATGCCGATGGGTCCCTAGGGCCAAGGCGAGCTTCTCTCGGGCAGCTACTCTTACCTACCTTATTTTAAGAAGTGTTTCTTTTATTTATGACTCAAATATTCCTTGTTAATGTAAGCTGTGGCCTATGAAAAGCACTTAGAATCCTTCTTCCAAATAAGAACTCTTTAGCTGGGCTTTCGAGACTGTCTTTAGTTAAGGCTTTTAGACTTAAATAGAAAATCAACAAATCTGAACAATGAACAAACATTATCGTAGAATGGTTAGGGTAGTTGAAAGACTCGAACATAGTAGCGAGTTATTAGTTAACATTTTCTTTTCAGATGATCGCAACCAGATGATTTTGTATTTATGTAGGTTAGGTTAAGTAAGCAGACTGGCCAGGCAGGCCAAGCACAGACCCTATTGGGTCTCAAGCGATACCAGTTGGATCTCATTGGAGAGTGATCGGTGAGAATCCGTGTGTTCCTATCGACGTTCAGTAGCGACTTGATGTCATGCTTGCGGACCTCTTCTAACCCAGAAAATGTTATTTATGTATCTTTTTATTTATAAATTACGTTGTACCTTTGCAAACGACAACACAAAAGCATTAATATCGCTGATTTGATTTACCATGACTAGTTTCTGCTTGAGCGCACTTGGACACATGGAAAATTATTGTTCAATTCGCCGCAATGTCAAAGTGGCCTATGAAAATATTGTTTGCATTAAAAAGTCAAAAGCAAAAACAATACATTATCACGCTCAACGCTCAGCTGCAACCTCAGCACCGCTCACACCCCTTCAACTAATTCAGCATTCATGGTTTTCACTCATTTTCACACTCGGTCAACACACATGAAATGTTGCTTTCATTTCCACACCCTCGACATTATTTTGATTTTCATGCTTATGGTTTTTGTTTCTTTCTCGTTACTTGGCTCGTTTTTTTTTTGTTTTGTTTTGTGCACTGTCGCATTTCAACAATTTACCACCACCCACTTTGAAAAAGCATTTTCTAAAAAGCATTAAAGCATTCACTACGGTGGCACGCTTCATTATTCGCTTAATGCACAAAATGCTCGCATCCACTTTGCTCTGATGATTTTTTACGCAAAATGAAAAATGACACAAAAGCCAAAATGCCACAAAATGCAGCCGCGCGACTGGCAACTGGCGACTGACGGTCGACGTTGTCGTGTGCGCTGGCTGATGGGGGTTTTCTTGTTGTTGTTGTTAAGGTAGAGTGCACATGCCGCCGGGAACGACGGTGCCACCGGAAGTAGCATTAAAATGTCCTTTGGCATTGGTTGACTGGCGTTGCTGTTGTTGTGTTTATTTGATGGCTGTATTTGTTGTTGTTTAGTGGAGTATAATAAAGGCATAGGCGTGGCTCAGTTAACAGCAAACGTATGATATGCTTTTCAAATAAATCTTGGATATTATTTGAGATATTTTTTCGTATTTTTTACATTGATTTATTTCCCATTTACCTGCTTTGTGCTCTGAATGAGAATTAAAAATAAAATCAAAAATCATTGGTTAGAAAATGCTTCGAGTTCGATTCAACACCCATACACAGATACACACACACATACACACACACACACTGAGAGAGCGGCCGTCACATTACACCGTACATCAATTGTCCAATTCCCTGCCATAATGAATCTAATCACTTACGCTTGAGTGCATCAATTATGCTGCCATCCAGCCTGTCGTCTCATCCACGCTTCCACACAGCCGTGTCGTCGCATCCAAGTGACGCGCGCGTAACAAATGCCCCGCACAACATAATCGTGATGTCTGAAAATTTGTTTGCGTCATCGTAATGAAGATAACTTTATGATTTCCACCCGCACCCCGCACGCAGCCCTTCAGCAGTGTTCAGCAGTCAGTTTCGCACACAACAATGAGGGGATGAATTTATGAAGTGGATAAAAATGGATTTTATGGAAAGCAGCGGACGCACGAAGACAATGGACGCTGGCTCGGCTCGTGTACGGTGAGCTCAATCACGTGTTTATTGCAAACTGAAGAGTAAGTGATGAGTGAAGAGCTGTAAAACAGCAGCAAAGCGGTGACATAAAAACGGGCATACTGACAGTTCCGGGCATCGAGAAGGCAGATAGAGTTTTCTAGTAATTAATAACAAAAAATCGTTGCAGAAATCATTTCTAGGCTATTTGGTTAACAGATCGATTCAAAGTGGTAGATAGCAACCGAAAAAGTGACCCATCAATGCTTCTAGGGTTAATCACGGAGCCATTCCTTCAGACTAAGCCACATTTTTCATAAAAAAACAGTAAAGAAGTTTTTTGAATGCTTAATTCTCAACGCGTAAAACAATCAGGGAAGACTTATAACACTAAACATAGGTTAGGTTAAGGTTAGGTTAAAGTGTCTGCCTAGGCACGGGAGTTGCCGAAAGATACAATTAGGCCACGAAAAAAGGCCCATTGTGATACCACAAAGAGGGAGTGATCTGAATTAGTGCAAGTTAAGTGCCTATACAAGCCATTTTGTTTTGTGGATTAAATCTTGCAAGTCCCTAATGTTGACTGATCTAAGGTCATCCAGGTTGTCGAAGCCTCTCCACCTTCGTCTTGATAGAGCCGGGCAGTGACAGAGAAGGTGACTAATAGACTCTTCCTTCTCCACATTATGACAGCTTCGGCAAAAGTCCCGACTGTCAAGACCCAATCTTTAGGCATGACGGCCAAAGGTACTATGTCCCGTAAGAATCGAGACGATCGTACTGATGTGTTGTCTGCTAAGCGAGACAAGAATTCGTTGTCATCTGGAAGGGTGGTGCCACGTCTAGCGACACTGGACATCAAAATCAAAATTTTTTTTGCAAAATATTATAGTTCTAACAATGGATTCTGATAGAGGGAGCCAAACAAAAATATACAAAAATATAACAAAATATTGCCGATTTGAAAGTTTACGTCTGATTGTTTTTAGGGATGAAATATTTTAACCCTCTAGCTGCTATTGTTATGAGTCATTTTGGCCCTTTTTCCTACAATGTCAAAAATTGTCTTTAGAAACAGAAGTTTTAAGGAAGAAATGTACCTAAGAATATGATGTGTTCAGAAATTTTATGTAAAATATTACCAGAAACATTTTTGTGGAACATTTTAATCCTCTAGCTCCTATTTTCATGGGTCAATTCGACCCTTTTGTCTTAAAATGTCAAAAAATGTCCTCAGAAACAGGACTTTTAGGGAAGAAATGTACTACGAAAATATTTGCCATAAAATTCTACTATAGGTCTCTGAGTACACTAAAGCTCAAAATTTAACTTGAACGCCAGAAATAAGTCAAAACTGAAGCAGAGTCTAAGGATTTATTATGTACTTAGAATTATCTGTTGCCCGAGCCTTCGCTCGTGTTAATTTACTTAATTAATTAATGCAATTAAGTTAAAAACACCAATCGACCGAGTTACAATTATTTGGGCAAAGTTTTTATGCCAATGCAATGTTTTTATCCAAGACCCAGCATTCGTTGTCAGAACCTTGTTAATTTTTTTACTGAAAGTCGATTAGCTTGAACCGAGGCGAATGTACAGAAATGCTCGACATTTTTAGGTTGTGTTGGCAACCCTGTAGCGCCTTGTGTGACCATATGGTCTCACTAAACATGGTCTCAATAAACAAAAAATATAAATTTTCATTTATGCTTTGCTTTAAATCGTTCAAAAAGTGTTTTCGCAAAATTCGAAAGAAAAAAGTTCCAGCACATTCGGGTTAAAATGAAATCTTTGAAAATTTGTTATAAATTAGTTTTGAATTTATTGCTCTTCCCCTTTTAATCGTCAATTTTAATTTTATTTTAATTTTCCTAAACTAACACAAGTTTAATTAAAAAATTATTCAATGTTCACAGAAATGTATTAAATAAATGATCTCAATAAGAAAATTATCAATATTCCTTCTAACAACACTTTTAAAAGGATATAAACTAGCATACGTCTCTCAGACGTGTTGTTATCTTTTCAGTACAAAAAAATTACGTTATCTAAATAGGGTCAATTTTTGGCGGGTTTTCATTGTGACAACGATAAGCGAGAACGAGCTTACATTTTGTAAGCTTACATATTTTTAAATAGTTAAATTATTTTAAATTGTTGCTAAAATATGTATTGTTGCCAGTGTTCCCAACACATCAAACAAAAATCGGAAAAATCCCCTAACATATAATATAAATGTCATAAACTTTATCTTAAACAATTCTTCCTCACGATAATTCTCCTAAAAGAATCTCCTAAATCTAGGAGGAAATCTCCTGATCTGGCAACACTGATCTCAAGAAAGTCACTGTCTATTGCAGATTTTGGTCTGAAAGATCATCGGTCCGTACTTTTTCCAAAACAAAACTGATATTGTATTAACTATCAACGACGAGTGCTAAAGATCAATGAAGAGCAACTTTTAGTGGACTAAACTATCGGATATGTGGTTTGAAAAAGACATTGGACCAACAAATCACATGATGGATTTTCTACAACAACAATCTGAGCATTTGAAAGGTTGTCTCGCGCGGCGGCGATGCTCCTCAGTGATGATTGGTGTTTCCGAGTTCTTATGAGCATTGTATAATAAAGATACCATTAAAATTGTAAGACTACATTCACTTAGAAAGAAATCGAGCACATAGTAGAACCATTTTTGTGTCATGGTTTTTCCAGCACAAATCTCCAGTTTGCAGGAATTGTCTTCTGAATACCACAAGAACTTGTAAGGAGATCTTCCATGACCATAATTTAATTTTTAAACTCCAGTTTTTAATATCACAATTACATCTGTTCATAACCTTTAAAACTTTATAGCCTGTAAAATGAAGATCTTTAATCTTGTAGTGAAGATTTGCAACTCAATAAGAATTTTTTTACTTTAGGATTTCAAAGATTGCAGCGACTAGATGATTTAAACTCCAGTTTCTAATATCACAATTACATCTGTCCTTAGATTTTAAGCTTTATAGATTTTAAAATGAAGATCTGTAATCGTTTAGTGAAGATTTGCAACTCAATAAGGATTTCCTTACAATAGGATTTTTTAGATCGCAGCGACTAGATGATTGGATCTCAACTCTTTAAAATTTATAATTCTTCCTTTTGTATTTAAATATATATACGTTTTTAAAAGGAAAATATATCGCACCTTATAATCTCCATTTATGGGTGAAGCATGAACCAGATTCCTCGTAGTGATCAACTGTACCAACGGCTTAGTGTTACATCCTTGGCGATGCGCATCAATGTGATGAGTGAAGCAATAAAGCATTTGGCACCAGAACCTATAATTCAAGCTTGCTTTGACGTTGAAGCTGTCGTTGGTATGGAAGACAAAGCTCCAGCTGAAGAAATATTTTCTGTAGAAGTTGGTGCCCGACGACAACATGAAAGATTGACGTTGTCTTCGATGGAAGAACCAAGTAGACTTGGCTTTATGTTCTTTTCTTTATTTACAAGGCGCCAACAAAACGGAGTCACCTGGAAAGATCTCTTGAAACAGATTGCAATCCGGTAACAGGTTATTAAGGACTTATTAAGTATGTTAGCTATACAATTACATCTGATAGAAATAATTTTATCTATTTATATTTTTACATAAAAATTATAATTTATTGGACATGACTAGAACCGTCTTCTCTGTCGTCTAAAATGACATTTTGCTGGCCAGTGGCGCATGCAAAATTTAATTTAGGGATCTGTAGGTAATTTTCGAGCCAAAAACCATTTGAAATCATGTTTTGTATTTAGGAGAGTTGATACTAATACCCAAACACCTCTGTGTACGTCAGAGATGCTGACGGTGTTGCAGAATTATAATAAGAAAGTTGCTCGATCGATAGGCTTATCATCTACTCTGGCAAAATTTCAATTGATTAATGTAAACCAACAGAAAGCATTTGTCTTGTTAAGGCCCTACGATCCCTAGCGGAGTGAATAAGAACACAAAATTGTTGCATCAGTCAGAACAAAGAATATGAAGTGTTTCATGATGAAGTGTTTATTTTCTTTGGTCAGAAATTATTGCCTTATTTCAGCACTGCGGTAAAGAGAATGACTCAGCGAACCATCAAAATGACCTCAAATTCATTTTACAGACAATGATGTGTCGTCGTTGTGTCTAACTATAAAAAGGTAATTTCTTTCTAAACTTAAAACCGCTGACAATACTTGCCAACGTCCTCTGCTCATAAAATTGTTCAACGTAGTCAAGAAAATCATAAAACCAGACTATTGTTTTTCTAATTTACGGTCGCTAAATGAACATTCCAACTTTGCTCAGTTGACCAACTTGATGTGTTCGTTCGCTGACCGGCGTTTGCAGTCCTTTGTATCCTGCAGCAATTTTAGATTTGGAACGCAAAAAATATTGTATTTCAAAAGACGCTCAGTTTATGGAAAGCTTAGTAGTAAAAAGTTGCTTTTGTGCGGTTTCTTCAGAGAATGAAACTCAATTAGTGCGCCGCTTCCGTTGTGTGGCTGTAGCATTTGTATGTGTGTGTGTGTGTGTGACTGCAGAGCCATTGAGAAAGGGAAAATTTGATTTTGCTGATATGTTGTTGTTGTGGCAGCACTGTGGCGGCAAATGTCTTTAACTCAATGGCGATGCGTGTGGTGGCTGTTGGACCGATTTGCTGACATGGTTGCCATGCAAAGTGCGTTGCGTTGATTCGATCAAAGGAATTTTTAATTGAAATTACCTTTTATGCGTTGGCTTCTGCGGAGTGTGGCTGCTGTACGTTAAATGTCGCTTTCATGCTTTGTTGCCTTTTTATGGCAAAGGACTATGATATCCTTGAAGGAAAGTACAAAAGTATGGGAAACAGTTTCTTGAAAAGCCGAGTTGCAGCAAGTTCGGAGTTTTTTTCGTTGTTTAAATAATAAATTAAATTAAAATTAATTAAAAATTAATTAAATTAAATAAAAATATAAATAATAAAATAAATATTACGAAATTTAAATATTTAATAATAAAAATGGACAACTATCTAATGTGATCTGAATTTTGTATACAGTACTGAATGGTGCTTTGGGCACAACGAACAATTTTTCGCAATATTTTAACTTATATTCTATTTAGCACCATTTATTGGATTTAAAAAAGGAACATCACAACTTTAAACTCACTGCATTTTAGAGGAGTCGAAAGCTTTAAAAATGTATTTGATACAAAAACTAGCAGGGCCCCGCGGTTTTGTATGCAAGTTTAAGAGCTAATGTGAGCTAAAGAGCTAAACCAAGTTCTTCTTAACCCTTTGTTGAGCCCGCCAGATTTTTCTTAAAAAATACTTGTCCAATTATTTCTCATTAGAAGTGTTTTCTTGATATTTGAAGTCAATAGACATATTAAATAACAATTCTCAATACAAACACTGACCCGCCTGATATGATTCTGATTTTCGAAAAAATTAAAAACATGTATAGAATTATTTCTCAATTGGAGTGGTTTTACTAAGTTTGAAGCCAAACAACCTATTCAGTCATAATTCTTTATACAAACTATTAACCTATTGCTGACCTTGTTAGATTTCGATGTTCAAAAAGTAAAAAACACGTTTCTAATGATTTCAACTTATTTTTAATAAATTTTTTAATTCAATAAGCTCATCGGTTCATGTTTTTTCCAAAATCTTTCTGTTGACTCATCAAACTTTAATTTTCAAAAAAATGAAAAATTTGCCTCAAATTATTTCTCATTGGGAGAAAAAAATTTTGTTGTCATAAAAAATTTTAACCTGTGGGTTAAAGAGGTGGGGTCAGTATGTGAGCTTAAAACAAATACAAGGACGTGCCAAAATATTTATTATTCGAAGTGATTTTTTACAAAGTTTGAAGTAAAAAAAATTAATTAAATTATGTTTTCCCAAACAAACTTTTAACCCATCGTTGACCACGTCAGAGTTTATTTCTCAAAAAGTGAAAAACCGTTCTAAGGATTTCAATTTTTTTAATGTATTTTTTTTTCAAAATCTTTCTGTATGCGAACCTTAACTCAATGTTAAAAAAAAAATTATTAAAAATATACCCCATCAAGTTTGAAGTCAACGAGCCCATTAATTCATGTTTTTTCAGTTTCTTGATAAAAACTTCTAATCCCTTGTTGAAAAAATTGAAACACATTTCCAATGACTTAAATTTTTATTTTTTACTAATTTTGAAGTCATCGAATCATTTTTTCCAAATCTTGACCTACTGTTGACAACGTTAAATTTTGATATGTGAAAAACTGAAAAATTAAATAAAATTAAAATTAAATTAAATTTTTTTTGACTTGGAGCATTGTATTTACATCAATTTTGAAATCAATTGACTCATAGCATCATATTTGTTCATACAACACCTTAACCTATGTTTTGGCTCCTTAAACTCCGAACTTAAAAAACAACTTTTTAGGGAAGTTTAATTTGTTAATGTATTGTAACGATGAGGCACTCTGTGCTGTGCTATGCATGAATGCTTTTACGAGCATACTTTTAGGCATGCATTTCGGAGTACGGTCGGTTGGCTATAATCCCGATATGGCAAGGATGGTTCGCGATGGTAAAGGGATGTGCTAGAACGATCTAGATAGAGAGTCCAACTGGAATGTGCAAGAAAAATTGGCGCGATAAGAAAACCAGTATATGAATCAGCTGTGTGCAGCGTAGAAAGACGAGTCTAATTCGAGCAAGCAAAAGGGAAATATGCAATAGTTGTAGTGTAAAGACAAACAAGTCTAAATTTGTAAATAAAGCGATTGTTGATTTCTGACTGCGTTTGCGCTGAATAATTGAAGTGTTCAAGTGGAGTGGATTAAGCACAATCCAGATACGAACTTAGAGAAGTCATTATCGTAACTGTATTTACAGTTAAATTTTCATGTTTTCAACTTCAAGGGTTTGGGTTGGGCGATGATGTATTATAGTATAGATAGATACAGTACAGTACACAAAATTATGTGTATATGAATTTAATTAATTCTTTTTTTAAAAGTTGTGTGTAAGTTTAACAAGGACATTAAATAAAATTGTTGTAAATTGTATTTATTTTTTTTTTTTTTTTCGTATTTCTTTTTATATTGATACGATGAAAAACTCTGTGCCGTACTGTACAGGAATGCTTTTCTCTGCACGAATGTTTTCCAAGCATACTTTTAGGCATGCACTTTGAAGTACGGCAAATTTGGTATAATTTGCTTGGTATAATCCGATATGGCAAGGATGGTTCTCGAAGAAATGGGCTGTGCGAGAATGGTCGAGCGCTTTCCAATTGGAAGTTACAAGAAACTTCGGCGCGATAAGAAAACTGGTATAAAAGCAGCAATGTGCAGCACAATGGGTCGAGTCTGTGTTGAGCAAGCAATGTGGCAACATGCAATAGTAGTAGTGTAAAGTAGAACAAGTGTAAATTTGTAAATAAAGCGATTGTTAGTTTTGACTACGTTGCGCTGAATAACTGAAGTTGTTTTATTTTCAAACACAATCAAACGAACCTGGGAAAACTTGAGATTTTCGTAACATTATTTATTTCTGTATTTATTATTTATTCAAAAATTTTATCAAATCATATAAAAAATTATAAAACTTCTCATTTAGTTATGAAAACCAAGCTTTCTTCATACACAAAAATGCCTTAAAATCATATAACAAAAACTCCCGTGAAAATTCCAGCTGAACCTTTTGGTTTTGTAAAAACATTATTCAGTTGTGTGGGGATTTAATCAAATAAACGCATTCATGTTACCAGCCATGTAAAACAATTACAGCCAAACATGTTTACGCATTTGTGTTGCCAAAAAACTCCAACACAGCCGTCAATAATACCCACATAAATCCCCGTTAATATACTCGACCCCTCCTCCCGCCCCCCCTGACAGAACACAACACAAGGCAACGCGACATTTTAAATTCAAATGCAAAGCAACTAAAGACATTTAAGTAGATTAAATGGCGTTGTCGTCGTCGTTCCAACTGCACGTCGACAATAAAACAAGACAAGCCGAGTTTTTGCTTCCTGCAGCGGCGTCCTGCAAGACGTTTCATCTGACACGGCCAGACAACGGCAACGGATGCGAGGGACGCAACTTAAGACAATGAATGCGATATGCCCACTTGAATATGCAAAATATTCCAATGAATCGAGGGAGGCAAAAAATATATATGTATTCGTATGTCTAGCAACAACAACAATAGGGTAAAAGGACAAAAAATGGCAATAGCGCCGTTTTATTGATTATCCTTGACGTTGTTTCGGTTTCACTTTGCATTTTGCCGTTTGTTGCTGAGTCGCCGCTGTTGAAGTGTAATTGAGATGCGCTCGACGCGGCAGCAAAATGTGCGAATTGCACAAATGCGGGGACCACCGCCGGATGTTGAATCCAACTTCCGACTGTCAACAGCGCACCGTGAAGAGTGTTGCCATTGAGCATTTTAATAAGCGCGCTGCGTGTAATAAAATATGCCACCCATGGCTGGCGACAAGCGGCGACGACGGCCGGCGACACCCGACTGTGGCGCCCCCTGGAGAGCGATTTGTAATTTTCTGTTGACGGTTGCGCTTTTTTCTGCGGTTACGCCGAACATTTTGATGGGGTACAATGTGGAAAGACGATGGCAATGCGGACGCGGTGGGTGGACAAATGTTTTAGCTAAAAATTGTTGATGCGGCAGATTTCCGTTAAAATTTATGCTTTTGAATTTAGATTTTTTACTTGGCAAATGGACAAGTGATCAAGTTGAAAAAGTGGCAGTGGCTGTTTGATGTGGAGCGGTGCATGATTTTACTCAGCGGGGAGGAAATTGTGTGCGGTATCAAATATTGAAGGTGAGGACCAAGAGGAAGAGGTACATAGAAGCGGCATTTTGCGGAAGCAAAAGAGTTTAACTAAAATTTGTATTTTTTAAAGATTTGTGTGCGTTACACAGTGCAGCAATAAAAAAAGAGACAAGATCTAAAATATCACATTCGATAGAGGACCTCACCGCATCATTTAGGACTACGTGTGACATTCTAATCACCTACGCTGGCAGAAAAACATAACCGATTAATGTAACCAACACAAGGCCTCTTAAGGAGGCCCTATACTCCAGAGAGTAGTGAACAAGGAAGAAAAAAGAGAACCTCAAGACATGAAAAAGAGCTAAGCGATTTTTCCCTAAAAGCTTGACTTACGTGCATTGTTTAGCCATGTTCATGAAGTAAAGCTTGATACAGATGATTTGACTAAACATAAAGCTGCTAAATAAATTACAAATCTTGTAAAATTAAATTAATTAAATTATTCTACTTGTTTCCAGGTATTGTGCACGACCCTAATAAGCAGAAAAAGTGAGAGAGAAGTAAGTGATGAGAATAATACAGGGCAAATGGTGTAACAATATTGGCCAAAAATGAACCATAAGTGCTCAAAATATCTGATATCTCTAAAAATAGACTAAGTAGAGATCCGTTTTGGAGTCCTCACATAACTCTATCTAACTGACAGATTACACTTGTTTTTTGACGATAGTACAAAGAATGGTATGAAAGTAGCGCTCTAAAAAAATTAATATCTCTAAAAATAGAATAAGTAGGGATCATTTTTGGGGTCTTTTGAGGACTCTGCATGATTGACATACATTGACTATGCTTGGTTTTTTTTGCACTTTTTATACTGGACAAATAATTAGATAAGAGAATAATTGGCCAAAAGTGACCCATAAGCACTGAAAACTTCTAATATCTCTAAAAATAGACTCCATTAGACCATTTTTCAAGTTTTTTTCAAGGGACTTTCTCTGATTGGTTGATAGAAAGTCTATTTCTACGTGTATTTTCTAATGACTTTTGCTAAAGTTGTAAAGTTTTGAACAGCTACTTCTTTGATATCCTGGAATAACACTTCGTTCAATAATGTGTGTGACTAACTCATTAAAACACATTTTTTTGCCAAAATTCCCTTTAGGGAGATACAATCATTCCAACGCTTTTCCAATCTTTCGATACCGCCTTTGTAGAACGATTTTTCTTTGCCTTCAAAATAGGCGTTAGTTTCGGCGATTACTTCATCATTTGAGCCAAATCTCTTACCACGGAGCATATTTTTGAGGTCTGCGAAGAGCCAGTAGTCGCTGGGGGCCAGATCTGGAGAATACGGAGGATGAGGAAGCAATTCGAAGCCCAATTCATGCATTTTTGCCATCGTTTTCATCGACTTGTGACACGGTGCATTGTCTTGGTGAAACAACACTTTTTTCTTCTTCATATGGGGCCGCTTAATCGCGATTTCTTCTTTCAAACATTCCAACAACGCTATATAATAGTCGCTATTGATTGTTTTCCCTTTCTCAAGATAGTCGATGAATATTATTCCGTGCACATCCCAAAATACTGACGCCATAACCTTGCCAGCCGATGTTTGTGCCTTTGGACGCATTGGGCGGCTTTCACCGGTTGCATGCCACTCAGCAGACTGCCGATTTGACTCTGGAGTGAAATGGTGGATCCATGTTTCATCCATTGTGATGTACCGATGCAAAAACTCCGATTTGTTGCGCGTAAACATGTCCAAACAGCTCTTTGAATCATCGATTCGTTGTTGTTTTTGCTCCGGTGTGAGCAAACGCGGCACCCATTTCGAAAACATCTTTTTCATAACAAAATGTTCGTGTATTATGGTGTGTACACTGCCTGCTGATATCTTTAGAATGCCAGCAATCTCCCCCACTTTCACTTTACGGTCGGACATAATGATTTTCAATGTTTTTTCAACGTTTTCCGGAATAAAAGCGTCATTTGGCCGTCCAGTAGATGGAATGTCATCGGTGTCTGTACGACCACGTTTGAATTCGGCATAGCAATAACAAATGGTTCTTTTTGATGGAGCAGATTCCGAATAATGTTTTTCAAGCCATTCCTGGCATTGAACAGTATTTTTTTCATTAAAAAACAATGATAAATCAGCACACGGAATTGCTTTGAATTCATTTTTTTTGAAAACTGAAACGTAGTGTCACTTAAAGCACTGTAACTTGTAAACTAATGGTCGGATTGACATATAATTTTGACAGTAAGCCTAAAAAGGTTCACAATTTCGAAAAAAAATATTGATTTAGTATTAGTGCCGCCATCTATGTGTCAGTCACACACATTATTGAACGAAGTGTTAGCGTGTTTGTTTTCGAAATTCGCCCTTTTTTTTGCTCTAAAAACTCCCGAAAATCGGCTAGTCAATGGAGCGCAATCTCCGTAGGTTAACCCATGGTGCAAAACGTTTTGAATACAGCAAAACAAGAATCAAGTGAATCGGTCAATTAGTTTCGACGGAATCATGGCCCAATGGTCAAAAAATGTGTTTTCGAAAAACGCGTTTAAAGTTTTAAAACCGGTTTACCGCCTAGTGAACGAGACGGATTTGAGGCTCTGTATCTCAGAGACGTTTAGGAATTCGACAAAATCCGTTCGTATACTTTTTCTATGAAAGTTATACTATAAAAATATTAAATAAAAAAAAAATAGATTTTTTAAAAATTTAAAACTAGAGGACCCCCTTCAATATACAACTCCACAAAGTAATCACAATTTGATCGTTGAAATTTGTTCAAGACAAGAGAGATGCTCAAGTATTTACCATTGAAATTGGCAACACTGACTCTGACGTTGCCATAAAACGCCTTCAAGAATGCACTCGAGTGGTGCTCAAAGAGCAGGCAAACAAAAAAATAGACTTACAACTACTTTTACTAATGAAATTGCAATTTTCACTGTAAAACTGTGTCCGACACACAATAAAATGTAAAACATAATAAAATGTTCAGTGTCCAGCGCAGTCGCCAGCGGACAATGGCATTGCCCGTTCGGGTGTCATCGCAGCACTGTTGCACAAATAAAAGAAACAATCAACAAAATGGCCCAAACACGCATTAAGCTAATTGAAATGTGGTCCAGCTCGAACTGGTGCCACGGTTCATTGGCAGCAAATTTTCTGTTTCGCACAAATTTCCTCACATCTACAACAACAATTTAAAATGTGTCTCAGTCTAAATGCAAAATATTCCCATAAGCAGCCACAAGTGGCGGCGGGTGGCTGCTGCACGTTGGTGTGTGTGGCGGCATTGCTGGGCGCAATTTGTCCGATAAGCGACATAAGTGCGAAAACGTGTGGTGAAAGTGTAAACAACAACAACAATGCAAACAAATAAAAATGACTATAAACAGAGCAAATATACCGCAGATTGTGACGACGATGGCGAAAAAGCATCGAAAAGAAGTGCAAAGAAATCGTACAAATTGAAATGAAAATGCAAAGATTTGTTGGCAATTAGGAGTGAGGAGAGCAAAGTTTTGCTTTTGGCAAAAAATCCTCGAAAACATTTGTGCGGCACGTTTCACTCCCCTGCGGCGATCACGACGACAATGATGAGCGGGGCGTTGGCACCAGAAGGCATTGCGGTATTAACGGTATTAGAGCAATGCAGAGCGATTCTTAGATTGTTGTGGCAAATGCTGAGCGTTGCCACCTGCAGCGAGAGGCGTACACCGACACAGGTGTTAATGAAGATTTATCTTTGGCAAAATTGCTGCTACGTGAAGTTGTTTTTAATTTGTGATTTAATGATTTTAAATTGCAAAGAAGAGTTTCAAGTAAGCAATAAATATTTCTTTGTGTGTTTTTTAAAGTCACTTTGACACAAACATATGAATTGACCTGAATTTGAAAAATTCACACTACACACATCACAACTTTGTGTTAAAGTTTCACAACTAACAAAAACGCCGCACAACGTCCACTCAGACGACTGTATGACACACATTAGCTATTCACCGCATATTGACACGTTTCGACCGACAAAGTGAAGGTGTGAATTACCACTTAATAAATTTTATATGACCTTTGGGAATTTCGTATTCAACGTATTTCACTACACGAAAATGTTTGCTCGACATACTCGTACAACATACAAACAAGCAATTTCTGTGACTGTGTTAAGGAACAGAATTGCCGCCGAAAGCAGCTCAACCCTTAGCAACGCACCCCACGTACAATAAATGCAAAGCATTGCTGCGCGAGGGTTGGTAACAGGTAAACTTAGCGCAGCTCAACAGGTAATTGCAGGTTTTAGTGATTTTATATGGCTGACTTAATAATTGAATTATTCATGAAATTTGTATGCGCTGGGATTTCGTTAAAGCACTGCCAACATAATCATTATCATCATTTTCAGATGAGTTGACATTAAGGCAGAGAGCGGCAGTGTGGAATGGACCCCACGAGGATTGGCTACTGTTCAAAGTAAGGTAGAAAGTAGAAAGATAGAAAGGTAGGAAGATATTAAAGTTGCATTGTGGAACTAAACAGAAGGCAGAAGTAATGCGAAGACAAGTTTTTGATTACGATCCACATTGGAGGCAATCAGAACAAGTTGACATACAGCTTTGTGATACCTTTTGAATGGTAATTAATCTCTGTCGTTATTGAAATCAATGTGTTCTATGCTACAGAATCCACTAGAGAGGAAACATGGGTTGAGTGACAGACTGCTTAGCTTAGGTCTGTTGCGCGACATTATAAGCTTCAAATTATCTGTGTTCGTGGACACTGTGGTGTTCGAAGTACTAGTAACGAAATAACGAAACTGCCGATAAATTGGCCAACTGTGGATCAGGTCGCACGCCCTTGGGACCAGAACCAATAGTCGACATCAGTCTAGCAGGCACTTAGGACTGGATCAAATCCTATGCAAACAGCTCACATAGCGTTGGTCTAGTTTGGAAAGCTGCAGGACTGCCAGCCAGGACTGTCTTTGGGCCGAACAGGAAGATAGCAATATAATTTGTAAGATATGGGATTAAAGATCTTCGAGGGATAATCAGAATAATCACAGGACACAAGCCATGGGACCAATGACCAATATATGACCGCAATGAGCATCCTCGAGGATAAAATAGCATAGAGCATTTACTCTGTGTATGATCCGTCTTCGCTAGAAAGAGATTGCGCATTTTGGGTTTTGTGTTATGAGAAATTACGAGGTCCATTCTCCTTCTCTGAGCAATCTTCTGCGATAAATTCAAGAATCCATGAAATTCCTGCAGAAAGACTTGTAGTTCCCATTCTTTTCCTACTACGTTCTTTCTTTCTTTCTGTCTATAACCAATCTCACCTTCTAGTTATCACCTCATTTTCACGAGTCTATCTCGCCTGAGTGCTTGAGAAATTACACCCTCTATGGTTATATTTCTGGGCTCAACTCATATCCATCCATCCATCCATCCAAGTATGGGTTGTTCATGGCGGACGAATTAGCCCGTGCAGGGTCAGCGATGCCAGCCAGCGAGGCGGTCAACACGGTGCTACCACCGATCTCTGCTACGGTGGGTTCAATAGGAGAGTGGCTCACACGAACTACGAATAGAGCCTGGACAACCAGGTGCGATTGCAAGATTGAACGCACCCTGTGGCCAGCACTCAACATGAGGAATACTAAGAGCCTTCTGCTCCTCGACAAACATGCTATACGCATGGTCACGGGGGTAATCACAGGTCACTGCGCCATTGGTGTCATGCTATGCTAATGGCGTTTGGCGACCGACGATTTATGCAGGAGCTGCGTAGACGAGGATGCAGTAGAATCGGTTGAGCATCTGCTATGCCACTGCCCATCACTACAAAGACGACGGCTCCAGACTCTTGGGGCAAGGTTCTTTGATGGGCTCGCGGAAGTAGCAGACAGATCTACACAATTTCCTCGCCAAGACTAAATGGTTCCCAAAAAATCCCGCCTGGATCCTCAGGGATCCCAACAGAAAGAGAAAGGCACCGGTTTCTCCGAAATTGAAGGAGGGATTCACAATGGACCCAACAGGATCTCCGAGTGGAAGTGCTTGCCGCACACACCCTTTCCGTAACCTAACCTAACCATGGGTTGTTCATAGGGTATGAACAGTCAAAGGTAGAAAAGTCATGTCTCGAATGGATCTTATTGTGTTGGTAACGCTACAGGATGTGAGAACTATGATATCAGGTTAACATTAGATTCTGTAATGGAAATGTTTGGAATCTCTAGAGCCAGAGCCTCTGCATTAAGGCATGAAACTAGAAAATCCAGAACATCTTGAGGAAGTTGTGGGACTACATTGTCCGGAATCTCTAAATTGAAACATGCAGCTGGAATATCTATGCTACTAAAATAGTTTCTCTCTCTCTCTGTAGCACAGGATTTTAGCATTATCATAGGTGCAATTAAAATATTCGGACCCTCTTTATAAGAATATACACCTGGAAAACGCGGACCATCTTCATGAATTCCTACAATCGAAATGGCCAAACCCTGACAATGAGAATATTTTGCTTCATAAAGGACAGATGTTAGGACAGGATTTTATACAACAAAAATGCACGAGTCCTTTCAAAGACCATATTCGCCCCTGCTTTTTATTGTTATTGGTGCCACTAGAATATCCGGACCCTCTAAGTATGAGGTGATACAAGCAGATTATACGGGCTCACTATATAAAATTGAAGTGAAGTGAAGTTTATAATTTAAGATTAAATATTCAGTTAAATTATGCTCCTAGCAGATTTTTCTTCTAGTAGATTTTTTACTTCAAATAAAAAAAAAAAACTTAATAAATCGTCTTTTTCTTGACTCTACTTCGACTTCTCGAAGTTTCCCATACGACGCCTTGACCCATGTGTTGTTTCTTTAGAACCCCACCTTTGAAAAATCCCTTCTAATCGAAGGTTCGGTTTCTTAAATAAACCTACAGTTCCAATTTAATGTTTGTCGCTTCAACGGTTTGGGCTCGGCGATGATGAATCAGTTAATCAATCAGGACAAAAACAATTTATAGGATAGGTGATCGTACTAGGATTGCGATAGTACTTTTGATCCATCTAATATAGGCATGAAACTAGAGGTCATTCATAATATCCAGTTAGTCATTTTGTGATTCAATGT
This sequence comes from Melieria omissa, assembly GCA_963971225.1. Classification (NCBI taxonomy): domain Eukaryota; kingdom Metazoa; phylum Arthropoda; class Insecta; order Diptera; family Ulidiidae; genus Melieria; species Melieria omissa. The sequence goes on along the minus strand of OZ020267.1, from coordinate 131,700,975 downwards.
TGTTAAAAGGACTTTAAAATTTTCAGGATACACACATGTCAAATAGTTTTTTTTTCAATATTTGCGTTGGTGCAATGATGAAGATATGGGTATCAAATGAAAGAGGAAACTTATGGTCTTTTGACTTAATTTTCTATTTTGAGCTTTCAGGACCTAAATATGTCAGTAAGGTCCTTTCAGATATGTATCGTTCGAGTTATTATTTTGTTCTAATATTTGCGGTTGTGTAGTGGTGAGGAAATGGGTATTAAATTAAAAAGCAAACTTGTGACAACATTTTTTATTTTGAACTTTCAGGACCAAAATATGTCAGTAAGGTCCTTTCAGATATGTATTCTTCGAGTTCTTTCAAGTTGTTTAAAGTGTTTAATTTTTTTGTAATAGTTGCGGCTGTGTTGTGATGAGGATATGGGTATTTAATGAAAAGGAAAACTTGTGGTCTTTTGACGAAATTATCTATTTTGAACTTTTGGAACCAATATATGGTATGTATTATATAAAGTATGTCAGTAAGGTCCTTTCAGATATGTCTCCTTCGATTTCCTTCAAGTTTTTGAACAAATTCTTGTGAACGAAATATATTCGTTTTGGATCCCAGTCTGTAGAATAATACTTTGAAATTGAATTTTTATATACATTTTTTTTGGTTAAGAATAAAAAAACGTTTCTAAGAATCTTTAAGCAAAAATTTAGTATGAAATATTTGTTGTCTTTTGCTTTTGCAGAAATCACTTAAAATTATCAACAAATTTTTTGAGTAACAATAATATTTTTTAATGAAATTTTTATCTCTATTTTTCCCCAACAAAATCAAAGATATTTATTACATCATTAAGAATCTGAAGCTATCCAACAGTTGACATTTTTTAAGCATCTATAAGTAAGATTTTAGTTTGGAATATTTGTTGTCTATAAAAAAAACCTTTCCTGTTGGGTACTGTAACTTATTCGAGTCTGATTGCTTTTGCAGAAATCACTTGAAATTATCACCAAATTTTTATAGTAACAATAATATTTTTTAATGCAATTTTTATCTCTATTGCTTCCAAAAAAAATAAAATTATTTATTACCTCATTAAGAAAGTAGCGAGGAAATTGAATTTATCCAACAGTTGAAATTGCACACAACCTTCTTTATTCAATCAGCACATTTCCCCAAATTCCCATTTACATTGTTTTCTCAACTGATTATTGCCAGTTTAATTTTATATTTCTTTTGACAATTTTGTAATCGTATCTGGGTTAATCAATAAGCCAATAGTAGCAACAAAAAAAAAGGGATCTTACCCCACTTGAAGTCGTAATTTGAATACAAATCGCGCATTTTTCTGCAGCGCGTTTGGTTCGAGTTTTTTGCTTTGGAAATTTAATACAATTTTTTGTCTTTATTTCTTTCAAGTACGCGAAAATTGCACAAGGAAAAGTAAATAAAAAAGCAGAAAGAAATTCAATTAAATGTAATCGAATATTTGCCGCACGACTTGATGTGCGACTGAAGCGGTGCCAAAGTGCCGTCTTAAAACTTAAATAAACATCTTTCGAATGGCGTTTTTATTGCTGAATTTTTTGAAGTATTTTCATGCGGCGGCTGAGCATTTAATTTCACTTTCATTACATTGGAACAACATGCAGCACGTCTTCTGCCAGACGCTGACCAGACAGACGGCCGTCGACCGCCACACATGCAAACAATGTCTGCTCGAAACTGTGGCGGCCACTTGCAAACCGAAACGGCGCAGACGGCAGCAACAAATAAGCGAAGAACGAAGAAAGTACGAAAATCCACTTGAAAAGTTTTGATACAAAAATTAGCATCACGTTTCCGGAAAATCCTTTTAATGTGGCGCGACAGTTTTCGGCCAGTCAGCCGAGTCACTTTGGCCGAAGATGACACATGACGCGGCAAGTGTCTGGCAAAATTGGTGTTAATGTGACACTGCGTTCGCAGTGTTAAAGCTGTTGGAATTTTAAAAGCACAACATTTCAATTTCATTCAAAGAAATAGAAAAAAAACGCCAAACATTTTCAATTACTTTCAGTTGCAATTAATTTTGATTCTTTTGCGCAGTTGGCCGAAAGTCGAAATGCCGTTGAACAAGTCAACTCAGCGCCAAATCGCGCAACCAGCAAATGAGCGCCAAAGCTGTTTACCGCGCGGCAACCAGCAGAAATTCAATTATCGTCAAGTGCTGCCGTAGAACAAAACACTGCGCGTTCACACCTCATCGTTTGCATCAATGTCAGCGCCACAGCCGCAGCCGCAGCCGCACCCTCACTGCCGCCAACGCCACCCACCCAACTGTTTGCACTGTTGACTCTGATGCTGCTGTGTTGAGTGCGTGGATAGTCTCAGCAGTGCCCGCTTGTCTTGCCGGCGCTCTGTCGACCACCGTTTAACCCTCGGCCCATGTGTGCCTAACCCTGCGCCGTTATCGCGCCGCATCTCTACGCCGCTGAGGTCGCAACAGGGGCAAAGTACGGTTGGCTTTTACTTTTTATGGCATTATTAACCAGTTATTTGGTGGATGACTGATGGTGCAACGACGGAGTAGGAGAGGGAGGAAAAGTTGCGCAAAGTAGTGTGTGGTGAAGATATGAATGCACGATTTGAAGTTATTTGGTTTACAAGCTAAAATCTAATATGAGGCAAGTGAAATCACTTCAGACATTTCAAATGTGCTGCTGCACTTGAAGAAATTTTTTGGAAATTACTTTTTATGAAAGTAGCTTCTGTACTCTGACATAAGAAAACGAAGTTCAAGTTTTAGCACCGAACAAGTTTAAGATTTTTTTGTACCAACTGCTTCATATCCTTCTTTCTTAGGTACCAAATAAGTAGGAACACTATTGGGGTACAAATAAGTTTTTAGTTTTTTTTATTCATAAAAAAATTCGCATCGAACAATCTTCGAAAATGAGTTTTCAAAAATTGTTTACCAGGTTTGAGATTTTGCTCTGAATCAGTAGGAATATTATTTGGGTACAAATAAGTTTTGAGGTTTTTGTTTGTAACTTTAAAGTTTTATTTAGAGAAATCTTCGCGTCGAACAACCTTTCGAAAAATGTATATTCGAAAAAAGTTTGTATCAACAAAGTTATAGTCAGCTCATTGTATCCTTCTTTCTTTCCAAATGCTTTGAATCAGCAGGAATATTATTGGAGATAAAAATAAATTTTGATGGGTTTTTTTGTGACTTTGGAGTTTTATTCCGAGAAATTGTCTACCAGGTATAAGATTTTGTTTTTGTATTAACTCCTTCTGATCATTCTTTCGTTCCTAACGTTTTAAATCAGTAGGAATATTATTGGGTTACAAATAAGTTTCGAGGATTTTGTTTGAAACCTTCGACCAACGCGTCGAACAACCTTCGAAAAATTTATATTAAAAAAATGTTTGTCGAATATAAGATTTTCTTTTTGTATCTGCAAAGTTATAGTCTGCTCATTCTTTCCTTCCTAATGCTTTGAATCAGTAGAAATATTATAAAGGATACAAATAAGTTTCGCGCACTTTTTGTAGCCTTGAAATTTTATTCAGAGAAATCTTCGCGGCGAACAACCTTTCGAAAATCAGTACTCAAAAATTGTTTACCAGATTTGAGCTTTCCTTTTCCTTCCTCCTTTCCTTTCGCATTCTGTCTTTCTTTCTTTCTGCTTTGAATCAGTAGAAATTTTATTGAGGATACAAATGAGCACTGTTTGTAACTTTACAGTTTTTCTAGAAAAATTTTCTCCCCGAACAACCTTTCGAAAATGAGTACACATAAATTAGTTACCAGGTTTAAGATTTTGTTTTTGTATTAACTAAGTTGTAGTCAGCTCATTGTATTCTTTTTTCCTTCCTAATGCTTTGAATCAGTAGAAATATTATTGAGGTACAAAAAAGTTTAGATGTTTCTTTTGTAACTTTGAAGCTTTATTCAGAGAAATCTTCGCATCCAAATATGAGTAATCAGCAATTGTTTACCAGGTTTAAGACTTTGTTTTCGTTTCTTCCTTCTTTCCTTTCTCATTCTATCTTTCTTTCTTTATGCTTTGAATTAGTGGAAATATTTATAGCTCTATTCAGGCAAATCTTCGCCCCGAACAATCTTCCGAAAATGAGTACTCAAAAATTGTTTGTCATATTTTTTGTATCATTAAAGTTACAGTCAGCTTACAAAATGCTTTGAATCAGTAAAAAATATTATTTATTGGGAATAGAAACCAAGTTTTGAGCCCTTTTTTTGTAAGTTTCATGCTATATTCAAAGAACTCCATCCAATGTATTTTCTCGACTTTTGTATATTCGTATTTTTTCGACTTTTCCTCATGTTTTAGGCAGCATCAGGATGCGAGCTTCCTCGCAATGGAGGCTTGGGCTAAATGAGCACTCAACAATACTAAAATTTTTCTGCGGCATATCTCAGAACGACACCCATGTTGCTCTTTGACAAAGATTTCCACGTTTAAATCCCATTAAGGGCCGAATGGGAACTGACTATACGGACGAATAAGCCGAGGTGGGTTGTGATATCTACTCCAACGAACTTAATCTAAATGCGAGCTTCGGCTGCCAGATTATTGTAGTGTCTTCCAAGCCAAGGTCACAGCAATCTCCGCAGCCTCAAATTGGCTTACGGTACATGGGATATTAGGGTCCGAGATATCCTGATACTATCAAACAGTCTATTTGCTCTAAGCGCTCTGAATGCAGTCAAAATAACATAAAAGACTGTACTCAGCTGCAGCAATGAACTACCAAGTAGCTTCATATTCGCCTATGCTGTGTTCCGGGACAGAGGGATATTTAAGAGAACGAGATGTCCTGATACTATCAAACAATCAATCCGCTCGATATAGCCGGCGATCTCGTTCGGCAGGGTACAACTGAGCAGTTACGTCAAGTTATGACATCGCTTGGTGTTCCTTTTTTTAACCTGTAGGTTCCGTACCCATAAGAGCTCTATACATTTCTGCGGCAACCTTCATCCTCCGACATTTTAGAGATCTTCTCTCACCAAACAGTGTCCAGATCAGAACCATGTTTGGTACCCTAATGGGTCACTGTTTAATTGGCACCCACGCAAGAAGATTGGGCTGTTTTCGAACAACTTTTTTCGCAACTGCATTATTGAGGAAAACGAAGAAGAGGAATACACTTAACATTCTATGCGTTTGTCCAGCTCTATCCAGAAGAGGTAACTTCTTGAGCAACTTCTTCTCCGATAGTCTAAGGGGACCTGGCCGAAAAGACTATTCGTTATCTACAAAACTTCGTTGGAAGCTCAAACTGATTCAAGGAGTAAGCGATCTTATGTTCCACTGATTTTGGCATCACAATAGGTCTTCAAGGCTTAGGTGAGGTAAGGTTAGGTTAGGTTAGGCTGCGTTAACATTCATGGCCTAAGAGGTCTGTGCCTTGGGCCAGCCACACCTTTCTAACTTCAGACAGTATACGGAATCCGCGTTGCAAAAAATTCTCATCTTTTAAGACGATCCAAAAATTTTCTAAATTTTTGGCTTCTTCATAAGAAGTGCAGTGCTGCACAGTCAGGTCATGACTAATCGGCCGAAACAAGTGGTAGTCAGAAGTAGCGTTGGATGAGGCTAGAGACTGGAAAATGTTTAGAGGAATGAATACTTATGAATACTTGTGAATAAAAGTCACAAAGTACTTAAGGCTTAAGACTTGGGAAATGAAGGGAGCCCGTTTCTGTTTTTTTAGGGAGAATTAGAGTGTTGAAAAAGGTATTTTTTAACATTTTTATAAATTTGTCATAAGAAAGAAAGAACAATGTCTGGTGAATACGACAGGTGTAGTAAGATATCATATCGAAGCGTCTGCAAAGCTTCCTTGACGACTCTTGTACAATGTGGTTTAGCGTTATTGTGGAGAAAGATCAGCAGTTGAAGAACATTGTATTTGGTTGGCAGAAAAGCTGATATGGTTAGAAAGAATTAGATCAACTTTATTATTCTGGACGCGAAAGGGTTGGGTCTTTGCCTGCTGTAAAAATGACCTCCGGCTCTCCCGGTCTCGCGTTTGAAATCTCCATCCTGGTCAACTCCATCAATCCATCACAGTTTCGGTCGTCCTTTGGAAGGTATAGTATGTTAAGACATTAGCCAATGAGTCTTTGGTGCGGCCGTTAGGTCTTATTGGCTCTGATGACATGTTTGGTCCATCTCATTCGCTTGATTTTTAAGCAAGTTGGTAATGTCTGCATGTTCATATAAGTTTCGAAGCTCGTTTTCTCGATGCATTATTTTTGTTCACTGGCTCAAATATTTATTCTTCGGAGAATGTTTCTTTCGAAAAGTTGGAGCTTTTCTTCAGAATTGATATGGTCTATGACTTGCTTTCGTATGTCAGACAGGGGACAATAAGAAATTTTTAAAAGTAGGATCTTTAAATGTTTACACAAACTGAAGTAGGAACACTTTGCCGGAAGGAGAGAAGCTCTGGTTTTTTTTGTTCTCATTTTTCTCAGTTTTTATGTCAAAACCCAGATATTTGAAAAGACTAAATATTTCTAAAACTTATTTACTTCAATATTCGTTAATGCTTTAATTCAATTCTGTCTAGGAATACATTTTAATATATAAATTTTTTTTATAGTGTGCACCACTCACAGTTATTAAAATTTTTGTTATTTTCAGCATATTTCTAATAACCGACAGGCATATAATTTTTCGATCAAGGGATCAGCAAACAATGTGATACAAGCAGCAAAAAAAAATAAAAAATACTTATGTGCGTGTACCGCCTGTGCCGCAGGGGGATGGAAATCCCGGCACAATTTGTTTACTTGCAAACAATTTTAAACAACACAACGCTGCACGGCACAGGGTGCCGGGTGTAGGGTGTGAGGAGGGGGTGCAAGGCCGCAGCACAAGTGGGTGTAGGCAAGTTGCAACTGACGCTGTTGTTGCTATTTAAAGTGGTTATTTATCTAAGCGGCGCTTTATTACGCAACGCTTTGGTTGCATCTCGATTTTGCACTGTGGGCGCGTCCTTTAATTCGCATAATTTATTTGCCGCTTACGGCTGCAGCCTGTATGCGGCTCTGGCTTAACTTGTAATTAAACATTTCGAAATTTTCAATTTCACAATGCTGCGCCGCTCCACACTGTTTGTTTGCTGTGCGCGTCCTTTATTACTTCGGGCAAATGTTAAACGGCAGCAATAAATCCGGTGTTCGTCGTTGTTTGTTGACATATGTAAATTTGCTGCGTTGTTGCTTGTTGTTACATTTTGTTTTGCTTACTTTAGTGTCTGACGCTGTTTGTTAATGGATATATTAAATTCGTGAATGGTTTCGAGAGACAGATTTGTTTGAGAGTTGAATTGAAGACAGCCAGTGTGGACAGTGTCGAAAGTTTTCTATGAACGTCAGATTGGGTCACAAGGCGAAACACATGCAGACTGACAGGTTGGAACGAATACTTATTTGAATTAGGAAAATCAATATTTTATTTTTTTTCTCATCTTTTGAGACTGCCATTCTCGAAATAAAGCGTAGTTCAAATTCCAAATGCTAGATAGACCACCCTATATTTACCTACCAATGTGGAATCCCTACTTTGAAGTAGATGTTACATATGTGAAAATACAGCTTTGTGATCTGTAGAAACCCCACTTTTAAGTAGACAAATCATACTTCTTAACAACTAATATTTTCATGCCAAATTTTTAAAAAAATTTTGTTCCGATTTCTAGAAAGATACCTCTTCTGCTTTAGCTATGTTGATAGGAACACTAAAAACGGACATGGGACGATCAATTATTTCATTGATATGGAACACAAAAATGAAGAATTTTCCATATACAAGTAGGTCACTGCTTTTGGTGTAACGAGCTAAAGAATCAAAATGCTTTATTCTACAAATGTTCTTAATCGATTAAACTCGGTAATATTATTTTTATTTTTTTTGATATATATTAAGAAAACAAATTAGCAGCATCACAAAGAATTCACATGGAGTAAAAGTCTTGGATGACTGAAAAATACTAGAAAAAGGGTACCGTAGAATTGATTACCAGTAACGGATAATGCCACATGGGGCAATGGACCTACAAACGGCTTCAAATCTTTCGCTTTGGAAAACATTATTGAGGCCCTAAGCTCGCTACGGCGAAACCCATTATAGTACTGTACCTGAGGAATTGATACAACTACGTATCAGCTGGCGAAGTTTAACTTAGGCGGAAATGGTTTTTGGTTTTTTTAGGTCTCATAAGGAACTGGTTTTAGGTCGTGGGTCAACTAACCGCGTTCGTTGGAGAAAATAAGTAGTTGACACCCTATGTTCCAGTAGAAGCTAAAAAAGGATACCTCATCTGCGGGAATTCTCAAAGGAGTCAGGAATGACCGAAAAATACTAGAAAAAAGTCCCGTAGCAATGAGTCGCAGTAAACGATAATGTCACATGGGACAACAGATAAGGAACGCCTTCATATGGGTCGCTTTGAAAAGTGTTATTCAGGATCTAAACCTTCTAGGGCTGGCACAACGCTTTAGACGCTCTGGTGAGTTCTCTAGAACTGACATACCACATATTACATAAGTATTAAATAGTATCGGTCAACTAAAGCAGAAACGGCTTCACTCGGTCTCACTTGAAAAGGACTGGGGGCCCTGGCTTGCACCATATTCGTAGACCAGAAGGAATACTTCACGCCCTCTACTCCAGTAGGAGTTAAAATAATCCATATCTATGGCATTTTTACAAAACAACCTAAGTCTTATTTTCAAATTTTTCAGGCGAGCGAAAATACTGATAAGGTGCAGAGCAAATCTCATACAAAACTCGAGAAAAGTTAAAGTGCTATACATCACATCTCTGCAACTAAATGTTGTAGAAACAACATAGATATAGCCATAACTTCTTACTTGGATTGCGAAAGAAGAAATTTATTAGTTTAGCCATCAATGGAAATGCTTTGAATTACATATTTTTCATTTTCGCGTAAACTTTGACTGAGTTTCAGCGTCACGAAACTACCATAAAACTATATTAAAACCAAAAACGATTTCTCTGTTGAACAGTGTAAAATAATTTTATTGCAAGTATTTTATTCAAAAGTTTGAATAATAATGACATTTTTTATTTTTTCTCTTCCTGAACATTTTATTGTTAATACTAGGAAAACAGCAACTTTTCAGTACCAAAAAGTCTATACACCTAATTCTGTTTTTACACGGTCTTCTTTACACGGTTTTGATTTAACACGATTTAAAAATAAAAAATATTTTTAGTTTTTCGTGCTAAATGGAACAAAATCGTGTAAAAAAATGAAAATTTTGTTTTACTTTCAAACCGTGTTAAATCAAAACCGTGTAAAAAAGACCGTGTAAAAACAGAATTAAGTGTATATTATATCTGCTAATATCTCAAAAGTACGCATCGGATTTGGCTAATTTTTCACAAAAGAAATTAAAAAAAAATTTAAATTTTTTTATGATAATAAACGAAAAGTCACCAAAGCAAGACTTGATAGAAGTTGACTGTCAAAATGATCGCAATGGGCTTTTTAGTGGTTAAGTTTACTAGATAACTGAACGATTTGCCAAGGAATGGGAAAACCTCGTTTTCGGGGTTTATTGTTTTCCAACTTTTTTACGATAAAAATAAAAGTCACCACAGCAAAAGTTGATAGAAATGCTGCAGAAAAAACACGGATATTTAAAAATGAAAAACCTTCAAAATGAACGCAATGGTCTTTCTGGTGTTCAAGTTTACTAGATAACTGAACGATTTGCTGAAGATTGATTTCGGGGTTTTTTGTTTTCCAAATTGCAAAAAATTTCTAAATTTCATTTACTCACCAAATTCATTTTAAAAATAGTTGGCAACACATAGGCAAACTATTGCCGCCGAATTACTTCAAACTTCAAAAACTTCATACAATACCTTCAGCTTTTAAACCAAGTGCCAGCAATTTAAAAACAACTCATAACTTTTCCATCAAAGATCAAAATTTCTCAATTCATTTGCTTTGCAAAAATATGGTAATACATTTTTATTAATATTCCATCATTTCATGTTTGGGAAGTACAGGATTTCTTAGATTTATTACAATGATATTTTAGTTCTTTGATATGATTTTCGTTATGATATTCTTAAGATTTGGCTATAATATTTCGATTAAAATTCGCTCCACTTTAATCCTGGACATCCTTGCGTCCGACACTTGCGACATCTTAGGCGATTCGGCGATATTTTCGATGATTTCGCAGCACCAGCAGCAGTCGATAGGCGATGACATTTTTGAAAAACTTGATATTTCCAACGATGTTCATGTTGCCGTCGGTAAAACGGCTCGGGTTCTTCGTGCACTGTTGCTGCTGTTGTTGTGTGTTGGATGTTCGTGTTGGCGCGCGTGTGGTAGATTTGACGTCATTGCGCGCCAACATTCGCCTTTTATACTCGAACAAAAACACCACAGCAAGGAAAAGCTTTTTGTGTGCTCTTTCGCAAGCGGGGCAATTATGTTGGCAGCTTGCAACCCCCCCGAACTAGTCGCCCACTGCACACCCACAACGCGAACGCAGCGCATGGCTACAAATGTTTCACACTACTCAATTGGGTGGATACGCGTCGTGTTGCTTATTTACTCTAAACACACACACACATATACACTGGGCATGTACGAGTGTGAATGTGGGTGTGCATATGGCAACGTGCGCCTGTGTGTGTGCGTATGACCTTTGCAATGCAAAAAGTTGTGGCACTCTGCATCAATGTATGTGTGTGTGTGGGCATACAAGGACATTTTGATTTATGCAAAGGAGGAGCTAAAATTGATTTTCACTTCTGACAAACAAATTATAAATACAATTATGCAATCGCCATTCGAACAAGTATGAAGGCTAAAAATAGTATTTCATGTGGGCATTGCATGTACAAAATAATATCCTTTCGAAGTCAAATGAAAAGATTCCACTAGAAAATATTTTTAAAAAAACTTTACCCACAACTACTAAACGCCTTGTTTATCGTTTTTGCACTAATTGATATTTTTTTGTAGTTTTAAAATTTTCCACTAGTTACTCGTCAGTTTGTCATGCAAGCAGCTTAAGTGATTAAGTAAGTTATGCAGCTCTCAGTTAATTATGAACGCAACAAATTGCGTAAGTCAAAGACGTTCTAAGCTCGAATTTCGTCTTAATACAATTTTCACCTAAGAAGATTAAAACTTTTAATTGATTTTGCCATGATCGGCGTAACGCAGTAGTGGGTGTTTTGAACCACACGTCAAACAGTCGTAGGCTCAAATCTCAAAATAATTGACTGATGAAAACTGGTCTATTAGCAGACAAGTTCTTACATATATTTTGTTTAGTTTTAATAATTGAACCTTCTGTCTGTCCTTTGCTCAAAATTGCGTTCGCTGTCCTTTGGGGTCAGGATTAGACAACATGAAGGAATGTTACACATAAATCACAAAAGAAAAGGGGAAAGCCGCGAAAAGTGTTTTTCGCGATTTGTTATTGGATCGTAAACGCGATTAACACTTAATAACACAAGTAGAAAAGTGCATAAAACCGCTTAACCTTTTTTTAATTGCGCCTGGGGTCAAATAGACCCCAAGGGACAGGCAGAAGGTGGAAGAAGGAAAAATGGATAGAACTGTTCACTGTTTGAAGTCTGCATTAAACTGGACTCTTCGCTCATTTTTGAGTTATAAATCGATTACCTCCCAGAATATTTGAATGAAAAAATATTAAAAAATATGTGTTAAAGCAATTAGTATACTCAAACATTTTTATATTAATAACTTATATATAACTTTTTATAACACAAAATTTGGAAATTTGTAAAACCAATGTACGTATTTTACTCTCATTCCTTAACTCAATGGAGATAATCGATTTACACAATGAATGAGTCTCATATCAAAAAAATATTTTTTGTTTTTTTTAAATAAAATACATCAAATCACTATCATTAAAGGAAATCCTGAAATACAAAATTGTGTTTCAGATTAAAGAATTTACGTATTTTACTCTCATTCCTTAACTCGAAAAAATCGATAAAATATTTTTTTCATATTTTTTTAATAAAAAATTTTAAACAACTTTCTTTAAAAGAAATCAATAAATAATTTTTGTGTTTCAGAATAAAAACTGTTCACACATCAATAGATGACTTTCACAATACATCGCTCTCATAACGCCTCAAATTTTAGTGTACGGCAATGTTTTGCATGTGGACTCATTGCTCGGAAGTACGAGGTTTGTAACTTTGAATAAGACTTGGCCGATATGAAAGGGTCGACCAACATATTTGTATATATAGATAAACCTAGTTACAGGGGCGTAGTCAGAACTTGGTTATGGGGGCTTAACATAATAATTTTTTCTTTTTAAAGTAAACTGCACTTTTAAAACAGGGAATTTAGTGGTGGTGCCACCGACATATATGTAACTAAGTGCCTTTGAAACTTAAATTTTCCCCCGATTTATAGTAAAAATTTCATGAAATTTGGTTCAATGGAAGCGAAGTTATTGCGTCTGAAATGAAAGTATGTTTGTGTCATCGGAACAAAAATGTGCATCTAACAAAGAGCGAATATCAAGTTTTGATTCCTCTTTGGGAACATTTTTTTTTTTAAAGTATTTCCATAGACGCAAAATAAATCGTGAAAATTAGTCATTTTCGAATACCGGACTATCTCCAGAGGAAGTTACTAAATCATCGTCGATCTATACAGCTTCGACCCTCTTTCGTTTTTTACCTCTACTTCCATATCATCTTCGTCAAGCAATGATTGTTCATGTGTTGAACATTCGGAATTAGCATCAATTAAGGGATAGAACTAAAATGACTAATTTTAACAATTTATTTTGCGACTGTTAAAAATATAAGTAGATTTTTTCCAGGCAATTTGAAAAAAGCGTTTTGACAACGTGAAAGCTCTTAAAAAGGCTAATACTGACATCCAGAAGGACATCCCGGCCAACGAACTAAACACACATTAGACATGCTTTGAGATTATGTAAATCTTTGTATTGAGCCTGAAGGGGCAATTAAAAAAAAAAATCGAGTTTTCCAAAAAAAATTTGCTGTTATTGTTTTCTTAAATGTTTAAAGGTGAAAATACCTTTTTGCTAATCTGGCAACGTCTTCTTCTTCTTCCTGATTGGCACGACAACCCGATTACGAGACTACTGTGTTGTGCGTGCGAATGTTTTTTACAAGGTTGGAAGGGACCTACAATTTTATGCCGAATCCGAACGGCGAGTTGGGAGCTTTTTCATAGGCAATTTTACTCTCAGAGGTTTGCCATTTCCTGCTGAGAGGACAGCCGGCGAAAGAAAAATTGTTGTTTTTCTTTTTTTTTTGGTGTTAACGCAACCGAGTGTTGAACTCGCGGAGTCTTGACTCGCGGCTTAACGCACTAGCCAGCTGAGCTACGGCGGCTGCAACGTACTGATTGAAAATGTTGAATAATTATGGCTACGGGGGAATTCTGACATCCAAGACCCCCCACTTGGCTATGCCCCTGCCTAGTGGTATTTCAATTTGTAAATAAATATTTTATGTTGTGCCAACTTTTTTACTGTAGAATTGAGTTTTTAAGGTATGTCTGCTCATCTCGATTTCAATCGGCTAATCATGCAAAAACTAGGTAACTATGTATCGCGCTGACTTCTCATAGCGATGTCCAAGGTTCGAGTCCCAGCTTGGGTTGGTGAAACACTCGTCTACTTCTAACGCTGTCCAGATGAAGCAGATGAGAATCACAAAAATAGCAAAAGTGCGTTCTTTGTATGCAATCACAAAAGTCTAAGTGTGAAAGGAAAACTGCCAACTGTCGTCCGGATGGATTCGGCCCCCCTTTTCTCCATCTTCTGTGTACTGTAACTCATTAAATTTTATCAAAAAATTTCCAAGGATATGTGAAAGTAGGACATTTTTTATTTATAAGGAGTATTTACGAAAATATTTCTAGAAAAAGTGATCTCTTCTGAGAAGAGATTTTTATGTCTCAGTCCCATAAAAAGTGCCTCACTTCGATTTGACTGAGAGTTGAAAATTTTGGATTATTTTAGAGTTTCTCTTAACAATCTGACAAAGCGATTTGCAAGGACATGTGAGAGTAAGGACATTTTTTTCTATATAGGGAATATTTAAGGAAATATTTTTATAAAAATTTATCTCTTTTAAGAAGAGACTTGGACATGAAGTCTCATACTGTAAAGTGCCTTTGATTTGGTTGAGAGATGAAAGTTTTGGATTATTTTAAAGTACCCTCAACAATCTGACAAAGCGATCTTCAAGGACTTAAAAAAGTAAGGACACCTTTTCAATATTTGGAATATTTAATTGAAAAATTGATCTCCTTTAAGAAGAGACTTTCATGTCCAAGTCAGTTTGATTTGATTAAACGTTGAAAGTTTTGGATTTTTTTTAAGTTTCCCACAACAATCTGATAATGCTTTTTACAAGGACATGTGACAGTAAGGCGATTTTGTCTATATAAGGAATAATTGAATAAAATATTTTTATAAAAATTAATCTCTTTTAAGAAGGGACCTCTATGTCCAAGTCACTTTGATTTGATTTAGAGTTGAAAATTTGGTATTATTTTAAAGTCTCCCTCAACAATCTGTCAAAGCGATTCACAATGACATGTGAGAGTAAGCACAATTTTTCAATGTATAGAATATTGAATGGAATATTTTTAGAAACATTTATCTCATTTAAGTAGAAACTTTCATGTCCAAGTCTCTTATTGCAAAGTGCCTTACTTCGATATGACTGAGAGGCATTGTGAAGTAATATGAACGTGAACATGAACACTGTGCACAAACACTTTAAAAAAACGGGTGAAATATGTGATATCACAATCGGTCTCACAATTGGCCTCCGAGTGTGTCTTTTACAGAGGCAGCAACCATAACCTAACCTAACCTGCGCAGAAAAACTATATCGCTTTCCAACACTACATGATCGAGTGTGCTGAACTCTTGTGGCAAGGTTCTTCGATGGATTTGCGAAAAAAGCTGGTGCACAGATTGCTGATCTACACAATTTCCTTGCCAAGACTAAATTATTGCCAAAGGATCCCAAGTGGTTCTACAGGGAACTCAACAGATGAGGAGAACACCCAACTCAAAATGAAGGGAATCAGAATGGACTCAACAGGGTCTCCGAGTGGAAGTGCATACCTAAGCAAATCTAATATTTAAGATGTAACATTTTACTACATAAAACCACTCATATTTTTGTTTTTTATTTGGAAACTATCATTTTCAAAACTGAGTAGATGCTTTATTTAGAAATTTCATACATCTCCAATACTTCACTCCTTTAATCCTTATATTCCTTCACTCCTTTATTTACTTTATTTGTATTTTTAAACTATGCTAAAATATAAACTATCACACTTATTTTTCATGCTGCAGATATTTGAAATGGAAAATATTCACACTTATATAACTTATATCTAAATTTTACTCAACAAATAAGCAAATCCTTAAAAAAAGCACCAACGCACATAGAGAATCCTTGTAAAATGCTTTCAATGATTAATGCCATTAACGAAATTATCAAGGATTAAGACGATTTGCCAGCGTTTTCATGCTGCGGCACAACCTCGCCGTGGCGAACGTTATCCTGGCACTGCAGGCAGGCGCCGACTTCCGGCCGCAGGAGGGGTAAATGGAAGAAGACAATACAATTTAGCGTAATTCTTCGGCTTCAATTAGTGAAGCGACAAGGACAGTGACGGGCGCGTTGGTGTGTGCGGCTGTGGCAACGAAGAGACAACAACCCTTTTGTTGTAGCGCCGTGAAATGATTGAAAAGCGGGTGAGTTGTGGCGAGAACACCGAAGCGCCGGTGAGTGGATGTGACGCACGCCGACAAATCCATTATCACTGCAACATTGGGGTGCACGGCGCTTAAAATCTCATTTTATTAATTCGTCACTATTTGCCTTAGCGAGACGGAATGGCAATTCTAATGTAGACATATTTTTGAGTTTCATTATTGAATTATTGCAGATTTAAAAGCTTTGCAAAGTTGCAGTGATAATTTCATGAAATTGAAAACTAAAACCAAATCATTGGGCAATATGGAAGAACTTAGAAAGGATGTCAGAGTGTGAACATTTTTTTGGCTCTTTCACTTTGACTGCAGTAAAACATTTTCAATTGTTTTCCCATTGACCATACAGACACATTGTAACGTGTATTGAGTCATAGCAAAGACAATGCGATGTCCACATGTATTGCATATTTTCAGGCGCTGAGCACTGGCGCCACGCATTCATGGTTCCTCATAAACGACCGGCAGACGCCACACTTTTGTCTTTGGCATTTATTGTGGAAGGAGTTTTTGATGAACAATGGTTTGAAATTTTAGTGCCATTTTGCATTTTAGGAGATTTAAGAACTCTTAGATCTTCTTTTGTAGAAGTGAATCATAAAAAAATATGGGTTTATGAGGTTTTTTGCATTTATTAAGTTTTAAAAACGTTAATATTAGATTTTAATGTATGTCTTTTTAAGATTATGTGTAGAGTTTAGTATACAGAATAGCAAAGAGATCAAGGAACCAACTTATAGAAATCGAAGAGTCATTGCCTTCCAAAAAGATGGAACCCAATTTTCATAGCCACAAAATTCTCATTCAACTCACTCATTTCCTGCTTGAATAACATTGGAACTATTCGCATTTTATATAAAAATCTTTGAAAAATATGTCGCACACGCACTACAAATTATTATTTATTCGAAATATTCTCCTCCTGATTAAATACATAGATTTAATAGCGATTCAAAGGCGTGTTCCAGCTCATTTTTCGAAATTTCCTCCAGTGTCCAGGTCGAAGCCCGTTGTATGGTCTGAATGTCCTCAAAAAAGCGTCCTTTCAACTTCAATTTCAGTTTCGGGAACAAAGAGAAATTACACGGTGCCAAATCAGGTGAATACGGCGGATGATTCAACACACAGACCTGATTCCGAGCCGAAAATTTACGAACAATGAGTGCTGTGTGACTCGGTGCATTGTCGTGCAACAGAGATCAACTTTTTGGATCGCGGTATTCTGGTCTAATACGACGGATTTTGGCCATCAAATGCTTCAAAACTTCGAGGTAATATGCGGCAGTAACTGTTTGAACAGTTGGAACAAATTCTTTGTGGATAATTTCTTTGCTATCGAAGAATGTGATGATCATTGTTTTTATTTTCGATGGAACTTTATGTGTTTTTTGGTTTGTGGTGAGTTTTTTGATTTCCAATCCACACTTTGACGCTTGGTTTCTGGATTGTATGGGAAACACCATGTTTCATCACCCATAACAATTGTTTTCAGGAAGTTTGGATTATTTTCTGCGGTTGCAACGATGTCTCCGGAATGACTGACTCTCATTAATTTTTGCTCCTCGTTCAATGTGTGTGGAAAAAATTTTGCGCAGACCTTTGTTTTGTACAAATCCTCGTGTAGAATGAGTTGGATAGTTTCTCTGTTGATGTTTAGGGCCTCTTCCATCATTTTCAGTGAAGCATTGCGGTCTTCTGCAATAAAATCACAAACTTTCTGGATCATTTCTGGCGTCCGAACTGAAATTGGCCTTCCTTCTTGTATTTCATCTTCCAGCGACTCTCTGCCATCCACAAAACGTTTATGCCATAAAAAAAAACATTTGATCTTGATAAACAAGCATCGCCATACGTTTGCTGCATCATGCGGAATGTGTCCGATGCACTTTTACCAATTTTTGCGTGGAATTTGGTGATCGCTCTTTGCTCCTTGTTAAAATTTCAACATCAAACGAAAACGTGTTGTGCAAAATGAATTTAAAAAAATATTAAGTGTCAATCAAATGTCATAAAATGACAGTCATGACAGTTAGTAGAGGAAGGTTGAAGCTTCAAAACGCATGTGCTCGCACATAGATGGCGCGCTTGGTTGCTGAGATATGATTAGAGTCTTAATACATAATTGTCGCACTGTGTATTCCAAAACTGTGAACCATTTTGAACTGAATTGTTGACAACAAGAATTTTTGACAGCAATAAACTATATAAAAACAGCAAGTCTGACTATTTTGATTGATGTAACTAAAATAAAAGAATGTAATTTTCTGAAACTAAAATAAACGCATTGATGTTTCGCATTGAATTGGATCATTTATTTAATAAAAAGTAGACACTGCCAAGAGCACAATTAGGCCACTTGTGTCCCAGGAGCTGTTGTCTATGGTCGAAGACTTTGCAATGAACTTTTAGTTTAGCTCTTTAATTGCTCTATTGATTTGACTTGAAACGTTACTTCCTTGTCTGCTTTTAAGGAAATCCACTTGCTTGTCTCTCATCACAATTCCCTGAACCGACAACTCAGTTGAGCCAAAAAAAGGATTTTGTATTTTACTATGCAAATTGAATTTTATTTGCCTTAATGCACATTGTTTGCACAAAATATTCAAACAATCAAATATTCAAACATTAATTGCCATTTTATCCAGCGGCCGATTTTAATACCTGACTTGATACAGGTTCGGGATCACTAGCGATCGGGCCACTTATAGCCGCACCACACTTGGCAACGGGTTGCGGAGTGTCTGCTTGACTGATCTGATCCGACTGATCGCTTGCCGAACGTCTGAAGGAGAGAGAAAGTGCCAACAGGTTGATTATTTGAGTTCGGATCTTCAAACCGTGTAAGCTTACCGAATCTTTGCGGCCGCCAGAGTGTGTCCAATCAGACAAACAACTACCAGGAGAAGGCACTGCAATGGCATTGAATGAATGAAACCGGAAGGATATCGTTTAGTTCTGTTACTTACCAATTTTCCCGCCATGATTCCGAAGGCTGCGCAGTATTGTTATGTTTACTTTTAGTAAGGAATGTACTGGACCCGTTGTCGGTTCACTCGTCGACGATGCACTTTAAATGTTGAACTGTTTTTGCACAACTTTTATATGAATTTCACTGAAAGCGGTTTGGAAGAGCGACGTAATGAGTCGCACGAAAAAAATCAGTAATTGCTTTAAACAAACGAACTACTTAATTTAAATGTGGCACACTCCAAAAGTTCTAACTAGTTCTATTATATAATATTCCATTATAAGTAAAATGTGCATTGAAAACATATGTTAAAATTAAGAAATGCCAAGGCAAATCTTCGGTAGTTGTTCATTTTAAAAAAATTCAAGCCTGTAATAATAAAAATATCAATTTTCAAACCACATTTTCCATAAGAAAATGCCATTAAATTGCACTTGGCTGCAAAAGGTCCATAAGCCCATAAAACTATTTCCTACTATACGTAAAAATGTTTTTTTTTTTAATAGAGCAGAAAGAGTTAATTGATTCAAGTGCTCGACTTCTGTTTTGGAGAGCATTTGATAAGCGAAATTACTTTGAAAATGAACAACTGGGTTTTGGACTCCTTGCACCTCACTTCCTCACCGCATCCAGTTTGTAGTTTGTATAAAAGTGGTGCAAAATCAGTTAAGTAGTCAGTTATTAGTGCAGTCTTCAGAATCATGGCGGGAAAATTGGTAAGTGTCAGTGAACTAAACGATATCCTTCAGGTTTCATTCATTCCATGCCATTGCAGTGCCTTCTCCTGGTAGTTGTTTGTCTGGTTGGACACACTCTGGCGGCCGCAAAGATGCGGTAAGCTTACACGGTTTGAAGGTCCGAGCTCAAATAATCAACCTGTTGACACTTTCTCTCTCCTTCAGCCGTTCGGCAAGCGATCAGTCGGATCAGATCATTCCCATCAAGATCAGTCAAGCAGACAGTCCGCAACCCGTTGCCAAGAGTGCTGAGGCTAATAGTGGCCCGATCGCTAGTGATCCCGAACCTGTATCAAGTCAGGTATTAAAATCGGCCGCTGGATAAAATGGCAATTAATGTTTGAATATTTGATTGTTTGAATATTTTGTGCAAACAATGTGCATTAAGGAAAATAAAATTCAATTTGCATAGTAAAATACAAAATCAATTTCTTCGCTAAAAGTTGGTTAGAAGGCCCAATAACGTTCCTTACGATGTGACATCAGATTAAAATAGCTGCATAATACACTGAGTTTTAATTCATTTGAATCGGGCCGTGTACAATTTTTTCCCTACACAAAAACCTTCGAAAATCAGAACATTTTGCTGGACACTTTAACACCAAATATAAAAAAATACCAGGTTCATCCTTGAACTCTTCCTTAATTTTGGCTTATTTCTGGTGTTCAACTTACACATTGAGCTTTGGTCTGTTCAGAGACCTATAGTCGAATTGCATGGAAAATATTTTCGTGGTACATTTTGTCCTTGAAAGTCCTGTTTCAAAGGATATTTTTTGCCAGTTTAGGAAAAAAGGATCAAATTGACCCATAAAAATGGGAACTAGAGGGTTAAAATGTTCTACAAAAATGTTCTTCGTAGTGTTTTACATAAAATTTCTAAACACAATATATACCTAAAATGTGAGGTTAGATGGTTTTCGTATGCCAATACAAAATAAAAATAAAAAAAATTTATTCAGAATAATAGAAATTTAAAAAGACAGATGCAAAAGGGGAAAATATTGACCATTTCTAAACAAATATTCGGAGGTAAACTTTGAAATCGCTGATACACGTAGGTATATATTTGTTGAGCCCCCTCTTTTAGAATCTATTGTCAGCGTTTTGTAATTTTTTTGTGTCGTACAGTGTAGTTTATCAACAACTAAAAAAAAATCATTGACGGCACACACACACACACCCACCAACTCAGATTTTCTTCCTTCCCCACACACACACTCACATAACTTGTATCAGTTGGCCAACTGTGTGGGTGCGTCAGTGCTGAAGTATTGGTTACTTTGGTAACCGTTTCCCAGGCTTCAAGGACAAAAGTTAATATTACGCAACTTCATAACGCCAAATTAACTGCCAGACATTTTCATTTAAGTTCACATTTTTGTGCTTGAAAGCACTGTCCGCCCAATGCGAGCGCAATTCTCAATGAATAATACTCGGTTCTATGGTTTCATTCGATTTCGCAGGGGGGCGACGAGCATTTCACGCATTCCGCACTCGAACGCGTTGCCGGGCGCGCCGCGCGTTGAATGGTTGCTTTGTGCGCCGTTTTCACTTCATATCTAAATTTGCATCTCGATTTAATGAATTAAATGAAATGGAAACGACTTCGAAGGTGGAAGAAAAAGTGGCTGCATTTCAAATTAATTCTAAAGTGTGCACAAGATAACCAAATAGTCGAGCGCCACGTGTCCAAACTGCGCTTTCAGGATTCTTTGGAAGCGCCAAAAGTTTTCAGCTGCTTTCAGTAGAAAAACTTAAAATGAATATATTAGGTATATTATATTTTATATTTTATGGAAAATTAGACGCAGCCTGTTCGTGTTAGTCATTTCTAAGTAAAATTTATATTTAGTAGAAGCATTAATAAGGATTCAACGTCAAGAACAAAGTCAAAGAAGGGCCTAAGAAAAAATATGTAAAATAAATAAGTGGTTCCTTATGAAGACGATGCATTGTTTTACTATAATTAATTTTTTTTATGACAGTTGATGGATCAAACCTTTGTTATTCTTTAGGGATAAAAGATATGTTTTTATGTTATATGTTTCAAGTCGGTTTTCCAGGCTAAAATTTATGTTTTTTACTTTCCCCAAACTAAGTTGTGAAAAGCAGTTGGAAGCATTGAAGTATTTTAGTTAGTAATAAGAATCAGAAAAATCTCAATGTCTTGTTCAATTCTTTTTCTTTCGAGATGGCTTTTGAATGAAGAGGAGTTCCAAGTTGGGGTTAGCAAAATCAACCGGATTCTGCTTCTTTGGGTTCTCAATCACTTTTGACTAACAACGATGAAGCTTTACAAATTAATATGTATGTTTTTTTTGTTAGTTTATACCGTTCAGCGTCCCGGGGATACCATAGTTCAAGGAGTGGGATTGCAAGATACCAGATTCATTCACCGTAGCTCTTACCAATTGGATTTCCACAGATCTTTTTGGGCAATGGAAAATCTTTCTTAGTTGCAGGAGTACATAAGTAATGTTTCCCACAGTCTCCAAGCCTATTAAGACTTTTTTATTTGTAGGTATAGAACAGTCTGCGACCTAGTTGATTGGTTCAATTTTAGTTGAGACACTACTCTTGCTCAAAGCATCTGAGATTAGTACTAAGTACTAAGAAAACCTAAGACAGAAATGTGTTATTTAACCCTTTCAGTCACAATGTCCAATATATTGGACTACAGCCCACACAGCCCGGTTTATTTTCATGTCGGAAAGGGTTAATGTTTAACCGTTGAAGTCTGCCTTTTTTCTTTCTGTTTCTTTAAGTTTAAATATAGTTTTAAATTAACTTGCAAGTTTAGACTTCAGTTTTTCTTGATTTCAGAGTATTTCGAAAATCAAAAATCCATTCTATAAAATTCCGAGGAAGACACCCAGTACGCTGGTTTTTATTAAAAAAAATTAAGACAATAACAAATAGTTTTCTCTATAAGAATTTTTATAATCTTAATGAAACTAATGTTCATTTCAGAATATTTTCAAATTCTTTCTACAAAATTCCGTGCTAACACAATAGAGGAATACCCTGGTTTTTGGTAGAAAAATATCAAGACAACAAATACTTTTTAACATAAAATAAACATATAACAAAACAATGGCAAATAGTTGTGATCATAGGAAACTCATCAAAATAGAATAGAAACATCATCAGAATATAGAAATTGAATTGGCTTGATTGATACTTTTCTCTAGAACATTTGCAACCCTCTCCTCTTCTAGTTAGAATCTATCTAAAATTGGTCCATTTCTGACTACGTTTCAGTACAGTTTTCGATACTTTCATAGCAACTTTAGAAGGAGTAGGGAACCAGTTGTTTAGTCACTGCAGAATTTAATCCAAGAGGTCTTATTATGACCCTAACCCAAATTTTTTTGAGTCTTTTCCCTTGACGAGGAATCACATCGAGTAATTACTGCAAAGTGAGGTTAGCTTGTCTAAATGAAATCCGTGATATAACTACTGAACTTAAATACCTATCTGCCTAGATAAGTTTATGTTAGCATGACAGCTTAGG